>CM067174.1:33492574-33872574 GCA_034093135.1 Erigeron breviscapus
CAAGCCTAGTATGTACGGTGAATTGCTTATCAGACTCGACACTCTCAACTGCAGACATGTATTCATTGAGTTGTTGTGTTAGTTTTCGCTTTCCCTTTATATTACAGTAATATATATTTTGTGTGTTTGCAGAGAAATGAGGAATATACAAGGGCATTGAGGGATCCGGCCTTAAAGTGATGAGGATAAGAGGGTCTCTTTTCACGAGAAACATAAACAAGAAGAGGCACTTGTCTTTGATCGCCTCTGCTTTCATCAAACATCACCTACAAAACAATGTATATATTAACATTTTAAAATAAGCAGGAAAATGATTTGAAAAGTGCCACAAGAACATTCTAATTAGATCTTGTACATCTGAATTGAAGATTGTCATCACCAAATAACCAAAATAAGAAAAATCTCATTTGTTTATCAGTTTAATCTTAACAAAATTAGGACATCAAGAGTACTTTAATCACTTAAACTATGAAAATAACCAACTTTGCAACAAAATAATGGTTTAAGGGATCATTCATGAAAAAGTTGTCAACAGTTCATTAAATTATAAGAGTATCATGTTTCCTGGCTTTTCTTTTTTACATGTGGGGGGATTTTCGTTGACTTTGCATTCTTCAGTATTTTTGACTCAAATATATACCTATGTACTGTATATCATAATAAAAAAAATTTATCATTTTTTGAAATTTGATTTTTATTCACAAAACTACCACGTATCATATGTTACTAGCTAAGTTGACCAAAAAACAACCCAGCCCGTTCACCCAAATTGATTCGGGTCAGCCGAGTTAATTTCACGAGAAAACATAATTACCAATGAAAGACCATCTTGCAATGAATACTGCCTAGTAGTATAATAATACCGTGATCAAAAAATAAAAAACCAATGATGATTTTTTTATAGAAAGACTAACAAGTCATCAACTACTACGCCCCAAATAATTAAGCAAATAACTATTGAAAGGTGGAAATTATTTTTGTAGTCAAAACAAGTTGACGTTTACCTCAACGACAGCAGAATGGTTCTTGTTTGATATGCAACTTTCGCTTTCTGAAATCTTGATCACTTTCCGAACAAATAATTCGTACTCTTCCTACACGATACATGCATCAAAGCAACCATTTAGAGACATTTATTTCGTTTTCATGGCAATTAAAAAAGCATCACATTTACGTACTCAAATACAATACAGCAACTGATCAACAAATAATATGTCGTGACACCGGCCATTCCTAAGTAACAAAGAAATAAAAGAAGAGTTTTTTTCTGTTTGACTTATTGACTAACGACTTTTGACGCTTTCGAGTGATTTACATGCGGTTCCAGCAGTCTCGATCATGCAAGTAATCAGTTAGTATTAGCTTTAATCAAGTACTAAATTAAGTATAGTAAACCTCCCGGCCTGATACATACCTTGTTCTTTCCCGATTGAATTTCGTTGTTGTAATAAACGACTAGCTCTAATTCACTGGATCCTAATATATACTTTCAGCATATGGATCGTAGTATTTTCACTATGTCCCATTAAGTGTCATAGTTTGACTTTCAAAATCTTTTTATTTGAACTTTGACCGTAATTATTTTTTGGTTATGTTATATACTACTTCCTCCGTCCCACTAGAAGTGTCCAGTTTTGAATTTTCAAAGTCTTTTTTGTGCAATTTTGACCTTAAGTATATTTGTTTGTGTTATATGATACTTGATGAAAGTTATATGAATTGATTGAGTTTTAAATGTGCTTTTATAAATACAACTTTCATCGAATATTATATAATACAATTAAAAATATTTATGGTCAAAGTTATAAAACGAAGACTTTGAAAATTCAAAGTATGACACATATGATGGGACGGAGAGAGTACTTGATATAAAATATATTAATAGATTGTGTTTTTAATATACTTTTCAATGATATAAATTTCATCAACTATTATATAATACATATAAAAATATTTACGGTCAAAATTAAAGAAAAAGACTTTGAAAATCAAACATAGGACAATTAATATGGGACGGAGGGAGTATATTTTTATTATTATCACGTATATAGAACACAAACCTTAATCCTATCTTTCTCGGCTCCAAACTCGTCGATATTCATGACCAAATTAATGTTATCATCATCAAGCTCCCCTCTAGCGAAATAAGCCTCCGGACAAATCGTTTTTACACCATACTTTTTGCAAAACGGCACCCACGTCTTGGCAAACTTCCAAGCCTCTTGCAAGGCTTCTAATGTCACCGAGCAACCCGCATCATCAGAAAGATAAACCGAAAGCTTCCCAACCGGGTAATTCAAAGCCATAGCAGACAAAACCGTGTTCATAACCCCAAGTGGTGGTTCCTTTTGTGGGTCCGCGGTACATATGAACACGTCTATGGATGGAAGTTGGTCATCTTGTGGCAACCTCTCTGGGAACACGGTTCTAGTGATGGGCCGCCATAGGAATGACTGGCTAAGAAGCCATATAAATGAGAGTATGAGTTCGGAGACGAAGATTAAGAGATGAGGAATGAACGGGACTTGTGTTTTTGTGTGACGAAGAGTAAGAATGGAGGACACTCTGTAGTAGAGAAGGATGGTTATGGCTATGGAGTGGAAGAGTGTGTATAACCTATTGATGATTATGGTTTTGGTTTTGACATGGGTTACATGGAGAGGATATTGATCAGAGTTATTGGAGTTCATTTTGGAGAACCATATATATATGGTTCATCTAAATCTGAAAGTTATATGAATTGATTGAGTTTTAAATGTGCTTTTATAAATACAACTTTCATCGAATATTATATAATACAATTAAAAATATTTATGGTCAAAGTTATAAAACGAAGACTTTGAAAATTCAAAGTATGACACATATGATGGGACGGAGAGAGTACTTGATATAAAATATATTAATAGATTGTGTTTTTAATATACTTTTCAATGATATAAATTTCATCAACTATTATATTAATACATATAAAAATATTTACGGTTAAAGTTAATAGAAAAAGACTTTGAAAATTCAAAGTATGACACATATGATGGGACGGAGAGAGTACTTGATATAAAATATATTAATAGATTGTGTTTTTAATATACTTTTCAATGATATAAATTTCATCAACTATTATATTAATACATATAAAAATATTTACGGTTAAAGTTAATAGAAAAAGACTTTGAAAATCAAACTGAGATGTGCTTCCATTGATATAACTTTCATCGAATATTATATAACACAATTAAAAATATTTATGGTCAAAGTTATAAAACGAAGACTTTGAAAATTCAAAGTATGACACATATGATGGGACGGAGGGAGTAATTAGTATAAGAAAGTTGTTGTTCCGATTGAAATTTTATCTCATATTATAAACTAGTAAAATTTGGTAAGACTTTAACTTTTCTGTTGAAACGGTTGCATTATTCTAGTGTAATCGCGTTCAACATTCAAGCGCCTAATTTAAAATCTTTATGTCTGATGTGCTAAATCGAGTTTAAAAATTAAAACTAGAAATACCTCAAAACTCACTACTACACACTATCGGGCAGTGGACCCGATCGTATGCAATATAGTTAAAAAGTAAGTCCAAGTTCGTTCACGGGGATTGGTCTGAATCAATTGTCTAATAAAGTAGTTTGGAAAATAGGTGTTGCTTCAAATCTCTCTTTGACAATTAAAGTAAAATAACTTTAAAGACAAAACGCGTAAAAGTAAAGGTAAAGCTTCAAACAATAATAGTAAAGATCATCCACCTTGACTTCGCTAGACTTCAAACATGATTGCATTCAATTAAGACCAAATTCGTTTAGAGTTGACAAGATAATCGTGAAAGGATAAAATGCTCGCGTGGTACCACCAACCGCTCACAAATCACCCAAACACCAAAATTGCTAGTTTAATTACCCAAGCCGGTACCACCAATGCCTAGACAACCTTACCAACAATTAGTTTGCTTGATTATCCAATTAACAATTGTACCTATGTGAAAATAACGTGGTACCACCAACCGTTACAAAACACGTTGACAAAATGATTCCTTTTATTAAAATGACATTCACTATCATACCATGAACTAGTGATAATTGCTCATAGACAAGCAACCGTTTGAAAATCACATCTGTATCCAACTAGTACCACTAACGAAGGACACACATGCCACCAATATCATAATAATAAATATAAAGGAATTAAATCATCAAGATCTCGACACAACGATAAATGAAATCAACTCTTGGAATAAAAACATATAGCAATCACGTCATTCGTCTAGTTTCATCAAAGTGGGTGATTAAAAGATTAGCCACTCATGATTAAATTGAAATAACAATCAAAATAAAGGAAGAACATGATGTACCAATCGTTTGAGAAATAGAAATTGCAAGACAATAAAATAGATACGATCTAAGTGGGTGCACGTGAATCTTCAATGAATCGGAAGATGATGAAATCTTGAATTGATCCTTGAAGGTGTTCCTTGAAGTGCAGCTCTTAGAAAGAAGACTTGATAATTTGGGAATTAGGTTTGTAAACTATTTATACCTCCCTTTAATCTGAAGCAAAAGCTGCCCAAAACCTTTCAGCCCCGTACTCTCACTACGGCGCAGTGGGCGAGTGATGCCCCCACTGCGGCGCAGTGCTTATACCCCCACTGCGGCGCAGTGGGCGAGTGATGCCCCCACTGCGGCGCAGTGGGCAGTATGCCCCCACTGCGGCGCAGTGGGCGAGTGATGCCCCCACTGCGGCGCAGTGGGCAGTATGCCCCCACTGCGGCGCAGTGGGCAGTCATGCACATCCCACTGCGGCGCAGTGGGCACAGATCAAACCCACTGCGGCGCAGTCCAAACTAACTGGTCCGGAACTCCTCTAAAATCTTGAATCCTTGCAGAAATTTTCTATCTTCTTTTCACTTGAACAACTCTCGAACTCCAAATCAACATCTTGGCCTCGGAAATCATCCGAAATTGCACCAAATGGAAACGCAACCTGCTTAGAACCTGAAACCACTAACAAAACCCATAAACGCGCCAAATGCCAGCAAAATCGACTAAAAACATATAATAAAAAAAACCAATAACGATGTGGGCGATGGGTATAAATTGGTCACATCAAATCCCCCCACACTTGAGCATTGCTTGTCCTCAAGCAAATCCAATATTTAAAGAAAAAGTAATCCTTGGCAAAGAAGCTAAATAAACAATTACGAGTATCAAAAAGAAGCAACACCAAGTATGTCAAAGACAAAGAAGTTGGGTGAAGCAGTTTTAATCTTAAATGAAAACCCGAAATGTTTGACAATATCTGAACAATCCACAAGCCTCAATAACACGACTATGCACAAGTGAAACAAATGAACCTATCAATATTAATGTACTCCAACGAACTTACTTTTGGGGTTGAATATTCAAGAATCACTCATAGCACAGTCGTGATGCATATCTTACCATAGGCTTGAACAAGGATCATAGCTCCACCGACATGGCGTAAGCACCAAGTACATCATCAAAATAGGCATATAAGATGGTTGTATAGTTAGGCTAAGGTATATATATTGGACATTTACAATGAGTGAGGGAGTGTAGGTTAGAAATGAAAGGAATCAATCAAAAGTATAAGGTAAGTATGAAATATGTACAAAATAGTCTAATCAAAACCCGTACCATTGATTGCCAACAACCCATAAATTGCTATTCCGCTAAAACACCTCAAAAATACCAAGCAAACTCGACACCATTGTGGTGTATCAACTTCAAACAACTTAAAGTCAACCAAGCCCTCCATTCTTAATGATACAACACAACTCTAGACATATAAAAATGAGGAGTACCCACTAGTAGCCCAAGCCCTTTTTCTTTTTTATTTTTTAATGAAATCAACTCTTGGAATCACTTTTACTCTACTAGTAGGCACCCTCTTACAATGATGAACAATGTCTAACACAATCTACTTCCTTTGAACAACACAGGACATTCCTCAATAATTTTGACCTATCGACGTATTCCCAAGTACTAAGAATATTCCAACTGACAATCCACTGAATCTCTCCCAAACCATCCAAACAAACCAATGACAATCAATGGCCCCCCGGATTAGACTATCGGTATAGTAAGGTATAATTAGGTAAAGTTTACATAAATGAGTGGATATATACAATGGAAAAGGCTAAGTTAAAAGGATGTATAAGAAAGGTTTACAAAGAAAGGAAGCATGTATATGTAAGTGAGTATAAGTATAGTAAGGGTATGAATATAAAAAAAAGAAAAGTGAAAATAAAGAAAGAAAAGTATGGGTCAAACCTATATGCCAATTCGTCATCCGATGTACTTTTATCACAAAAGTGATCTCACTGCGGTCTCGTCACGATCACAAGGCCAAGTTCTAGCTCAACACATCACCGGCACACTCAAGTCAAAGAAAAGAACCCGGAAATGGAATAAATTAACCTCAAATTCGCACATCTTAGTGCAGAGTTCAAAATAGAACCCTTACTCCCGAATAAATCCAAGAGCCTAAGAGAGGGACAAATTACAAGGCAATCAAACCAAAACCGTAAACACCTAGCACATCTATATATGAACAATGAATCTCACAACTTTAGGTGTTTGGGAAATTTGAGTATGCAAGTAATGTTATCAATCCACAAGGATTAGCCAAATAACCGTTCAGAACACATTTCGCCGATTAAAATTTTACCAAGGAAAAATTTGTAGTAAAATTGCTCATTAGATTATTATGAATTAAGTGACAAAAGCAATTTACCACAAGGACAAGCTCAACTCAAGTTTTAAAAACCACATCAACCTCTATTATCCCACCAAATTGACAACACCGATTCCAAACATGCACATCACAGTGAAGAGCTCAAAATAGAAACTCCTACCCTCGGATAAAATCCGAAGGCCTATGAGAGGGACACATCAACAAAACCGGTAGAAATCTCAATGGCAAAACAACAAAAGTGATCTCACTGCGGTCTCGTCACGATCACAAGGCCAAGTTCTAGCTCAACACATCACCGGCACACTCAAGTCAAAGAAAAGAACCCGGAAATGGAATAAATTAACCTCAAATTCGCACATCTTAGTGCAGAGTTCAAAATAGAACCCTTACTCCCGAATAAATCCAAGAGCCTAAGAGAGGGACAAATTACAAGGCAATCAAACCAAAACCGTAAACACCTAGCACATCTATATATGAACAATGAATCTCACAACTTTAGGTGTTTGGGAAATTTGAGTATGCAAGTAATGTTATCAATCCACAAGGATTAGCCAAATAACCGTTCAGAACACATTTCGCCGATTAAAATTTTACCAAGGAAAAATTTGTAGTAAAATTGCTCATTAGATTATTATGAATTAAGTGACAAAAGCAATTTACCACAAGGACAAGCTCAACTCAAGTTTTAAAAACCACATCAACCTCTATTATCCCACCAAATTGACAACACCGATTCCAAACATGCACATCACAGTGAAGAGCTCAAAATAGAAACTCCTACCCTCGGATAAAATCCGAAGGCCTATGAGAGGGACACATCAACAAAACCGGTAGAAATCTCAATGGCAAAACAACAAAAGTGATCTCACTGCGGTCTCGTCACGATCACAAGGCCAAGTTCTAGCTCAACACATCACCGGCACACTCAAGTCAAAGAAAAGAACCCGGAAATGGAATAAATTAACCTCAAATTCGCACATCTTAGTGCAGAGTTCAAAATAGAACCCTTACTCCCGAATAAATCCAAGAGCCTAAGAGAGGGACAAATTACAAGGCAATCAAACCAAAACCGTAAACACCTAGCACATCTATATATGAACAATGAATCTCACAACTTTAGGTGTTTGGGAAATTTGAGTATGCAAGTAATGTTATCAATCCACAAGGATTAGCCAAATAACCGTTCAGAACACATTTCGCCGATTAAAATTTTACCAAGGAAAAATTTGTAGTAAAATTGCTCATTAGATTATTATGAATTAAGTGACAAAAGCAATTTACCACAAGGACAAGCTCAACTCAAGTTTTAAAAACCACATCAACCTCTATTATCCCACCAAATTGACAACACCGATTCCAAACATGCACATCACAGTGAAGAGCTCAAAATAGAAACTCCTACCCTCGGATAAAATCCGAAGGCCTATGAGAGGGACACATCAACAAAACCGGTAGAAATCTCAATGGCAAAACAACAAAAGTGATGTAACCGGTAGCTTAAACCTATTTGCCACCCCCCCACACTTAAGATGGACAATGCCCTCAATGTCCAGATTCGGTCAAACAAAGGTAAATAGGGGTAAGCAACATAGAAAAATCAGAACACATACCGGAGTAAGGACACATCCCGTTTTGAAACAAGTTAGTCGACCCCGTGTCACAAATGGTGCTTCCGAAAAAGGAAGAACAAGTCGTTTGGCGGGAGAAACAACTTGTACCAAAACGGAAAGTGCGAGAGTTGCGTGTGCATCAAACATACCAAACATAAATATAGCGGCGCTGAACTTACTGCCAGCATATGCACACCATCACACAATCAATAATTTGATGCCACAGAGTAAAGATGAGAAGAGAATCCAACGGGTCCCCCCCCCCACACTAGTGTTGCACAATAGCCATCAAATTGAATAGTCCTGTTGCACTTGCACCACAAACAAACCACATAACCAAACATATCAAAATAACTACTGTTTTATGCAGAAAAATCAAAACCTAAAAGAAAGTAAACAAACGAAAGTACAATGTCTCATCACCCCGTAGGGTAGATACCAGAAAATAAGGAACCGAAAATAAGACACAATGTATAAAGTACAGTCATCCTGAATACCAATCATCATAAATCATAAAATGATTTGATCCCACGGAACCGGGTGGGAACCATAATCATCATCACTGTCGTCACTGCTGCTGACCATGATAGCCATAGGGAAGACCAGATGTATCAAAAAGATCGGTGATCCAGTTGCGGTCTCCTTCTTGACCCGAACCAGAGGCGCCAACATCTCCTCCAGACGGTCCACCGCCAAAGCCTGAGCCAGAACCTGCAACAAAACCAGGAACAAAAGAAGATGAACCACCAACAAATCCCCCAGAACCACCAGCATCTCCACCTGCTTGACTAGCGGCACCTGTCCATGGTCTCCAATCTGCACTAGTACCTGCATCAAAAGAAGATCTCCCGCCAAAAGAACCAAACTGCACAGGACCACGAGGAGATCCTCCTAGATCATGTGGGAAGAAAAAACAGCCTCCCTGACGATATGTCGGAACATGAATAGGTGGTGGTGAAAAATCAGGAATAGGAGTATCTGGAACGAACGGCTGCCCATGGTACTGCGCATCCCACATAGGCTGATAATAATCTAGGGTATAGTTGGTGCGGGCCTGCTGCGATCCCATCCAAGTCATATCCTGATCCATCCTCCTTTGATAATCATCAAATGCCTGACGGCTAGCCTGCTGTCCATCAACAATCTGCTGCAGCTGGGATCCTAAATCAGTCAAATCAATACTTGGACGCCCCCGCCTCCTCTGAGGCTCCTGAGGGGCGTCCTCCATCTCATCATCATCAGAATCCTCCACCTCTGGAGGCGGTGCAGCGATAACACCTGTATCATCCAACAACCTCGCTTGCTCATTCTTCTTTGGCTTCTTCACTATCTTGGCTATTATCAACTCCTTCTCAGTTAAATGCTCCTGTCTAACCTGCAAAGACAATCCCTCATGACATATATCAGAATCAAAAACTCCCATCCTCTTATAAAGACGGGTGATAAACTGCCCAAGCACCAACTTTGAATCCGAGTGATTCACCATCCTATCCAGAACAACCATCGGGGCCAAAGCAAACCTCCTCGGTGCCCCCTCAGAAAACAACTTAATCAGCCATAAATCTAGCTGGTACGCCTTGTCCCAATGGGTGGACCTTTGTACCAGAAACGTGACAAGCATCCTATGCAACATCCTCAGCTTCATACTGCTAATCTTAGACACACTAACATAGCCACAAGAAGGCCAATTGTGTCCCCCCGAAATACGAGTCCAATACAGAGATATCGACTCTCCATCTCCCAAATCCTGTTTCACATACAAACCCTTCCTCAACAAAGCCCTAAATTCCTGACTATCTAACTGCTCCCTCGTATACATACCACAATAAAAACCAAATTCAGGAATAGATAACTTCCTAGGCTGTCCCCCGCAGAAAAAAGTTACTACCCGCTCTTCAAAAATATCCTTGATTTTATTAAGCTCCTTGGTCAACTTCAAGGTAGAATAAAACTCAAGACAAAGTTCACGAAAAACTGGTTCCCGATTATTGAAAATGTTGTGCCACATATCACTACTAACCACCTGGTCACCGATTGGAACCTCAATACGAAACCACCGACGGATATCCTCCTGTATCCCATAATTTCTAGCAAAAATCGGATCAAGATATTTGGGAGGGCATACTACCTGACGATGAAGAGCAAAGAGATTATTCAAGAAGTTGTTCTTATGGGGTTGCCTAGCCCCATTGAACTCTAACCATGCGTGAGACTCGTCCATATCGTGCTCTCCAAACTTTAAATCAGGCACTTCTGGCTCTTGCCTAGCCCTCTTGGCACCAGTCCCGCTTCCTTGACCAACTTCCATCTGCCTTCTCTGATCTCCAGTCTGCAATCACAAAATTAAAGCAAACAGACACGTTAAAGAAGGAATGCAAAACTGAAATCACAATAATCTTCAACACAAATTTTGGACAGAACAATCCCACTGCGGCGCAGTGAGACTGGGTGGTCCTCACTGCGGCGCAGTGAGGCAATAGTCACGTGCAGGTCAGAAGCCAGCCACTGCGGCGCAGTGGCTAACACACAATACCACTGCGGCGCAGTGGCCTAAAAATTCTGGGCAACATTCTCAGTGTTCATCACAACTTTCAGCAAAAGTGTACAACCATACCATCAATCAACTTTATTTCAACAATTTACAATCACCTAGGCTATCATTCACCTCCCCCACACTTGTTCATAAAAAAAAACCCAAAATTTCAAAACTCTAGCATTTATTTTATCTCAAAATCGGATGAACAAGTGTTAGAAAAAATTAAACACCAAAAAAAAAAAAAAAAACAAAAAACAAAAACACAAACACAAATCAAAAACCAAAATCAAACAAACCTGTCCAAAAAAAAAAAAAAAAAAAAAAAAAAAAAAAAAAAAAAAAAAAAAAAAAAAAAAAAAAAAAAAAAAAAAAAAAAAAAAAAAAAAAAAAAAAAAAAAAAAAAAAAAAAAAAAAAAAAAAAAAAAAAAAAAAAAAAAAAAAAAAAAAAAAAAAAAAAAAAAAAAAAAAAAAAAAAAAAAAAAAAAAAAAAAAAAAAAAAAAAAAAAAAAAAAAAAAAAAAAAAAAAAAAAAAAAAAAAAAAAAAAAAAAAAAAAAAAAAAAAAAAAAAAAAAAAAAAAAAAAAAAAAAAAAAAAAAAAAAAAAAAAAAAAAAAAAAAAAAAAAAAAAAAAAAAAAAAAAAAAAAAAAAAAAAAAAAAAAAAAAAAAAAAAAAAAAAAAAAAAAAAAAAAAAAAAAAAAAAAAAAAAAAAAAAAAAAAAAAAAAAAAAAAAAAAAAAAAAAAAAAAAAAAAAAAAAAAAAAAAAAAAAAAAAAAAAAAAAAAAAAAAAAAAAAAAAAAAAAAAAAAAAAAAAAAAAAAAAAAAAAAAAAAAAAAAAAAAAAAAAAAAAAAAAAAAAAAAAAAAAAAAAAAAAAAAAAAAAAAAAAAAAAAAAAAAAAAAAAAAAAAAAAAAAAAAAAAAAAAAAAAAAAAAAAAAAAAAAAAAAAAAAAAAAAAAAAAAAAAAAAAAAAAAAAAAAAAAAAAAAAAAAAAAAAAAAAAAAAAAAAAAAAAAAAAAAAAAAAAAAAAAAAAAAAAAAAAAAAAAAAAAAAAAAAAAAAAAAAAAAAAAAAAAAAAAAAAAAAAAAAAAAAAAAAAAAAAAAAAAAAAAAAAAAAAAAAAAAAAAAAAAAAAAAAAAAAAAAAAAAAAAAAAAAAAAATATAGAAAAAAACAAAAATAGCAAAATACAAAAACAAAAAAAGTATAATCTGAAAAAACAAAAATAGCAAAATACAAAAACAAAAAAAAACAAAAACAACAAAACCTTAGCTCCAACCTTAAACTCCTTTCTACGGATCCTCTTATCATGCCAAACCTTGGTTCGCTCCTTGTAAAGCCTAGAATTCTCATATGCACCTAACCTAAGCTCATCGAGCTCATGAAGTTGCAACATCCTAAGTTCACCGGCTTCCATCATATCCAAGTTTAAATTTCTCAAAGCCCAATACGCCTTATGCTCTATCTCAATAGGTAAATGACAAGTCTTACCATAGAGCAACCGGTATGGCGTGGTGCCAATCGGCGTCTTATAAGCCGTCCTAAACGCCCACAAGGCGTCATCCAACTTCTTTGACCAAACCTTAGGGTTATCTCCCACAGTTTTCTCCAGAATTCTCTTCAAAGCCCTATTGGTGTTTTCTACTTGTCCACTAGTTTGTGGATGATAGGAAGTAGAAAAGTAATGCACAACACCATATCTTTTCATGACCTTAGCTAATTGATGATTTCCAAAGTGGGTTCCTCGGTCACTAATTAAGGCTCTAGGGCAACCAAATCGGCAAAACAATTGTTTAAGGAAATCAATTACTACCCTAGCATCATTCGTGGGCAAAGCCTTGGCTTCGGCCCATTTAGACACGTAGTCAACGGCGACAAGAATATATAGGAACTTATTAGACGGTGGAAATGGTCCCATGAAGTCTATACCCCAAATATCAAAAACCTCACATACCTGAATGCTCTGTTGAGGCATCTCGTCCCGCTTAGTAATGTTTCCTTGTCTCTGACAAATGTCACAAGTCTCCACCAAAGTTTGAGCTTCCTTAAAAATTGTAGGCCAATAAAAACCTGCATCAAACACTTTCTTACCGGTGACTGAAGGACCGTAATGACCTCCAGTAGGACCATAGTGACAAGCATCCAGAATCTCCCTAGTCTCAGCTCCAGCTACACATCTTCTCACCATACCATCTGCACAAACACGAAACAAGTATGGGCTATCCCAAAAATAGTACTTGGCATCCGATATGAGCTTCTTCTTCTGTTGGTGCGTGAAGTCAGTTGGTATCTCACCTGCAACCAAATAATTAGCAATATCTGCAAACCAAGGTGCATCATCAGAAGTAGAAATAAACATTAAACACTCATCAGGAAAGTGATCATTGATCTCCCCATCACGAAGTTCCTCCCGGTTAGGATCTTCCAAGCGACTCAAATGGTCGGCAGCCAAATTTTCAGCCCCTTTCTTATCCTTGATCTCAATATCAAACTCTTGTAACAACAAGATCCAACGGATAAGCCTAGGTTTAGCATCTTGTTTCGAGAACAAGTACTTAAGGGCTGAATGGTCAGTAAAAACTATGGTCTTACTTAACACCAAATAAGATCTAAACTTATCAAAAGCAAAAACCACGGCAAGCAACTCCTTCTCTGTTGTGGTGTAATTTTGCTGGCGGGGTTCAAAGTCTTACTAGCAAAATAAATGGGCTTGAAATGCTTATCAACCCTTTGCCCAAGCACGGCTCCCACAGCAAAATCACTTGCATCACACATCAATTCAAAGGGCAATTCCCAATCCGGCCCGACCATGATAGGAGAATTAGTCAACTTCTCCTTAAGAACCTGAAAAGCACTTAAACAAGCATCATTAAACATAAAAGGGACGTCCTTCTCCAACAAGTGGGTCATAGGACGAGTAATCTTAGAAAAATCTTTAATGAAACGGCGGTAAAAACCGGCATGTCCAAGAAAACTCCTTACCCCTTTCACATTGGAAGGCGGGGGTAGTTTGGCTATTACATCAATCTTAGCCCTATCAACCTCTATCCCGGCCTTAGACACCTTGTGACCTAGCACAATACCCTCGGTCACCATGAAGTGACACTTTTCCCAATTTAAAACAAGGTGTGCCCTCTCACACCGTTCCAACATCTTATCCAAGTTATGCAAGCAAGTACGAAATGAGTCCCCAAAAACCGAGAAATCATCCATGAAAACCTCCATGGAGGTTTCAAGCATGTCCTGGAATATAACTATCATGCACCTTTGAAAGGTGCCCGGGGCATTACATAGACCAAACGGCATTCGCCGATAAGCAAAAGTGCCAAAAGGGCACGTGAAAGTGGTCTTTTCTTGATCCTTTGGATCGATGGGTATTTGAAAGTACCCGGAAAACCCATCTAAGAAACAAAAGTACTCATTACCAGCAAGTCTCTCTAACATCTGATCAATAAAAGGCAATGGAAAGTGATCCTTTCGGGTGGCATCATTAAGCTTACGGTAGTCAATACAAACCCGCCATCCCGTTACAGTTCTAGTGGCCAAGAGTTCCTTATTTTCATTTTCAATCACTGTGATGCCCCCCTTTTTGGGCACACAGTGGACAGGACTTACCCAAGAACTATCTGCAATAGGGAAAATGATCCCTGCATCTAACAACTTAATCACTTCTTTCTTAACAACTTCTTTCATATTAGGATTTAGCCTCCGTTGTCGCTGGACAACGGGCTTAACATCATCGACAAAGTCAATCTTATGCTGGCAAAAGTTAGGACTAATACCTGGAATGTCGGTGGTCTTCCAAGCAAAAGCCCGCTTATGGGCTTTAAGCACAGCCAGAAGAAGTCCTTTTTCGTCACTCGAGAGTGAGGACGAGATAACCACCGGTAAAGATGATTTACCTGCCAAGTAAGCATACTCCAAATGGGCAGGCAATGGCTTAAGCTCCAAATCTGTAGGTGGTACATCAACTGAATTAGGTACCCTCGAGCTTCCATCAGCTACAACTCTCTCAAAGCTCTCATCCTCGGGAGGTGTCTCATCCAAGCTAAGGGGGGATGCGGTTCTGCAAAATAGCAGAACACTCGGCATTGAGAAAAGTAGCTTTGGCCTCCTCCATCTTTCCTTTGTCCGTCACAAGTTCCTTAATGAACTTGGCATAATGAGGCATCCCCTGTATCAAATCAACTAAAGGCACATTAATATGAACATTTGAAATCATTTGAACAAACTTGTTATATTGTTCCTTTAGCTTTGCCTTCCTGAACCGTTGTGGAAATGGAACTTTTGGTTTATAAGCTTTAACCTCGGTTTCCACAACCGGTTTTGGTGGAGTGACCGGAGTCTTCTCGGTTGGATTCTCCTCCATCGAAATCTCCTCATCAATCTCATCATCATTACCTGAATCCTGTACATCTGAAACAACAACATTAGGCATAGTAGGAGGGTCATAAGATCTACCTGTACGAGTGGTAATGGCCTTGGCTTCCTCATTACGGGCTTGAGGTGGAGTGTACTTCTGCCCCGCATTTTGTCCCTGATTCGGTCCCATGCTAAACTGAGGCCTAGGATTCTGTTGAGTATTGCTAGGTAAAGTACCTGGAGGCCTAGAAAGTGCAGCCATCCTACTCTCAAGATCCTTAAAGTTAACACATTGATTCTTCATATTTATCTCAACCTTGCCATCTATCCTATCCAACCTCTCATTCAACGCCTTAGTATCATCCCGAATCATCTGAATGCTAGTGTTAGTTTCAGCCTGATTACTAACCAACTGTTTCATCATCTCCCTCAACTCGGCATTTGGATCGGTATTAGAGGAAGAAGAACCTGATCCTTGTCCTTGTTGAGTTTGTTGTTGTGGCTGACTCTGAAAGTTATCCCTTTGCGACCTATTTCCTGAAAAACGAGAATTATTAGTAGGAAAAGAAGAGTTATAAGAAGGATTACCTGAAGAACGGTTTTGGAAACCGGTATTGCGTGGGTAGCTCCCTTGTTGTTGATTCTGGATGTAACTCACATCTTCGGGTGCCCGATTTGGGCACTCATCAGAATAATGCATATCACCACAATGATCACATCCATCGGCTACTACCTTTACATCCCGTTCAATCGCTCCAAACCGATTCTCTTGCATAGCAAATCCCTTTTCCATGCGCTCAGATAGCGCTCTAATCTCACCAATCATCCCAGAATCATGACTAGCTTCAACCTTTGCAACCCTACCTTGGCTAGTACCTTTCTTTAATCTTCTCTCATTCTTCAAAAATCTATCATCATCCATATTTGCATTGTCCTTTGCCATGGACTCCAAAATATCAAAACCTTCATTGGGTGTAATCTTGTTGAAACCACCCCCAAAAGCATATCCTAACTCACGCTTGGACTTCTTATCTAGGCCATCAAAGAAAAGCTCAACATATTGCTCCTTAGTCATGTTATGGCCCGGACAATTTCTCAACATCTCCTTAAACCGAATCCATGCATCCACCACATCTTCATCTTCATCTTGGTCAAAGGACCTAATCAAATTCTCCAACTTCCTTTGAGTTCTAAGTGAATAAAACTCACCAATGAAAGCTTGCTTGAGTTGGTCCCAAGTTGTTATGGAATTTTCCGGAAGATCATTAAACCAATCTAAAGCATCACCGGTAATGGACATGGGAAATGTCTCAAGTTTAACGGCATTCATTTGGTTGTTCCCATATTGGTATAACCGTGCCAACTTCTCAAACCTCTCTAAGTGTTGGTATGGATCCCATTTCCTTTTACCGTCAAACTGTTGCTCCTCAATACTTTTAAGATGATTACCTTTCAGATTGAAATCATGAGCAATGGCTGGAGGTCTTATAGGACTACCACGGTTGGTAGGAATAGTACGGACCCTCTCACCATAACGAATATTATTCGGATCCCTTTGTTCGTCTCCCATTTCCTCTTCTAACTTAACTTCTAAATTGAAGAACTCGTCTAAATAAAACCCTTCCTCGTCCGAATCAGGAGTGAGTCTAGCAATAGGTGAGAATGGTGTAGGTGTTGTGAAGTTAAACCTACGTCTTGTTGGTGTTCTCAAAGGACTATTTAGAGGTAAACCCGAAGACCGCAAGTTCATCAACTGAGAAGTAGACCTGTAAAACACAACTAACCAAACACGTCAACTGCACCTATGATAAGAAAAGAAAAGAAAAACTAAACTATTAAAGCAAATAACTTCCTCACGCGTGAGGAAGGATCAAACCATTAAATTAACAACTAAAACGGCACACACTCCCCGGCAGCGGCGCCAAAAACTTGATGTGCTAAATCGAGTTTAAAAATTAAAACTAGAAATACCTCAAAACTCACTACTACACACTATCGGGCAGTGGACCCGATCGTATGCAATATAGTTAAAAAGTAAGTCCAGGTTCGTTCACGGGGATTGGTCTGAATCAATTGTCTAATAAAGTAGTTTGGAAAATAGGGTGTTGCTTCAAATCTCTCTTTGACAATTAAAGTAAAATAACTTTAAAGACAAAACGCGTAAAAGTAAAGGTAAAGCTTCAAACAATAATAGTAAAGATCATCCACCTTGACTTCGCTAGACTTCAAACATGATTGCATTCAATTAAGACCAAATTCGTTTAGAGTTGACAAGATAATCGTGAAAGGATAAAATGCTCGCGTGGTACCACCAACCGCTCACAAATCACCCAAACACCAAAATTGCTAGTTTAATTACCCAAGCCGGTACCACCAATGCCTAGACAACCTTACCAATAATTAGTTTGCTTGATTATCCAATTAACAATTGTACCTATGTGAAAATAACGTGGTACCACCAACCGTTACAAAACACGTTGACAAAATGATTCCTTTTATTAAAATGACATTCACTATCATACCATGAACTAGTGATAATTGCTCATAGACAAGCAACCGTTTGAAAATCACATCTGTATCCAACTAGTACCACTAACGAAGGACACACATGCCACCAATATCATAATAATAAATATAAAGGAATTAAATCATCAAGATCTCGACACAACGATAAATGAAATCAACTCTTGGAATAAAAACATATAGCAATCACGTCATTCGTCTAGTTTCATCAAAGTGGGTGATTAAAAGATTAGCCACTCATGATTAAATTGAAATAACAATCAAAATAAAGGAAGAACATGATGTACCAATCGTTTGAGAAATAGAAATTGCAAGACAATGAAATAGATACGATCTAAGTGGGTGCACGTGAATCTTCAATGAATCAAAAGCTATTTATACCTCCCTTTTATCTGAAGCAAAAGCTGCCCAAAACCTTTCAGCCCCGTACTCTCACTGCGGCGCAGTGGGCGAGTGATGCCCCCACTGCGGCGCAGTGCTTATACACTGCCTTTGGTGCTCGTTTGTTAAGGCTGACTGCGGCGCAGTGGACACATGCACATCCCACTGCGGCGCAGTATAATATTACTGGTTGATTGTACCTTTGAACATGAACCACTGCGGCGCAGTGGGCACAGATCAAACCCACTGCGGCGCAGTCCAAACTAACTGGTCCGGAACTCCTCTAAAATCTTGAATCCTTGCAGAAATTTTCTATCTTCTTTTCACTTGAACAACTCTCGAACTCCAAATCAACATCTTGGCCTCGGAAATCATCCGAAATTGCACCAAATGGAAACGCAACCTGCTTAGAACCTGAAACCACTAACAAAACCCATAAACGCGCCAAATGCCAGCAAAATCGACTAAAAACATATAATAAAAAAAACCAATAACGATGTGGGCGATGGGTATAAATTGGTCACATCAATGTCATTGATAGATTTGTTTCAAATATATGTTTATTTAAGGGCAAAACCACATTAGCTTACTTTTACGCATTGCGAGGTTTCATTTATTGTGATTAGGTTTGGTTATTGGTGATGCGTCGCTTTATATGTTAACTAAAACTTTTGACATATGAAATAAATATTTACTTAAAGTCAAAACCACAAACGCTATTAAAAGTTTATATTAACAAATATATACATTTTATATGTTGCGATAAACCAAAATTAAAAATGAAAGAATAAATTTGAATAAAGTTTTCAATATATTAGTTAAAAACAGAAAGGAGAAATTGTGAGAAAAACTAAATAGTGGTACATAATGGTAGGGGATATGGTGACGAAAAAATTGCAATATATTGGTTGAAAACCCAAACGAAATGCGATGTAGCAAAATACGATTAAGAATTCAGGATTTATGGTGGACGAATAGTAATCTGCCACGTAGGCCATTACTATTCATATTCAACTTATTCTAATAATAAAAGATATAATATAATATAATATAATATAATATAATATAATAGTTCTTAACTTATACTCGTATATAATATAAGATAACTTTTAATTTGCCACTATATATAAGAAGACTAATATAATATAATATAATATAATATAATATAATATAATATAATATAATATAATATAATATAATATAATATAATATAATATAATATAATATAATATAATATAATATAATATAATATAATATAATATAATATAATATAATATAATATAATATAATATAATATAATATAATATAATATAATATAATATAATATAATATAATATAATATAATATAATATAATATAATATAATATAATATAATATAATATAATATAATATAATATAATATAATATAATATAATATAATATAATATAATATAATATAATATAATATAATATAATATAATATAATATAATATAATATAATATAATATAATATAATATAATATAATATAATATAATATAATATAATATAATATAATATAATATAATATAATATAATATAATATAATATAATATAATATAATATAATATAATATAATATAATATAATATAATATAATATAATATAATATAATATAATATAATATAATATAATATAATATAATATAATATAATATAATATAATATAATATAATATAATATAATATAATATAATATAATATAATATAATATAATATAATATAATATAATATAATATAATATAATATAATATAATATAATATAATATAATATAATATAATATAATATAATATAATATAATATAATATAATATAATATAATATAATATAATATAATATAATATAATATAATATAATATAATATAATATAATATAATATAATATAATATAATATAATATAATATAATATAATATAATATAATATAATATAATATAATATAATATAATATAATATAATATAATATAATATAATATAATATAATATAATATAATATAATATAATATAATATAATATAATATAATATAATATAATATAATATAATATAATATAATATAATATAATATAATATAATATAATATAATATAATATAATATAATATAATATAATATAATATAATATAATATAATATAATATAATATAATATAATATAATATAATATAATATAATATAATATAATATAATATAATATAATATAATATAATATAATATAATATAATATAATATAATATAATATAATATAATATAATATAATATAATATAATATAATATAATATAATATAATATAATATAATATAATATAATATAATATAATATAATATAATATAATATAATATAATATAATATAATATAATATAATATAATATAATATAATATAATATAATATAATATAATATAATATAATATAATATAATATAATATAATATAATATAATATAATATAATATCATATAAATTAACGGTTTGTTCTTTTTATACTTTTAATTTTAAATTTATAAGGCTTTTTATCTAATAATTCATTTTATATGTACTCCAATATAGTTTAGGGTAGATATATTGTCACACCTGGTACAAAGAGTTTGTTACGATTATGATCGAAATTATCGACCATTAATATATGAAAAATGATTAATCCTTCTAACTAAATAGCCTAAAAATTCTGCTAACCATGAAATGATGACATGTGGAAAAATCAGACGCCAAGATTAGGAAAAAGAATTAGTGGATAACAAATGTCACCTTTTTATAGTTTTAGGAGGATTTTTAGGCTAATCTTTAGAAGGATTTATAATTTTCCTTAATATATATAGACCTTCCAATTATAATAATCGTTGATTATTAACCATATATATTGCCGATAAACCTTAAAAAACATAAATCTCTTCAGAAACCGTAGACAACGCAAGCGGCGACAAGCTAGTGTACAATTTTGTGTTAGAGGTACGTACATTCTAAACTACTACGGAGAATTATATTCGATTAATTATTTACCAATACAATACTGTTGTTGTTATTAAGTGGTCCTAAATAAATTGTAAGGTCTATCTATTTTCAATAAGTTATAGAGGTAACTTTTAAGATCAAATGTATATTTCACAATAATAATGATGTGATTCTTTTTATTTAGACTTGGTTCTCTGTGACCTCCGTGGGGGTTTTTGGCCTTGAGTCTCGATAGGCCTAAACCGAGAGGGGAGGTTACTCTTGTGTTGGTTGACCCCAAAATGCTTTGTCTGTAGCAGGACATGACCAATTAGAGTTTATCTAGAGGACTAGGTGTTAGTTTAGTGGTTTTGAGAGGACTAGGATTAGTTTAGCTAGGCCGCCTAAGTTACTTCTTTTCCGTAGGTTGTTTAGAAATCGTTAACTTCCTTTGGCCCCTTTTATGCTTAGTCGGCCCCTTTTATGCTTAGTCAATTCCTATTTTTATTTATGTTTGTCTTGGTTGTTTTCTTACCTCAATGTTTGAGTTTCCTGTTATGTTTCTACATTTTTATGCTGTTTAATATGCCCAATATGGCCGCTTTTGTATTTGTATTGTCGAACATGTTCTAAGGTATTGGTAGGGCGCATGGTTGCTACTCTTCCTGACCCTCAAGGTAGCCGGACTCAGCAGACAGGTATATCTTTCTATCATGTTCTCGACAGACAGGTATGGTTTCTAAGACTGTCTACAGCTTACCTCCCCCGTACCCCGCTCAGGGATTGGGTCCTGTTGTTGTTGTAATGATGTGATTCTTTGTGTTTTGCTGTATCGAAGTGTATTGTACGGTCTATCCATTCTTAACCGTGTATTGTTGATTTTTTGTGTTGGTGTTTTGTTGTGATTCTTTGTTATTAAGCGATTCTTTTTGTTGATTTTTTTTGCTTAATTAGACTAAAAAAGGGTAAATGGGTGGACCCTTTGGTCCCATTTCCCGCACAAAATATAGTTTCTCCAATTAGCTATGACAAGATTTGAATATGTGACATGCAACATTCATCTATGAGTCCTTGTGGTCACGGCAGTACTAGATGATCTGTGATCAACTGATGCTTAATTAGACTATGATTATGATATTTCTGATAGTGTTTGTAGTTGTTGTTTTTAGTCCTTTAAATTTTTATTTAGCTAGTAAGATATTTTTAAGTATGCTAATTAGTATTCAAATTTAAATTATTGTTACGCGTATCCATTAGTAATTTTTCGAATAATTGACGGTTAACGGATTTATTGAATACTTATCAGATTTTTGTGATGGAAGAGAGTTCAAGTGATGAGCCCAGGATTGACAGATCATCATTGGAAGGAATATCAAATGGAATTGCTTCTATGTTCTCCTTTGACACAGATGATGATGATGATTCCGAGAATTATTGTGGTATGATTCTTTTTATACATATATGACATCGACAATTCGACATTTGTTTTAATGATTTGAAACTATAAAATTTAATTACCTACTATCTATCGGTTTTAGTTATTGAAAGTTAGAATATCAATAGTCTTTGCTATATATCTGATTAGAAACATGTTATAGAAAGATCAACATGTGGCTTAGTATATGACATGACCGATGTTCAAGTGGCAATGCTTTAGATGTCATTTTAAGGAATATTATAAGCAATATGTACATCTGTTTTTTCCGACTAACTTTATCAACATACAGGACCTAAACCTTCTGAGCTCTATGGAAAGTATACATGGAAAATAGACAAATTCTCGCAGATTCATAAGAGAGAGCTTCGTAGCAATGCCTTTGAAGTTGGTGGCCACAAATGGTAGGTTAACGTCCTTCATGTTTGTCATTTTCACGAGCTGTTACTTTTGTGTGTGCAGTATTTCTTTATTTTTGGTACAAATCTTTGGCATTAAACTGACAATATATCTCGTCTTTGTATTTGCTTCTTGCTATGGCTTTTAGGTACATCTTACTGTATCCTAAAGGATGTGATGTAAAGGGTCATATTTCTTTATTTCTTTGTGTTGCAAATCATGATAAGCTACCTCCAGGTCAGGTTGAACAAAACTGGAGGTTCTAATTTAATTTGATGGTATGGCTGCTTAGAATAATTCATAACGACTTACATATTCTTACTGATGCAGGATGGAGTCAAATTGCACTATTCACAATGAATATATCTAATAAAGACCCCAGAAAATCAAAATATAATGGTTAGTTCGTATGCCTTGGTTAATTATTATCATCAATTAGCCTTGATATTAAACTAGCTGGCGGGTTGGGTTATATATGGATGGTTCATATGTTGTGGAAGTGGCGGATCTTGACCCATTTAACGGGAGGGACCGAAAGTCATGGGATAAAAAAATAACACTAAGAAAAATACTCAGGGGGTGCCGCAACTCACGATATCTAAAAATAACACTAAGAAAATTAATTTTTCAGACGCATAACAGATAAAATTACATTTCTAAACAAAAAACAAAGGGGGTCGGGGCCCCCCAATAATAAAGCTCCGCCCTTGGTTGTGATACACAACTAAATGTTTGTTTGCAGATTCGGTACATCGCTTCTGGAAAAAAGAGCATGACTGGGGATGGAAAAAATATATGCAGCTTTCAAAATTGCAGAATGATGGGTTTCTTGATGGTGACACCCTCACAATAAAAGTTCGAGTCCAAGTTATCAGGTTTTTAGTATTTGTTATTGCGACGTTAATAGCTCATCTTCGTATGCTTTTTATTGTGTTTTGTTGCTTAAAGTCATTTAGTAATTATCATAAGTTTGTTGCAAAACATGTATGATATATATCAAATATTGATATTTGGTAATGGACTTGTAGGTGTTTCCTTTCCGGTGCCTTGATTCAGACTATAAGAGTGAACTTGCAATGGTATATATGTCAAATGTGGAGAAAATTTGCAACCGCTTTGTGTTAGAAAAAAGATTAAAGCTTGCGAAAGTAATTAGAGATAAAGTTAGATGGTCAAGGTATGCGATTTTTCATTGACTATATAACTATGTATAATCTATACGAATTTACATGTGTCTGTCCCCTTCACCGGGAAGAAACTTTAATATGAATTACAGTAATATTTAATATTCGCGTTTCAGCTTTTGTGACTTTTGGCGGGGTATGGATCAAGAGTCAAGGCGCCTGATATCAAGTGAGAAGTCGAATTTAATCTTGAAACTTGTTGTGGAGCAGTTCTTTGTAGAAAAGGAAGTGTCAAAAGCTTTGGTAATGGAGTCGTTATATAGTGGATTAAAGGCCCTTAAAAGCAAGGCTAAGAGCAATAAAGCTAAAGGAAATTGTGTTGCAGAAGAAGTATCGGTATCAGTTGTAATGGAGAATGACAAATTCATTCTTGTGTATGATGATGCATTGCTATTGTTTGAGAGGGAGGTCTTCAAACCTTTGCGTCTACACGAAGAAAAAGATCATCAAAACAAGGTCAGCATCATTGTGTCGATTATAAATTTTGTGTATACAAATTTTTATGTTCGTCAAGTAATTTGGGGGTGTTTGGAAAAGTTTACTCACAGTGATTGCGTTACACAGAATAATTAAATTTAGATAATCAGTTGTGCTAAAGCGAGCAACTGAATATATACTACGTATGACTATCTTTTGCTGTTTAAATCTGAAATAATCAAAAGTATAGGCGCCATTTGGTCCCTTGAGCTACGTTGTTAATGGTTGGGAATTTAAACCTCTGTTGTAGCTAGTAATATTCTCTGATCATGTTCTCTTTTGTTGTGGTAGCATGGTGGCTCGGGTAATTACATCATGGATTCCGTTAAGCATGATAAAAGGCGACTCACTAGACTGGGACAAAGAACCATCGAAACCTTTGTCCTGGATCATATATTCAGGTAAGCTTGTGATTATAGCTATAATCTTTATTAGTATAGGAATATTTTATGTTGAAAACCAATAATCAAAACTACATACTAAGGTTGCGTTTCATTGTTGAAAATGTTTTCTAATTTTTCATTTCCAATGTTTTAGAAAAAGGAAGGGGTTTTCAATCTCCTTACAAACAAATGAAAATTCAGAAACGCGTTCAAAATTAGAATATGCTATTTTTATTTTCCATTTTAGAAAACTCGAATACATATTGGAGATGTGGGGGAAGGGGGATGGAAAATGGAAAACATAAAAATGTTGTTTTCCAAAATCCAAATTCATGCTATAAAATGGAAAATGATGTTTTTCATTTTCTTGGAAAACTTTTCAAGAAACTTTAATTTGATCATATGTATTTTTTTACTTGAAAAGTCTTTTAGAAAACAAAGGGGGTTTTCTACAACTAAACAAGGCTTAAAGATTTAAAACTACACAAGGGAATTGGTCATGTCAAAAAAAAGTTTTAATTTTGCTTTTTTATGTTCGGGTTCTTGGATTGATGCTTGATCATTGACCATGTGATTTTCGTTACTGTAACTAAAATTCTCGTATAACCGGTTTGATACAGTAAAATTGAGATAGCACGTCAAGAAGTTGTTTCTTTGAAGATGCAAGATGAGCTCATACATGAAGCAGAAGAAGAGGAAGCACCAAAAAATCGTCGCTCAAAGTAAACACAAGGCAAATCACCTTCTAAAAGGAGAGTACATTAAAATCATGATTCTATAAGTTTTCTATCCATGATTTTGATAGATTAGATAATGAATGTTACTTGCTAGACTTTTTTAATGTGGCATTTTATCTTAATTTTAGGTTTATCACTTGATCTCTTTTATCTAAGTTTTTGTAATTTTCCCAGTGTAAGATCGATAATTCTTTTTTATCTAAACCATGCATTATTCACTTTGATCTCTCGGTGTATATGAAGAGAGTACAAAATTAGTATTATTTTTTAAACGACAAATTTAGGTTCAGTGACCATGTCCATATATACAACTAGCATTTTGCTCTTATTAAAATTTGAACCCAAATTCTATAAGTCTCAAGTCCCCCAAATATCAATATACATTTTTGAAGATCATTTTGGGAGATCATCTACATTTTGAGATAGATAAAAGAAAACGATATACTTTCATAGTTTCATATATAAATCTTGAAGCTTAAGCAACTTAATTGGTTGATAAATGTACGATAGTACCACACATGTGATTCCTCTTCTATATACACGGAAATCATATTCAGATTGCCAACATGCTTAAACGGAATGGAAAATAAATAAATAACAATTGATCATCATATCAATCTACACGTGTTGGCACAAGTTCGTTTTTGTTTAGTAGCAGTTCAATGTTCAATAAGTTCGTGGTATACATATACATGCTACATGACAAATTCAAAGGTATTGAATGTTATTTTATTTATTGGATCTAAGAATAACAAAAATAAATATATGTATTCAAAATTTAATTTTAGACTACATTGATTATTGATTATTTAAAACCAAACTAACACTAGATCCACATTTTTACGAACTTTTCGATTAGTTTTGGGTTTTTTATATAATCGTTTTAATTAATTAACTTACATACCATATGACATTTCTAGTGATGTTCTTAGTAACACAAGATTTCAAGATTGATCTTGCTACTATTTCGTATGATATATTTACCATAAGGCATAATAATCTATACATACTATATAACTGCTTATTATAGAGTATTGTTAATATATCATATAGAAATGGTATCAATATCACCCCTTTTAACTAAAATGTTAAAATGATATGAACTTTTTGTATACAACATTATTTATTTATTTCACTATTTTGCAACAGATTTAGTACATTTCAAATTATAAAACCATTTTTTTATATCATGTTCCTAATTTAGCTTTTGTTGTTCTTATTTAATTATTTTTACTTTAACCATTTGGTTTTAGATCAAGTGGCCGGCGTTATTTTTGGGAGGACTGGCGGAGGGGATGTTGGTTTAGAGATACGGGATCGAATTTTGATTCCCCGTGTTATCATTTCTATTCTGTAGGAGTGCGCGAGTTTTAACTTCGAACATATTGCCCACCTTGGATGTCACTGCTGGGGTTCGAATCATTAACATTTAACACTTGTCGTTCCAAAAAAAAATTTACTTTACAAAGAATGGATAAACAAAAGGAAATACACGTTGAGTACTTATGATGTATACTGCCTAATCAGTATTTTTTTTTCTTTCAATTATGGACCTTCTTTTGAGTATCTCAAAATATTTACGTTAATACTCAATAGGGTTCGAAGCCGTTTAAATAAAACGTCCAAATGATACTAATCTAATGAAAAGTATTAAAAATAAGTCTTTCGACAATAAAGTTTGTGGCTCATTAATAAAGTATTTCACCTTATGATATTGGGATTATGGCACCGGAGTGTAACCAACTATGACTCAATGGTTATGTAATGTAGTGACTTTTCAAAATGGCTATCTGATGTAAGTACCTTTCATTTTTGTTCTTTTAATGTATCGGGTGACCGGTTGTACCATTAGCCGGTAATAAAATTAAGGGATTAAGGCACCGGAATGTAACCAACTATGATTGAATGGTTATGTAATGTAGTGACCTACGAAAATGTTAAATCGATGTAAGAACCTCTCTGTTTTGTTCATTCGATGTAACGGTTGACCGGTTCTAACAAATAAATAAGTACTACAGTACGTATAAAGTCGTCGGAGTCACCCGGTAGCATATATCGAGTGAACAAAACAAAGAGGTTCTTACATCAATTTAACACTTTCGTAGGTCACTACATTACATAACCATTCGCTCATAGTTGGTTACACTCCGGTGCCTTAATCCCTATTTTTTTTACGTCCAACGTGGCATTACCGGTTACAAATAGGATGTTACCCGGTAGGATACATTAAAAGAACAAAAATGAAAGGTACTTACATCAGATAACCATTTTGAAATGTCACTACATTACATAACCATTTAGTCATTGTTGCTTACACTCCAGTGCCATAATCCCTATGATATTCTATCAGGGTCGAGTCTCACTTCATATATTTTAAATACCTTTACCTATACCTATAAATCTTAACTCAAAAAGTAACACAATTACTCTATAAAAATAATCAAAAATACGTAAATCATATTAATGAAAAAAACCAGCTTACTGAAAATTTATATAATAAAATGGGCTTAAAATGTAAAGCCTTTTGAAGATGAATGTTAGAATATAAAACTAAATATATTATAAGCTGAAAGTAAAGTGTTAATAAAAAAATGAAAACTAAATCAAAGAAAAAAATAACATATAGTTTGAAATTAGCAAAAATGATATATGACGTACTAGAAAAAAAGGATTATTATCATTTATCAATACCGTGTAAATTGAGATAAAACTTTCCAAAAGCAAAATATCGCAAGATATATATCTACCAAAATAAAAAACAAACTTATACAATATATAAGACAAAAACACAATATATGTATTGAGGTTGTATACAGTATATTTTCATACATATAAAATGTAGAAAAAAACATTTTCATTTTATAGTAATATTTGATTTTGTAGCCTTTTTACTCTACTGTACATCAAATCTCTTAAAACATCTATATCTGTATCTCTATATATCGCCTCTTTCTTTCTTTCTGTCTTTAGACCTAAAATCAGCTTCCCATTTAAACAGCTTATTCTCTATACTTCCAGGTTCTATTGATTCTTATATTATCATTCGATCCGTTTAATCTTCCTAATTAGGTTTTAGTCACTTTCATTCAATTGGTTGTGATTATTTAACCAATTACTTGATTTATATAAATTATTTATTTATTTAATTATTTAGGGGTTGGACCTTAATTCATTAGTTTGCATGTAATTGATCTTTTATTTTCAATTCTATTTGGATCATTATAACTCAACCGGACTTAAATAAATTAAAATTTTATATATAAATTAAATGTAGGGGTTTTAGTTATTTGGTAGTATTCAATTTATTATTTTAGTTTCTTATTTAATTTTGTGTTTGATTGGGGTTTTGATTGAAAAATAATACTAGGGTTTTTCTAGACTTTATTGAATTGAATTGAAAGTAATGAACTTTTTGTGTGTGTTTTTTTTTCTGATTTATTTGTTTAGTGGGGTTGTAAATTTTTTGATATTTGATCAAGTTTTGTTGTGAATTTGATGAATTTAGATTATAAAGATTGATATTCGGATGGAAATTGATTGCTAACTTTGAGGGTGTTATGATTTTAGGTAAAATTGGAGGAGGGTTTAGGGAGTTGTGAAGTGGAATAATGGCGGGCAGCTCAAGTGAGGAGTCCGGGGTTAGTAGATCATCAGAGGGATTATCAAACGGTCAGCAACGGTCTGGTGAAGCGATAGCCGAATGGCGGTCATCCGAGCAAGTGGAAAATGGGATTACTTCCACTTCGCCACCTTATTGGGATACTGACGATGATGATGATCGTGGTATGCTTCTTGTTTTTACAAGTGTTTGTTTAAGGTAGAATCTTTAAAACGAGTATCTATCCGTGTGTTCATGACGTAACTGTTGTTAGGAATATAGCTCCAGTTGTTAAATATTTTACATATATTGTAGTCACGAATCTATATTTAAAGCCTTGTTATACCGTATGTTGCTTACTTCTTCTATATATATATTATATATATACTAGCATTGTACCCGCGCGATGCGGCGGCGGTTTGGTGGTGACGGCGGTCGTGGTGGTGACGAACTGTTGTTGGTGGTGGGTGTAAGTAATTGATTTAATGTAATTGATGTAAAGGGGTAGTGGAGATATTTTAGAAGATAAGGATTGATGATGTAAATTAATTTATTAAGGGTAAAATGGTAATTTTGCATCTAACATTTTTATGAGAGAGAAAGTGATAATTATTATAATATAGTATATATATATATATAGGGGACCCTTATTTTGAGAACCCATTTTTTTGTAAGAACCGTGAGAACTCCTAAATTTCATATTGGATCATATGTTTTTTTTGTTCATTCACATGTGAAACGTCATAAAAACATATGTTGCAGAAGAAATTTTTTTTCAAAACCTTATATATAGCCGTTTGTCACATGTGAACAAAAAACGTGAACAAATTCATTCATAAGTATACAAAAGGCTACTTTGAAGGTTTCTTAAAAAAGTTTCTTCTACAACATACATTTTTATATCATTTCACATGTGAATGAACAAAAAAAACATGTGAACAAATATATATTTTAAGAGTTCTCATGGTTCTTACAAAAAAAATGGTTCTCAAAATAAGGAAACTCTCTCTCTCTCTCTCTCTCTATATATATATATATATATATGAAGTTAAAATTCAGCAACCTGAACTTATGAAATACACTTATGTTCGTTTTCATATAGGTAACCTATTGAATTACTTCTACCTTTTTATCAGGTTTAGTGATAGATATATTAACATGTAACATTATATGTTTGATCTATCGTTAGGTGGCTGGTGTTTAGGCAGGTGATACGTGTATAATTAATTATTACACATGGCTAATTATGTATATATGTTAACTGGCTCTTTCTGCTTTTTCACATTAGAATTATTTTGAGTCACACAAATTGTATATTCTGTTATTCTTTTATACTAATTATATTGAAGTGCAGGCCCTAAACCTTCCGAGCTATATGGAAAGTATACGTGGAAAATTGACAAATTCTCACAGATTAATAAGAGAGAACTTCGTAGTAATGCGTTTGAGGTTGGCGGCTATAAATGGTATATCTTTAATTTTAGCTGTATTTATCATCTGCTGCAATAAATATTTTTCGGTGCAAAAGCAGACGGCTTACTCATTATATTTGCAGCTAATTGGCAGTAGGATACAGTTAACTGTGCATATCATCTTTACCCTAAGCTTCTTGCTGGTTTGCAGGTACATATTGATCTACCCACAGGGTTGTGATGTCTGTAATCACCTGTCTTTATTTCTTTGTGTTGCAAATCATGACAAGCTTCTTCCAGGTATTGAATAACTTTGTAACGTTAAACTTTTATTTTTTTTATTTGTTTTTACGATACTATATGATGGCTTCTTTTCCTGAAACAGGATGGAGTCATTTTGCTCAATTTACAATTGCCGTCGTTAATAAAGACCCCAAGAAATCTAAATATTCTGGTTGGTTATTTTTCTTTTCATCATTATTGTCACTGTTATGTTGCTTAATGACGGGTGAATTGCTGTAATTTATTAGAAGTACTTTTGCAGATACGTTACATCGCTTCTGGAAGAAAGAGCACGACTGGGGATGGAAAAAGTTTATGGAATTATCTAAAGTGTTAGATGGGTTTGTTGATGCTGACACACTTATAATAAAAGCTCAAGTTCAAGTTATCAGGTTTATGGCTTATTAAATTTTAGTATTTATTGATTGATATGGCCAAGCCAACGACATGAAATTAGGGTTTGTATTTTTATACGTTTCCTCAGAGATTTTCTACTCATTTATAAAAAAATTTTAATCATAGAGGCGACTTAGCTTTACCATCTAAAAGGGAGTATAAAAATCGAACACCCAAATGTAATGCTTGTATAGGGAAGCATTTTATGTACTTCATAAGAACTAACTCAAGTTTAGTATATTATTTAAGTCCTTTCAGAAGGAACCTTATTGTCTTCACATCTATTTCAAGTGTTACGAATTCGAGCACTTAAATGCTTTATTTCTGATTGAAATATAGTAACTTTGGTCCCACAAGTTTAGTGCATTGGATTGTTTTATATTAAAACTACCTATGTATTCCAAGTGCTGTTGCATTTACATGACACATATAATTGTACATAAAATTATGTATACAGTATATGGATCTATTATTATCTCTCTCGTGTAATGTTATCATATACCATTACCTTCACATCTATATTAAGTGTTACGAATTTGAGCACTTAAATGCTGTACTTCTGATTGAAATATAGTAAATTTGGTCCCACAAGTTTAGTGTATTAGATTGTTTTATATTAAAACTACCTATGTATTCCAAGTGCTGTTGCATTTACATGACACATATAATTGTACATAAAATTATGTATACAGTATATGGATTTATTATCATCTCTCGTGTAATGTTATCATATACCATTACCTAATAAGACCATTTCAACAAATTAATTTGCTTATAAGTAAAGGTACCATGTGGTGTACACCTGTTGCACATCATATGTGTGCTCCTTCGTTCTGCCCGTATCACAAATTTGAAAGCATTTGAAATCTAAAATATATTTTTTTTTGAATCTTATATAGCTCTGTAGTTAAGTTTTGATCTTTTAAAATGAATGCAAAAATTACGAAGGCATAGTTTACTGAAAGATGTAGATAAACATCACAATGTTTTGTGAGGCAGTAATGGCAAGGTGTTTAAATTTGGACAAAATTTCAAGATCCTTGCGAGATTGAGAAGTTCTATTAAACTTAAAGTATCAGTTATATAAAATTGTGATAATGTCTATTATAAACAAAATTGAGGCAAAATGTTAATATTGAGGTGGATGTGTGGCTGCACAACGAGTAAGGTGTCTCCTCCTACCCACTTTATGTGATTTTGCATAATACTTGATCTATCCACCCTTCTTTTTGTTTAAAACTTCTGATTTCTACAATATAAGTAGTCCTTGTTGCCTTTTTTTTGCAGTTCCCTTGTTTTTGGTTTTACCTTATCCAATACATGATATATCTTTTATCCAACATGCATATGTTGCTTTCAAATTCTGCCAATTTCTTGAAAGGATGGCATTTATGGCATTATAAGCCTGGGGGTCACCTTTGTATGTTTTCTATTGGTTTCTTTGTAAAGTTCATTTGGTTAGGATAAAAGATTTGTTGCTATTGTGAGTAATGAAGAATTTGAGTTTTTATCACTTCAACAGGGCAAATATTACTTTTTAGCGTCTCAAAATCACCTTGTCAAACCTGTTTTTAAAATTGCATCATCTCGTCTATTTTATACTTAACAAACATTCTGGATGTTTTGGCTTGAAAAACAAGTATGATAGAAACTGCTAACTTCTGATGATGGTTTTGTAGGGAGAGAGCAGATCGTCCTTTTCGATGCCTTGACACCCAATATAGAAGAGAACTTGTAAGAGTATATTTGTCAAACGTAGAGCAAATATGTCGTCGCTTTGTGGAAGAAAGAAGAGGAAGGCTAGGGAAGTTGATAGAAGATAAAGTTAGATGGTCAAGGTATGTAACTCTCAATTAGCAATAATTCTACGTGTAGGATATATGTTACCTGGAGGTGACAGATTGGTAACGGGTTAAAACTCGTTAACTACAGTAACTATAGTTACAATATACAACGTTGATCATTTCTTGGCAAAAAGTGACTAGGAATTGTATGCATAAAGAAAACTTGGGTAAACATCATTTGACCCATTTGACCCGTTTTTTTCTTCTCAAGTTTCTGGCTTGACCTGTTAGTGATAAATAAAAGTTAACTCTAAGAGACCCATTCAAGTATAAATGGCCATATTGTTACCTTTAGTGTTTCTCTTTCATTAGAATGAGTTGGTAATTTTTATTTCATTTTGCCATGTTTCAGCTTCTCTCATTTCTGGTCCACAATGGATCAAATTTCTAGGCGTCGAATGTCAAGGGAGAAATCAGAGTCAGTATTGAAAGTTGTTGTAAAGCAATTCTTTATAGAGAAGGAGGTGACATCAACTTTGGTTATGGACTCGCTATATAGTGGATTAAGGGCTCTTGAAGCTCAGGCTAAGAGCAAGAAAGTTAAAGGAAAGTGTGATACGGAAGAAGTACCAATACCTGTTGTCCTGGTGGAGAGTGATACATTTATTCTAGTTGATGATGTATTGGTGTTGCTTGAAAGGGCGGCCTTGGAACCATTGCCCCCGAAAGATGATAAAGGTCCTCAAAACCGTACTAAGGTGAGCCTGGGAGGAAAATTAACTTTATTTTCAGTTTAGTTCCTTTTTATATTAAAGAGTTGCATCATCAAATAAGATAGAGTTTTGGCTCTCCCAAAATAATTTGTTATATTTTGTCCTTCTCGATCACATGTCCTGACACTAAATGTGACCAATATGCCATGCTTAAACTATAATCCTGTCAAGATCATAAAATATTATATAATTCTCATTCCATCATGTAAGCTGCGTGGAGTATTTCTGCTTTAATTTTTATTTTGTTTCAACTTCTGGGTTTACATATCTCATCTCATGTTCTTGTTTACTGTGCCAGGATGGTGGTTCAGGGGAAGATTTCACCAAGGATTCTATTGAGCGTGATGAAAGGCGACTCACTGAGTTGGGACGTAGAACCATTGAGATATTTGTTCTCGCCCATATATTCACGTAATCGTCTTGCTATGTGTTCATAGATAGTTATGTAGATAAAATTTGTTCTAGCTCGAGATGGTAATCTTGATTGATTTACTGTGCTTACTTTTTCCATCACAAGTATTCTTACTACCTATATGAAATAGCAGTAAGATAGAAGTAGCATACCAAGAGGCTGTTGCTTTGAAGAGGCAAGAAGAGCTCATCCGTGAAGAAGAGGAAGCATGGATGGCTGAAAGTGAACAGAAAGCAAAACGTGCCTCTGAAAAAGAAAAGAAGTCCAAGAAGAAGCAGGTTTGTGTTGAGATGATAACCTAAGTTAAACCCGAACCCCTTTAATTCTGGCTAGTTTTTATTGGAGTTTCATCATTTTACATAAATTTATATTTCTTTAATTCACAGGCGAAGCAGAAAAGGAACAATCGCAAATCAAAGGATAAAGGACGGGATGAAAAGCATTGTATCATAATAGAAGAAAAAACTCAACAATTGGATCCAATCGAGGTTGAAGATTTGCTTAAAAAGCCCGAAATAGTTGATGTTTCTGATGTTTCAGACTCCGTAGATTGTGCAACTGAGGCGTTTCTTCGCCCTGATTCAGATGATAGAGATTCAAGCCCGGTCAACTGGGACACTGACACTTACGAACCTCATCCACCCACAGAAGCTTGTAGCAGTGGTGCTATTAGTGTCCTAAATGGATGGCAATAGAGTCCGTCTGCAATGGATGATAGTTCATCGACATGTTCATCAGATTCACTCCCATCAGGGGCCTTACAGAGGGGATTCACATCAGAATCAGAAAAGCCAAAGTTCACCGAGCAGGTCTTTTGCATTCTACTCTTATCTTGAGGTTGTACAACTGATATTGTGGGCGGGTAGGTAACTTTTCAAAATGAGTGCTTTTCAGTATGGGTCATGTCGCACCGGGTTGATTAGAAGCCCATCTGTCCAGATTTTTTTTTACACTCCTTAGTTGGTGCATCAAAAATGTCTACAAAGATCATATTATTGAATAATGATTTATCTATATTTAAATTTTTTTTTACACTCCTTAGTTGGTGCATCAAAAATGTCTACAAAGATCATATTATTGAATAATGATTTATCTATATTTAAATTGTATTTGGAGATTTTATGCAATAAAAACACACTCCGGGTGACTTTTGATCTGTCATTGTTGTGGCGAGTGTTGATTAACATGTAGTTTTTCATATTACGTAGAGGGAAAGTGAAGCAGGGGAAGGCTATCGGTGAAGTGACTGGACAGGTCAACAATGTGCAGAAACAACATGCAACTAACGAAGCAGAGTCAGGTGGGGTTGCAGTTCCGTTGCAGGATAGATTGAAGTGGCTTGAACAAGACGTCGTAAAGAAAGTGGTATGATATAATTACTTATGCGCTATTATCAGTGATATTCTTTGCACATCTAGAATGGAAGCTCTTTGATCTCTTGCTCTTTAGTAGATGTTCATTGGTCATGCTTTTTTTCTTTTCTTTGCCACACAACCTCCATGTGTAGGGGTGGCACTGGGCTAGAAGAGTACCTGCTTGAAAATGAACAAAGACATTTACTGGACTGAAAGCCAAATCAATACAACTTGTTTGGTTTTGGTGTACAACTGGTTTGGGATTTGGACCCAAACCAGACAGTTAAAAAAAATATAAAAATACAAAGATTGCTTCAAGTTTAAAAACCTTAGCTTGGTTCCAGTTTTGAGATGGGACCCAACCTGTAAGAATTTTTAAGCTAGGAACTGGATTGAGTTTTGCTTCTCGTCTTTAAATAGAGTCATCGAATGTCTAAACTATCATATTCACCATCTCATAGCATGTATATGTTATTCCTTTTACTTGATTTATTACCTTGTTTTTATTTAGGAAGAAGTTACATTGCACAAAAAGCTAAGCATCAAGGATGAAGTTGAACCTGAGAAACAGTTAAAAGTAAAGATAGCTGTTTCTGTTACGCCATCTTCACCCAAGAGCATTTCAAAAGCTTCACCACGTGGATTTCAGAAATCTGACCTAAAAAAGAGTGTACCCTCTGATTCTGGTATTGTCAGAAAACCCTCAACTGAGAATCCCCAAAATGCAGATAAACAAGTAGTTTTGACAAACTCAAGTGAAGGTTCAGTCATATCAAAACCCCACACTCAAAGCACGAGTAACCAGAAACTAACCGAAAAGCCTTCAATTGTCCCCCAAGCACCTAACTCGACTCAAAAGCCCGTGAATGGCCAAGGATCATTGACAGCTGAAAAGCCTGTTGGTCACCAAGTGTCTAAGCCGTTGACCAAGTCTGTGCCAACCCCGCCCATGTCGAGGCCTTTGAGTGCACCTTTAGTTGAAGGGTCTCGAACTAATGCCACAAGTAACACTCCAGTTATCTCAATGGTTCAAACCACACCGTTTCTTTCTCGCTCAGCCAGTGCAACCGGATATCTTGGTCCTGACTCATCACCCATGGCTCAGAGTTATGGTCCACCATCTTATCGAAATGCTATGATGGGGAGTCCTGTTTCCTCTACTTCAACTGCTTTTAGTCAAGCTCACTCTCACTCATATACACAGCCTGTGTTTCTACCTCAGACCCCCGAAAGGATGGATTCTAACAATTCTGTTGGACCAAGCTTTTCATATGGTATGATGAATCACGATGTCGTAATTCAAAATGGGTCCCAGTGGATGGCATCCCCTCAAAGGGATAACAATAGCGGCAGATCCTTCGCTCAAGGTATGATGGCGGACGAATTCCCACACCTTGATATCATTAATGATTTACTTGATGACGAGTATGCAATGCCAATTGCATCAACTTTGGTCCCAGGCATGTCATTTCACAGCGGGCCTCGCCATTTAAGTCATCAATTTACTTTTCCGGGGGATATCAGTGGTTCACTCGACCAGGGTCCTTCAACAAGCTCCTGCAGGTTTGACAGAACTCGGAGTTTTCATGAAGAGTTCCAACCTAGTTATGGTAGCGGGTATGACTTCTCAAGAGATATGCTCCCACCACAACCAAACTTGCAGCCTTATGTGAATGGACAGATTGACGGGTCGGGTCAGAACCAATGGCAGATTGGTGGGTCAGATCTTTCTTACGGATTAAGAAATATGGATAGTGATGGGTACACATATCACATGTCGCCTGATTATTCAAACTTGACAATGGGTGTAAATGGTTACACTGTATACCGGCCTTCAAACGGGCAGTGAGATGGAAATAATTTCGGGTTGTCATAAGGTATATGAAGAAGAGGATGATGATAATGTTTGGTCATTTAGATTTGGAGTGAGGTTGTAACACCTTGTGATATGAATAATTTTTACATTTTTACTTTATTCTGAAAGAGTGATTCTAGATATGTTTTGTTTTTTAAAAAAATTACCTTTTACTTTGATGGATTGGGATTTGAAATCTGACTTTGATAGCAATATTTACTAGATTCAGGTTTTATACCTATAGTTTCCAGAGTCAGTTTTAGTAGGTCTGATATTGGGTTTGGTAAAATTGTTGCAGATTGACCAGATACATTGTTGGGAAAGGTTTTTGTACTCATTTGATTGATTCAGTATGGAATATCGAACTGTATATAGGTCTATATAGGGTGTAGGTATTAGAATAAAGCAATCATATGATTAAAGCTGACATACTGGTATGTATGCTATATGTATATACAGTACATATATATATATATATATATTTGAATGGCAAAAGTAATAAAAAAAAGTATTCTATGTATATGTACATTCAAAAGCAGCATTTTGTTTTTTTTAACGACCAACAAAAAATTGATTTTATAAAAGACTACCAAGGGGATAATCATTACCAAAATATACAACAGTTAAATACATCACGTGATCACCGGATAATGCTTACTATTACAATACCAAAAGTATTAATTCTAGGTCGAAATGTCTCCATTGATAAGCACTTAGACCAACCACCTGTGACCTTTCGTATCCATAGAAAAGACAGTTCCTTTGCTTCCTCGACTACGCTAGTTATCGTTGGTTGAATGTTGCTGAAAACCGTCTCATTCCTTGCTCTCCAAATACTCCACAAAATTGTGAGGACAACGGCATAAACTACCTTTTTTCTCTTCCTCGGCCCCGGGTAAAAAAACAACATTTTGTAAACGTCAAAATTTAAAGTGACATGTTTCCATACCACTTGGTTTTCCAACAGTTCGGACAATGATTGAACTTACCTTCTGAGGCAAAATCATCTTTTATGAATGTGGTGGAGGGTTGTCCCTTCTTGGAGTTTATATGGAGTTCGAATCCCACATGTGGTGTTATTTGGAGTAATTAGGCAGGCTATAGGAATTAGATATTAGCCGTTAAAAAAAAGAATGGTAATTACTTTTTTTTTATGGAGGCAAAATCATTTAATGAACATTAATTTTAGACAAGTTTACAATGGGTATACCCCAATTGGAAACTTTGGGGTAAGCGGATAGCTAAAGGCTAACAACAGTAAGTAGCCTGACGGAACAAACGTCAGTTAGCTCTACGATCCAGAGAAAACCTATCAATCCGTCCCAGTAGCCACAAAGACGAATTGATGGTAATATCTGGTGCTTGTTAAGCTACGACTTGGGTCTACTCAATTCAAAGCCCTCATTAATGATATATTCTTCTAATTCATCATTTTAGTATGGAAGGTGATATTAGTATCATTTTTTTTATAAATTTTATACATCTACAATTATGTATAACATATATAACATACTATACAAATCAATACATATGATTTGTGATAAAAATATCATAAATTATATAAATATTACTTCCCTTTAAAATCTCTCTAACAAGATGATGATGACAATGATCCATTGTTTGAATGGTAAGTCATTTGATTAATACCCCAAGGGTCCAGGGCATTCCATGAAGCGTGCAAATCAAGTCGCGTTTTTATTCTCCGTGGTTTATGAGTCTCGATGGGGTTTTAATTGGATGACGACTCAAGAAGAAATGTAACGGGATTTGGTTAAGACAACCGACTATCCTTGTCTTAGTGGGGCCCCACCATTTCATAATGGGGAGTGATTCAGATAATTCAAGAAGTTTACCTTTCAAAAAAACAATACCATCAAGAGATGAAATTAAAAAAAAAAGATTTAATACTGTGATTTTAGAAGCATTTATAGAAGTATATGTTAGGAGGAGAAATCATCTCCAATCTCGTACTTAGTATCTTTTTGAACGACGAGGTGGTACACTAATTCTAATCTTATTCTTAAATTACCCAAATATTTATAAATTCACTAGTACCAGAGGTTGAATTCTGAACTTTTTTCTAAGATGCATGAACCTTTATCAAATGGGTTAATTTCACATTACTTCATATTCTTTATATCTAAGTTAAATATTTTCTTTGATCACAGTGTTATGCGATTCCTTTTTTTTTTTTTTTTTTATGTTGGGTATGAGACCATTTGTATATCCATTTAATTTTGTGATATACGTACGTTCGTTTGGTTCCAAATCCGAACCCATTCGTTGGTAAACTCAAAACATAACTCATTTATGTGCACACAAGATCGAACATAATGTGAACTTTGATCCTGACTTTGGACTCCAAATCAACATTCATAATTTACATGTTATTTTCGTCTTTGAATTAACTTAACGTGTGTATGTAGTGAATGATCATAGCTAGACTTGCGTAACCTTTTTCACACCTTATTTAAGTCAAACAATATTATTCAATATCTTATGTTTCAACAACTTCTAGTTATAGTTCAATACCAACCGATATGATGTACTCTACTAAGTTAAGTAAAAGAAGACTATAATACGCATTGAACATGTGATGTGTATGGTGCATAAATTCTTTACTCATATCACTTGTGATCAATATTAAAATGTTTTTGATTAATATAAGAAGATATATATGCAATAATTGCGTGTGAAGTAATGTCCTTTTATTTGTGACATTTTTTTAACAATGTTTCCCATCACTTTCAATTCACCAAACATGAGGAGACTACGTAGTGTATACTATTTTATTTTAATCGGGCTTGCGTTACAATAAAGTAGATTTTCTGGAACGAAAACCACACTAAAATGCGGCAATCAAAGCTCGAACCCACATTAAAAGAAAAAAATTAAACCCCATTACTCAACCGGCAATCATTGTAATTTGTAAATAATTTCATATATTAAGACAACACAGCATATTCACGGTTCGATTTTGACCTATAAACTTGCCGTTTAAATTAAATATATGGATAACTCTTATATACATAAAAGTCGCATATAGATGGTTTCTATCTAATGACCGATTCAAGACTCAAAAACTATATAAAATTTACTTATATATATATTTATATCAAGTCAACAGTCAAAATCTTGAATACGTTTACACTAAGAAACTACCTAATACAATCTTGGAAATGTGCATATAAATATGCTTGCTCACCAATAAGCTGATTACATTTACAAGCTAAAAGAAATGAAGTCATTAAGTATTGTTTGTGTTTTCTTATTCTTGCTTCTTTTGGTATATGCAAACACCATCGAAGCTGGCCGAGTTTTGCATGTAAAAAATACTTTGATCGACTTAGAGGGTTCGGACATGCTTGTTTTTCAATCGCTTCCGAAGGGACCCGTTCCACCTTCGGGTCCATCAGGGTGCACTTATATCCCCGGAAGTGGTGGACGAAGTTGTCCTTAATGAACTTCCAAATGGTGCGGGCCATTGCTCGCTAGCTAGACAAGCCAAGAAGCATGCTACACTGTAACTAGACTAGCTACTATATATAGTTCAACTCTTTTTCCACTGACTCGATCGTGTTGTCGAGAGAAAATGTACACTTATATAGAGGTTTCTTGAAATCGATCAGTCACTCGATCGATCAGAAATCATTTATTCTTTTTTTTAAACCAATTATATGTTGTTTTTTTAATTAGGGGATGAGATTACAATCCGTATTGTAGTTTAAAATTATAGGTTACAATATTTACATAAAATGGGAAATCCTGTGTCCAACATACAAATTAACGTCGTTGTAATGACTAATTATATGAGGTTAGGGTTTACGTGCCTGTTGGACACCTAAGCTTGGGTGTAGAATCCCTCACATCTTGTTTTTTTAATCCATAAAAACATGGGGCCAAACATTTATATATATATTAAAAAATTAGTATGTGAAGGGTTCTACACTCAAGTTTGGGTGTCTAACATCCACATACTATGTTTTCTCTAATTATATATACTTGATACGGTGTTATACTTTTATATATATACCATGCATGATGGACATAGGTGGCTCAACAGTACTATGGAACTAGACGATCGCTTTAGACCCCCAAAAATGTAAGGCCTCAATATTTTGCATACTAGGCTTAATGTTTGGACTTTAGACTAAGTACCATTATATAAATTGCATTGCAGTAACACTTTTATTGGTTTTACATCAACATCGCACCTTTTTATTACTAGTAATTCGATAACATAAAACGGTGCGTATATGTGAAACGTAAAACGGTACGTATATTTTTTTTTAACCGCAAATGTCGAATGGATCTGCCCACTATCCATATATATAAAATATTATCAATATATATATATATATATATATATATATAGGAAAAGGTTCATGTGAGAACCATTTGAATTGGAAGAACCATGAGAACCTCCAAATTATAACTTGATGTTCGTATGTGAATGGTATATGTGAAAAAATTCGTGCACATATGAACAGATCAAGTTATACTTAATATACCATGTTCATATGTGAACGGTTCTCACATGAACCTTACCCTATATATATATATATATATATATATATATATATATATATTAAGAAGTGAGAATATGTAATATATAATATATCGTATCGAACGTTGTTTCTAGTTAAAGTTATTTCCGTAATTATAATCGGACGACGTTGTTCTAAAGTTATTTCCGAAACAAAAGAAGCCTATGTAACAACAAATGTATGATTTAATGTTGTGGCCACGTTCAATCTTTATGGTAGGCTTTGCATGAATGCATGATAAGTTCAAAGCATATATAATTCTTTATATGGTAGTGTTGCCATATATATGTGTATTGGTTATGGTTATTCTATTCGGTGATATACATCGTTACTATTATACCCTTCTACAATAACCTTTTAATAGTTTCTTTATGTTTTAAAGGAAATGGTATGTTTTACAAACTATTTACAAACATAATATTGACATGTTATATGATTGAGACCAATAATAATAAAATATGTTCTCTTTTATAATTTCTCTCCCTGATTTTAATTAATGGACGGTGAGTTTGTAAAGTTTATTTGTACTTCATTTGTCACTCTAACATGTCTTGATAATGTTTAGTTCTAAAAGTATTACTCATTCTATCCCATCTTAATTTAATGTCTTAATTGGATTTTTGAAGTGTTTTTTCTTTCAATTTCAAATGTAAATTTATTTGTTTGTTTTATATAATATTTGTTATGAATGATCAACATAGTTTATCAGCTTATAATGTACTCTACTCATACTTTGTCACAAATAAATTAATTAGGGGATCTATGTTTTTCAAATATATATAACGCTATGATTTAAGTTCTAGTGTCCTTGTTGTGATAAGGTGGCTAAAACTTCGAATCGTTGCTAGCTTGGTGTTTCACAAAGAGGCGATGGCGGTGTTTGGAAAAGATTTTCGAATAATGGTGTGGTTTTAGCTCAATTGGTTAACTACGCCATTTGTTGAACAATATCGATCAGTATTCTTAGAGGTGGCGGTACTCAAGTTCCTAACTATTAATTGCGTGGATCACGGGGTGATGGGAATTGACACATAAAATTTCTTGAGGATCAAGTAGTTAATTGGCAAGAAGACTCACACAACCGGTCTAATATATCAAGATTCAAAGTTTAGAGTTGGAATGTATATATTTTAGCTCTTGTAAGAATCATGTCTAGTGGAACATTGAAAAATTATTCTATATACATATGTTAGAGGCTAGTCCAGGTCTAAAATCATGCAGAAGCTTCCTCATAGAATTCCAACCAATTAATTAATAATATTCTACATAATTAGTAAAGTTTGGCAACTCTATATCACATACCAAAATTCTTCTCCTCAAAGAAGTCAAGAATACTCAAGAACTAGAATTCCTTAGAGGCATTAACTTTTACTTAGACATGTGTCTGCACGATGCAACGGCGATAAGAGTAACGATGGCGGTGTGGTGGCAGTGGTAGCGACGGCGGTGGCGGCGACGAGTGGTGGGGGAGGTGGCGTCAATAATGGTAGTGTTGTGGTTATGTAAAAGTAACTGATGTTAAAGGGGTATAGTAGTATACTTATTTTAAGTGTTGGGAGATTTATGTTGTAAATCATTTCATTAAAGATTTTAAATATATAATTGGTGGAGATATTTAAGTTAGTTGGATAAAATAGATGAGTAACTTAATTAGATAGAAAGAGTTTGCTTTTTTTCAATACGAGTAAAAATATTTTGTACATGTATAGTGACATTTAACTTTGGTCACTTGTTATTGGTAGGTAGATATGAAAATATAGGTGTTTAATAATTTGTGATGTCAACTTGTGATTGTTAAATTGATTTGATTAAAATTCACGGTTGAAAAAATTAGAACTAGAATATATAGAATATAAAATGTGGATTAATTATCAATAACGGAATTAAACATTAGGGAAAAATCAATAAAAAGGTAACCTTTTTACACCAAATTCCTATTAAAGGGAACCTATTTAGTTTTCGTCTATTTAAAGGATCCCATTTCTAAAAATTTCGCAATAAAGGGAACGTCGTTAGGTTTAAACCCCAGCCCTCCGTTAAATGCCACGTCACCATTGCCACGTCATCGAAATTGCTTACGTGGCCTTTGACTTTGATTGAAAACACATATACGATATATATACATTTCAGTTTTACACTTTTTCTCTCCCGGCTCTTTTTCCCCCTTTTCCCTAAAAAATTGATGAACACTAATTTTGCAATTCTCAAATTCGATAGATAAAACCCTAAATTTGAAGGAATATAACTATAATTGAAATTTCAAATTTCCCCCTTTTCTCTTTTCTCCCAAAATATCTTGTCAGTCGTTATGCTTAGCTTATTTATAGATGTCACAACTATAACTGAAATTTCATATTGCACTTCTAATGCTTAAACTCTGTGTGATGTAGTAAGCTGAAATTTCATATTGCACCAGATGACCAGAATGCTATACTTGTCTTTAAATCACATTATTAAATTATTTTAACTTGCATCCCGAACAAACGTCTCCCTTAAGTGACAAATTTCGTACGCTCCACTTTTCGTATCAAAACATGTAGTTACCTCAACGCAGTAGGGATCCCATGTACAAGGGTGCTTGTTTGTATTAAAAGATTGCTCGCTATTTTTAGGTTGTTCCATGATATGTACTCTCATTTGAAACATCAAATTTGTCCAACAACGAAGCAATTTGTTAGCTAGTTACCCCTTTAAAAAAGCCACTATAAAAAAACGAAGACAATTATTGACATATCTCCCTATACTACTAAAGAACACTACCCAGGTGACATCACCAATCTGAGTTATCAATCATATAGCATAGCCACCGTAGTTGTCAATCAGTGATGAGGTTGCTAAGAAGTTCAGGCACAGTATGCTGAAAGAAATCACTGAAGAGATTTCTGGGTTTGTTCTTCGAACAATTCAAGATGGACTGTTGCCAGAAGTTGTGAGAATGGTTAATACTGAGCTGCCAAAGCACTTGCCTCAAGAAGTTGAATTTGTTAAAAAGGAAGTGCAGGCACTTAAAAAAATTGTGAATGATACAACTCCAGTGGCTGGAAGAACGTTTGGTGAACTGGACAGACACATGCTTGAACAATTATGGAATGATCTCAAGTTAAGAACTGGTGATCATTCCAAGGGGAAAAAGTCGTCTGGTGTCCAAGAAGGTTTGATTAGAAAGAAGAAAGAAGTTGTGGTCAGTGCTGTTGAAAAGGCCTTTGCTACTGAAAGCATTGTGCAACAAAAACAAGTGACTGGTACTGATGCCAGTGCACGATTAGCACAGAGAGCATTTGGCACTGAAGCCGTTATGCAGGTTGAAGAGGTTGCTGGTACTGAAGCCAGTGAGCCCCAGTTTGAATCTTTCCCAGATATCCCAACAACTCTGAAGTCTTTAAAAGGAAAAGAACAAATGGTATCTGGTGAAGAAGAACAAACTGTTTGTAACATTTGTGATTTTTACCCGTTTGACCGTGTATGTAATTTGAGTAACTAGTTCAATAAATGAAAACTTTGACAAAATTGCGTACATTTATCGATAAATTGGGCTAAATATAATGTTATATTGGGCTTCTAGAATTAAGCCCATATTATGTGATTATGATATTGGCCCATATGTGTTATGGAAATATAGACGGTAATTGAGTAACTGTAGTAACAAGGAAAAACGTATATACAAAACCTTAAGTATAATATACGGTTTAAACAGTGTCGGTGGAATAGTGTCGGTGGAACAGTGTCGGTGGCTAGATGATAATTCTAATAACGGGACAAATACCGACATAGCTTTATGTAAAGGAGAATACTTGTGAAATCTCCGTTGTTTGTTATTGATCATGAACCTAATCCCTTAACTGGATAAATACCCATCTATCTATCTATCTTAATATATCACTCAATTATTCAGGAACACACACACGTACACACACTCTCACCCTCTCTAGTAAATGAACACACACACTCAAACTTCATCTCCCTCTCTCTCACTAAAAATCTTCTCCATCTATTGTGGTTTAATCTAAATTAAAGTTAGAATAATAATCTTCATCATATTCTTATCAACATATCACAAATTTGGTTCTCCAAGCTTAAGAAATCATCCATTCGGGTCAATTTTTGGGTTGAACTTTGGAGGTAACTTTTGGTAAGTAAAAACTTTACTCAAATCAATTATGTTATGTTGTAAACTTGTTTCTAGTAAGAGTTATACATTTTGGGTCATAAATTGAGTCCAAAAACACTCCTAGGTCAAGAATTAAGGTTATGGGTTCATGGATTGATTTTGATATGATCTAGAAGTGATTTTGAGGTTTTGGATTGAATTCATGAAGTGGGTTGGGTTTGATTATGTGTATATACGAATATTTATGTCCAAAAACATGTTGGAAAGGCCCTTGGTCGATTCCTGGAGTTAAAATGGTATGGGAAGGGTTTTGGTTCGTGTTTGGCTTAATTTAGAACTGATTTCTGAGTTTCCTGAGCCTTTGGTGCGTCGCACCTCATCTTTGGTGCGTCGCACCTATCCCTCAGTACAGCAAAACTTAATTTATTTTGAAAAATCATAACTTTTGAACCGTAAGTCCGTTTTAGACGTATGACCTATCGTTGGAATCGTGAGAGAGTCTACTTTATCATGGTATAATCCTTATACCTTGAATCCATTGCCATTTTCAAAAATGAAGTGATAAAGTGTCTTTGTTTACATCCGGTTGAATCATTAAGACACTTGAGAGTTGTGACGTAACCGAGTCGAGTCTCAATTGTCCTCTAAGGTTCATTTACTCTTCTAAAACTTAGATGAGGGTTGACACGTGAATTGTAATGTATATATATTTATAGGTGGTGCACGCTAAGCGATTGTTGGACGATTATAACTCGACTATATCTTGTATTTAGCTTGCATATTCAATCAAGGTGAGTTTCGTAAACCCTCCCTACTCAATTGAGATTCGGGCTGAAAAGTGTACATATACGTGTTTGTTAAACGTTGTTAATCGTTATATGGAATCGTATTTGTAGAACGTGCTTGTTAAACGTTGTTAATCGTATATGGAATCGTTGTTGTAAAACGTGCTTGTTAAACGTTGTTAATCGTTATATGGAATCGTATTTGTAGAACGTGCTTGTTAAACGTTGTTAATCATATATGGAATCGTTTTGTTAAACGTGCTTGTTAAACGTTGTTAATCGTTATATGGAATCGTATTTGTAGAACGTGCTTGTTAAACGTTGTTAATCGTATATGGAATCGTTGTTGTTAAACGTTGTATTGTATGAAACGTAAACGTTGTGATCATGCCTTTGAAATATATGTAAGTCATGCCGTTATACATGCTGTTGAAAGACACATAAGTCATGCCATTATACATGCTGTTGAAAGACACATAAGTCATGTTGTTGTACATGCATTTGGAATATATGTAAGTCATGCCGTAATGATCACGCCTTTGGAACATATGTAAGTCGTGTCGAAACGTTGTTGAATCGTGTTATGTGTTGATGTTGTGCTAACGTATACCCTTTTAGGGTTTTCTTGATGTGATTAGGTATTCTAATCCCCGTATATCGTTAACGGTTGTATTCCCGATACGTTTATTCCTTGTTATATGTCCCTACGAACTCACCAACTTTATGTTGACGCTCTTTAGTACACTTTTCAGGTAATCAAGTTAATCAGAGACAGAATGAATAATTATATACTTGCATTGCTAGGATTGGACTTACTTTGGACTGTCTGGATCCGTGATCCTTATTTCCCTTTAATGGGTTATGCTTAGGATCAACTACTATCGTTTGAACAGTTTCTTTTAAGTATGGATTGAGTGTGTATTTTTGATAAATGTTGATTATTGTAATGTATTTGAATGAGCTTGTGGATTGTTTCAATCTATTGAATGCATATAGTTTGACTCTACATAATTTCCATGTCATGCTGTGCTTTTCTAAGTGATACCCCATGATTCCGCCATGTTGGGGTGTTACACTGTTGAAGGTTCATCAGAGTTTCCCACTGCTGATGATGGAACCTCTAAGAAACTGGAACAAGAATGTATTATGATAGAGATCTTTAAGAGAAATCAAAAAGATGAACTGCTGGCCCATCATAGGGAGATGGCAACTATGGGGACTCTGGATTCTTATAATGCTGGCAGGTTGGGCATAAACATTGATGTGTACAAAAAGATGAAGGAAGACCCCAGAGTTCATCAATGTCTGAATGCATTGAATGATGTTCATGTACGCTCCTTTTACGCTGAAGAAGAACAGATTTATGATTCAATAATTTATGGTGTTAGTGTACCAGAACTTATCAGGCAGAGGAAGGAGGAACTGGTGAACCTCCAGAAGAAGATAAGGAAAAATGCTGGTGCTCTGGAGTTAGAGTACAGGAAGAAATTGACAGGCTTACCAAAACTTACTGCCAAACAGCTCAAAGCAATAAAAGATGCAGATATAAGCACATTCATTCCTCTGGATACTTCTCTCAAAATCAATCGTGATCAACTCCAGTCTGCCATGGAACAGCAGAGAATATCCAAGGAAACTGAACATATGGTCCAGGTGGCTAAGCAGAAAGCCAAGTATGATGATATATTGAAATTCAGGGCTGATGCCAGAAGAATCATAGGTGCTGAAATCAAACTCGCTGTAAATCATCAAGGCATGACCAGATTTAATATAAAGTTGACCAGGGAGGGTAACTTTACAGATGAAAGGGAAAATGCATCAGTCCAAGCTTTTGGATGGACTGAACTGATGGAGATAGGATTAACTTTCAAAGGTAAAACTGATTTGTCTCCTGATGTAAAGGCATTTATGAAGAGGATTGAAAAGGTTTGGATAAGAATTCAACAGATGGAAGCTGTTCTAGGTATGAGACCACCAGTGTCTGTTCCATCCTCTCCATCACCAAAGAGAAAGGCTTCTGAAGATGCTCCAGGACAGACATCGAAGAGAAGGGCCTAACTCTTATATCATTTACTTGTTGTTTGTATTTAAAGTTGTCAAAAATGTAACTTATTTTATGTTGATGGCTGTAAATATAGTTGCATATTTTGATTCATAAAGTAAATGATCAGATTTAGTCTAAGTTAGTATTAAAAGATGAAACTGGAACACTGATGATCTATAAAGTGTTTCCCAGTAACAATAAATTTTTAGACTAAGTCAAAACTTGTGTTTTTCAAGCATACAAAGTTGTATAGATATAAGCTTGAAAACACTTGCATTATTTCTAAACAAATAGGGGGATTTTGTTAGGTCCAGATTTACTGGACTCGCTCCAGACTCGACTACTGGAGCCTTACTGAAGATCTGTCCAAAAATGATAATTACTGGACCTACTCCAGACTTGGAAACTGGAGTCCCTCTGAAGATTTGTTCAGAAATAATGGAAGACCAGTGAGCAAATACTTGTATAGGAAATCTGGAGTATTCTCCAGATTAGCTCACTGGACTTCACCCCAGTCCAGATCTATTCTACTGAAGACATTCTCACTGAAGTCAAAGACTGAAGTCTGAAGAAAGAAGACTGACAAACAGTGGAGCCCACTGACAGTCTTACCAGATCTCCCGACTGGAGCCTTTATTAGTGTTCTAGACCTTACAAGTCTGAACACTGATATCGAGGAATTGACTTTATGCCTTTACACACTTTTACCCGGACATCCCAATTGTCTATTGATAAAAGTACATACGTGTGTAAAGGTGGTTGGTTAAAAGGACTTTATCCTTGTACCTTAACCAATGCATTTAATAACCTTGTCGGTTCATTAAATGCATGCAACCATATGTGTACGGCAAATAAATTCATTGTTGAATTTATCTGCCTATAAATACAAAGTCATATTTCTCGTTCAAATTACTTTTTAGCAATTTGGTGAACTTGCTTAAATACTCTCGATCTAAACAGTTATAATTCACAACTCTAAGTATATCGATCTAAGGAGATTATTTAGCAAGTATAGATCACTTGTAATTTAAAGATTGTTTAGATAGTTACATACTTGTAATATCTAGGTTCCGCAACAATCTTGTATTTTGTTTATCATCAATAAAGAAAATACACTTGAAAATTACATTCGTGTTCCATCATTTATTTACTTGTTTAAATATTGCTTAAGTCGTTTATTGCTTTATTTATATTCTTGCATTTATATTTAAAGTAATACTAGTCCGATTCTAGTTCATACTTGACTTGTTATTTTACACTCGTGGGTTAAACCATCGTGTGAGGAACTTTACAATCCTTATGGCTTTGCCTTTGTTCCATTTAATGAAATCAATGTTTCTAAGGCACAAGATCCGGATGTGTTGAATGTTGGTAAGTATGTTACCAATCTTTCATGTGTATATATACATAACAATCTTCATCCATATCATGACTTTATATTGTTCTTTTAATAGATCTGATTGGATGTGTAACTCGGTGTGGAAATCTGGATATATTCAAATCGTCAAGTGGGAAAGAAAGCAAGCGGTTCATCTTTCATCTCAAAGATTTGAAGTGAGTTTTAAAAATACATATCAAAACCAACCTATTGTATTTACTTCAAGTTGTTCATAGTTATGTCTCACATTTATTAATTTAATTTTCCTGTTAAATTTAGTGGTGTAATAGTAAAGTGCACACTATGGGGCGACTATGCCATTAACTTATGTCAATTCCTCGAGAACAATCAATCTTCAGAGCATGTCATCACTATTATACAGCACGCCTTGGTAAAAGAATGGAAGGGTAAATCTTATTTTTAAAATATTCTTGGGTAAATTTACTTTATTTCTCAATCCCAACCGTTAACGTCAATTGTCAAAATTAAGGAAACGTTACCGTTCAAAGTGATATGTTTGGTACAAGAATTTTTATCAATGAAGAAATTCGGTAGTTTCATCCCCTTTAAACGAAAATGTTTGTTACAACCTTGAAAGTTAAACCTCATATACAACATGATTTTTACTGAAAATTCCCTTTCGAATGTTCATTTTTAAAATATGAACAATTCATAAAGAACTAAGTAATTGAAATTAAAAACAATTCAAAATTTAGTCTACAATATCTATAAAGTGAGATTGATAAAGACATCGGTGTTTAAAATCATTTATTTATTGTAGATGTAAAAGTTTGTCATTTTAAAATTCAAAACTCCCTCCAAAAATTTGCACCGTTTTCTATAGCCCGCTTAAAAATTTAAATTTGAATTTTCAAATTTCCAGTCCTTATAAACAAAAACATTCCGCAGAACACACTAACAAACCCACATTTATGTTTGTTTCATCATACATGATTTCAATTCCAACCTCTTAATTTCTTTCTTCACTATGGATCCAAAGTTACAATACTCCATTAACCGGAAAAAGAGGAAAAGTTATCTACTTCAGCGTCGTGTAAATTCAAGTATTCCTTCTCCCAATATTCCATCAACACAAAACAACCGGTCTCCATTATCCAATATAGCCAATGGTTAGTATTGAATTTCATTTTATATATTCTTATTATCTATATATCTGTTTTTGGTTTTCAATAGTATTGATAAAATGGTGGTTAATTATAACTATACTTTATTTATATACATACAAAGTTTGCACACCGAATACACTTGGAACTGGTGTCCTACATCCACCATGCTCATCGTCATACTCAGGTATTCATTTCCTAATAAATTTACTAAAAAAACAGCATCAAAACATAAGTTTGGACCCATACAAAATCACTAATGCTCCATAATTTAAATAATTTATACAGCGTGCACACCGAATGGACTCTCAAGTCGTGTCATACATACACCATGCTCATCTTCATTCTCAGGTGCTAATTTCCTAACCAATATTATCTTTAACTATAATGAAAAAATAATTTCTACACTGATCTATTTGAAAAATTAATATGTCGTCATCCTCTAATACTTACGATATGCAGCTTATACTCCTACTTACCCATCCACACCACTCTCCAGTGTCATAAATGGTAAATAATTCTATCTGTAATAACGTTATAGTTGTCAAAGGATTAGTTTGTATATTGTCCTATTTCAAGATTAATGTATTTCTTAATCAGCCTCTACATCAATTGATCATTCCATTAGAGGCATACAAAATCCAGATTCCTCTTCATACACAGGTTTGAAGTCCAAATACTGGGCCACTTGATGAACATACACAAATATATTATGTTTATTTTCTAAATTCAATATATTATGTTTCGATAACATGTTTTGCTATTCATATGTAATGCTTTTGAGTGTACACAGCTTCAACATCAAACAATGTAAAAAGGAGTAATTTACATAATTCAGCCTTCTCTAATTACCCAGGTATCTTAAATGAAAATTGCGATATCAACCGACTCCTTTTTAATTACTTAGTTATTTACTATTTCAACGCAAATTATTGAATCCTCAATGATACAACAGTTTCATCTTCCCATATTTCATATGAACCAAACGTGTCTAATTCAACGGTTAACAAAGGGAAGCAGAAGTGTACCTCAAACAACACTGCTATACACCGACCACCAAAAGTCAGAGTTAGAAATAATAAACACAAGCCAAAGTTATTCAATATAAATGACATGCCAAGGATTGATTTAGAAATGAATGATGAAATGATGGAAGATTCATATGTGAAACGTAATGGCATCTGCTTAGGTATTGTTACACATCATGATTTTTACATTCATTTATATTGAATAACATCATTGTCTAACGATCTACCTATACTAAAAATCATGTGTTTTTTACCAATGTTCGAAATGTAATGCAATGCCGTGGGAAGCTGAAATGTTGAGAGGTAACCAAAATGGAAAGAAGACTTCATATAGTTTTTGTTGCAAAGAAGGTGATGTCCAGTTACCACAGCCTGCTCAGCCACCCCCATTACTGGAGAATTTGTATAAATCTGATAGCCCACAAGCAAAGAACTTTATGAATCACATACGAGCTTATAACATGATGTTTTCATTCACATCTATGGACGGTAAGATAAACCAACGTAATTTAAAAGGCAGAGGACCTTATGTATTCAGACTACAAGGTCAGAATTATCATCGAATGGGTAGTTTGATGCCAGCTCAAGTCGAATAATATAGCAGTACCTCTTTCTCAATAGTTGTATTACCAGACTTTATCAAACATCTCTTCACTAACCATTTGGCTTGAACATCCATCACCATTTCCATTCCAAAAGAGTTAAAACAAACAACTTCAAACACATCCTGCCCTATTTTCTTAAAACACAAATTCCTTATACCCATCTTTCCAACTAAATTTTTACTAACAAATAACTTCCAACCGGAAGAACCCAGCTGAACCATACCGGAACCAATATCACACACGAAAACCTTATGCTTGCGACCCCTAAAATCCACCAGAGACACTCTACTGCAAGTTTTACTTAACTGCTTCTTAAATGTACTTGGCATGACCTAAAAATTTGTTATCAAAATAAGTCTCAAATTAAAAGGAGAATTTTGTTAAACTAAGTATAGAGATTAATACAAAAATACTTACAACAGATTCTTTATAGCTTTCATCTCTCGATATATCTATCAGAATTTGAAACGCCACCGGCTATAAAGTATATAAAATATAAAATCAAAAATCTATATAACATTGTATAAAAAAATACATAAAGATTTGACATCATTTATATAATAATAATTACAAACAACCCTATAATATTAAAATAACTAAAACCCTAATCACACATCCCAAAAAAAATGCGGAAATAATCAAAGTAAAATACTTACTTGATTAAAGTAAAATACTTATTGATTATTCATAGTATTCGATCAGGATTATAATAGTATTCATAGTATTCGATCAGGATAAAAGTAAAATACTTACTTGATTATAATCCGCCATTCTTCAATTCTTTCGGTTTTTGAAGTTTTTGTCAGATTTAAGTATTAGGTATCTCGAGCGGTGGAGTCTTCTAGATTTTTAGGGCATTATTAGAGATTTTGTAAGAGAAAAAAGTGATTTCAAGGTATGTGAAACGTTTCAATTTTTCGCACAGTTTTATATATTTAATTTTTTGTTGGCCCAAAAAACAAACCAAAATGGACTGATTATATTTGGGCTTTTTTCCCAATTTTAAACCCACTCTATCCACCTTGGTTTAATTCTTTAAAAAAACAATTAACCACATTAAACGATATTCAATTCTTTAAATAAAAAAAAGGATTAAACAACCCGGGTTTTACCCGGGATTTAGACCTAGTTTATTCTATGTTTGCTTGTTATTAACTTAATATATCATCACCACTGACATGCAATTGTAAAATTTGAATTATTCGATTGATATGTGATTGTTGGTAAGATTGTTAACAACTCATTTGGTAAGGACTTCGGTACAAGGAATACGAAGGAGACGTTAAAAATAAGCAATTTCGATGACGTGGCAGTGGTGACGTGACATTTAACGGGGGGCTGACTTTAAAAACTAACGACGTTCCCTTTATTGCGAAATTTTTAAGAATGAGATCCTTTAAATAGACGAAAACTAAATAGGTTCCCTTTAATAGGAAAATTGTGTAAAAATGTTACCTTTTTATGGATTTTCCCTTTACATTCATTCCAATATTCCATGATGATAAACTTGAAAAACCATGAAACTAGGGGTGTTCAAAGTCGGATATCCGAAGTTTCGGATATCCGAAATTTCGGATAGTGGATTTTAATATCCGAACATATATCCGAAATTTCGGATATCCGAACTATCCGAACTTTAAGAAAATAATATAGATTTTCGGATATTTTCGGGTATTGAATATAGATTTTTCGGATAGTTTCGGATATTTTCGGATAGTTTCGGATATGTTCGGATAATTTCGGATAGTTTTGGATATAAAAAGTAAAATATTGGAAAAAAAAATAAAAATTAAGGTTTTCGGATATTTCGGATCCGAAATTTTCAAAAATTACTATCCGAATCCGAAAGTTCGGATATCCGAAATTTCGGGTATCCGATATTTCGGATATCCGAATTTCGGATTGAAATTTCGGATATTCGGATTTTCGGATATTTTCGGATAGTTTCGGATATGTTCGGATAATTTCGGATAGTTTTGAAATAAAAAATAAATTTCTTCAATTATATTGTGAGAATATACAAAGCGAATATACTGTTACAATCAGTGAATTCTTTTTACAACGCGAATATACTGTTACAATCTTACTTATATGAAGCAAAAATAATCGGAGTAAATCGAAGAAATCGTCAAACTATCCATTTATTATTTTAAAATAGAACTATAAGATGAAAATAAATATTTTATAATGATTTTTGAATATGTTAAAGTAATAATACAATAAGTTTGACGGCCAATGTCTCTTAACAGTCATATTCATAATATTTGCTTCATACGCTTGTACTACAACAAATGTTGTGGTTGGATAAAAACGCATATGAATTTATCTCTCCTCTTTTATATGTAACTGGTATTTTTATGCGTGTCCTAGTCCTTGTATCATTGTATGAATAGTATGATGTGACCTGGTTTCCAAATCCAGTAAACGATATTAAAACATGTTTCTAAATTCTTTTGCAATCATGATATGACGTAATGTGTGTTAAATGTTAATTGATCAAAGCTAATCTTAAATTCTTCATAGTCATATACAAGACCCGCGCTTGTATCTCATGACCAATTTGATAAGAACCGATACTATATGTTAATGTTTGAACTAGATTTCATTTAGTATTGTCGGTAGCAAAACTTATAATAATTTTGGTAGCTTTGGTTTTTATAAGCTATTTGAAGTAATTTTTGAAAGTAGCTCCTTTCAAAAATAATATTTGAAGTAATTTTTGAATGGAAATGATGAACATAAATCCTTAGGGTTGTATTCACATGGATCCTCAAAAAATGGTGGAAACCAAGGGACTAATCTAAGCCTTGGATCAAACAATCATCAAAATCCAATCAAACATGATTGGTTACTCCGGTGAATTACTCCGGCGACATTGTCCAATCATATTTGATTGGTCAAGCCAATCAAGCTTGATTGGTTACTTCTGGCGAATTACTCCGGTGAATTACTCCGGCGACATTTTCCAATCATATTTGATTGGTCAAGCCAATCAAGCTTGATTGGTTACTCCGGTGAATTACTCCGGCGACATTTTCTAATCATATTTGATTGGTCAAGCCAAATCAAGCTTGATTGGTTACTCCAATTACTCCGGCGAATTACTGGTGTTACTCCGGCGAATTACTCCGGTGAATTACTCCGGCGACATTGTCCAATCATATTTGATTGGTCAAGCCAATCAAGCTTGATTGGTTACTCCGGTGAATTACTCCGGCGACATTTTCTAATCATATTTGATTGGTCAAGCCAATCAAGCTTGATTGGTTACTCCGGTGAATTACTCCGGCGACATTTTCTAATCATATTTGATTGGTCAAGCCAATCAAGCTTGATTGGTTACTCCGGTGAATTACTCCGGCGACATTTTCTAATCATATTTGATTGGTCAAGCCAATCAAGCTTGATTGGTTACTCCGGTGAATTACTCCGGCGACATTTTCTAATCATATTTGATTGGTCAAGCCAATCAAGCTTGATTGGTTACTCCGGTGAATTACTCCGGCGACATTTTCTAATCATATTTGATTGGTCAAGCCAATCAAGCTTGATTGGTTACTCCGGTGAATTACTCCGGCGACATTTTCTAATCATATTTGATTGGTCAAGCCAATCAAGCTTGATTGGTTACTCCGGTGAATTACTCCGGCGACATTTTCTAATCATATTTGATTGGTCAAGCCAATCAAGCTTGATTGGTTACTCTCTCCGGCGAATTACTCCGGTGAATTACTCCGGCGACATTTTCTAATCATATTTGATTGGTCAAGCCAAATCAAGCTTGATTGGTAATCACTAAGACACTAACGCCGTTGAATCTTCTACGGCGATTTCTCCGGCTAATCAATTTCGTTTTCGGGTGGATACGGAACGGGCCAGAGGCCCTTATCCGTTCTAAACTGACCGTCAAGGGACGCATATGGGAATGGTATGGATTTGATGGGCGGCGATCCAAGAGATGGTGGAATGTGATTTTTCCGGCGACCCTGTGATTTTTCCGGCGAGCTCGAAAACAGTATTTATTGGCTAGGGTTTGTGCGGAATGTGTTTCTGAGTGATTTGGTACAAGTTTCATGCATTAATTCGAAGAAACAACAAAGCTATAGTGTTTTTAATTTTTCCGGTGAGTTTTTCAAGTTTTCCGGCGAGTATAGATCGGATTAATTTCTAGTCAGGGTTTGTTCGCGGTGTGATTGTGAGTGTTTTGGTGTAAGTGTGATGTTCTAATTCGAAGGAACGAAGGTTTTATCGGCGTTTGAAGTTTTCCGGCGAAGTTGTGTGTGTGTGTGTTCGGTGGGGGGAAGGAGACGAGGGGAAGGGGGAGGGGAGATAAAGGGTAGGGATTTATTTTTGAGGGGATAATCCAATGGCTAGGATTTGTCCCTTGGTTTCCATGGAAAAAACTAGACTCAAATGAACAAAACTCTAAATCCTTAAATTTAAGAGGTGGTTATATGAAATGTGTAAATCCTTAAATTTTTGGATTAACATCAATGATCAAATATTCAAACTTGATCTATTTTGACTCTTAATTTTAAACCAATGGTTAAACCTACTTCAACTTTACTTAAAAAGTAACTCCAAACTACAATAAAACAAAATAACATTATTCAAGACTCAAGAGTATGTTGTAACAAGTATTTATAGAAATGCCTGTTCAGCTGTTCATATAATTTAAGCCGTGTGATCGAGACGGGCCTTGTTCAAATCTGTTTTTGGGCCCATTGAATTTAGCATGGACTATAAATTACGATTTACTCCGTATTTTTTAGAAAATTACTTCAATAGTTCAATCTAAAGTCTAAACAGTCCTCTCTGGGCGACTCGCAACTGAAATATAAAAAGTAAAAACACAATTTATTTTTTTTATAGTAATTCGTATTATTTAACTATAGACTTATAGTATAATGTTATAATGTCTCAAATTCATCACCCATGTTGCGTAAACTATTTAAAATCTACCGTTATGTGAGATTCTCATTCTATCAACTTAAAAATTATAGGTTAAAGACTCGTAGACAAATTGTAAATATTTATAGAATTGTATGAAATTTGTCTTTCAAATAAAAGAAAAATTAAATAAACTGAACACAAGAACGAGACTAAGGTAGTGTTTGATAATGTCTTAATTAAAAAGTCATGACTTAATCATGATTGACTTAATTCATTAAGTCAATCAAACATGTTTGTTATTGACTTAATAAGTAAAAAAACAACTATACTGACTTAATCCATACAGACATTATGTTTCTATTCAGTCACTTTCTCCATTCAGTCACTTAATGGATAAATAAACAAACAAACCCTAAAATGACTACAAAAGTACGAACATAGTTTTATTATTAGAATAGAGTAATTATGAGTTAGTTTTTTTCCTGCAAATATTAACCAAAAATTTATAAAATATTCCGTACAATTACAACTCTATTTATCCGTCCATTTACAGGTAGGCATATCTATATTTACAATCACATGACCGGCCATAGTGGATTCTATCATTTTGTCTTCATTTTTATCTTCAACCACTCATATGTTCGTTTGTAAGACCGGCTAATAACTTATTTATTTACATAATCAATCACTTTGCAAAAAAAAAAAAAAGAAAACAAAAAAATCTCGAATACATGGTCATTAATTGTATTAACTTTATTTAACAATTATAATAATATTAACTTTTATTAAACATTTTTTCTTTTCATCTTATGATAAGGAACACTTTAGCAAACAATACAGTGTTATTAATCAATTCAACAACAACACATAAATTTCACTATTTTCTCTTTTTTTCGTCCTACTAAAAATCTTATCATGTATCTTGATTTTCTTTTCTTTTTCTTATTTTTATATTTAGACATAAATTTTATTCATATGAGTTAATTTTAATAACTAGTTCATTTATACCAAGTAACCAAACATAAACAAAGACGTGGTCAAAATAAATGACAAAACCTCCTCTTGTTTGGTTGTCTTCTTTCACTTGTAGTCACTTAACCATACAACCTTAAATAAATAATGTAAAATCAGAATAATTTAGTTCGGTTTCATTCGTTGGTATTATAGTCTGATTCTAGTACGAGAACCTTTCAAACTACTTAAAAACAGACAAAATCAAATTTAAATATAGTTACTCATGTTTATGTCCGTATCATGTTTGTTTTCTTATAATCAAGGACCGAGCTATATACTCTCGACTCCTCGAGAAAGTGTGGTTGAACATGTTAAATTAAAATTCTTTCTCATAATTTTAATGTAACTTTGTAATTTATATTTTATATTAGGTAAAATATTTTAGTTTTTAATCGTAAATTAAATATTTTAAGGGTAACAAATTCAAATTGATTATTTATTAATTTAATCCATAAACATAAACATATATACTAATTAAATTAGATGAGGAACATTATATGAATAATTAGGAAATCACATATATGATCAAATAAAATGAAAACTAATTATAATCATACCATCAATTATTATTTCCTTTTAACATTACCCACACATACCATACAGAATCGACAGTAGTTAATGAAACTGGGAGCCATTATCCCGGCCACTAGCCGACTATCGTTGTTAAAGAATGATAAAAACTATCTACTACCGTTATACATAGCGTAAGCATAATTCAAATAAATACATTTATGTATTACTCACATGTCTTGATTTAGTTATTAATCTACTACTCCGTACTTTACTCACCCTTTTTATGTAAATTGATTAACTGAAAACTAAAATAATGGTAAGAACCGTGAAAATCATTAAAAAAATCATCTCTAAGGGCTTAGCTTAGAGTTAAGGGTTACGCCCGTACCGTATCCAACCGTCACCATCTTTTGGATCGCAACCCATCAAATCCATACTATTCTTATATGCGTCCGGTGACAACCCCTTTAAAACGGATAAGGGCAACGCCCGTACCGTATCCATACGTTTTCAACACGTAACCCATATGATTTATAATATTTTTTTTTGGAATGGGTTTATTAGAAGAAAATAAAAAAATCAAAAAATAAAATTTAAAAAAACACACCAAAAAGAAAAAAGAGGGAGAGAAACTAGTAGTTCTCACATTTCTCACCCATATTTTGATTCTCACATTAACCCTACCTCATTCTTATAATAAATAAAATATATATAGTTCCATCATGAAAAATAACAATTAAAATACATGCTTACCAAAAGGAGTAAAGGACGGCAAAAACATATTACTGTATAAATATTGAAACCCGGTCACTATTCAATTCATACAAGTCTTATACATATATACTCATTTAAATCAGGAAATTAATTAGACAATGGCCAGCTGCAGTAGAGGTGAGACTTCTATCTAACACCTTTATGTTTTAATTACTACATAATTCTTTTTGTTTCCATGATGAGTATTATAGTTCATGTATAAATTAATTTACTAGAGTCAAGTTGTACAAATAATTAGTTAAGCTTAATTATAAAAACTATTACATTATACACTTTAACGATTAATTTACTTTTAACACACCAACTATATATTTTTAATGTGTTTTAGTTAAGGGAAAGAAATCGTGGCCTGAGCTAGTCGGGACACCAGGTCAAGCAGCAGCATCCATAATCGAGAGACAAAATGATAATGTTGATGCCGTGATTGTGGAGGAAGGAAGTTCTGTGACCGGTGATATTCGATGTGACAGAGTCCGGGTTTTTGTTGATGACAATAACATTGTCAAACAAGTACCCAAAGTCGGGTAAATATGGTAATGGTGCCATTATATTTCTCAAGACTTGTGTTTGGTGTGTTACGTATGTACGTTTCATGACTAGTTTGTTTTATTTGGTGTGTATGGAAGGTTTCACACTTCTTGTATTTACATTACAGTTATCCACATTTAATTAGTGTCTGGATGAAATGAAATGTTGTTGCATTTAAGTCATTAAATAGTTGTAATCAAGTTTCGTTGGTGTTTACTCTAATCATATATGCAAAGTTGCAAACTTTGTATTAACAATTAACAATAAAAAACAAATATTTTAAAACCACTCTAAAGTTTTAATGTTGTTCCATTGTTGTATAATTTTCATAATCAGGTGATCTGAATAAAATAGATGTATCAAACATTGTACTTAAACAATAACTTTCTGTTTTTATAAATAGTTGATATTTTATATTATCGAATTTGAAATTTAAATAGTAATAAAGTTTAGAAACTGTACTGTTAGGTGAGATATGATAATCTACAATTTCAATAGAATGAAACAAAATTTAAACTTCTGTTTGTATTAATTGTATATAAAACAGTTTAAATAGCTTAAAGTTTAGAAACTGTACTGTTAGGTGAGATATATATGATAATCTACAATTTCAATAGAATGAAACAAAATTTAAACTTCTGTTTGTATTAATTGTATATAAAACAGTTTAAATAGCTTAAGTAGAACTTGGTTGTAACCATAACTTTTAGGAATAGTATACAAGTATTATGTATAAATATTTTATCATTATCTATAGTATATTATAAAGCAAATAGTCTCTATCTAAAATTTTAAGTTTCAACATTTAATTCCTAAAAATGTCTCTCCTATCTATTCTATATTTACCTAAAATAACTATAATACCCTTTCTCTCTTCTCAAATCTCAACCACTCATTTTTTTTGAGAAAATATCACAAATGGTCCCTGTGGTTGTTGATATTCGCATTTTACCCCTGTACTTTTTTTTCATTCAAACAGTCCTTTGATTTTTTATTCTCGTTGCCAGCAGTCCCTACCAGTAACTTCTGTTAGTTTTCTCCGTTAAATCTGGCATGTGCATCACACATGAAGGTATTTTGGTCCTTTCACATCTAAGAAACCATCCCTCCTCCTTTTTCTTCCTTTTACTTCTTCCATGATCTTTCTCTTCCTCCTCAATTTCTTCTCATTTTTCACTCATCAAACTTATCTCAACAAATCGATTACAAAAAAATCTATATCTATTTCATACAGATTACAGATGCATAAAAATAGATATCTACAAACATACAATCTATTTAATCTATCTACAAAGGCAACCAGATTCTGGCACCCATGGCCGACGAGCAAACAACCAACTCCATCACGTACGACCACTAGGCTATGGACTCATCAAGCCAGATGAGTGCGACTACGAAGATCTATTCTTCCAAATTGGTACAAATCTAACAGACCCACCCGAACGTGGTTGTGTTACGGTGGTTATTTGGTTGATGAATGGTGATGATGTGTAATTCGAAACTTGATCTCGGTTTTCATCGAAATGTTGTGGTGATGTTACGGTGCTTTTCTTCTTTTCAGGTGTAGTACCCATTCACAGTTTACTAAAATGCGATATCGCCTTCCCCCTTGCTTTTGGCAATCGAGATAGTGTTTCAATCAATACTTGTCTATGCTTATAATGGTGATATAATAATAATAATAATATAATTATAAATATATAATATTTAATATATAAATGAGGGTGGAAAAAAGAATAGCATCATCCTCTCCTACTAGAGGAGTTTTGGGGTATACATCACTAAATCTGATGTGGCGTAAGGAGAGGACTGTCACATCAGATTTCGAATGTCATTAATGATGAAATGTGTATGTATTTTTTGGTGTTTTAACTATGAGTATGTTTGGCAGCTAACTTTTAGGAGCTTTTAAGAGCTTCAAACTTCAAGCTTTTAAGAAAAATCTTCTATCTAACAAAAAACTTTGTTTGGTTAACAGAGTTTGAAACTTTTAAAATTTGAGAAAAAGTTCATTTCCTAAACGCTTCTATTACTAGCGTTAGGCTAGAAGCTGTAGCATTTGGATATGAAATTAATTTATTACCATCAACAGATTTAGTAAAAAGAGAATAGTCACTTTTACTTTGCAAAAAACCATTACTAATTAGAGCATCAGTAAGTTTAGCATTCCATTGTCTAGGTGCTTGTTTTAAACCATAAAGAGACTTGTTTAATTTGCATACTCTAGTATCACCTTTATCAAAAAAAACTTCAGGTAATTTCATATAAACAGTCTCTTCAAGATCACCATACAAGAAGGCATTGTTTATATCAAGTTGATATAAACACCAATTACTTTGAACAGCTAAACCTATCAAACATCTAACAGTAACAATTTTAACCACAGGAGAAAAAGTTTCATCAAAATCTACCCCTTCCTTTTGACTATACCCTTTAGCTACTAATCTAGCTTTATATCTTTCTATTTCACCATTAGATTTATACTTTATCATATAAACCCATTTACATCCTATTGGTTCTCTTCCTTTTGGAAGATCAGTCAAATCCCAAGTATTATTTCTATAAAGAGCCTCCATTTCTAGATTCATAGTATCCACCCAATGTTTTTCTTTACAAGCAACACTATATTTACTAGGTTCAGTGCTCTTATTTAGTTCAGACAGAAAAGCAACACAATTAGGATGTAGATTAGAATAACACACAAACTTCTCAAGACCATATTTAATGCTACTATTAACAACAAAGTCTTTTGCATGCGTGGCTGGATCTAGAAGTACCTGATGATACCCCGAATCGTGTTCTTTCTTGGAGTGACAACCTTAAAATCCCAGTCAAAAATCGTTATAAACTTGAGGCTATTCTCTTTAATGCTACTATTAGAGACAAGATGCCTTTTGCGTGCGTGGCTGGATCTAGAAGTACCTGATGATACCCCGAATCGTGTTCTTTCTTGGAGTGACAACCTTAAAATCCCAGTCAAAAATCGTTATAAACTTGAGGCTATTCTCTTTATATGGTGGTGGCATATATGGAAAGCTAGGAATAATGCTCTTCACAATGATGTTCACGAGAGTAGCAAAGAGATATTCAACTCTATCATATCGCTATCTTACCTTTGGATCCATCATCGAGACAAGAAAGACACTTCCTCATGGGAATCTTGGAACGCGAGACCGATTGCTCTTTGATTTTCGGTTTTTTTTTGTTGGTTGTGTCTTGTTTCCTCAGAACTTGTATGAGGTCGTAACAAAAACACCATGAAGTGAAAACCGGTGGCTCGGCCTTCATTGGTGGGGTTTTTTCTTACGTCTTAGGTTCTCCTGTAATTGGCGTAAGTTTTTTTCAACCCTTTTACGACCTTTGCAGTTAAAGTTCTGGGTAGGTGCTAGAATGTGTACTTTTTGTTGTATTTCTAGACTTTGTAATCGTGACCTCTAGCGACTTGCTAGTGGTTGTTTATTATTATTAATATAATTCTTTTGCCGTTCAAAAAAAAAACAACAAAGTCTTTATACTTATTTACAGGAAAAACAGAAACTCTTTCTGATCTTCTAAGATTCTGACCAGTATTATCAACATGTAAATCATTGTTATTTTCATTTTCTATTTGCAAATCATTGTTTTGTTGATTCTGCATATGAGCATCTTCATTATTGATGACAAAGTCATCACCCTCAGAATCATTTTTGTAACATCCGTGGATTTTGACCCGTTGACTTTTTGATGTAATTCGACTAACAAACTTGTTGAATGAAATAATTGAGCCCATTTGTGATTATATGACTATGTGGTATGTTAGTCGGGTCGTTAATATGTTTGTTTAACGTTTATTGTATAATCAATTGTAAATTGGCTTGGGGGAAACGGGTCGACCCATGGGTAGTCCATGACCCATGGGCCAACTAGTTACCCATCCTCCCCCCCCCCTTATCCTTTCATTTCATATCTTTCTATCTATCTTCTCTACTTCTCTCAAACAAAATAAAACCAATTCATTCTTCATCCTCTTCTTGCATCAAATTAGTGTTGGAACGGTTATAACATAGGAATCATAGCCATCTTCATCTCACTTTCGTCATATTGAAGAATCAAAAGCCAAGTTCTTGCATTTTACCCATTTTGACCTAATTTCGGGTTCTAGCTCAAGGAGGAGTTTCGGTAAGTCTAATTCATCCCATTTGTACCTACTTATGTTTGTTTATGCATTTCTAGTCATCTTGAAAGTTTGCAAGTCCTAAATCGGCTTAAATCTTGATTTGGGTCAAACTAGGGTTTAATTAGGGTTTGAAGGGTTTGGATGTGATTATGATGTTTGGAATCGAAACTAAGGTAGGGGTTATGTTTATTTATGTTGAAATATGTTTGTATAAGCTTCAAAATGAGTCTTGAAACTTCACTAGTCGATTTGGTGATCAAAAATGGAGTTTGGGTTAAGTTTGGTTCGTGTTTGAAGTGTTTTGGAACTGATCTGGGCGCAGGTGCGCCGCACCTCCTCTTTGGTGCGCCGCACCAGGGCTTGGACTGGGTTCCCTGATCGTTTTGTGCGCCGCACCTCCTCTTTGGTGAGCCGCACCAGGGCTTGGACTGGGTTCCCTGATCGTTTTGTGCGTCGCACACCCTCTTGGGTGCGCCGCACCTCATCCATGGTGCGCCGCACCTTTCCTCCAGTGCAGCAAAACCTGTTTTAGTTTGAAAGGTCGTAACTTTTGATCCGTAAGTCCAAATAAGTCGTATGACCTATCGTTGGAATCGTGAGAGAGTCTAGTTTTCAGTAGTAACACTCTTTTTGTATGAATCTTTTCTCATTTCTAATAAGGTCGAGTCGAATGCGTCTTGTTCCTACCCGTTAAAGTTGTAAAGGTGTTTAGGGTTCGTGACTTGACTTAATTGTGCTAAACCAACTTGTTTATGATTGTAGAGTTGACTTTATGGTATTATGATGTATAATTATAGGTTGTGGACGTGTGGATCCTATTACTCGTTTGTAATCTTATACTAGCTTCTTTGCCGGTCAAGGTGAGTTTCGTATCTCCCTACTCGCTTGAGATTCGGGCTGAAAAATGTAAACCTTGCATGTTTACTTGCATTTATTGATTGATTGATTTGGTTTGATTGTTGGATAGTTGATACGGTTATCACGCTTGAATGTCTTGGTTTAAGTTTTGCTAAGTATTTCATTATGTTAGGATAGACGTACATACATGGAAGTCGGTTATGCCTTCATTGGGTTTTAGATGTGGTGGGAAGGCTGCGGGTGACCCTATATATAAGCATCTGGGACTCGAAGGAAGTAGAATCCTCTTAAGTGTATGTACGTATATTTGGTTTAGGTTGAGATTATTGATTTATGATCGGTGATTATTGATTGTTGGCTCACGTTCGTTGAATGTTGATTATTGGCTTAAGACTTACGATTATTGATTGTTGGTTCAAGTTCATCATATATGGATTGTTGGTTCATGATTGATGCATTTACATTTGATTGTAAGCATTGCATACATTGTTGATAACCCTCGGCAGGGGATTGCCGACATCCTGGTGCATAGATGTATGCACCCATTTTGGATGTAGTGCCTGACTCCGAGTATATAGACATATATATCTCGATGATTTTGAGATACAGCCTTGTTCATTGTGATGACAGAAGGGTATCGTTGCATTGGTGACTGGCGTTCACGCATAAGATAGGCATGTTGACTTACTTATGCATTTGGTACTTGCATTTGATATTTATATCATTGAGCATTCATTTACACGCATTTTCGTACTTATGTAATCTTGTTGGATGGACATTGTTGTGTTACTTAGAGGCTCACTGTAAGTCACGTCTAGCCTCTACTTGTACATTATGATTATTGTTTATGGTTCCTCGTGGACCATTGCTACGAACTCACCAACCTTGTGTTGACTATGCTTAGTACACTTTTCAGGTAATCAGATCAATCCTGGGCGTGGAGTATAGTTGCTTGCTTGCTTGCTGTTTAACCGGACTTTAGACTTTATGGATCAAGGATTCATAGACCTTCTCTTTTGCATTATACTTAGGATTAATTGCCATCTTTTGAATGCTCCTTGTAACTTTGATGGTTATTGCTCCTTTTGTATTTTGGTACTTGTTCGTATTTGTAATGGATTCACTGAATCTTTATTTGCATTTAGTTCTTGTTCTATTGTAATTCCACCTTGTGCTATATGATTTCCGTAATATTTCGAGCCTCGGCTTGGAGTGTTACAGAATGGTGGCCCATGCGTGGTCGTAGAGAATTAGGCGGTTTGACCTAGACTACGGCTTAAGTTAAAACTCTTCATATAGCATGCATGGTTAGGAAATTCGTGTGCAATGTGAATTATGTGAATCCCCGTGTGAGTTCGTAGTTGAGACCTCTTGTGTGATAGCTTGAATTCAATGTGATGAAGGTGGATTACGGTTAGTATGGTTTGTTGTTGTTAATTGTTGGAACTAATTGGATGATTTAGGGCAAAATGATGGGATGCCATTAACTTAGTATAATATTGTGGCAACCCTAAAAGAACCCGATCAACTCTTTTATGGTTACCCGATATTATAGCAAGTTCATGACATCGTGGATTGCGCACGTGTGGCTTAAAGTATAATAAGGAACCGATATGCTTAATGGAAGTTGATTAGGTGGAAGGTTAGCCGTTGGTACACCTTGTATACATACCCGGTCAATAACTAGAGAGCATATCGAATTCGGATTATACTTTGAATCATTTGTGTTAGTTGTTTAACTGCATGATATTTTGAGCATGATTACTTAAATTAATGGTGAGGTATTGTAATAAATCCAACGTGATGATATGATATGTGGAAATCCCTTATAATTCTAACACTCTTGCCTTAGCATAACGTTATGAAATGAGTATGTGGTATCGGTATGAGAGCATTGACTACTTGTGTGGCTAACATGTGAGCATTTGAGACTAACCCTCGGGTCAACGTGTCACTTGTTTTATAGAAATGGTGAGACCAAGGAGAGTCGGAACAAACTATAGGGCTGAAGAGGAAGGACCTCAACCGGAAGTACAAAGAGGTAGGGGCCGTGGTAGGGGCCGTGGTAGAGGGCCGTGGTAGGGGTCAAGGAAGGGGTCGTGGTGAGATCCCTGAACCAAATATGGCTGAGGTGATCGCTCAAACGATCGCCAATATCATGCCAACCATCATTGCTCAAGTCACGGCAAGTCTTGGGCAAAATAATGTGGCTCAAAACAACGAAGCCCCAGAAAACGTAAACAATGAAAATGATCAACCTTATGCCGAAGAAGATGAAGGAGAGGAACCAGTGGGAGTTGGTATCGGGATGCCCATGAATAATCAATATGGCGGATACCGCCAAGGGTGCATATTTAAAGATTTTAAGAGTTGTGGGGCACCAGAGTTCGATGGGAAAGGTGGTCCCACGGAATGTATAAGGTGGTTTGAGGCGATAGAGGCGGTGATTGAAAGGAGTCATTGCACCTATGATGACCGGATTTCCTATGCATCCGGCATGTTTAGGCATGACGCCTTGAGTTGGTGGAACCAAGAAATAACATTGGGGCGGACTCATAACTTGGAGTGGATCGAATTCAAGAACAAAGTAAAAGCAAAGTTTTGTCCTCCCTATGAACTACAAAACTTGACCATCGAGTTTGCTAATCTCAGCATGGAGGGAGCCGATTACAAGGGCTATGTTAGACGATTTCAAGAGTTGTCTACCCTCATTCCTCACTTGGTGGGTACCGAACCTCAGGCCATCCAGAAGTTCGTATTGGGCTTGAATCCTCAAGTCCGATCTTATGTAAACTCCAACATGCCTACTTCTTTGGCTAATGCGGTTAATCAAGCCGGGAGTGTGACAGAAGACTTGTTGAGGAGTGGTGTTTTGAGCAAATCCTCAACGAACAAGAGGAAAGAAGTGGGAGAGTCGAGTGGGGTAAAGAAGATGGGAAAGTTTGACCCTAGAAATGCTAATAGGGGTAGGGTGATGGCGGCGGTGGAACCGGCTAAGAAGGCTTATTCTGGGCCTCATCCTTTCTGTGGGAGATGCAACAGGCATCATCCCGCCAATAACCAATGTGGAGCATGCTTTAATTGCAATCAACTCGGTCACGAAGCTAGAAATTGTAGAGCTCCAAGAGCGGGTCCAATGAATGTGGCTCCCGTTCGGGCCGTTCCTCCTCAAGGTAACCAAAGAAGAGGCGAATGTTTCGAATGTGGTAGTCGTGACCACTACCGTAATAATTGTCCTCGATGGGTGGGACAACAAGTGCAAGTAGCCGTCCACCCCAACCAACTACAAATGGTCGGGCCTAATCAAAACCGGGGACAACAAGGCCACCAAGTGCAACCACGCGGCCGAGCCTTTGCGGCCAATGTAAATGAAGCTCGCAATGACCCCAACGTAGTAGCAGGTACTTTTCTCCTTAATGGTCTCTATGCAACCGTCCTATTTGATTCCGGGGCCGATTATAGCCTCGTGTCTTCTAACTTTGTTCCTTTGATTGATGTGCATCCATGTGCTCTAAACTATGTGCTTGACATTGAAATGGTAAACGGGTCACTAACTAAAATTAGTCAAATACTTCGCGATTGTGTCCTGACCTTGGAAGATGTCGATTTCTTCATAGACCTTATGCCTTTGACATTGGTAGTTTTGATATTATAGTGGGTATGGATTGGTTAACGGCGGTGAATGCGACGATCGATTGTGGTGAGAGAGTTGTTAAAATACCTTTGGCTAACGGTAAAATTCTTAGGGTTCAAGGTGAAATCTCCGATTCCTCAAATTCTAAGGTCTTTAGTGCTACCGTCACAAGGGTAGAATTGAAGACTGTTCCTATTGTTTGTGAATTTCCCGATGTTTTTCCGGATGACTTGCCGGGATTACCTCCAACTCGTGAACTAGACTTTCGTATTAATCTTATCCCCGAAGCCGCGCCCGTAGCAAAAGCTCCTTATAGACTAGCTCTAACCGAAATGCAAGAGCTACAAACTCAACTCAAAGAACTCCAAGAGAAGGGTTTCATTCGCCCTAGTCAATCTCCTTGGGGTGCTCCTGTTCTCTTCGTCAAAAAGAAAGATGGGTCCTTCAGAATGTGCATCGACTACCGGGAATTAAACAAGCTCACAGTGAAGAACCGGTATCCCCTCTCAAGAATCGATGACTTATTTGATCAACTCCAAGGTGCTAAGCACTTTTCAAAAATAGATCTTCGCTCGGGTTATCATCAACTCCGGGTACATGAAGATGATATCCCCAAAACGGCTTTTCGCACAAGGTATGGTCATTTTGAATTCACCGTGATGCCTTTTGGGTTGACTAATGCACCGGCGGTGTTCATGGACTTGATGAACCGGGTGTGTCAACCATACTTAGACAAGTCTGTCATTTGTTCATTGATGACATACTTGTATACTCGAAGACAAAGGAGGAGCATGTTGAGCACTTGCGTGAGGCGCTTGAACTACTAAGAAAAGAGAAGTTGTATGCCAAATTCTCCAAGTGCGAGTTTTGGTTGGAAGAAGTCCACTTCCTTGGTCACGTAGTGAGCAAGGATGGTATTCATGTGGATCCAAGCAAGATTGAAGCGGTCAAGAATTGGAGAAGACCCGAAACGCCATCCGAAATCCGTCAATTCCTTGGATTGGCGGGTTACTATAGAAGATTCATTGAAAACTTCTCCCGTATTGCACAACCACTCACCCTCTTGACTAAAAAAGATAGAAACTTTGAATGGGGCGAAAAACAAGAAAACGCCTTCCAAACTCTTAAAGATATGTTATGTGACGCTCCTATTTTGACGCTACCAGATGGAATCGAAGATTTTGTTGTTTATTGTGATGCTTCGGGGTAAGGGTTGGGTTGTGTTCTTATGCAAAGGGGTAAAGTCATTGCTTATGCCTCTCGTCAATTGAAGGTGCATGAGAAGAACTACCCGACACATGATTTGGAATTGGGAGCGGTTGTGTTTGCTTTGAAGTGTTGGAGGCATTACCTCTATGGCACCAAATGTGTGATTTATACCGATCACAAAAGTCTCCAACACATCTTCAACCAAAGTGAATTGAATATGAGGCAAAGGCGTTGGTTAGAACTATTTAGTGATTATGATTGTGACATCCGTTATCACCCGGGCAAGGCAAATGTAGTAGCCGATGCCTTGAGCTGAAAGGAGAGAGTGAAACCAAGACGGGCTAGGGCTATGAGCCTCACGGTAGGGCCAAGTATTCGTGATCGGATTATTGAAGCCCAAATTCAAGCCACCCTACCGGAAAACTTTGGAAACGAAAACCTGGATGGCATGGAACAACTATTTGACCGGAAGAATGATAATGGGCTATACATGGTTGAAAGACTTTGGGTTCCTATTTTCGGCGACTTAAGAACACTTATTATGAATGAAGCTCACCTATCGCCTTATTCGGTCCATCCCGGGTCGGATAAGATGTACTTTGACTTGAAAGAATTGTATTGGTGGCTGGGCATGAAGCGTGATGTGGCTAGGTATGTGAGTGAGTGTTTTACTTGCTTACAAGTCAAAGTCGATCACAAGAAGCCACCCGGATTGTTGGTACAACCGGTGATGCCCGAATGGAAGTGGGAACATATCTCAATGGACTTCATTACTAAACTACCGAAGACGAGAAGCGGTCGTGACACGATTTGGGTGATAGTAGATCGGTTAACGAAGTCGGCTCACTTTTTAGCCATTCGAGAAACCGATAAATTTGGCACTTTGGCTCGATTGTACATCAAGGAAGTAATATCTAAGCATGGAGTGCCGATTTCTATCATTTCGGATAGAGATGCCCGTTTCAAATCAAAATTTTGGGAAGCCTTTCAAAAAGCCATGGGTACTCGACTTGACATGAGCACGGCGTTTCACCCTCAAACGGATGGGCAAACCGAGAGAACCATTCAAACACTTGAAGACATGTTGAGGGCATGTGCAATTGATTTTGGTGGGAGTTGGGAAGACCATTTGCCGCTAGTCGAGTTTTCATACAACAATAGTTATCACGCTACCATTCAAATGGCGCCCTTTAAAGCATTGTACGGTAGGATATGTCGTTCTCCCCTAGCTTGGGCGGAAATTGGAGAGAGTCAACTAATCGGGCCCGAAATCGTGATTGAAACGACTAAGGTAATATCTCAAATTAAGGAAAAGTTACAATTGGCCCGTGAGCGTCAAAAGAAGTATGCCGATGTGAGGCGAAGACTGTTGGAGTTTGAAGTTGGTGATTATGTACTTTTGAAGGTATCGCCTTGGAAGGGTGTTGTACGTTTTGTGAAGCGGGGAAAACTTGCGCCAAGGTATGTTGGTCCTTTCAAGATTCTTGAACGGATTGGGAAAGTTGCTTACCGATTAGAATTGCCTCAAGAGCTTAACGGTGTGCATGATGTGTTTCATATTTGTAATTTACGCAAGTGTTTGGCGGATCCTACACATCATGTACCTATGGACGAAATTAGGGTTGATTCGAATTTGAACTTTGTTGAAGAGCCGGTGGAGATCTTGGATCGGCGAGAAAATAAACTCAAGAGCAAGTGCTACACGATTGTTAAGGTTAGATGGAACGCTAGACGTGGAGCCGAGTTCACTTGGGAGAGAGAGGATCACATGAAAACTAAGTATCCGCATTTATTTAGTAATTAGTGTTTTGTTAAATTTCGGGACGAAATTCTTTCAACGGGGGGATAATGTAACATCCGTGATTTTGACCCGTTGACTTTTTGATGTAATTCGACTAACAAACTTGTTGAATGAAATAATTGAGCCCATTTGTGATTATATGACTATGTGGTATGTTAGTCGGGTCGTTAATATGTTTGTTTAACGTTTATTGTATAATCAATTGTAAATTGGCTTGGGGGAAACGGGTCGACCCATGGGTAGTCCATGACCCATGGGCCAACTAGTTACCCATCCTCCCCCCCCCCCCTTATCCTTTCATTTCATATCTTTCTATCTATCTTCTCTATTTCTCTCAAACAAAAGAAAACCAATTCATTCTTCATCCTCTTCTTGCATCAAATTAGTGTTGGAACGGTTATAACATAGGAATCATAGCCATCTTCATCTCACTTTCGTCATATTGAAGAATCAAAAGCCAAGTTCTTGCATTTTACCCATTTTGACCTAATTTCGGGTTCTAGCTCTAGGAGGAGTTTCGGTAAGTCTAATTCATCCCATTTGTACCTACTTATGTTTGTTTATGCATTTATAGTCATCTTGAAAGTTTGCAAGTCCTAAATCGGCTTAAATCTTGATTTGGGTCAAACTAGGGTTTAATTAGGGTTTGAAGGGTTTGGATGTGATTATGATGTTTTGAATCGAAACTAAGATAGGGGTTATGTTTATTTATGTTGAAATATGTTTGTATAAGCTTCAAAATGAGTCTTGAAACTTCACTAGTCGATTTGGTGATCAAAAATGGAGTTTGGGTTAAGTTTGGTTCGTGTTTGAAGTGTTTTGGAACTGATCTGGGCGCAGGTGCGCCGCACCTCCTCTTTGGTGCGCCGCACCAGGGCTTGGACTGGGTTCCCTGATCGTTTTGTGCGCCGCACCTCCTCTTTGGTGCGCCGCACCAGGGCTTGGACTGGGTTCCCTGATCGTTTTGTGCGTCGCACACCCTCTTTGGTGCGCCGCACCTGGCTTGGTGCGCCGCACCTCATCAATGGTGCGCCGCACCTTTCCTCCAGTGCAGCAAAACCTGTTTTAGTTTGAAAGGTCGTAACTTTTGATCCGTAAGTCCAAATAAGTCGTATGACCTATCGTTGGAATCGTGAGAGAGTCTAGTTTTCAGTAGTAACACTCTTTTTGTATGAATCTTTTCTCATTTCTAATAAGGTCGAGTCGAATGCGTCTTGTTCCTACCCGTTAAAGTTGTAAAGGTGTTTAGGGTTCGTGACTTGACTTAATTGTGCTAAACCAACTTGTTTATGATTGTAGAGTTGACTTTACGGTATTATGATGTATAATTATAGGTTGTGGACGTGTGGATCCTATTACTCGTTTGTAATCTTATACTAGCTTCTTTGCCGGTCAAGGTGAGTTTCGTATCTCCCTACTCGCTTGAGATTCGGGCTGAAAAGTGTAAACCTTGCGTGTTTACTTGCATTTATTGATTGATTGATTGATTGATTGATTTGGTTTGATTGTTGGATAGTTGATACGGTTATCACGCTTGAATGTCTTGGTTTAAGTTTTGCTAAGTATTTCATTATGTTAGGATAGACGTACATACATGGAAGTCGGTTATGCCTTCATTGGGTTTTAGATGTGGTGGGAAGGCTGCGGGTGACCCTATATATAAGCATCTGGGACTCGAAGGAAGTAGAATCCTCTTAAGTGTATGTACGTATATTTGGTTTAGGTTGAGATTATTGATTTATGATCGGTGATTATTGATTGTTGGCTCACGTTCGTTGAATGTTGATTATTGGCTTAAGACTTACGATTATTGATTGTTGGTTCAAGTTCATCATATATGGATTGTTGGTTCATGATTGATGCATTTACATTTGATTGTAAGCATTGCATACATTGTTGATAACCCTCGGCAGGGGATTGCCGACATCCTGGTGCATAGATGTATGCACCCATTTTGGATGTAGTGCCTGACTCCGAGTATATAGACATATATATCTCGATGATTTTGAGATACAGCCTTGTTCATTGTGATGACAGAAGGGTATCGTTGCATTGGTGACTGGCGTTCACGCATAAGATAGGCATGTTGACTTACTTATGCATTTGGTACTTGCATTTGATATTTATATCATTGAGCATTCATTTACACGCATTTTCGTACTTATGTAATCTTGTTGGATGGACATTGTTGTGTTACTTAGAGGCTCACTGTAAGTCACGTCTAGCCTCTACTTGTACATTATGATTATTGTTTATGGTTCCTCGTGGACCATTGCTACGAACTCACCAACCTTGTGTTGACTATGCTTAGTACACTTTTCAGGTAATCAGATTAATCCTGGGCGTGGAGTATAGTTGCTTGCTTGCTTGCTTGCTGTTTAACCGGACTTTGGACTTTATGGATCAAGGATTCATAGACCTTCTCTTTTGCATTATACTTAGGATTAATTGCCATCTTTTGAATGCTCCTTGTAACTTTGATGGTTATTGCTCCTTTTGTATTTTGGTACTTGTTCGAATTTGTAATGGATTCACTGAATCTTTATTTGCATTTAGTTCTTGTTCTATTGTAATTCCACCTTGTGCTATATGATTTCCGTAATATTTCGAGCCTCGGCTTGGGGTGTTACAATTTTCATTCAAATCATTTGCAGCAGCATCCAGATTCTCACTGGTAGAGCTAGAAGAAGCACTGCCAGAGTGAGAATGGTTGCTACTATCACTCACCTCATTTCCTCTCACCTCATCATTGGGAATAGAAGGCTGCTCATATGAATCAAAAAATGTTTCTTGATCTAAAAAACTTTCAGAATCTTTAACTTGTTGTTTATTTTTTAAAGGAAAAATATTTTCAAAAAATTTATCATCTCTGGAAAAAAAATATTTTGTTATCATTGAAAGAAAGAAGTTTGTATCCCTTTTTAGAATTAGAATAACCAATTAAAATACATTTAGAAGATCTACTTTGAAATTTATCCAAAACATTTAAGTTTTTTGAAAAACATTAAGCAACCAAAGGATCTTAAGTGAGAGAAAAAAAGAAGTTTATTAAAAACCATCTCATAAGGAGTTTTTCCATTTAGCACAGAAGAAGGCAATCTTCTAAACACTTAACAATATAGTACAATCCACCATCTTGGTTACCTGTCCCTAGAACTTTCATTGCATTCAAACCCTGCCATATTGGCATTCACATTTTGAGAAGATTCAGAACTGTCTTTCAACAAATTTAGAATTCTGGTCAACTGCTCATCAGAAAAGTTAGTAGAACCAGAAGTAGAAGCTTGAGAAGTAGAAGTATTGTTACTAGAAAATTTTCTTTGACCATTCTGAGAATTACCAAATTTCTTTTTACCAAAATCAGGAGGATATTCAATCAATTTAAAGCACTTATCAATAGTATGACCATTAAATCCACAATTCTCACATACCACAGAAGGACCTTTAGAATTTAATGACCCACTATTTTTAGAAGATTTAGCAAAGTTATTCACAGAAGGAAAATTTCTAGTATTATTGACTTTAGACACAAAAGCAGAGGATTGAGATTTAGCATTAGAAGAACCAGATAACCCTCTATGTGACTCATCTCTAGACAAAATAAAATAAGCAGTCTTAAGATCAGGTAATGGATCTTTAGTCAAAATATTACTTCTCACATTAACATTAACATCATCAAGACCCATTAAAAACTGCATAAGTTTCATTAATTGATTATGCTTAGTAAAATCTTGTGCAGCATGACAAGTACACCTAGGTAACTGAACAAGAGCATCAAATTGTTTCTACAAAGCATTCAGTTTATGATAATAATCAGACAGAGGCACACCATTTTGACATAGAGAGTTAACCTTATGATGTAAATTGAAAATAACAGATCCATCTACTTTATCATAGGTTTCCTTTAATTCTTTCCAAACAAGACTAGCTTTTCTACTAAATATCTGACCTAGATATAATTCTTCAGCAATAGAATTAAGAATCCAAGACATAACAACAACATTGCATCTATCCCACTGCCTACCAAGAACTTCATCCACATTAGACCTTTTACAAGAACCATCAATAAAACCTACCTTATTTTTAGCCTCTAAAGCAAGTAGCATAGCACAACTCCAGATTTGATAATTTTCAGTTCCTTTAAGTTTTATTGACACAATAGACAAAGTACTTGAGTCATTAGGATGCAAATGTAATGGACTTCCCAAATCTAGTTTACTAATTTTAGTAATATTATTATCACTAATTTCAGAATCTTCATATTCATACTCATAACCATGATTAATATTATCATCATCCATTTTTCAGCAAATATTTTCAAATAATTGCACTTAACAAGAACAATTAATCTTAATTAAACAAATAACAATTAATCTCAATTAACACAAGTAACAATTAATCTCAATTAACAGTCACAATATATCAAATATAAGCAAGTAAACAAGAACTGAAACGCTATATATATATAATTATATATATATATTATATAATATATATATATATATATAAATTTGAAAATATCTTTCTCCTCACAAACGTGTCAGGGACAGGATTCCACACCTCTCACGGAGATAGGTCAAGTTTAACACGAATGTTTTTATGAGAGATAAGAAAAGAAAATTTTGATTTGAAAAACAAAAAATATTAAAGAGATAAGGAAGAAGAATGCAAACAGTGCTATCGGATGAAAAAGAATCAGCGGAAGACGAGATCCACTTTTCAATCGATTCACTTAGTCGATTGAACGAGTGGAAGATGAGATCTACTTTTCAATCGATTCACTTAGTCGATTGAACAAGCAATCAAAGAACCAATCAGATCTGAAGCAGAAACCCTAAATTATTATTAATTTTGTTATTTAAAATTGATTTTAGGGTTTCGAATCTTCAACCAGTAAAAACACCAGATCTATGCAATTAACCTTCAGAGAATGAAGATTAAAACCGAAATCGCCCAATAAACCTCACAGAAACCCTAACCCTAATTTTCTCAAAAATTAGGGTTTTCTTCAATTGAATCGTATGAACAAATCAGAACGATGATCTAATGATCATACGCCGCTTTGATACCATGAACAGAAATATATCTCAATAAATTTACAGAAATCTTATCTATTCTCAAATAGATTCAACCAAAACAATCACAAAATCATACGTGCTAATCAAGTATGATTCACTAAACTAATTGTTGAATGTTCTATTATAATCAAGAAGCAAATCTACGAATTATTATTACAATTATTAAGCAGATATATATATATTTGTATATATATATATCGAAAGAAAAGAGTGAAAAACCGAAAAGTGTGTGAAAGATTTAGGGTTAATTAACCCTCAATCTGAACATGTGTTTGTATTTATACAAACAACTTCTTCATAATGACAACTTCAGTCCCTCTAATTGTCTCTTCTTCCATTTGTACAGCTTTAGTCCTTGCAACCATAAAATCAACACTCTAAGTCCTTCCTGCACAACTAATCACACAATAAGCATCTAGAGATAATAAGCTAAAGAATAAACTGATCATAAACAGCTTATATGAGAATAAGATTATACTTTTAACAATTTTTAACACAATTATATTCTCAACTCGTCGCATATATCGTACATGGCAACTATTAATAAACTATCACATTACCGAAATATCCGACATATATTTCTTTCGCATATATAACAATAGTTTGTATACTCACCTTGAGTCGAGCTAATATGTACATAAAAAATCCGTCGAATCCAGCTCTAAGAAACTCTCGTAACAACCTTGAATTGTTGGCTAGCAATTCTCTTAACTCAATATTTAGTCACTTGAAACCGAGGCCACGTACACACAATAAAAACTCCACAACCTAATATTTGTTTGAATTCTTCTTATTCTTTTTTTCTTTCTTCTCGTTGGCTCGTAAGTTCACAAAAGTACACATTCTTTTCGCTTTGATTTTTGTTTAGCAACTTTTGATACTTTACCTTGTCAATGATATCTATTATTGAAACTTAATTCAATAAGCTCTTTCAAGCTTTTTCCTTGTTTGTTTTTATATATATGCTTCTTGCTAGGAAAATAGGTTAAATAATTCTCATTATAAAAAGCTTAATCACTAGTCTATATTAGATTAGGCTTGCCACATTTTAAATCTATTCAAGATAAATATTTACCTTTCAATGACACGTTTATAATTTAGTAGTAGTATGTGGCACCATTAAGATGGTATATAACTATGTAAACTCTAAATGTGAATGGGACACATTATCACGTATAGCTTAAGCTCGAAGCATATTACATTCATGCATTAATATATGGCACCTTAAGTTGTCTTGTTTGTACTTAATTAGTTTGTACATATCAATGAACATATTATATATGTATACATCTTTATAAATTAGTGGTTGTTACTTAAAAACATCATCTGCCAAATTGATAAGGTTTCTATTTCATTTTTAATCAATTAAACTTTCACCTTCCTTTAACTAAAATTCTCCTAATGTTTTACGATCAAAATCTAAATCGAATAATATTAAATTTAACTCGAAAATCTTTGGGCCAAAACTCAGGTCATTTTGCTTTCCACAATAATATATTATTTTGAATTTTAATAAGTTAGGATGTTACATTTTGCTTGAAACTTCGTGTCGCGATTTGACAGCGGAAGGTATAGCACCGGGTCCACGCTAGAGAACTCACTCGAAGTAGAAATGCCTATTTCAAATACCCAATGGGGAAAAACCCTCTACTAATCCGCCCGAAGGCACGACGATTAATAGGAGTAAATCCTGCCCCCTCGGACTTGAACTTGGATATACCCAAGCCAAACCCTCATAAAGGGACTTCCTATGTCCTCCTTAAAGCTTGAACACAAGACCTTTTGAATGAGGGATGATCTTTTAACCATTGAGCTAATGTTGGACTAACACCTTAAAGCTGAATGCAAAAATCTTATTACGTCCAAGATGTGGCAAATAACTTCCTAGCTTCAAATTCCTACAAGTCGAAAGAATATAAGGGTAAATTTGGAAGTTGGAAAATGTAGTTTTTTTTTTGAACGGCAAACAAATATAATTATATGGGAAGTGATATTCGTACCATCTTTTTTGATTAATGTACCATACTGTACAGTTTTTATAGCATACTGTACAAGCATTTAATACATGAATTTGGTAAATTAATTAAAATAAATTGTACCAATATATTACTTCACTAGGTGCTAGATCAAACATACACTTACAACATATATAAGCAATTCTAACAAGATATTATAATTTACTAAATGGTTAATATTTTGGAATGAATATCCACCGAAAGATTTCTCTTGTTTTGATAAAATCAAATTCAAATCAAAATCAATATCCCAACCAAATCAGCTCAGCAAATTGATCGCATAACAAAAATAAATTGTGATAATCTAGTATAAATAGGGCGGCTAGCTAATTGTGATCATGTATTCCCAATTGAAAAAAAAATCCCCCATTTTCTTATTGCTGAGTTCCAGAATTAGGGTTTTGCGCATACATAAGCATAATGAAGGAAAATTGATATGTAATTTGCATAGGAGATGAAAAAGTGAAAAGGCATCAATGTTTTGTTTTAATGGAGGAAAGAAAAAGAGGGTTAGAGCAAGCAGAAAGCATGGGAAAGCAGTGTCAGACTATTTAAGCCACGTGGCATTTTTTTGGAAAGGTTACAGTAAAAAATGGGTTCTTTACATAATAATATATATATAAAGATACACATATATATATATATATATATAATATATATGATTAGGTATTTTACCCGATGTGCAGAATAAAAAATTGTTTAATACATACATAGAAAAGGTTTTTTTCGAGAAAAAAATATATACACATATAGGTTCCAATAACTGTTTAACGCATTAGTAAATTATTCTATAAGTTTATTATGTAAAAATGATATTATAGTTCATGGTCAATTCCTAGATCACTATTATTTTAAATTACATTATATTACATTTTATCACCAATATTTACATAGGGGTTAGTTATTATAAAACAAGTATTAAAGTAAAATGCCTATTTCAAATACCTAATGGAGAAGGTAAACTCTCTACTAATCCCCGAAGGCACGACGATTAATAGGGTAAACCTGCCCCCTCAGACTTGAACTTGGGTATACCCAAGCCAAGCCCTCATAAAGGGACTTCCTATGTCCCCCAAGGCTTGAACACAAAACCTTTTGAATGAGGGATGATCTTTCAACCATTGAGCTAATGCTGAAGGACTAACACCTTAAAGTTGAATGCAAAAATCTTATTACGTCCAAGATGTGGCAAATAACGTCCTAGCTTCAAATTCCTACAAGTCGAAAGAATATAAGGGTAAATTTGGAAGTTGGAAAATGTAGATTTTATTTTTTGTAACGGCAAACAAATTATATATATACAATTCCCGTGGCATGGGCCATTGTAGCTCTACAGTACCGATGCTGACGTCAGCTATTTTGTCATTTTCCTACTTTTTTATTTATTTTTAGATAGTATATTTTTTGAGTTTCGTATTTTTACCACTAAATTTTTTGGTTTTTTGACTTTAGTCCAAAATTTTTATAGAAACTTAAATGTACTTTTACAAAGTTGTAAGAATAATTTACTTCTACAAAAGTTTTTTAACTTTAATCATCAAATCTTTATTTTTTACTTTTTATCACTTATTATAAGGTTTTTAACTTTTGCCGTCGAACTTTTGGTTTTTCCAACTTTGGCAGCCCAATATTTTAACTTTCTACCCCTTATAGTAAACTTTAAGTGTCCAAACTTTTAGGTAATGCTATATGTATGTTTGCATGATGCGACGGTGATCCGGGACAACGCCTGAGGTTAAAATTCTTGTATAATTATATGGGAAGTGATATTCGTACCATTTTTTTGATTAATGGACCATACTGTACAGTTTTTATAGCATACTGTACAAGAATTTAATACATGAATTTGGTAAATTAATTAAAATAAATTGTACCAATATATTACGAGTACTTCACTAGGTGCTAGATCAAACATACACTTACAACATATATAAGCAATTCTAACAAGATATTTTAATTTACTAAATGGTTAATATATATTTGGAATGATAAAATCAAATTCAAATCAAAATCAATATCCCAACCAAATCAGCTCAGCAAATTGATCGCATAACAAAAATAAATTGTGATAATCTAGTATAAATAGGGCGGCTAGCTAATTGTGATCATGTATTCCCAATTGAAAAAAAAATCCCCCATTTTCTTATTGCTGAGTTCCAGGGTTTTGTGCATACATAAGCATAATGAAGGGAAGAGGTAAATTTTGTTACTTTATGTAATGATTATTTGTGTTTTTTTTTTTTAATTGTCGAATGGATATCATTCAATTTGTCGAATGGGTTTCAATTTGTCGAATGGCTTCTTGGATCATAGTATATGAGTATGCAATGATGTATGATTGATGTGATAGATACAAATAATTAGTCACTGTAAAATGAAACTAAGACCTCATGTGACCTATACCCATATACCACGTGATCATATGACATAAAATCTGACTCATTTTAATGAGAAAATTCCAAGTTTATAATGTAAATATAATGCAACTTGTATATAGATCTTGAATATATATATCTTGTAACTTCATTAAGGTGACCTATACTTATGAATTTATAATTGTATATATAATATATATATATATATAGGGTGGCTATCAAATGAGAACCAAATTAAAATGAGAACAAATGAGAACACTTAAAAACTACATTTTGATGCATTAAAAGTCCATAAAACTGACATAGTGCATAACTAATTATCATTGTATTTAAGGTGACCTATACTTATAGAATTATGTGCAATGAATGTATATATGATATACATAGGCAAACACTTTATAGGTTGGTCCATCCTAAATGCATATCCTGAAAGATATTGTATATGATTGTTGAATGCAAAGATATAGCAAAAGACATGTCAAGTGTATGGGAAACTAGCCATTTAGTGTCATATGGGGATTAAAATAAGGTTATTTACACTTGAACAGAAGATAAACAAGAAACGCAGAAGCAGTTAGGATGCATGAATGGAATTTTTCCGCTTTTTGATCGGCGATATCTACTCCGCCAACGTCGAAATGGCCACCACCAGAAGAAGCCACATCAAGGTCTGTTGTCTTCGAATATACTTTTATAACGATTTTCGCGTTCATTTGCAAAATGTTATATATTACTTTCTAGCGTGTTACATTACATACTTACTATTCCTAGACTACTATTTTTTATATGTTCATTTAGTAATATAGTATACAGTGTATACATTATATGAACATATTATCAAAATTCTATCTGCAACTAAAAACTAGAAGCAGAAAAACGAAAAGATGTTTTTGACACGAAAATGGAATAGATTATACTTAATTGTCCATATCTGATTTACTCCTATTATACATAAACAAGCTATACATATGATATAGTATATATGGAAGCAGAAGGCCAGTGCAGATCTGACCCACAATTGCTTACCCCCACCCTACCCAACCCAACCCAACCCACCAAAAGTGTAATTAACTCTTATTATTATGATATAGTATATATGCAATGCCAATCCTTCTTTCTTGAGTTTTAAAATATCCCACATCAATACATATATATCTCACACATCATATATATATTTTCATCAAATCACATATCTAAACTACCAGCATTCTTTTAGCCCAAAAAACAATAGCATTCAATTTTCTTTGCTTTTATACAGAAATAACCAAGATATAAATAAATACTCACTTTTTGTACTGCACATTCTCTGTACAACTATAACTAATCTTTAAAACCAAGAATATGGCAACTGCCAAATTCCAATAACCAATAAAAATAAAGTATCTTACTAGCTGTTATAATTTTTTTAATTATTTCCAAAAGTGGGATAGAAATGTCTACTAAGGTTATGTACACTTCAACAGAAGATAAACAAGAAATGCAGAAGCAGTTAGGATGCATGAATGGAATTTTTCCGCTTTTTGATCGGCGATATCTACTCCGCCAACGTCGAAATGGCCACCACCAGAAGAAGCCACATCAAGGTCTGTTGTCTTCGAATATACTTTTATAACGATTTTCGCGTTCATTTGCAAAATGTTATATATTACTTTCTAGCGTGTTACATTGCATACTTACTATTCCTAGACTACTATTTTTTATATGCTCATTTAGTAATATACTCCCTCCGTCCCATTTTAATTGTCCTATTTTGACTGGTCAAGTCTTTTTCTTCCAACTTTGACCGTAAATATCTTTGTTTGTGCTATATATTAGTTGATGAAAGTTATATCAATGAAAAGTACACTTAAAACCCAATCAATTCATATATGTTATATCAAGTGTTATATAACACAAACAAAGATATTTATGGTCAAAGTTGAAAGAAAAATACTCAAAAAGTCAAAATAGGACACTTAATATGGGACGGAGGGAGTAGTATTGTAACACCCGTGAATTTTGACCGTTGACTTTTGTGTAATCTGACTAACAAATTTATTGAATGAAGTAATTTGGGCCCATTTATGATTTTATGGCTATGTGGTATGTTAGTCGAGTCGTTATTATGTCGTTTGGCGTTTAGTAGTGTAAATGATTGTTTATATGGCTTGTGGGAGAAACGGGTCGGCCCGTGGGTAGTCCATGACCCACCAGCCCCAATGACCCATTTTTCCCCCCCTTATCCTTTCCTTCCTTCCCCTTCTCATTCTATCTCTTTATCTCTTTCTCTCTTCTCTCAAAATCTAGCAAAAGAACCAATTTAATCTCTTCACCATTTCTTGCATCAAATTAGTAGTGGGTCGATTATAACACAAGAATCTTAGCCATCTTAACCTCGTTTACTTCATATCGAAGAATCAAAGTCAAGTTCTTACCATTTTATCCATTTGACCTAAATTCGGGTTCTAGCTCAAGGAGACGTTTTGGTAAGTCAAATTCATCCCATTTACTTCTATTTATACTTGTTCAAATGTTTCTAGTCGTTTTTATGGGATTTCAAGACATGTTTATGGTAAAAATGGAAATTAGGTTTAGGGTTAGGGTTTGAATGATTCTCGAGTGATTTTGATGTTTTGGTCGAAATTGTGGGTTGGGTTATGTGTATTTATGGTCATTGATGTTTAGTTATGTTTCAAAATGGGTTACAAATCGTTTTGGTGTGGTTTGGGTTGAATTTGGGGGTTTTGGGTTCGTTTTTCTGCACTTGATGCTGCTGGTGTAGTTGCTGCCCAGTATGGGGCGTAACCTACGCCCCTTGGGGCCGTAGGTTACGCTAGTTGTTTTCCTTGGGCGTAGGCTACGCCCATTTGGGCCGTAGCTTACGCTCATCCCCATCTTTAAATTGGACCTTACGCCAAAATGCTTCTGTCTACGCCAACTTTTACGCCAAAAATGTATTTTCTAGAGGACCGTAGGTTACGCCCCTGTTGACCGTACCTTACGCCCGTCCAGACTTTGCCTAGCGTAGCTTACGCCCCATGACACCGTACATTACGCCAGTTAATTTCTGACCGCCGTAACCTACGCCCCTGTTGGCCGTAAGTTACGGCAGTTGTTTCCTGAAATGTTCCTTGTTTGACCTAGTTTGACCTTCTAGACCGTTTTACGCGCCGAGTCTTAATCTAATTCACTTCTTATTATATATAACATTGATTAAGAGTCGTAGAGGTCATTTGACGTCGAGAAACACCTTGGAACCCTAATTAGGGTTTTGCCGTTTATTCAATAATTGCGTACTGTGGTTATGTGTGTTGATGCGAATGTATGTGATCAATAATTAGGTGTTGGACGTGAAGCGAACATTGTACGGCGATAACTTAACCTTATATCGATCTTAGCTTTCATAACCAATCGAGGTGAGTTTCGTATCTCCCTACTCGCTTGAGATTCGGGCTGAAAAGTGTAAACCTGGCGTGTTTACTTGTATCTATTGATGTATTGATTGTTTGACATGATTGTTGGATTGATGTGACGTGTCTTGTCGTTTGTTTGACTTGGATTGTGTTTTCATTAAGTGTTACTTATACATTAGGATAGACGTACATACATGGAAGTCGGTTATGCATTCATTGGGTTTTAGATGTGGTGGGAAGGCTGCGGGTGACCCTATACATAAGCATCTGGGACTTGAAGAAAGTAGAATCCTCTAAAGTGTATGTACGTATAGTCGGTTTATATTGTGATTAGTGGCTTATGTTTTGTTGATTTTGATCGTTGGCTTTTGGTTATCATACATTGATTTCTGGGTTATGTTTGAGGAAATATTGATCGTTGGCACAGGTTATCGTATATTGGTTGTTGGTTTATGAAGTATGCATTTACATTTGTTTGTAAGCATTGCATACATTATTGTTGGACCCTCGGCAGGGGATTGCCGGCATCCTGGTGCATAGATGTATGCACCCATTTTGGATGTAGACCTGACCCCGAGTATATAGACATATATATCTCGATGTTTTTGAGATACAGCCCTGTCCATGGCGATGGCAGAGGGGTATCGTTGCATACGTGATTGAAGGTCACGCTTGGGATAGGCATATTTGCTTATTCATACATTTGGCACTTGCATTGATACATACATCATTTGTGCATCCTCATTACACTCTCATTTCTTTTGTGTAATCTTGTTGTTGGACGATATTGTGTTGCTTAGAGGCTCGCTGTAAGTCATGTCTAGCCTCTATTCTTATATTGTGATTATTGATGCTGGTTCGTTATGGACCATTACTACGAACTCACCAACCTTGTGTTGACTATGCTTAGTACACTTTTCAGGTAATCAGGTTCTCCCCGGACGTAGTTTAGTTGCTTGCTGTCTAACCCGGACTTGGACCTCATGGATCAAGGATTCATTGACCCTCCTTTTGCATTTTACTTAGGATCGTTTGCCATCTTTGGATGTATTATGTTAACGTTGAATGGCTATTTGCTCCTGTTGTATTTTGTTACTTGTTTTACTTTGTTTTGGATTCACCGAATCGTTAATTGCATTTAGTTGTTCTATTGTAATTCCACCGGGTGCTGTATGATTTCCGTGACATTTCGAGCTCCGGCTTGGGGTGTTACAGAATGGTGGCCCATGCGTGGTCGTAGAGAATTAGGCGGTTTGACCTAGACTACGGCTTAAGTTAAAACTCTTCATATAGCATGCATGGTTAGGAATTTGTGTGCAATATGAATTTTGTGAATCCCCGTGTGAGTTCGTAGTTAAGACCATTTGTGTGATAGCTTGAATTCAACGTGATGAATATGGTTACTATGATTTGTTGTTGTTATTTGTTGAAGCTAATGTGACGAGTTAGGGCAAAATGAAGGGATGCCATTAACTTAGTATAATATTGTGGCAACCCTAAAAGAACCCGATCAACTCTTTTATGGTTACCCGATACTATAGCAAGTTCATGACATCGTGGATTGCGCACGTGTGGCTTAAAGTATAATAAGGAACCGATATGCTTAATGGAAGTTGATTGGGTGGAAGGTTAGCCGTTGGTACACTTGTATACATACCCGGTTGATAACTAGAGAGCATATCGAATTCGGATTATACTGTGAGTCATTCGTGTTAGTTGTTTAATTACATGATGAAATGAACATGAGTACTTAATTTGATGATAAAATATGGCAATAAATGCAACGTGATGATATGATATGTAAACCCCCTTACGATTTTAACACTGTTGCCTTAGCATAATGTTATGAAATGAGTATGTGGTATCGGTATGAGGGCATGACTACTTGTGTGACTAACATGCGAGCATTTGAGACTAACTCTCAGGTCAACGTGTCACTTGTTTTATAGAAATGGAAAGACCAAGGAGAGTACGAACAAACTATAGGGCTGAAGAAGAGAGCCTCAACCGGAAGCTCAACCGGAAGTACAGGGAGGTAGAGGTCGTGGTAGAGGCCGTGGTAGGGGCCGTGGTAGGGGCCGTGGTAGGGGTCGTGGTAGAGCTCCTGAGCCAAACTTGGCTGAGGTAATCGCTCAAACGGTTGCCGGTATCATGCCAACCATCATTGCTCAAGTCACGGCAAGTCTTGGGCAAAATAATGGACCTCAAAACAACGAAGTCCCAGAAAACGCAAACAATGAAAATGATCAACCTCAAGCCGAAGAATATGAGGAAGAGGAACCAATGGGAGTTAATATCGGAATGCCCTTGAATAACCAATATGGTGGGTACCGACAAGGGTGTGTATTCAAAGACTTTAAGAGTTGTGGGGCACCGGAGTTCGATGGAAAAGGTGGTCCCACGGAATGTATAAGATGGTTTGAGGCAATAGAAGCAGTGATTGAAAGGAGTCATTGCACCTACGATGACCGGATTCCCTATGCATCCGGCATGTTTAGGCATGACGCCTTGAGTTGGTGGAATCAGGAAATAACTTTGGGGCGGACTCAAAATTTGGAATGGATTGACTTCAAGGACAAAGTGAAAGCCAAGTTTTGCCCTCCGTACGAGCTACAGAATTTAACCATAGAATTTGCAAACCTCAAAATGGAAGGAGCCGATTACAAGGGCTATGTGAGACGATTTCAAGAGTTGTCTACTCTCATTCCTCACTTGGTGGGTACCGAGCCACAAGCCATCCAAAAATTTGTGTTGGGCTTGAACCCGCAAGTCCGGTCTTATGTTAACTCAAACATGCCTACTTCCTTGGCTAATGCGGTCAACCAAGCCGGGAGTGTGACCGAAGATCTTTTGAGGAGTGGTGTTTTGAGCAAATCCTCATCAAACAAGAGGAAAGAAGTGGGTGAGTCAAGTGGGGTAAAGAAAGCGGGAAGGTTTGATCCCAAGAGTGCTTATAGGGGTAGGGTGATGGCGGCGGTAGAACCGGCTAGGAGGCCTTATACCGGGCCTCATCCTTTCTGTGGGAGGTGCAACAGGCACCATCCCGCCACCACTCCATGTGGAGCATGCTACAATTGCCACCAAGTTGGGCACGCATCCAAGAATTGTAGGGCTCCAAGAACGGGCCCAATGAATGCGGCTCCTATCCGGGCCGTTCCTCCTCAAGGTAACCAAAGAAGGGGCGAGTGTTTTGAATGTGGTAGCCGTGACCACTACCGTAATGAGTGTCCTCGATGGGTGGGACAACAAGTCCAAGTAGCCGTCCACCCCAATCAACTCCAAATGGTTAGGCCTAATCAAAACCGGGGGCAACAAGGCCACCAAGTGCAACCACGCGGCCGAGCCTTTGCGGCCAATGTAAATGAAGCCCGCAATGATCCCAACGTTGTAGCAGGTACTTTTCTCCTTAATGGTCTCTATGCAACCGTCTTATTTGATTCCGGGGCCGATTATAGCCTCGTGTCTACTAACTTTGTGCCTTTGATTGATGTGCATCCTTGTGCTCTAAACTATGTGCTTGACATTGAAATGGTAAACGGGTCACTAACTAGAATTAGCCAAATACTCCGTGATTGTGTTTTGACCTTGGAAGACGTTGACTTCTTCATTGACCTTATGCCTCTTGACATTGGTAGTTTTGATATTATAGTGGGTATGGATTGGTTAGCGGCGGTTAATGCGACGATTGATTGTGGTGAGAGAGTTGTTAAGATACCTTTGGCCAACGGTAAAATTCTTAGGGTTCAAGGCGAAACCTCCGATTCCCCAAATTCTAAAGTCTTTAGTGCTACCACCACAAAGGTAGACTTGAAGACCGTTCCTATTGTTTGTGAATTCCCCGATGTTTTTCCGGATGACTTACCGGGATTACCTCCAACTCGTGCGCTTGATTTCCGTATTAGTCTTATTCCCGAAGCCGCGCCCGTAGCAAAAGCTCCTTATAGACTAGCCTTAACAGAAATGCAGGAGCTACAAACTCAACTCAAGGAACTCCAAGAGAAGGGTTTCATTCGCCCTAGTCAATCTCCTTGGGGTGCTCCTGTTCTCTTCGTCAAAAGAAAGACGGATCCTTCCGAATGTGTATTGATTATCGGGAATTGAACAAGCTCACCGTGAAGAACCGATATCCTCTCCCTAGAATTGATGACTTGTTTGATCAACTTCGAGGAGCTAAGCACTTCTCAAAGATCGACCTTCGCTCGGGTTATCATCAACTCCGGGTACATGAAGATGACATTCCCAAAACGGCTTTCCGCACAAGGTATGGCCATTTTGAATTCACCGTAATGCCGTTTGGGTTGACCAATGCACCGGCGGTGTTCATGGACTTGATGAACCGGGTGTGTCAACCATATTTAGACAAGTCCGTTATTGTGTTCATTGATGACATACTTGTATACTCGAAGACAAAGGAGGAGCATGTTAAGCACTTGCGCGAAGTGCTTGAATTACTAAGGAAGGAGAAGTTGTACGCGAAATTTTCCAAGTGTGAGTTTTGGTTGGAAGAGGTCCACTTCCTTGGTCACGTAGTGAGCAAGGATGGTATTCATGTGGACCCAAGCAAGATTGAAGCGGTCAAGAACTGGAGAAGACCCGAAACGCCATCCGAGATCCGTCAATTCCTTGGATTGGCGGGTTACTATAGAAGGTTTATTGAAAATTTCTCCCGTATCGCACAACCACTCACCCTCTTGACTCAAAAAGATAGAAACTTCGAATGGGGCGAAAGACAAGAGAACGCCTTCCAAACACTTAAGGATATGCTATGTGATGCTCCTATTTTGACATTACCGGATGGGATAGAAGATTTTGTGGTTTATTGTGATGCTTCGGGGCAAGGGTTGGGTTGCGTTCTTATGCAAAGGGGTAAAGTCATCGCTTATGCCTCTCGGCAATTGAAGGTGCATGAGAAGAACTACCCGACACATGATTTGGAATTGGGGGCGGTTGTGTTTGCTTTGAAGTGTTGGAGGCATTACCTCTATGGCACCAAGTGTGTGATTTATACCGATCACAAAATTCTCCAACACATCTTCAACCAAAGTGAATTGAACATGAGGCAAAGGCGTTGGTTAGAGCTATTTAGTGATTATGATTGCGACATCCGTTATCACCCGGGCAAGGCAAATGTAGTAGCCGATGCCTTGAGCCGAAAGGAGAGAGTGAAACCAAGACGGGCTAGAGCTATGAGCCTCACGGTAGGGCCAAGTATTCGTGATCGGATTATTGAAGCCCAAATCCAAGCCACCCTACCGGAAAACTTTGGAAACGAAAACCTAGATGGCATGGAGCAACTATTTGACCGAAAGAATGATAATGGGCTTTACATGGTGGAAAGACTTTGGATTCCTATATTCGGCGATTTAAGAACGCTTATTATGAATGAAGCCCACCTATCACCTTATTCGATCCATCCCGGGTCGGATAAGATGTACTTTGACTTGAAGGAATTGTATTGGTGGCCGGGCATGAAGCGTGATGTGGCTAAGTATGTGAGTGAGTGCCTTACTTGCTTACAAGTTAAGGCCGATCATAAGAAGCCACCCGGATTGTTGGTACAACCGGTGATGCCCGAATGGAAGTGGGAGCACATTTCAATGGACTTCATTACTAAACTACCGAAGACAAGAAGCGGCCGTGACACAATTTGGGTGATAGTAGATCGGTTAACGAAATCGGCTCACTTTTTAGCCATTCGTGAAACCGATAAATTTGACACTTTAGCTCGTTTGTACATCAAGGAAATAATATCTAAGCATGGAGTGCCGGTTTCTATCATTTCCGATAGAGATGCCCGTTTCAAATCAAAATTTTGGGAAGCCTTTCAAAAAGCCATGGGTACTCGACTTGACATGAGCACGGCGTTTCACCCTCAAACGGATGGGCAAACCGAGAGAACCATTCAAACACTCGAAGATATGTTGAGGGCGTGTGCAATTGATTTTGGTGGAAGTTGGGAAGACCATTTGCCGTTAGTTGAGTTTTCATACAACAATAGCTACCACGCTACTATTCAAATGGCACCCTTTAAGGCCTTGTATGGTAGGGTGTGCCGTTCTCCTTTAGCTTGGGCGGAAATTGGAGAAAGTCAACTTATCGGGCCAGAAATTGTGATTGAAACAACCAAGGTAATATCTCAAATTAAGGAGAAGTTGCAATTGGCCCGTGAACGTCAAAAGAAGTATGCCGATGTGAGACGAAGACCGTTGGAGTTTGAAGTTGGTGAATTTGTACTTTTGAAAGTGTCACCGTGGAAAGGAGTCGTACGATTTGTGAAGCGGGGAAAACTTGCACCAAGGTATGTTGGTCCTTTTAAGATTCTTGAACGGGTTGGGAAAGTTGCTTATCGGCTAGAATTGCCCCAAGAGCTTAGTGGTGTGCATGATGTGTTCCATATTTGTAACTTACGCAAGTGTTTGGCGGATCCTACACATCATGTACCTATGGACGAAATTAGGGTTGATTCAAACTTGAACTTTGTTGAAGAGCCGGTAGAGATCATGGACCGCCAAGAAAAGAAGCTCAAGAAGAAGCGCTACACCATTGTGAAAGTAAGATGGAATGCTAGACGTGGAGCCGAGTTCACTTGGGAGAGAGAAGACCATATGAAGTCCAAGTATCCGCAATTATTTGTTAATTAGGGTTTTGTTGAATTTCGGGACGAAATTCTTTTAACGGGGGAATAATGTAACACCCGTGAATTTTGACCGTTGACTTTTGTGTAATCTGACTAACAAATTTATTGAATGAAGTAATTTGGGCCCATTTATGATTTTATGGCTATGTGGTATGTTAGTCGAGTCGTTATTATGTCGTTTGGCGTTTAGTAGTGTAAATGATTGTTTATATGGCTTGTGGGAGAAACGGGTCGGCCCGTGGGTAGTCCATGACCCACCAGCCCCAATGACCCATTTTTCCCCCCTTATCCTTTCCTTCCTTCTCCCTTCTCATTCTATCTCTTTATCTCTTTCTCTCTTCTCTCAAAATCTAGCAAAAGAACCAATTTAATCTCTTCACCATTTCTTGCATCAAATTAGTAGTGGGTCGATTATAACACAAGAATCTTAGCCATCTTAACCTCGTTTGCTTCATATCGAAGAATCAAAGTCAAGTTCTTACCATTTTATCCATTTGACCTAATTCGGGTTCTAGCTCAAGGAGACGTTTTGGTAAGTCAAATTCATCCCATTTACTTCTATTTATACTTGTTCAAATGTTTCTAGTCGTTTTTATGGGATTTCAAGACATGTTTATGGTAAAAATGGAAATTAGGTTTAGGGTTAGGGTTTGAATGATTCTCGAGTGATTTTGATGTTTTGGTCGAAATTGTGGGTTGGGTTATGTGTATTTATGGTCATTGATGTTTAGTTATGTTTCAAAATGGGTTACAAATCGTTTTGGTGTGGTTTGGGTTGAATTTGGGGGTTTTGGGTTCGTTTTTCTGCACTTGATGTTGCTGGTGTAGTTGCTGCCCAGTATGGGGCGTAACCTACGCCCCTTGGGGCCGTAGGTTACGCTAGTTGTTTTTCCTTGGGCGTAGGCTACGCCCATTTGGGCCGTAGCTTACGCTCATCCCCATCTTTAAATTGGACCTTACGCCAAAATGCTTCTGTCTACGCCAACTTTTACGCCAAAAATGTATTTTCTAGAGGACCGTAGGTTACGCCCCTGTTGACCGTACCTTACGCCCGTCCAGACTTTGCCTAGCGTAGCTTACGCCCCATGACACCGTACATTACGCCAGTTAATTTCTGACCGCCGTAACCTACGCCCCTGTTGGCCGTAAGTTACGGCAGTTGTTTCCTGAAATGTTCCTTGTTTGACCTAGTTTGACCTTCTAGACCGTTTTACGCGCCGAGTCTTAATCTAATTCACTTCTTATTATATATAACATTGATTAAGAGTCGTAGAGGTCATTTGACGTCGAGAAACACCTTGGAACCCTAATTAGGGTTTTGCCGTTTATTCAATAATTGCGTACTGTGGTTATGTGTGTTGATGCGAATGTATGTGATCAATAATTAGGTGTTGGACGTGAAGCGAACATTGTACGGCGATAACTTAACCTTATATCGATCTTAGCTTTCATAACCAATCGAGGTGAGTTTCGTATCTCCCTACTCGCTTGAGATTCGGGCTGAAAAGTGTAAACCTGGCGTGTTTACTTGTATCTATTGATGTATTGATTGTTTGACATGATTGTTGGATTGATGTGACGTGTCTTGTCGTTTGTTTGACTTGGATTGTGTTTTCATTAAGTGTTACTTATACATTAGGATAGACGTACATACATGGAAGTCGGTTATGCATTCATTGGGTTTTAGATGTGGTGGGAAGGCTGCGGGTGACCCTATACATAAGCATCTGGGACTTGAAGAAAGTAGAATCCTCTAAAGTGTATGTACGTATAGTCGGTTTATATTGTGATTAGTGGCTTATGTTTTGTTGATTTTGATCGTTGGCTTTTGGTTATCATACATTGATTTCTGGGTTATGTTTGAGGAAATATTGATCGTTGGCACAGGTTATCGTATATTGGTTGTTGGTTTATGAAGTATGCATTTACATTTGTTTGTAAGCATTGCATACATTATTGTTGGACCCTCGGCAGGGGATTGCCGGCATCCTGGTGCATAGATGTATGCACCCATTTTGGATGTAGACCTGACCCCGAGTATATAGACATATATATCTCGATGTTTTTGAGATACAGCCCTGTCCATGGCGATGGCAGAGGGGTATCGTTGCATACGTGATTGAAGGTCACGCTTGGGATAGGCATATTTGCTTATTCATACATTTGGCACTTGCATTGATACATACATCATTTGTGCATCCTCATTACACTCTCATTTCTTTTGTGTAATCTTGTTGTTGGACGATATTGTGTTGCTTAGAGGCTCGTTGTAAGTCATGTCTAGCCTCTATTCTTATATTGTGATTATTGATGCTGGTTCGTTATGGACCATTACTACGAACTCACCAACCTTGTGTTGACTATGCTTAGTACACTTTTCAGGTAATCAGGTTCTCCCCGGACGTGGAGTTTAGTTGATTGCTTGCTGTCTAACCCGGACTTGGACCTCATGGATCAAGGATTCATTGACCCTCCTTTTGCATTTTACTTAGGATCGTTTGCCATCTTTGGATGTATTATGTTAACGTTGAATGGCTATTTGCTCCTGTTGTATTTTGTTACTTGTTTTACTTTGTTTTGGATTCACCGAATCGTTAATTGCATTTAGTTGTTCTATTGTAATTCCACCGGGTGCTGTATGATTTCCGTGACATTTCGAGCTCCGGCTTGGGGTGTTACAAGTATACAGTGTATACATTATATGAACATATTACCAAAATTCTATCTGCAACTAAAAACTAGAAGCAGAAAAACGAAAAGATGTTTTTGACACGAAAATGGAATAGATTATACTTAATTGTCCATATCTGATTTACTCCTATTATACATAAACAAGCTATACATATGATATAGTATATATGGAAGTAGAAGTGTCAATTTTGACCCAGCTACTTGAGAATAGGAAATGGGTCGATTCGGGTAAAATATCAATGACTGGTCAACCGGGTAAAATATCAAAAGTTAAAAAAGAAAACGGGTCAAAACTCAAAAGTTGGGTAAAGGGATTTTTAATGCATCAAACCTCAAAAATCATTATATTCAAAAAAATTAGATTATAACTGAAAAACTTAGATTATAACAATCTTGTAAGCATATTTGACACAGTAATTGTTCACAAGAAAACTACATTTTGGATAAAAAATGTTTTGGATCAACCCAACCCACCTGCCCCAAAGAGATTGCTACCTCCATAATTAAGATTATAATCTGAAAAATGTTAAAGTTTTGTCATCTAAAATATTTATAAATTATTGCTCAGGTCAAAATGACAATGGCAAAGAGATAAATAGTGCATCAGAGAAACCTAAGGTAAGACTATGATTTGGATTCGTAGAATTATATATTGTTTTCAACAAAATGAATGTATCCTAAATGTAGAACTAAGTTTTGATAACTTACAGGAGATATTGGCGAAAGAGAACCATAGAGTATCGGTTGAATCATCAAGAAACTCATATTCTTCTTCGTGTTCATCGTTAGAATGTAGTAAAAGGGTACAAACTGGACAATCTTCATTTTGCCCAAACGTCTTTTCTGAACCCTCGTCTCCAACATCACATACAAAACCAGATTTTTCGACCCCACCAGTAGCACCCGTTAAAACAGTGTCAAAAGACGAACGAAAAGGTCCTGCCATGACACACGTTGATTCCCCTAGGCCATTAGAACCCCAACCAAAACCCGTTCCATATGAAAGAAAAGATCAGAACCTTGCTAAGCGTCTGGAAATTTCAAACTCAAGGGGAGTTAAAGAAGTAAAGGAGACATCACATTTTTCATATGATGGACGCGTATCACAGTATAAATTAAAATCATTTTCGAATATTAAGGAACTCCCAAGGCTGTCGTTGGATAGCAAACAAATTTCTATAAAAAACCGAACAAATGTTAATGATGAAAGCCAAGTCCACGATCCGGGAAGTAACAAACGTCCACCATCAAGTGTAGTGGCAAGATTAATGGGTCTAGAAGTTTTACAAAATGAAACCACTGACGAATCAAATTCATTTGCAAGAAAACCTGTTTCACCAAAGGTGCCCAATGTATCGACAAGAATTCCACTAGAACCAGCTCCTTGGAAGCAGGAAGTAAAAAAAAGGGATCATGGTTGTAAGTCTGTTGATGGTCAGATTGAAAGAAGATAGATAGAAGTGGAGTTTAAAACATCAGGTAAGGATCTCAGAGCTCATCATAACAAAAGCGTGCAGCCAGTTTCCTCGATCATCAAGGGGACTGCCATAAAACCAACAACAGACTCCATGGTGATCAAAAAGTCTAGAAAAGGTCAAGAAAGTCAACCCTGGCAAGAAATCAGCGAGAAATGTAGCATCTACAGAAACAAATGCAAATAACAAGAATAGAAAACCAGTGTCGCCTTCACGAGCACCAGAGTACATGGCTCAAGAGACCTATTGCTTTCTGATCACATGAATGTTTTGCTTGTCGATGCCACTCTTTGACCTCTGCTGTCTCGGGCTCACAGTAGGTGAATTTCTTGAATTGCAATTGGTTTGCACCGTATTAATGGACCTGGACTGAGTTCTGTTGCTTTCTGATCACATGAATGTTTTGCTTGTCGATGCCACTCTTTGACCTCTGCTGTCTCGGGCTCACAGTAGGTGAATTTCTTGAATTGCAATTGGTTTGCACCGTATTAATGGACCTGGACTTTGAGTTCTGTTGCTTTCTGATCACATGAATGTTTTGCTTGTCGATGCCACTCAAAGGTCTTCATTAACAAACACAATCAACACTTACATTCAACAATGTTTATGACTAGCATATGACAGCCGGGAAACAACATCCGACAGTATCAGTCAACATGCCTCGCACAGGATTTCCTTCTACTAGTGGGTGCGGACCCTAAACAAGACAGTCAAGAACTAAGTCTGACAACACGACCACTAGGGTTCCATAACAATGATAACTACAGGGACAACATTTTAGTTCGTCAAACACAAAGAAACATTTTAATCAGCCATCACACGGCAATTCAACGTCATTTTATCCAACATTTAATAAATGACACGTATACACATATTCACAGCCTCTAACATGGCAAATTTACTTCAAATGATCTAAGCATCCAAATCACATGGCATACTTACAAAACAATCATTTATTTAACAAATCGTGTATACAATAACACATGCTTTTCAGGCCCAAAGTAAAAGGAAAAGGGCGCCATAAACTCACCTTAGCGATCTAGTGCTAAAAGGTGCAAAGTAGCTCGAGAAGATTCAACAATCAGTTCTCCACGTTATCCAAAACCTATGATATCATTACCAATAATGAGGATCAAATCTCTTGACGACGAGTGTCCTACGTACAACTACTTAGCTATAGACCCTAGAAGGCCGTAACCGAGAACGTGTTTCAAACTTTCATTTTGTTTACCTTTAGTTGGTAAAAATCAATGACATAGTCATTAAAAGTAGTATAAAAATACCATAATGTCAACCCTACAACCTCAACAAGTTGATTTAGCTCGATTAAGTCAAGTCATAAGTCCCTAAACACATTTTCAACTTAAATAAGTGTGAACAAGACGCATTCGACTTGACCCTTTTAGAAATGAGAGAAGTCTCGTACAAGAAGAGTGTTATTACTAGAAACTAGACTCTCTTACAATTCCAACGATAGGTCATAAGACTTAATTGGAGTCACGGATCAAAAGTTATTAACATTTGAAAATTGACGCGCAAAATTTTACAGGGGGTATCCACTGCGCCGCAGTGAGCCATTGCCAAGATCACTGCGCCACAGTGAGCTAACCACGAACAAAACAGGCCCTAGCCACTGCGCCGCAGTGAGCCATTGCCAAGCTCACTGCGCCACAGTGAGCTAACCACGAACAAAACAGGCCCTAGCCACTGCGCCGCAGTGAGCCATTGCCAAGCTCACTGCGCCACAGTGAGCTAACCACGAACAAAACAGGCCCTAGCCACTGCGCCGCAGTGAGCCATTGCCAAGATCACTGCGCCACAGTGAGCTAACCACGAACAAAACAGGCCCTAGCCACTGCGCCGCAGTGAGCCATTGCCAAGCTCACTGCGCCACAGTGAGCTAACCACGAACAAAACAGGCCCTAGCCACTGCGCCGCAGTGAGCCATTGCCAAGCTCACTGCGCCGCAGTGAGCTAACCACGAACAAAACAGGCCCTAGCCACTGCGCCGCAGTGGGGCTAACCCATGCCACTGCGCCGCAGTGGCCAAATTCTGAACCAGAAGCAGTAGCTGCAGTTTATGCAGGAACAGACTTACAACCATTGTAGGAGCTTGTAACCCATTTTGAAGCATAACTAAACATTATAAACCATAAATACACATAACCCAACCCATAATTTCATCCATAACATCATCGAATCTTCCGAAATGATCAAATCAAACCAAAACCCTATTTAAACCCTAATTCCATTTTAAGTTGTTTTAGGCCATGTAAAAACTCGAAATGACTAGAAAAGAGTAAGTAAACATAAATAGGCGCAAAAGGGATGATTTAGACTTACCAAAAATTGATGTTCTTGAAGATAGTTGAAGAATATGTAGATGAAGATGATGATGATGATATAATTTCAAATGATATAGCCTTAAGATCTTTCAATCCTTCCTTTGCCAAAAACTAGATTTTTGATGATGATAAGAGATTGAGAGAGTTTTAGATTGAAGAGTATTTGTGAAGTGTGTGTGTGTGGTGGTGTGTGTTTGGATCGACCAGGGAGAAAGAAAAAGGGGGGAAGGGCTTTGTTGGCCTATTTCCCTCCTCTCAGACTCAAATCAGTCCATGTGGCTTCATTTGGGATATTTTAGTATCCCCTAATTTGGTAAAATGCTTACAATTAAATACCGTTTGTCTAAAAGATTAAGATGTAAAGTAAAGGTATTTTTCCTCGTCTCATTTTAGTTAAGACAAGTAAATAAAATTAAATAAACTAAACTTTTAGAAATATTTAGTTTAGACAGTCTATTTACTGTGTTCAATTATAACATTTAAATCTTTATTTAACGTTATTTTAAGACTCGGCATTCGTCTAAATAGCTAATAGTCTACGTCATAAGGATACGTCTAATTGAACTATATCAAATGTTCAATTAACCAATAATTTCTACGTCATAATCTCTAAATTAGACGAAATTATAATAATGATCGAGATTAGGACTAACCCGTTGTTAATAAATTACGAGTTGTCACAGACTCTCCTACGGATGATCTGTGGAAGTGTCCGTGATGCTTCTGTTCGTTTCTTAACTTTTCAAATGGTTATCGGTTGACTTTTAATGATTCAAAACTTACTTACTAGTCTTTTATCATCATAAAAAGAGCATCAAACTTCTTAAAACACACATTTAAACACTTTGATTTTCCATCCAAATTTAGTGACAAATTATGAACTTGAGTTATGATATAGATTAACTAGTAAGGCGTATACTATGGACATTTTGTAATGATTCGATGTTATGAAGTAGGTTATGATTATTGTTGAGATTTGGTGTTGCTCTCACCTATCATTGGAGGCTATATTGGCTCGTCTCAGGTGAGTTTCGTAGCCCCTACCTTTGTGAACTTTTGGGGTGAAAAGTGTACTTATAGGTTAGTGTACCTACGTGCTAAGGTACTTATGTGTTAGTGTACTAATGGGATGGGATGAGATTGATACGTACACTTGTGTGCAGCTTTTATGGGATGAGATCCCCGTATTGTGTTGTGTTGATGTTATTGTTGATATAATGTGGTTGATAATGAGTATGATGTTGTTGATGGTCCGCACCCCATTTTGAAGGGAAACATGTGCAAGGCATGTTGTGGTACATAGTTCTGGTCCGCACCCCATTTTGAAGGGAAACCTGTGCGAGGCATGTTGTGGCACATAGTTCCGGTCCGCACCCCATTTTGAAGGGAAACCTGTGCGAGGCATGTTGTGGTACATAGTTGTGGTCCGCACCCCATTTTGAAGGGAAACCTGTGCGAGACATGTTGTGGTACATAGTTCTGGTCCGCACCCCATTTTGAAGGGAAACCTGTGCGAGGCATGTTGTGGTACATAGTTCTGGTCCGCACTCCATTTTGAAGGGAAATCCTGTGCGAGGGGCATGTTGTGGTACATAGTTCTGGTCCGCACCCCATTTTGAAGGGAAATCCTGTGCGAGGCATATTGGTCTTATTGATGTTATTTATACTTGTTGGCATATTTGTTTGTTGTTGTATGTTGATGAATGAATGGACTTTGTGTGAACGTGTGCCTAACGAACGAGTTTACTGTAAGTATAGCTCATGATCTTGTACAACTATTTGATGTATTGGCATAAGTGATATTGTTATCTGAATCCTACGAACTCACCAACCTTGTGTTGACACTTGCTAGTACACTTTTCAGGTAATCAAGAAATGCTAGGAAATCAAGGATTAATGGAGACTAACTATGGACTTCATCTGGTCTTTGACTCGTATACTCCCGTCTGGGAATGAATCCTTGGAATAAGTATTGTATAGTTTGCATGTATATTCACTATGTTATCTTTATGTGGAACATTGTACACTTGGTCGCTTGAAATCAAGTTCATTTTAGTGCTGCTCTATGTAATTTCCATGTCATGTTGTTCTTTTATAGACATCTCATGTTTCCGTCATGGTGGGGTGTTACAATCTGCTACCCTTTAGACTTTGGACATTCATTGGACCAAAGAGATCCATGTGAAGTAGATGGAAACATCTTTTGATAGAATTGGATTGTTTAGTTTTAAAGGTGGCCCTGTGACCTTTCCCTTTTTCACAGGCACCACAAAGCCTATCTTTCTCATATGTGAGAGGAGGAAGACCACGTACGAGATTCTTTTTAGCAAGAGAAATGATTGTTTTGAAGTTCACATGCAACATACGCTTGTGCCACAACCAATTGATTTGAGAGGCAGCCTTAGAAAAGAAGCAGGTTCACTGTCAGTTTTGACAGGAGTGAAATCTACCAGGTAGACATCCCTTTTTCTAGGTGCTACTAACACCACTTCTTTATTTATGTCAATCACTGTGCCTTGATGCTTGTCAAGGATAACCTTGTAATCAGCATCACACAGCATCACACATAGGCTACCTTTGTGAATTTGATCAGCCCATTAGAGAGAGAAAAAACATCACATGACAACCCATATGATGTTGACACTAGAAAGGTTGTCGATCATCTATTGGTGTGTAAGACTGGTACGCAGGCACTTCTGTTTTCATCTTGTTTGTTTCCAAATCGGGTATGAGAGAGAAGTTCCAAGGTACCATTTTGGTACAAGGTCACATGTATTCATTCTGCTTGATTGACGTGTGTCCTTGGGGACCATTATTCTTATCTTCATTTTCCCGCCTATATTTGACTTACAAACATTGGTGATGAGTCATTTAACTTATTCTTAACTCTTGAAGATATTGGTCATCGCTGAGGAGTCGCTGACCAAGTTCAACGCTGAGTCTCCTCAGCAAATCCATGACTCAACAATGTTAGATAACCTCTGTGAATAAGGTGAACATAAACTCTTTTTTTCCGCATCAAAACAGTGTTGGCTTGCACACTCGAATGCTCGATATGTCCATGATAGTGTTAAATGGGGGAAAAGTATTAAGATATTGAATATGATGTTGGTGTTAAAGCTAGTGGCATAAACTTCCCAAATCTTAACTACTTTTTTTCAGCATCTTTTAGCTAGTATTCTTTCGACTTGATTGATCTAACCCGACCAAATTGAATACGAAATTGGATATATGTTCATATATATGACCAAGGATCAACGACTAGTCGACTACTAGTCAATTAATTCCCACGCTTAAACTTAAATGTGCTATAGGAATATATTGTGACATGTAAGTATACCAACACTAGAAGATGTAACGTTAAACAAACACACAACCACCAAATGGAGTAGTTAAGTACTATTCAACACAACGATACAGAAAGTTCTATCAAAGTTGGGTATATCATAGTGATCCGGCCCGTTTAGTTAATTGCCCGTTCTGTAAGATACTACATTGTTTTGTAGAAATTATTTCGGTAAATGCTTAGTTCGTAAAATTTCGATGATCATTACAACCTGATTAAAAAGATCCCTCTGATTCAATATAAGTTCTCTTCATATTCAAAGTAAGTCCAGTATTGTTTAATTTAACTAATAGTTGCTAAGCAACAAGGCAGTGACATACAAAATCTTTCTTCCAAATGCACAGCTAAACCTTACTGTTACTCTTTGTTAAAGACTTTCAGAACTTTAATTTAATGTAAGACTCCTCATAACTCGGGATAGCAGCTATTATGGCCTCCCTGTTGTCACCAATGGATTACATAGTTTAGAACAATAAAGCATTATGTGTTTTACAAACAATAAGAATGGAAAGTTATGGTAACCTGTTGTCAAACGTTTCAGGAGTATCCTCACGCAAACTTCCTGCTTCGGTATCTACAAAACGATAAAGAATAACATCATTCCCATCTTGAAAGGTAAGCATCCATGTTATAGAAGCAAGAAAAAAGAAAAGTATTCAAAGATTTAGTAAGGTTTCATGTAAAGTCCAAGCACCTGCGCGTATTGCTGGTTCAATACTTTGAAGATCCACCTCTTGAAGTTGCCCAAACCTGTTCAAAATGTCAAGCCAGGTAATCTGAACTCATTAATCCTGAGCTACCTAAAATTATATAATTATTAAATCCCAGGATCTATACATAAAACAAACTAAGATATAAATTGCTCGCAAAGACTATATTTGAATGCTACCTAACATAAAATTTTCTTCCTGAGCATTGGCAAAAGATTTATCCGTTCTCATTATGACATTCTAAATGGATGGTTAAAAGTCCAAACAATCTAACACTACGTCAAGTTTGTAAAATATTGTGACACCTGTCTTTGTGGTATACATTGAATTTTGAAAATAAGTTTATAAAATGATGAAACAACATTAAACACATAACGTCAAGCACAACAGTTTTCATTGTGGGTTAGTTGCTAGCAGAGCGGGGAGTTGTCCGTACAAGGATTAACTATGTAAATATTCTTTTGTCATTAATAAAATGAGAGGGTAACGACCCTCTTTCCAAAAAGAATGAAAAGTCAATCAAAACAAACATACAAAGGAAAAGATCATTACCAGTCTACCACTTGCTGAATTTTGGGTGCAAAGTCTTCAGGCTATATGCATCATGAGAGACATCTAAATCAGTGTGATACATAGTGGCTTCTTATGCATTAACATTACGTCCACAAGTATCCAACACTTTTTCACTAAATACATTGTTTGGATGGTTTTTGTAATGTTCCATACAGATTCAACATCACTGATTATCTAAAGGACCTATCATATGTAATCTTGAGAATCAAATGGAAATCGGTACACGTATATCACGTGTCTTCGTAGTGAACTAAACCAATTCACACATGAATACAATGTAAACTTTTGTAAACTAGTTATGTGAAAAATATCAATGGGACAAGGACGCTTTTATTAATGTTACACAAACTATTTAACTCAATAACAGTATAGTGGGTACCTCTTGTGAAGTGAGAGAAATACGAGCAGTTTCTGCTAAACGGGCCACATTAGGAGGCTCCAAACTAGAATGTACAGAGAAGTCGCGAACTCCAACCTTAAACTTCTTCTCAGTCTGTCTTACGCATTGATGAAATCTAGATTTTGAAATGTGATTGAGCAGAATACGTTCAGATAAAATAACTGGTGCTAGGACAAGTAATGCTCTGCTTCCCATATTTGTTTACAATCTGAAAGAAACTTCCAGATACATACATCAACACATACCAAAATTCTTAAACTGTACAATTATGAAGCTGGTCATATCAGGGAAATCAAAAAGTCTAAAGATAATACGGTTTTTGAACATAACTAGCAAGGGATGGTTTTTGAGCAAGTAGGGGTGTACACTGTACACACAAAACTGGTAATACGGTTTCTAAACCAAACCAGTTTTCGACGGAACCTCAAACCAAACCAAACCAAACCAGATCACCTGGTATGTTAAAATCCGACCAGTCATTTTTAAAATCTGACAAAAGGGCCAACGTGCCCTATAAGCAACTATGAGCGAGTGTAGTATCAGTAATCAAACAGTCTGACTATTTTCTTCTAAAGACCTAAATATTTGGAAAGACCTTACCACTAAGAGTTACACCACAACACTTTGGATAACTCCTAATAATTTTACACAAAATTAATAGAACTCTTTTTGGATGTAAAAGAAAAAAACATTTTTTTTGCTCGTGTAATCAATGTTTTCAATCGTGTGAACCGGCCGGCCTGAAATGAACCGGACCGGTATTCGAACCGTTTTGGGTCGCGTCAAAAAAAAGTCAAACCTTATTGGGTCGCCGGAAATCACTTTATTGGGTCTCCGGAGATGGCTTTCTTTTGACTGGGGCGGCCTGTGTGTCAGATGTTTGGAATTGCGATCTCTGAGATGGCTTTGTTAGGCTTTGTTTACGTCTGATGTTAGTGTTTTGCGGCCACCGGTGGCTATTGTCAGCCGACCTCAACTTTTTTACGTGTTTTTGTAGATCAATGAGATAGAAGGAAAAAGAGAATTAAATATAATCTTGCCCTTTATTTTATTTGAGGGATTGGAAGTTTGTATATGAAATTAAAAGTGAATATTACCTTGCCCCAAAATTTAGATCTGTGTTGTTTGGAACTAGTATTTTGCCCCTGCGCGTTGCGGCAGACTTGTTAGAGTAGCTCCAATGGTAAAAAAAGCTATTGATAGCCCTTAGTTGAAATGAGAGATACAAAAGTGTGTGCTTTTTAGGAGGTCGTCATGTACAAAAGCGTTTAATAGACTTCTTTGTCTTTGGCTGTTGTGTTCGACCTGCACAAAGACAAATTGAAATCAGACCTGCACAAAGACAAATTGAAATCAAACCTGCACAAAGAGAAATTGAAATCATTTTGACAGAAAAGCAAATGTCAAAGATATTTAATAAGTCCACAAACACAGATTTGGATGATGTAAAGAGTAAGACTAATCCAAGAAGTGAAAGGGTTTGGGTCATATTTAAGTGGGCTGCATTAAGTGGACAATGGTAAATCTGGAGTAGTTGTAATTTGTAAATGCAATTTGACATGGTTCATATGACTTCGTATGAACTCATTTGCAACAGTCAGGACTCAGGAGTTCTTGTCTTTGATTTCTGGCACAATACACAAAACCATATTTAACTGCCAAGATTTTCATAGTTGTTAGCTAACTCAAAATCAACTTACATCCAAATGTTGATGCATTCCATCATTATTCTAAATTACCAACCTGATGATACATGTGAATATGGTATACAACTATTCTAGCTATCCCTAATGAATATAATCACCCAAGAGGTTGTTAATCCAACTCAACCCATCATTTAAGTAGGTAGTATGAGCATACCAAGAACGTCCATCGGTTAATCTTGAATGTCATGATTCAAATAAGTACGGTAACTAATTGCAAGATTCTTATTGTAGTTATGTATAGTCGATGCATGATGCAAAAGTTGTTCTCTTAGAGTCTATGTGTCATAGTCAGGGTCCACGGGAGACATAGACGTTCCCGTAACTTTTCAAGTGTAAATAATACTTCATTCACGTTTATGTTGTAAGATACGGTAGTCCTTTCAAAACTAAGGCCAAATTCAATTTGTAACAGATCGATTGGCAGAAATCCTTTCAAGTATGACAAACCTAAAAAAAGACTTGCAACCATAAAAGGATAAGTTGACTGAATTGAAGATTAACCGAAACATACTTTCTCTCACTTTCAAAATCGCTTGGAATCGAAGGTTATGTTTGTTATCTAGCTTTACTGAAGTCTCAAAAGTGTAGCTATGGTTCAACTTCATCACTTGATCTATTAAGCTAATCCGACATCCTAAGGCAATAGTTAAATGCGACCACAGATAAGAAATAGATCTAGTTAAATACAAATGGCTTCTCCAGTCGAGTGGTTTACTTTTACGCTTGCTTCCAAAAAATTTTCATATGAATGCATTTGAGTTGAGCTTAACGTAGCACCTATAAACTGAAACATTTAGGCGACTTGGCAACCAAAAAAGATATCCACTCTTGCATTTGGGAATTACTAAGTTTTCCGTATGATATCTCGCTTTTTGGAATCCATTTGGTTTCAAATTAAACACACATTCCTTGAAAATTAAAGTCGTATATGTAATTTATCCTCAGTATACAATTTGATAGTGTATAATATGAACATACAGTAATATAAGGCACTGGCCTTAATTTGATAGTGTATACTGAAAAATCGCAGTTCTTATTGTAACCAATTATATAGAGCTTAAAGATGAAATTAAAAAGAATAAGGATTAAGGAGACCTTAATTTTGGTTCTCGAGCCGACGCCAACGCGCGTTCCCCTGATCACAATTTCTTTCTCTTTTTTCAGTCTTATTCCCCAACCACTGGCCGGATTGATTTTATAATTGATATGTCTGTTTGTTTCATCGTAGTTCAGATCCAGATAGATCAGATGTGTTGATAGGTGTTTGTGAGGTTGACAGAAAGGAAAAGAAAAACAACAATGTTAAAAAAAGAAGAAGATTGTGTTTGCAGGGGGTAGTTTTGTTTAGGGGACGGCAACAATAAAAAATTAATTTATTGCTACAGTAACTCATCTCACATCACCGACCTATGTGAATTGTTATATTATGAATGAGTGGATGAAGATGTTTGTGTTGTAGTGATAAGTAGGTGACATATATTATGGATTTTATCTTTATAATTCTTTTTAGAGTAAATTACACAAATAATATCTGAGGTTTGTTCGAAACTACACTGGTCATACCTTACAATTTAAAAATTACGCGAGACATACCCATCGTTGTCAAAAACTTACACTGACCATACCTAACCCTAACAGAGCGTGACGGACCGTTAAAAGGGGGTCACATGCCAGTCACGTGAATGGGTAATGACTATTTTACCCCCTCCCCAAACAACTCCCCATATCTGCTTTTAATTAATAATTATGTATTTATATTTATATGTATATATCATCATCTTCATCAGCAGATGTTCAACAATTCTCAAAACTTAATAAAATTATAAAATACCAACAATCATCTTTCTCATATATAACATAATCAATCATTTCCTTCTAAAACTCACAATAACATCAAAACTCAGAAAGAAATCAACAAAGAAATCAACGGATTTACAAAACTTCAAACTCATTTCAATTATATGATAGGGAAAATCTATATTCACAAAATCTATATCAAATTCATACACATATATATAAGATATGTAAGATAAAAACTTAACTCATACACACAACTTTAATAACTATATATATATATATATATATAAGATAGACTAACAATTAACATTAGATTCGTTATTTGTCTCATTAATCTGGAAAAAAATATGTTTTCTTTGTGAATAAATCGAAGGCACCACCACCACAACAGTCCCATCACTATCGGCACCGCCACCAGTAGATCCGACCACCCCTTCCCTATCCATCAACAGCCGTCGCCATCCCTGGCTCTTTAGACCGATCAATCGATAACGTTTCTATACTTTCATTCTTTATTTATTCTCCTTCGTTGAAATATATATGCTATGGGGTTTTTCATCTTCATCATCATACGTGAATGAAGAAGACGGGGATAGGAATGTCGGGAACGAGGGTACTAGGGTAGTTTGGGGGAGTTTCAGATGTTGAAAGGGGTGTATTGGATGAGTAGAGAGTTGTGTAAATAGATACAAATATAGATAAGAAGTGAATATGTATCTTAACTAGATATATATTTGCTTAGATATATATTTGCTTCCTTTTTTCTTTTCTTTTTTGGATGATGAATATATAAATATATATATATTGATATAGATATAGATCTGGGTTTGAACATATGAAGAAGAAGAAATAGTGGGAAAAGACTGTTTTACCCTCTCACGTGACTGGCATGTGACCCCCTTTTAACGGTCCGTCACGCTCCGTTAGGGTTAGGTATGGTCAGTGTAAGTTTTTGACAACGATAGGTATGTCTCGCGTAATTTTTAAATTGTAGGTATGACCAGTGTAGTTTCGAACAAACCTCAGGTACCATTTGTGTAATTTACCCTTCTTTTTATCTATAACATACATAAATCGTTTTTTTTAATTGTTGGTTTTTAATTTAATAACAATAATTTCACACACTTTACAAATATAATATAATATAGTAGTGATAAAATATTTCAACAAATATACGACTACTACTTTGATTTAATATATTTTTACTAACAAAATAGTAAAATAAAATTTTATATTAAGATTTCACATATTTAAATCATTTCTAAACTTTCAGAATCGGTATTTTAGAATTATTTTGACATTATTATGCTTAATGTAGATTTCTTTTGATTTTTTCGTTTCAAATCCGGTCTCACCGGTCCAACCAGTATAATATAGAGTGGACGGTTCAGTGTCCGGTCCGGTTTTCAAAACATTGCGTGTAATAACACCGGCCCAGCAAGCCTAAATTGCTTTACAGTGGCAATTTGAACACATTGATACTCTGAGAATGCACTCCCTGATTGTGTGTCAGGCAATTTATTTAAGCATAATAAAATCGATTGAACAAACCTGCAGATATTATATATGTATCCACCAACAAAAACAAATTTATAAACAAAGGGATGAACAAAAAATTGTCACTATTTAATGCCAACATAACATAAAAATTAAAATAGTTGCAAAAATTAAAGGATACCTACCTAGGTTTTGATACCTGCAATTGGGGATGATTAATGATTACAACAGATAATATAGATATATGATGTGATGATGATGATGATGATGATGATTGATGATGATGATGATGATGATGATGATGATGATGATGAGATGATGATGAGTGATGATGATGAATGATGATGATGATGATGTGATGATGATGATGATGATGATGATGATGATGATGATGATGATGATGATGATGATGATGATGATGATGATGATGATGATGTCCGGAAGGGGATTGAGCTGAAGAATTATCCTATTCTAGTATCTGGACAATTTCTTTGGACCCGTACCCGGGTGGGTTTTTCCTTTTAATTTTCTTTACTAAATCAAATTTATTTGTAGGTAAGTTCTTGGAATGTAATGAGCTATAGAATATTTATGCTGTGTAATATTGAGTGTTTATCGTATGTAATGAACTTTCAAATTCAATTATTGGATATACTCGACTAATTTGAGATTTTCAAGATTATAATTTGAGATTTTCAAGATTATGATAATTTGAGATTTTCAAGATTTCCTGTTAAAACAAAATGATCGTTTTATTAAATTTACTTTTAATATTTATTTCATTTGAACCGTAACCATGTCCTCGATTTGTGAATTCAATATAATTTAATTAAACAGTTCACTTCAAGTACCACTAAGATCATGACCGCTAAGAAAACTAACTTTACTTGATGAATTACTAGTATAGTATTTATATTGAACCTTCAGAATTCAAAGAATAATAAATGTTAAAGTTCAAATTGCAATACCCCTTTAATGGATGAGATTCATTAAACTGCAAAAACTAAAAGGATCACGAAATTGACGAAAATAGTTTTTTAACTAAAAATCTTTAAATGTATATGCATGCACATTTTCCTTGTCTTGTTTACGACAATTTTTGGTATGGTTATTTTAATTTTAAGATACAATACGAAATGTTAATTAACCATATATATGCTGACATATTTGAAATCTTATACTGATATGTCGATATAACTAATCTCCCCACCTATTAAAGGGGATGAAGATCTTCTCAAGTTGTCTTTAACTTGAGGGGTCAAGTTAGAGAAATCTTAACCCTTAGATTAAAATCAAATGTCAAGATTTAAAGTACAATAATGAATCTTGATCCTTGATTTTAATTCAAGGGTCAAGATTTCTCAAACTTGACTATTCAAGTTGGAGAACTTGAGGGGATCTCCATCCTATTAAAGGAGGAAAGTCTTTTTTTCAATTAGACACATGACATCATATCAATTAAATTAAGCCTATCAATTTTATTTTTATTTTGAAATACATCCTTTTTTAATTTATTTATAGACCCCTTATATTACAAAGACTACCAATATCATGCCTTCTAACATAAAATATGTATCATATAGTGTAACATCCCAAAATCTTTATTTTGTTTATTTAGTTGATTTTGACTTAATAGTCGACCATGCTTTGACTCGTCTAGGTTCACTTAATTTTACGAATCAATTAAGTTATAATTATCTGAATGAAATATTATTATGTGTTAATATGATTAATCATATGTATATATGGGTATACATTTTGGTTAGTCACTTGATTGTATATATTTGACAATATGTATATTTACGTATAAGTGATTAATATATAACTACTTGGATATATTGTGTATTTAATCTAAATGCTAGTAAAGTAAATAAGCAATAAAGGTATATAAATTACGGGATATAATATACTACTAAATATCTAAAATAAATATCCTAATAATATCTAAAATAACTATTCTATATCTACTTTTTCTCTGAATTATTACAAACACACACACACACACCAATACACTTGACAAAAAAAAAGAAGAAAAACATGAACTCATAAGCCATAGTTACTCCAAATCCCGTTTTTATATACCACAGTCCTGAAAAACTTGTCGGATCGGAGATTGAACCGTTGGATCATCTTAATTCTTTGATAGTAGCTTCCTAACATATATAGCAACATTATCGACTGTTGAATTTGTCCTTGGAGTTCTAGAAGTCGAGTTATGGGGCTGGAATTCTGCTGGAAATTTTGTTGACTTTGGTGTTGTTAAATCATCTTTGATCATCCTTTTGATTAAGTGCACAAGTAAGGTAACATTTCTTTACACTTGTTTATGTATTGTTCCAAGTTAAGTAAGTATTAATGGGTCTTGATGATTTATATAAATAAGGATTAAATGATTAATGATCAAAATGGAGTAATAAGAACCAAACTGGTTCTGGACAAAATCTTCCGTTTGATTGGAAGGGAGAAATCGTATAGATGTTAAATGATCTTGTTGTTGAGTTCCAAACAAAATATTTATATTTATGTGTCTAGTTTATCCTCCCACTGGAATTAAGTGAAAACATGGAGTAGAACTCAAGTTATGAATTGTTTAAGAAAAGTGGTCAAAACTGATTTCAGATCCGTCACCTTGCAAAAATCATAGAAATTCATCGATCGAATTAAGATATGAATCTTATATTTTTGAAAAGGCCTACGTGTCTTCTAAATTTGATATGAACTAAGTTTCTTCTGGTTTTTCCATAGAAGAACGAAAACTGTTGATTTCCAGAACTGGTCAGATTTGTAAAAATCATAACTCATTCATTACAGCTCTTCAAGAGTCGAACCTTACATTTTTGAAAAGGTCTTTGAGTTCCCTGAAAATGTCTAGAACTGAGTTTTGTTTTATCTGGTCTTCTTGATGTCGAAAAGTCATTGGCAAATGAATGGCGCAAAGTTGGAAACATGCTGAAATTTCCCTGTTTTGCACTTATGCTTTGTGGTAGCTTATAGGTTGATCTTATATTTGTTCTAGGTACCCGGGAGTACATTTCGAGCAAAGTAAAGTAGTTTGTAAAGTGTTGTGAGTTGTACCAAGGTAAGATATTTTTTATCCCTGCGAACACAATCAAAATGTCCCGTTTTAAAGTGTCGAACGTAACTTGTTGTTAAGGTTAATTGCATAATTACTGATTTAACTCTTGTGTTTATGAGTTGAATGGTGATTGAAGGCTATTGTTAAGTTTGTTTTATTAGTAGAATGATATTGGTATTATGCTATATTCACTTGACTTGTTGTTAAGGTTGATTGCATAATTGATAATTTAACTCTTGCGTTGATGAGTTAGATGACAGTGACACTAGTTATCATAGGATTGTATGATCACTTGTGCATGTTAATATGGGATTTGCGGGTTGATCCTATTATTTATCATGATTTGCGGGTTGATCCTATTATATTATATCATGCTTTTGCGGGTTCCACGAGTATTCTAGACATAACCCAAGGTGGAATAATGATTGAATGAATGTGTGTATAGGTTAGTTGCCTATTTGATGTATAACACATATTCTGAAAATATGTGTATAGGTTAGCAGCCTATTTGTTGTATAGCACATGTTCTGAGAATTCAATTGTCCATATTGTATATGGATATTCTCACAATTGTTAAAGTCGAGAATTATGTTGGATAAGTCCATATTGTATATGGATGTTCTCGCAATTGTTGAAGACGAGAATTATGTTGGATAAGTCCATATTGTATATGGATGTTCTCGCAATTGAGATAGGATTCCTTATTGATGACTAGGAAACCTGTAGATGATAGGCACATATAGGACTTTGTTTTAAATCCTATTGTTTGTGTATATTGATATCATATGTGCAGGTTATATGATCGGTGATTTTGTTCTTGGGATCATGGACGCCCTAAGTTCACATGATGTTTATGAACTATGCGGGGGTGTTTGGGACTTGTGAATATATTAAGTATATTCAGAATCAATGTGATGATTTGTATGCTTTATTAACATAATGCAGGTTAATAATGTTAGATGATTGATTGATAAGTGATCGCTTAAATGTTTGGAATTAGGTTTACTTGTTATATGTTATTAATTGTGTTAGTTGGAATATATTTTATGATTGATTGATAAGCGGTTTGATAAACACTAGCCTAAAGTATATAAGGATATACGGGAACTATATGATGATACGGTGATCCTTAAATATTGAGGTAGGATTCGATTGATAGGTGGTTTTGATGAACACTCGCCTATAGTATATAAGGATATGCGGAAACTATATGATAATATAGTAAATCCTTAAATTATGAGGTAGGATTCCCTTGTGCTTAAGAATCCTATAATGAAAATGGATTGTGATACGAGATAGGTTTCTATTGATTATTAGGAAACCTATATGTGATTATAATGGAATGATATATATATGGGATATACAGATTAGTTCTATTATTTGTATGAACTAACCTGATTATGCAGGTATAGAATCGTGGCCAAAGGGTTTGGTAATATATATATATGTAACTGTCGGATACACAGTTTTGGTTTAACATGTATATTTTGGATTAACCTTATATTACTCAGCTTTATAAGCTGACACTTGTTTCTACTTTGTCGATTGTGTCTCGCAGAGTAGCAAGGATAAATGTGCATGCGGTGAGGAATGGGTAGACTATTAGCTTATAGTTTTGAGAAGTGCCCTTAGCCGCTAGTTGCTTATTATGTTGTTATTTCCTAGTTCAGGTATGTGTAGGCCTGCAGAATATGAATATTGGGTTTCAATGTAAAATGGATTAGTATGTCAGTAACACCTTATGAATTAATAAGAGGTCAACCTTGATTTTATATTAAGGTTGACAGTTGTTTAAATATAAAATAGACCTTTTCCGCCATTGTGGTCTATAGATGAATTAAAAAAATTTGGAACCCGATATTTTTAAGTTGGGTGTTACAAGCTGGTATCAGAGCAGTAGTTTAAGTGAACCATTGGTCGTAGGTGTGGGTCATGGACTTAAACCAGTAATGTCGTTGAACATTTTAGCTTAGGTAATTGTGTCTTAAGCCTTATGGAGATTGCTTTTAAGACTGGGATGGGTTGAGTGTGAGAGTAGGATTAAGACTTTTATATATTTGTTGTTTATATGCATAATTGTGATGTTTAGCCTTATTTTCCTTACTTCTTGCTATAACCTTCATTAAATTTCCCAGTGCTTTTGTAGACGACCTCTTATGTGAATTTGTGCTATATTTCATTGTATTTGATTTGATACATGAATGGAATTGGTAAAAAGTTAGGTGATACACAAATGTGGTAAAGAACACGTGTGTGAAAGGATACAGTTACAATTATGGTCCGAAACATAATTGCAAATGTACCATGACGCCAGTGTGTTTATGGCCATGTATGTGTTGACTAGTATGGAACCTATGATTGAGTTATTGAAAATTATATGGAGTGTTATATACTTATGTGATGAGAATAGTCATTGTGTTATAACTCCAATAATTTTGATTCATGTTATGATGTTTGAATAAGTGAGAATACATGATCTTTTTGTGAGAAATCAGCAAATTGATACAACAACCCTTTGATTTCTCTGAATTCTGCTTCGAGTTCTGTTTGCCTATCGATAGACTTTCTCAATAGTGCTCTATCAGCTGCTAGGAGAAAGGGTGCACTAAAATGGATTGTGATACGAGATAGGTTTCTATTGATTATTAGGAAACCTATATGTGATTATAATGGAATGATATATATATGGGATATACATATTAATTCTATTATTTGTATGTACTAACCTGATTATGCAGGTATAGAATCGTGGCCAAAGGGTTTGGTAATTGATAGGTTATGGTGATACCTCACCAAAACAAACCCTAATTTAGTATATATGTGTGTGATCGATCAATATATATATATATATATATATATATATATATATATATATATATATATATATATATATATATATATATATATATATATATATATATATATATATATATATATATATATATATATATATATATATATATATATATATATATATATATATATATATATATATATATATATATATATATATATATATATATATATATATATATATATATATATATATATATATATATATATATATATATATATATATATATATATATATATATATATATATATATATATATATATATATATATATATATATATATATATATATATATATATATATATATATATATATATATATATATATATATATATATATATATATATATATATATATATATATATATTTGTGCTATATTTCATTGTATTTGATTTGATACATGAATGGAATTGGTAAAAAGTTAGGTGATACACAAATGTGGTAAAGAACACGTGTGTGAAAGGATACAGTTACAATTATGGTCCGAAACATAATTGCAAATGTACCATGACGCCAGTGTGTTTATGGCCATGTATGTGTTGACTAGTATGGAACCTATGATTGAGTTATTGAAAATTATATGGAGTGTTATATACTTATGTGATGAGAATAGTCATTGTGTTATAACTCCAATAATTTTGATTCATGTTATGATGTTTGAATAAGTGAGAATACATGATCTTTTTGTGATGTACTAATTGCTTATATAACGTAAGCAATAACGTCAAACGACAATTATTTACAAAGTGGCTGACAAAGATTAAATCTGCAACAATAAAGTACTATTATATCGGTTCTAGATTTGATGAAATAGAACAGGATAACTTAATTATACTTTTTAATAAGAGCAGTGATGTAGTATTGACTACAAAACATGAGTTTGGCGGAGTGGTTGGACATCCTTATAAAAGTTCCTAATAACTTAAAGACTAAGGGGTTCTGACGGATCTAGATCTCTGCATATGGCTTCTTCTGGCAGCATTTCTTTTTCTTCTGCGAAGTGGTTGAACATTTAGATCTTCTTCATCGTCATTTGCTAGTGAAATCGCATCGGAAGTAGACGATGAGGCACCAACAGTTCTTGGCCTCTTCAACAGTCTTGGTGGAGAACGATTAGTATTGTCTTCCTCTCCCATAGTCGTCTGTAGATACCTCTTAAGGCTTGCTTCATTATGAGCCAGTTTGGTATTCCACTCAGTTTCTCGTTTCCTAGCAAGTTCCAATATGTTGACTTGTTGGTTTGCTAGCGTTGGTATCTCAGAACTTGTCTCTTCTACTTCTGCAAGTAGTAACTCTGTGGCTAACTTTAGAGAATCCTCCTCTTCCATCGCTTGTGTTTTCTGTCGTTCCATAATCTTTTTATGGATCGCACTTTGAGAACCACTCTGGAGTGTTTCAAAATTTTCACGACATGGAACAAGGCTAGTTGATGACATAGGTCTCTTCCCCTTGAAAACAGTTGGGCCGACTGTTGCCTCCACTTCTTCTTTTTGTGAGAAATCAGCAAATTGATACAACAACCCTTTGATTTCTCTGAATTCTGCTTCGAGTTCTGTTTGCCTATCGATAGACTTTCTCAATAGTGCTCTATCAGCTGCTAGGAGAAAGGGTGCACTAAAATGGATTTGGTTGATTTGTGATGTAAGGGACGTAAACGAAGCAGATTGGTTTGTAGAAAGTGATGCTACAACATTGTTAAGTTCATCAATTTGTTGGGCTAGGACTTCTATTGAACGCTCTAGTACATCGAGTGTGGGAGTGGCCATGGCACAGGTAAACGAGATAGGGGGTTTTGATTGGACTACTTTGTAACACCCCACCGTTGGCGGAAACATGAGATGTCATGAAAAGTACAGCACGACATGGAATTACATAGATACTGCTAAATGAAATAGAATATAATAAATATATTCCCAAAACATGATTCCAAGTCATAACAATGCTAGGATAGCTTATTACAAGTACGTCCATAAAAGAAATAAACCAAGGCATGCAACCTTAAAGTCTGACAAAAGTAAAGGAGCTCTAGTCTCCAAAGTCCAGTCCTAGCATGAAAGTCCTTATCCCTGATTTGTCTGAGTACCTGAAAAGTATACTAAAACGTGTCAACACAAAGGTTGGTGAGTTCGTAGGTTTTAGTTAGAAAGTCTAGTCAAAGAAATAAGTCTTTTGTCGATTCTTTAAGTACAAACAAGTAGTTGTTCAATATATAATGAGCAGAGTTATGCCATAAGTCAAAGTACTCAAAGTCTCAAAGTACTCAAAGTCCAAACTACTTAATGTACCAAAGTACTGAAAGTCCGGTCTTACGGTACCTGCCTTAGTCCAAGTCTCCGAAGCACACAATAAGTACGTTCCAATAAGCACATCATAAGCACAACCATCAAGCACATAATCACACACATACAATCAAGAACAAGCACATCATATGGCATAAGTAACTCTATACGTACCGGCTCAATATTGAACATAAACAGAAATCGACAAAACTGTTTAAAAAGAACAAGTATACTTTCCACCCCAAAACTTGTAAAAAGAGGGGCTACGAAACTTACATGAAAGCAGCACAAGTACAGTACCCTTGATCAACGAATAAGAACACGAACAGTCAGATACACCTGAAACACGCACACTATCTGTCCAAAAGTCCTACATTGTCCACAAGTCACCCAATAAGTGCTTACTTAATTGCACACGTCCATGTCCTATACTAGTGTCTTAGGAAATGCCATTATGTCTCGTCAAATGTCATAATATATATAATAGTCCTGTTGTCCTTGTAAATTGTCCAAATGAAATAGTTCGTTTAATAATGTCACGTTTTATTGTTTATATCATGTCAAGTATTCATATGGAACGTCACTATGAAATATGTCAAGTCCGAGAAGTCGTTAATTGTTATCGTACGAACGTATGATATATATAGTATTTATAAAGTCCATTTCAAAGTTAATAACTTTCATTTAACTTAATTTCTTATATATATATATACACATAAGTCCATATTACTTCGCATTACGACAATTTTGGATTCAATTATAAACACCTCGAAATGACTAACCATAATTAACTTTGACCAAGAAAACCCTAATTTTGACTTTTGATCAAAACCCTAATTTTGACTTTGACCGAAATTAAATCAAACCCTAATTTTGACCAACCAAAACCTAATATAATTTTGACCAAAAGCTACCAAACCCTAATTTTGACTTTACCAATCATAAATCAAACCCTAAATTAACTTTGACCAAAAGCAATTTGTCTTTGACCGCCGTTGACCAACCTTGACCGACTAGAAATGACTCACCAATCCAGATCCAAACACCAAACACAAGACAAAATGATTTTTGAAGCCAAAATCTATTTTCCGGCCGGTTTGACCGGCGTTGACCGAACCATATAACCCAAACAAACTTAGATCCGGTCAAAAAGAAGAATTACAACACTATTTCAAGATCAAAATCACGATTACAACCCGGATCTATACTAAATCTAACCAAAAACAACCCGAAAATCTCATATAGTCTCGATTTTAATTACTTTCGGTTCATATACACATGAACAAGAACCGAAAATCACATTACAACATCAAATCTAACCAAGAACAATGATTTCGGACCAAAAGGTTTCGGATTTAGAGGATTTCGGACCCAAACATTTCGGATATACACATATTTCGACTTTTGCTTCCGGATCTATATAGATTTCGGACCAATATATATATACAACCATTACAACCGAAAATATACACATAAATATAAAGATTTCGGTCCCATCTCGGATTTGAAAGATTTCGGGTGTACGTATACACTTATTAAACCGAAAAACATAAATTTTTGTCAAGAAATTTCGAATCTATGTATATTTATACATACATAAACCGATTTATATATATATAAGTTAAAATTTCTGGATCTAAGTATATTTTTACACACACACGTTCGAAATATTTATAAAAGTGTAAGGAAAAATCGGATATATATATATATAGAGCCAGCGGGTATATATATATAAATGAAAGAAAAACATGATTTTTATGATAAAAAAACCTTTAAATACAAAGATCTAAACGAACCTTACCCAAAAGTAAAAGAAAATGAAGAAACTTGAAGAAAAATGGTGGTGGTTGATGGTGGATGGTGGTGGTCGGCCGAGTTTTAGTGAGAGAGAGGGGGAGGGGTCGGCTAGGGAGAAAGAGGGAGAAGAGAGAGAGAGAGGGGAAAGGGAAATGAGGGGAAAAAGTGAAGAATTTAGGGTTTTATTATTTGTTCCATGCCTAGACCTAAGCTTTGACCACCCATAGACTCATACAAGACTTCGTTTGACAGAAAACTCGAGACCCGTTAAAACATTTTCTCGACACCAATGAATGTAACTTTTCAATAGCTTTCTAACGGATATAAACATGACCATATTTGTTTATTAAGTCTTTAATTGATTAAATTTTAAGTATTTCGTTTAATTTGGCATTCCACAAGACAACTAGTATTCCACATGTTCTCGAGTCCACGCACAATTTTTTTCTAAATTCTAAATGCTCAAAAAGCCCGAATAAAAACTTAAGTCCACTTATTCCGTTAATAATGCCTTAAAGACTAATGACGTTCATGCCCTTAAAATACATATTCTAGTTATAAAGTCACGTATATGAACGGAATGAACTAAAGACAATCGAAAAGGTATTTCGGGAAAATACGGTCAGATGACGGTTGTTACATACTTGGAGACATAAATTCAAAAAGTAAAATGCAAAGAAAGGGAGGAAATTTCAGTGTGCTTATTATCATTACAAGTGCTTCGCTTATATAGCAAACGAAAGATGGAGTGTGGCCTAAACTAATGGACAGGTGTCCAGAAACTACAGTAACGTGTAATTATTGCTACAGTGTTATGATATTTAAATTACCTACGGGAAAGGTGAATTTGAATTTTGAATCTTGAAATCTATAAATGATTGCTTGTGAATTATGTTAAGCATCGTTAAAACAACAAGTACTTGTTAGTAGATTGTTCTAAAAAGCTATGAATGGACCTTTTTATTTCGATCCATTTAGTTTAATTGATAACTAAGCTTCATTGGTGCATATAGATATACTGCACTATGTTTCGTTGGTGTACATAGATTTCTACACCATTTGTTGTAAAGGCTCGTTGAAAATCCAAGTAGTGTTATGTATAGAGAGCTGAAGAAAATGTGCGACAGGTTGATTGACCTTGTATTAGTTAAGTGGTAGAATAATCGAGACGAGAGCATGACGCAAAAATGGAAACTAAGGTTAGGGATAATTATTTCTTTCGGTATGGTTTGAGGTGATTCTGGGGACAAAATCCTTTTAAGGGGGAGATAATTGTAACATCTCAAAATCTTTATTTTGTTTATTTAGTTGATTTTGACTTAATAGTCGACCATGCTTTGACTCGTCTAGGTTCACTTAATTTTACGAATCAATTAAGTTATAATTATCTGAATGAAATATTATTATGTGTTAATATGATTAATCATATGTATATATGGGTATACATTTTGGTTAGTCACTTGATTGTATATATTTGACAATATGTATATTTACGTATAAGTGATTAATATATAACTACTTGGATATATTGTGTATTTAATCTAAATGCTAGTAAAGTAAATAAGCAATAAAGGTATATAAATTACGGGATATAATATACTACTAAATATCTAAAATAAATATCCTAATAATATCTAAAATAACTATTCTATATCTACTTTTTCTCTGAATTATTACAAACACACACACACCAATACACTTGACAAAAAAAAAGAAGAAAAACATGAACTCATAAGCCATAGTTACTCCAAATCCCGTTTTTATATACCACAGTCCCGAAAAACTTGTCGGATCGGAGATTGAACCGTTGGATCATCTTAATTCTTTGATAGTAGCTTCCTAACATATATAGCAACATTATCGACTGTTGAATTTGTCCTTGGAGTTCTAGAAGTCGAGTTATGGGGCTGGAATTGTGCTGGAAATTTTGTTGACTTTGGTGTTGTTAAACCATCTTTGATCATCCTTTTGATTAAGTGCACAAGTAAGGTAACATTTCTTTACACTTGTTTATGTATTGTTCCAAGTTAAGTAAGTATTAATGGGTCTTGATGATTTATATAAATAAGGATTAAATGATTAATGATCAAAATGGAGTAATAAGAACCAAACTGGTTCTGGACAAAATCTTCCGTTTGATTGGAAGGGAGAAATCGTATAGATGTTAAATGATCTTGTTGTTGAGTTCCAAACAAAATATTTATATTTATGTGTCTAGTTTATCATCCCACTGGAATCAAGTGAAAACATGGAGTAGAACTCAAGTAATGAATTGTTTAAAGAAAAGTGGTCAAAACTGATTTCAGATCCGTCACCTTGCAAAAATCATAGAAACTTCATCTGATCGAATTAAGAGATGATTCTTATATTTTTGAAAAGGCCTACGTGTCATCTAAATTTTATATGAACTAAGTTTCTTCTGGTTTTGCCCATAGAAGAACAAAAAATGTTGATTTCCAGAACTGGTCGGATTTTGAATGAAGGCTACAGGTCTGTTTTGTAAAAATCATAACTCATTCATTACAGCTCTTCAAGAGCCAAATCTTACATTTTTGAAAAGGTATTTAAGTGCCCTGAAAATGTCTAGAACTGAGTTTTGTTTTATCTGGTCTTCTTGATGTCGAAAAGTCATTGGCAAATGAATGGCGCAAAGTTGGAAACATGCTGAAATTTCCCTGTTTTGCACTTATGCTTTGTGGTAGCTTATAGGTTGATCTTATATTTGTTCTAGGTACCCGGGAGTACATTTCGAGCAAAGTAAAGTAGTTTGTAAAGTGTTGTGAGCTGTACCAAGGTAAGATATTGGTTTTCCCTGCGAACACAATCAAAATGTCCCGTTTTAAAGTGTCAAACGTAGCTTAAACATACTTTCATGTCCTATATGTTGGAATGGGCATTGGGGGAAGGGTTTAATCTATTATGGGGTACTTTGGGACGGTAATTTACATATGCATGTGGGTGGGATTGTTGTTAAACCCAAATGATTGCTAAAGACTCAACCGTAGTTTAATTATGTTAATTAATCTATTGCGGGTTGAATGAAATGATTGTTAATTGTTCTTGGATTTGTTGACACCCTAAGGTTCATATGTTTGATTGAACCATGTTGGGAGGGTGATTACGGGCTGTTGATATGCTTGATTGAATGGTAAATGATATTGGTATTATGCTATATTCACTTGACTTGTTGTTAAGGTTAATTGCATAATTACTGATTTAACTCTTGTGTTGATGAGTTGAATGGTGATTGAAGGCTATTGTTAAGTTTGTTTGATTAGTAGAATGATATTGGTATTATGCTATATTCACTTGACTTGTTGTTAAGGTTGATTGCATAATTGATAATTTAACTCTTGCGTTGATGAGTTAGATGATAGTGACACTAGTTATCATAGGATTGTATGATCAATTGTGCACGTTAATATGGGATTTGCGGGTTGATCTTATTATTTATCATGATTTGCGGGTATATGGGATTTGCGGATTGATCCTATTATATTATATCATGCTTTTGCGGGTTCCACGGGTATTCTAGACATAACCCAATGTGGAATAATGATTGAATGAATGTGTGTATAGGTTAGTTGCCTATTTGATGTATAACACATATTCTGAAAATATGTGTATAGGTTAGTAGCCTATTTGTTGTATAGCACATGTTCTGAGAATTCGATGGTCCATATTGTATATGGATATTCTCACAATTGTTAAAGTCGAGAATTATGTTGGATAAGTCCATATTGTATATGGATGTTCTCGCAATTGTTGAAGACGAGAATTATGTTGGATAAGTCCATATTGTATATGGATGTTCTCGCAATTGAGATAGGATTCCTTATTGATGACTAGGAAACCTGTAGATGATAGGCACATATAGGACTTTGTTTTAAATCCTATTGTTTGTGTATATTGATATCATATGTGCAGGTTATATGATCGGTGATTTTGTCCTTGGGATCATGGACGCCCTAAGTTCACATGATGTTTATGAACTATGCGGGGGTGTTTGGGACTTGTGAATATATTAAGTATATTCAGAATCAATGTGATGATTTGTATGCTTTATTAACATAATGCAGGTTAATAATGTTAGATGATTGATTGATAAGTGATCGCTTAAATGTTTGTAATTAGGTTTAATTGTTATATGTTATTAATTGTGTTAGTTGGAATATGTTTTGTGATTGATTGATAAGCGGTTTGATAAACACTAGCCTAAAGTATATAAGGATATACGGGAACTATATGATGATACGGTGATCCTTAAATATTGAGGTAGGATTCGATTGATAGGTGGTTTTGATGAACACTCGCCTATAGTATATAAGGATATGCGGAAACTATATGATAATATAGTAAATCCTTAAATTATGAGGTAGGATTCCCTTGTGCTTAAGAATCCTATAATGAAAATGGATTGTGATACGAGATAGGTTTCTATTGATTATTAGGAAACCTATATGTGATGATAATGGAATGATATATATATGGGATATACATATTAATTCTATTATTTGTATGTACTAACCTGATTATGCAGGTATAGAATCGTGGCCAAAGGGTTTGGTAATTGATAGGTTATGGTGATACCTCACCAAAACAAACCCTAATTTAGTATATATGTGTGTGATCGATCAAATGGAATCCAGGAAGGAAAACCTTGGTGAACCTTCAAGAAAGGTTGTAGATTTAACTTAATTACGTCTATACATATAACATGTATATATAGCGAGGCTTCCAGAAGGAAAGAGGTAGGATTCGATTGATAGGTGGTTTTGATGAACACTCGCCTATAGTATATAAGGATATGCGGAAACTATATGATAATATAGTAAATCCTTAAATTATGAGGTAGGATTCCCTTGTGCTTAAGAATCCTATAATGAAAATGGATTGTGATACGAGATAGGTTTCTATTGATTATTAGGAAACCTATATGTGATGATAATGGAATGATATATATATGGGATATACATATTAATTCTATTATTTGTATGTACTAACCTGATTATGCAGGTATAGAATCGTGGCCAAAGGGTTTGGTAATTGATAGGTTATGGTGATACCTCACCAAAACAAACCCTAATTTAGTATATATGTGTGTGATCGATCAAATGGAATCCAGGAAGGAAAACCTTGGTGATTCGATTGATAGGTGGTTTTGATGAACACTCGCCTATAGTATATAAGGATATGCGGAAACTATATGATAATATAGTAAATCCTTAAATTATGAGGTAGGATTCCCTTGTGCTTAAGAATCCTATAATGAAAATGGATTGTGATACGAGATAGGTTTCTATTGATTATTAGGAAACCTATATGTGATGATAATGGAATGATATATATATGGGATATACATATTAATTCTATTATTTGTATGTACTAACCTGATTATGCAGGTATAGAATCGTGGCCAAAGGGTTTGGTAATTGATAGGTTATGGTGATACCTCACCAAAACAAACCCTAATTTAGTATATATGTGTGTGATCGATCAAATGGAATCCAGGAAGGAAAACCTTGGTGAACCTTCAAGAAAGGTTGTAGATTTAACTTAATTACGTCTATACATATAACATGTATATATAGCGAGGCTTCCAGAAGGAAAGAGGGATCGAAGTGTAAGGAAGTCGGACAAGAGAAAGAAAGAAAGGAGATGTGTCGAGGCTGGAAAGATACAAAGGAGGGAACCCCAGTCGAAGCCTAGAAGAGAGAGAGTCGAAGTGTAGGGGTTGAAAGAAAGAGAATCGAAGTGTGAGCTGTCAATATATTTATATGTACATATGATGGTCAATTGTCGAAGCCTAAGTTAAAGGCTAGTCTTATCTAAGGCTAGGAGGAGAGAGAATCGGAGTGTCTGGCTAGCGAGGTGAGAAAGGAAGAATGGAATGAGGCTAGTCGAGCCTAGACACAGGAAAGAGAGTCAGGCGGATAATTAGCCAATATTTATATATTAATATATGTATATTTACACATATTATCGAAGCTCCAATAAAGACAAGAACTGTCGAGCTATCGAACTGTCGAGCCTTCAGCTAGGCATGGAGAGAAGGGGCAGCGAGTTTTCAGAAAGAGACAAGGAAAGGTATGCCTTGGGGTGGAGTCTGACTAGCGAGGCTTTGAAGGTAGGTTTTAAAAGAGAGTGGGCTAGGTTAAGATTGGTAAGTCTAAATGAATGGGCCTCAGCCCAACCGTTAAGTGCCATGTTATTGCATGTATATATATATACGGTTAAGCTTTAGGACAGTCAAGGCATCAGATAAAGCAAGTGTGATGGACTCCCACGACACAAGGCACACCTATTTGAACAAGCATTTTATACTTTAAATACTACCATATTTATTATGGTGGATATAAATGAGTACGCTTACTCTAGAACATTCTATACCTCGTATTGTCAGGCTACTAATGGGCCAGGATCCATTTCTGACATGCCCAATTCACGAAGATACCCTAATTTGGCTGCTTATAAATAGGCCTCATCATTGGATGTCAGGATGATTCAATTTCACATCATTATATACAATTCACACATTTATATACATAGCACATTTAGTACATCCAGTACATTCATCATCAATACCTTCAATCAATCAATCATTATATTACATTCATATCCTCCAGAGATCGATACATCTCTCTGGGAAAATCATCATACACCTTAGTTTCGTCAAGAGTTTATTAGGTTTGCACTACTTAGTAGGAGATCTTGATGATTTTCATTGTTAAACCCCTTGTTTGATTGAGCTTCACATTTTCATGCTCAAACAGTAATTATATATATGTAATTGTGATACAATTTTGTTTAACATATATATTTTGGATTAACCTTATCTTACTCAGCTTTATAAGCTGACACTTGTATCTACTTTGTCGATTGTGTCTTGCAGAGTAGCAAGGATAAAGGTGCATGCAGTGAGGAATGGGTAGACTATTAGCTTATAGTTTTGAGAAGTGCCCTTACCGCTAGTTGCTTATTATGTTGTTATTTCCTAGTTCAGGTTTGTGTAGGCCCGCAGAATATGAATATTGGGTTTCAATGTAAAATGGATTAGTTTGTCAGTAACACCTTTTGAATTAATAAGAAGTCAACCTTGAGTTGTTTAAATATAAAATAGACATTTTCCGCCATTGTGGTCTATAGATGAATAAAAAAAAAATTAGAACCCGGTATTTTTAAGTTGGGTGTTACATATAGGCTAATAAAAGAATTCTCTAACATAATATACAAGTTTTATTTAGCCATATGTTTTTCATTTAACAGTAAACAAATTCAACTTCATATCTATATTATTATTTTTTTGGAATTACAAATTAACGGTTCATATCTAGATGATATGGGTGCTAGATATTTTAATTCAACACAACTAAGTATGTTTCGACTAAATTTATACCTTTTAGATACAATGATATACTTATCTTTAGATTATTATCATTATATGCATATAATTTAGGGTTTAGTATTTGGTAATGTAAGTAACTTTAACACTTTTCCTATTGTTTGTAAGTATCAAAATTTTTGTACATTGTATGTAATTACTCTCCAAACTGAACGAATCGTGTAACCGGTGACCGGCTAAAATGATAGGTTACCGGTTACCTTTTATTTATCATTAATTATAATGCTGAGGTGGCTTGATGAGATGGATTATTCATGCCACGTAACATACATACAATACATAGTTGAATACATTCGCAAGACCCCTGGCGACTTATTTATTCCGATCATCTTCTCGGCTTATTTCCGGTACTATCTCCGGCAACATCATTTTTCCGACGAAATAACACAACACTAAAATAAAAACCCGATTTAATTATCAGAGATTTGTTAAAGTTTTCTACACATTTATTTCCACATCTTCAAATAAATCAGTTAACACCACATAAATTAATACATGAACATCAACAGATTAGGAAAACTAGAATCACATTAAAACCACTTATATACACTCTAGCCAGATTCCAGTGGTTTTTTGAGATGTTTTTAAAAAGAAAGGTTTCAAGATTTAGATAACACAAACACACATGAATGGCTAATGCTTCTTCTTCTTTAATACCATCACCAAGAATCTCTTTTTCTTTATTAAAATGTGTTTCAATTCCAAAATTACATCACCAAAGTTATAAAAGAAAAAACAAATAGAAAAAGGAAAGTAAGTCTGACGAGGAAACAACCAAACAAGGAAATCGAAGCCAAACAACCCACCAGCCACCGTCGGCCACCACCACAAGCCACCTCCGGCCACCACACCAACAACCTTAATCCACGCCAAATCTTTATATACACTGTTTCAAGTTCTTCAAACTATACCCATATCAAATCTATACCCCAAATCTTCTATACACATATCGAATCTTCACAGATCTATAATATTGAATCAGATGTACAAGCCGTGATGATGATGAAAATGATACACGACATGGATTTCATGTGATGAACAAGATCCGGTGTCATTGGTGCCTAATGGTGTGCTCCGGTCATTGACTAATCGAAATTCATGTGCTCCGGTCATGGACTTCATGAGCGTATATATCAGACTTTTTTATACATGGATTCAAATACTTTTATGTATACATTTTGTATATATAGATTACGTATTGGGGTTCGAGATGGATGAAAGATCCGGTGGTGTTTTGTATAGGTAGATAGATATATGTTTTGTTTGTTTCAAGATTTATTAATTTTTATGTATATATGAAATATGTGTTGCAGATTTCTCGGTCAACAAGTCAACCCATAGTCAACATATCTGACATGGCTTGCTTACATGGCACAAAACTGGTACACATCCGCAATCAGCGGTTAGTTACACGCTTTGTTTATTTTAGCAGGTTAGATACATAGTACAAAATTTTTGATACTTGCATACAATAGGAAAAATGTAAAAGTTACATACACTCCCAGATACTAAACCCTATAATTTATCATTATTAAACTTTGTTTTGATGTAGTTCTATCTTCTATCTATTCATCTTTACAAGTTAAATTATCATAAATAAAATAATAGTTTTATGGCACACACGGGATCAAAATCTAGTTCCAAAATAAATGCTTGACACTTCGTGACGCGCGGGTCCCAGGCCCTGAGAATTTATAGATCCGGGAAAATTTATTATAAACTATTTCCTAAAATTCCAAAAAAAGGCCCATAGCCATTAGCCGCGATAGTAACATCAACAATTTAAAGATACACAAATACAATTAACAATGAACAATTTAGAGATATACAACTAAAAAAATAAAAAACAAATCCTGAATCCTAAAAAATAAAATAATTGGCGGTGGTCGTCCAAAAAACAACAACAAAGTGTTTTCTTGTTTTATCGCAATCCACAAAAGATGTGTAGGTGGACTATTTTATGTAGGCTAAATTACATATGTAGTTTAAGTTTTTAGGTGATTGATGGTTTTCTGAAATGTTTAACGGACTTAGTTGATTATTAAAGGTAGATATAACAAACACACATATAGATATAATAATTCGGCCACTAGGGAAATCAGGCCGTAGACGGTCGCCCACTTTGTCCCAAGCCTAAACCGCCCATTATTATTGGGATGCAACTAGAGCTTTTGTAGAGATTTAGTTTTTGGAAACTGTTACCCATTCGATTTTCATGGCTTCTCTTTGCTATATTCTTCACTGCCCATGTTAGTGTGAGCTTTGGGTTAATTCTAGTGGTTATATTGAAGTTTTGACAAATCTCATTATGAGACTGCTGCTTCCATGGCATTTCCAGGGTTCTTTGATATATATTCTTTGATAGCTTCTGAACATAAGCCACAAACCCATGATCCTGCATGAGCGTTCTTAACGCTCGCAATGTAGTCTTTGGTGCAATCCTCGCTTTGGCCACAACATCTACACTCTGTTTGAAAAACTTCATCTTCTATTTTGGTTAAGACACTGTAAGTCCATCACTTGATGGTTTAACCCACTAGTGTAAAATACAACAAGTCAAGTATGCATTAGATTGGACTAGTATTACTTAAATATAAATGCAAGTATATAAATAAAGTAATACAAGGCTTAAAGCAATAAATAATGTAAAGGTGGATCACAATGTAATTTTCAAGTGTATTTTATTTATGATGTTAAATAAAATACAAGGTTGTTACGGAACCAAGATATTACAAGTATGTAAATATCCTAACAACCTATGAATTACAAATGATCTATATTTGCTAAATATTCTCCTTTGATCGAAACACTTAAAGTTGTGAAGTATTCCTTGTTATGATCGAGAGTATTTAGACAAATTCACCAATATGCAAAAAGTACTTGGAACGAGGTAAATGACTTGGTATTTATAGGCAAATAAATTCAACAGTGAATTTATTATGCCGTACAAATATGGTTGCATGCATTTAAGGGAACAACTTTAATTCCTTAAATGCATTGGTTAAAGTACAAGGATAAAGTCATGTTGATGTGACTTGTCATCCTTTTAAGCAACCACCTTTACACACGTATTGTACTTTTATCAATAGACAAATGGATTGTCCGTGTAAAAGTGTGTAAAGGCAAAAGTCAATTCCTCGTAATCAGTGTTCAGACTTGTAAGGTCTTAGAACACTGACAAAGCTCCAGTCAGGAGATCTGGTAAGACTGTCAGTGGGCTCCACTGCTTGTCAGTCTTCTTTCTTCAAACTTCAGTCTTTGACTTCAGTAAGAATGTCTTTAGTAGGATCGATCTGGAATGGAGTGAAGTCCAGTAAGCTGAAATCTGGTGAACTCCAGATTTCCTATACAAGTGAGATGCTTACTGGTCTTCCATTATTTCTGGACAAATCTTCAGTGACGCTCCAGTCTTCAAGTCTGGAGTGGGTCCAGTCAAACTGGACCTAACAGACACCCAAGTCTTTCAAGATGAATATTTCTAAATCTGAGATGCTCAAAATCGCCTTACTAAGCTTGTATGAGCTCTAAAAAGAGAAGTAAGTTACATTTGTAACAATACACGTTAGCTCAAAAATTAATATGAACAAAGGTAAAATTAAGGGAACTTAGTGCACTTGCAATATGTAAATACTTATGTAGCATGTTGAAGAAAATTTAGCAAGACCAAAGCAAGGTAACTTGTAGCAAGAAACAAGTGGGCAAGCAAATATGTTATCAAGCATGAAGATTCGACAAGCAAGAGTATTCAAATCAAGCAAGACTGACATCAAGATTAAGGGGGTGAATGTTGGAATTAATCTTGATGGTACGGGTTTGTCACGGGTCAAGTCGGGTCAAGTCGGGTCAAAACTTGCATGTGATTTCCAACAATTGGTATCAGAGCCTAGGGCTCAAGCTTAGGAAGGTCGGGTCAAGTCGGGTCAAGTCGGGTCAAGTCGGGTCAAGTCGGGTCAAGTCGGGTCAAGTCGGGTCAAGTCGGGTCAAGTCGGGTCAAGTCGGGTCAAGTCGGGTCAAGTCGGGTCAAGTCGGGTCAAGTCGGGTCAAGTCGGGTCAAGTCGGGTCAAGTCGGGTCAAGTCGGGTCAAGTCGGGTCAAGTCGGGTCAAGTCGGGTCAAGTCGGGTCAAGTCGGGTCAAGTCGGGTCAAGTCGGGTCAAGTCGGGTCAAGTCGGGTCAAGTCGGGTCAAGTCGGGTCAAGTCGGGTCAAGTCGGGTCAAGTCGGGTCAAGTCGGGTCAAGTCGGGTCAAGTCGGGTCAAGTCGGGTCAAGTCGGGTCAAGTCGGGTCAAGTCGGGTCAAGTCGGGTCAAGTCGGGTCAAGTCGGGTCAAGTCGGGTCAAGTCGGGTCAAGTCGGGTCAAGTCGGGTCAAGTCGGGTCAAGTCGGGTCAAGTCGGGTCAAGTCGGGTCAAGTCGGGTCAAGTCGGGTCAAGTCGGGTCAAGTCGGGTCAAGTCGGGTCAAGTCGGGTCAAGTCGGGTCAAGTCGGGTCAAGTCGGGTCAAGTCGGGTCAAGTCGGGTCAAGTCGGGTCAAGTCGGGTCAAGTCGGGTCAAGTCGGGTCAAGTCGGGTCAAGTCGGGTCAAGTCGGGTCAAGTCGGGTCAAGTCGGGTCAAGTCGGGTCAAGTCGGGTCAAGTCGGGTCAAGTCGGGTCAATGTCGCTCCAGTCTTCAAGTCTGGAGTGAGTCCAGTATACTATTATTTCTGGACAAATCTTCAGTGACTCTCCAGTCTTCAAGTCTGGAGTGGGTCCAGTCAAACTGGACCTAACAGACACCCAAGTCTTTCAAGATGAATATTTCTAAATCTGAGATGCTCAAAATCGCCTTACTAAGCTTGTATGAGCTCTAAAAAGAGAAGTAAGTTACATTTGTAACAATACACGTTAGCTCAAAAATTAATATGAACAAAGGTAAAATTAAGGGAACTTAGTGCACTTGCAATATGTAAATACTTATGTAGCATGTTGAAGAAAATTTAGCAAGACCAAAGCAAGGTAACTTGTAGCAAGAAACAAGTGGGCAAGCAAATATGTTATCAAGCATGAAGATTCGACAAGCAAGAGTATTCAAATCAAGCAAGACTGACATCAAGATTAAGGGGGTGAATGTTGGAATTAATCTTGATGGTACGGGTTTGTCACGGGTCAAGTCGGGTCAAGTTGGTTATGGGTCAAAAGCATGGGTCATAGAGCAGCAACTATTGGTGAAGAATTGGTCCATGTTGACCGAGTATTTTGTGGGAGTAACCAGTGGAGAATGCAAAACGTGGAGGTGGTTCCTAATAATATGGAGCTCTTTGAATTAATTAGATAGGCTTGCATGTGAACGTGGACTTAGTGTAGTTTAGCATGTGTGCTGTTTTAGTTTATTATAAATACGTGTCATGTTTAGTTTATTTTGTAATCTCATTTTAGAAGAAAACACAGCAAGTTTTGTTCTCATTTTCGTTAAGCAAGTTTACATACATATTAGTGTGTGTTTTGTGTGTGAGTTTGGGGCCTGATTTCCAACAATTGGTATCAGAGCCTAGGGCTCGTAAAGCTTAGAAAGAAGGCGTTTTGAGAGTCGGTGGCGAGGAGGAAGCAACCCTTTTCGCTGCAGGGCAGAAGTAGCAGTGATTTGGGTTTTGGTGTAAGGCTTCTGTGACGTTCATATATATCACAAATTGACGAAAGCAGTAGAAGAAGATGGCAAGCAGAAGGCTCGTATGTAGTTGTGATCAGAAGAAAACAAAGAAATTCAGACGGTAACTGTGAACCAAATGGAGACCGGAGTGGTTCACATCAGACCCAAAAAGAAAGCTGTTAACATCAGCAAGCAAGAAAGAAAGTCGGATTCAAAATCTTTGAATCCTTAAGAAAGAAGAAGAGGCGCCACAAGAAAGAAGGAAGATAGAGGCCGGCGTCACTTAAAAGAAAGATGGCCTGGCAAGAAAGAGACCGGTGGTATTGCAATAAAGAAAGAAAGTAGCAAGCCACAAGGAAGAAAGAAAAACAGCAGTGGTTGTCCGAGAAAGAAGTTTTTCTTGAAAGAAAGCTTAGACCGAAATTGTGAACCAAAGACCGAGAGTTCACATTAGACCGATGTTCGTGAACAAGATACCGAAGGGGTTCACAGTAGACCGATAGAAAGAAAGTTGGCTAGTCCAAATCAGCTAAAAAAGAAGAAGAAGGTTCAGAAAGGAAGACCGCTCAGAAAGTAAGAACCGGGAGATGGGCATACTCAAGAAAGAAGTGGCTGTTGATTTTCAAACATCACAGCTGCAAAATTGTTTAAGAAGAAAGTACCAAGGAGGTGTGTCAAATTACGGGGTTCAAGTACTTAGCAAGATAGCAAGAAATCAAACCCGTATGGTTTGTGTAACAAGAACCGGGTCAATTGTGACTTGTAGCAAGTAGCAAGACCGTACCGTTGTTGTTCAAACAATAAGTTTATAGCAAGAAAAAAAAGAAAAAACAGGTAGCATGTAGCCTATTGAAGAAAATTTAGCAAGACCAAAGCAAGGTAACTTGTAGCAAGAAACAAGTGGGCAAGCATATATGTTAGCAAGCATGAAGATTCGACAAGCAAGAGTATTCAAATCAAGCAAAAACAAGCAAGACCGACATCAAGATTAAGGGGTGAATGTTGGAATTAATCTTGATGGTACGGGTTTGTCACGGGTCAAGTCGGGTCAAGTTGGTTATGGGTCAAAAGCATGGGTCATAGAGCAGCAACTATTGGTGAAGAATTGGTCCATGTTGACCGAGTATTTTGTGGGAGTAACCAGTGGAGAATGCAAAACGTGGAGGTGGTTCCTAATAATATGGAGCTCTTTGAATTAATTAGATAGGCTTGCATGTGAACGTGGACTTAGTGTAGTTTAGCATGTGTGCTGTTTTAGTTTATTATAAATACGTGTCATGTTTAGTTTATTTTGTAATCTCATTTTAGAAGAAAACACAGCAAGTTTTGTTCTCATTTTCGTTAAGCAAGTTTACATACATATTAGTGTGTGTTTTGTGTGTGAGTTTGGGGCCTGATTTCCAACAACTTAAACTACTAAAACGAAATCATTCGCCACGATTCTAGGTGTGTACTAGCGTATTACGATCTAGCATAAAATTTCGTTTTTTCTCTTCAAATAAACAACGTATTAGAATGACAAAAATTGAGAAACAGATTACGTTTAATCAAGTGATGTTTGAAAGTTTGATATAACTTACCATGATAAGCAACGCTTAATTTACTTGATTTTCTCTAGTCACCTTACTAAATGGAAACCAAAAATCATGTACGTCTAAATTAAGTTTTGGTTGTCTATATATATGCATGGAAAAGTATTGCTGGTAGTTTAATTATACATATATATATGAGGGTAAGGAGTATGTGGCTGTTAGACACCTAAGCTTGGGTGGAACCACTCACATACGAATTTTTTAATCCATAAAATTCATGGGGGGCCAACATTTATTAAATAAATATTAAAAAATTAGTATGTGAGGGGTTCTACACCCAAACTTGGGTGTCTAACAACCACATACTCCATTTTCTCTCTCTCTCTCTCTCTCTATATATATATATATATATATGAAAAGTATTGTTGATAGTTTAATTATATTATCTTCCTGAAGATATCTTTGGAGCTTTCAGTGTCTACTCTATAAACCTATAAACTGTTACACTTTTCCTAGTCCAATTGAGAAAGTGCAAGTCTAGATATATATCCTCGTATCAACAATTATCTTCACAGTCATATGGTCAATCTCTGGCAATTTGGAAGAAAGTTGAAACTTTTTATTGATATTTACCTGTTTTCAAGTATTACAAATCTTAAGATAAGATATTATATAACGAGATGGGTACCCTTGCAATGCGGCGGCGGTGGCGGCAACGGGTGGTGATGGTGGCGGTGGTGGTCACGATGTAGTTATTAATTTAAAAGTAATTGATGTAATGGTAGTGTAGTTATTTTATAGTTAAGGGATGTATCTTTTGTAAATAATTTTATTAAGAGTATTATAAAGATATTAGGTAGAAATATTTAAATTAATGTGTTAGGACCAGTTTTACTGAAATTGGTCAGTCTCCAGTTGCATCTGGAGACTACGGAGATTTGTCCAGAAATATACTGAAGTCCAGTTGCAACGTACAGTTAACGCAACTGAAGACTTCCTCCAGTTGAGATCTGACCAGATGAAGAATCATTCCAGTTGAAGTCGAAGACAACAAGTGGAAGATAAAGAATGACAATGGCAGCGAAGCCCAGTTGACATTTTACTCAGATACAAACTGGAGAACATCAGTGTAAAGTACTTACAAATCTTTACACTGATTACGAGGAAAAGACCTTTATGCTTTATGTGCTATTACACGGATAAAAAGATTTATCTATGTATAAAGTACAAAAGGTACATAAAGCAGGTTGAGAAAAGTTACTTTATTCTGTAACTTTACACAGCATTTTAAGGAATTAAATGCTATTCCTTAAATGTTCTCAACCATATTTGTACGGCCAAAGTTGACATCCCAATGTCAACTTTGCCTATAAATAGAGGCATTTGCACAACAAGAAAACAACTTTGCAAACCTGCATTATTCTTGGTGAACTTGTGCAATATTCTCTCAATCGCAAAAAGGAACATTTCACAACTTTAAGTGTTTCGATTGTTTAGAGAATTTCCAAGTATAGATAAATTGTATTTCATAGGTTGTTAGGATATTTACATACTTTGTATTATCTTGGTTCCGCAACAACCTTGTAATTTATTTAAAGTTAATAAATAAATTACACTTGAAAAATACATATTGTCTCACCAATTTACTTTACAAGTACTTTCTATTATTGCATTGTCTTTTACTTATTGTCACTTTAATAAGTAATCTATCCAAGAATTTGGTATACACTCACTGCAACTGGTCGTCTCCAGTTCAGTGTTTATATTGCAAAGTAACCCCACCATCGACATAAAGGTGTCTTCAGGTAGTACCATCTATTGAGTTGGGACTTACATAATGAATAAAGGAGATAGATAGTTTAGATAAATATGGTTGGAAAATATTTTAGGGATATATTGGGTAGATTTAGTATGTGAGTTAGGAATGTGTTGAAAATTAAGGGTATTTTGGGTATTTAGTTGCTTAATGTTAATACTCCACCTGTTCAAAATATTAATTCAAACCCTCCTCCTCCTAATGCCCCTAACCATGTCCATGTACATTATTCTAACACTCCTGTTCCCAAATTTGATGGAAATAGTGAGACCTTTGGTACATGGAAGGCCAGAATGCTCTTGCATTTTGGTGGAATAGAGAGGTATATGCTGAAAATCCTTAAGGATGGACCTTATATACCCATGTCTCTTGGGGTAAGTCCTCTTCTAGATCCTACTGGAAGAAGAGGTTCCAAAGAAAAGCTCGAAGACCACTGGTCTGATGAGGATCGTAGACTTGTAGATCTGGACACCAGACTCAAGAACATGATCCTTGGAGCTGTCCCTGAAGACTTAATTCCAACACTTGTGTTGTTCCCCAGTGCCAAGGCAATGTGGGATGAATTAGTCATTTAGTTTGAAGGAGGTGATGACACCATTGTCACCAGAAAAGTTGCCTTGAATAAGAAATATGAATCCTTCTTTGCTCTTCCCAATGAAAGTCTAACTGGTACTTACACCAGGTTTTCTAGCCTCATTAATCAGTTGAGAGGCTTGGGTGTTGAGAAGGATAGGGATATTCTTCTTGAGAAGTTTTGTGATATTCTTCCTTCCAAATGGGAAAATATGGTTCTCTTCTTAAGACAAGGTAAAACCCTGCACAGTCACACTCTTGCATCGCTCTATGGAGCCTTCAGATTCACTGAAGATAATAATGCAGCAAGACTGGTGGCTGAGCAGGATGCCATGAACCATGCCTAGAGTCCCAAGGTTGCTAGCATAACTGAGCGACCCTGTGCTGCTTTAATGTCTGCAGAGAGTGTCCAGTCACACTCAATGAATGAGATGTTAAACAGTTTCTTGAACTCTGGCCTGACCACTGAAATCAGTGATGGTTGTGATGAAACTGACGATGATGATCTGGTAGCCATGATTGCTAAAACCTTTAATAGGTTTAAGCATAAATCTAAAAGATTTAATGGCCCAAACAATGCTTGCAGCTCCAACTCTCTGGATAAAGCCAATCTTACCTGCTATAAGTGCGGTAAGAAAGGTCACTTTATGAAGGAATGCAGATCTAGTCAGATGAACAACCAAACTGTTCCCCCTGTCCCTAATTTTAGTAGGTCTGATGATAGCTACAAAGCAAAATACAAAAAGCTTAAGGCCCAGATTTCCCTCTTGTCATTTGAAAGAGAAAATGAAAAGAATAAATGCATGATGGCAAATACTGAAGGAAAATGGGAATACTCTGATGACTCATCAGCTGATGATGAAGAGGAAAGGGACATGTGTTTCATGGCCTTGGAAGATCAACAGCAACATGTGGCAAAAAAAGATGTCATCACTGGAAGATGGGTAGACATCATCTTGAAAAAGGTATGTGATTATGATAATCAGGTTGATCCAGAACTAAAATTGGACCTTGCTGAATCATTAAGTGGTGATTTGGCTTTTGTGGAAACTGTTAGAACAGACAGTGAAAGATATCTGGATACTATCTTAACTGAACTAAATAATGTTAAACCACAATTAAATGATTTACAAAGTGTCCAGTTGGCTCTCAAGGAGTCAGTTTTGAAAATTGAGGCTTTTGAACTTGAAAATCAAAAATTAAAATCTGATCTTGAAAAAGAACAAATGATTATCAAGTCGTGGGTAAAAGCATCTGGAAAGAATTATGATGCATTTTCTAGAACTATTGATGCCCAGAAAAATGCATGGAAATCTGGAGATCTTGAAATGGCAGCTCTCATACCAGATCTTCATGCATTGCCTCCAGCTCTTAGGGTTGAAACTCCATATGATCAACCTGAGATTGTCAAAATTGAACCCATTGAGACCACCCCCATTGAGGTTAAACCTGGAGCCAATCAGGCTAGAGCTCCAGTTAAAAAGGCATCTGGTAACAAGCCTTTACCTCAGAAGTCTAAGGAGCCCAAGACTCAAAAGACCAAAACTCCAGCTGAACCTAGGTCCAAGGTTCAGCAGCCTGATGAAAATAATATTTTGTCCAAACTGGAAAGTCAACTCCAACTTTTGTCTAGACAGGTTCAAAGTTGTACTGCCAGGATTAAAAATCTGGAAGGAGGTTCATCACCTCCAGTTGAATAACAAAATATTAAACCCCCCTCAAAACCAAAACAAAAGAATGTTCCATCTGGAACAAAATCTGATAAGAAAAAGGGGAACAAGTATCAAATACCAATCGTTTTTACTCCTGCACCTGGAGCTGGTGAAAAAGATCCAGATGCAGTCTTCAGTTTAACACCATAACAATCAACTGAGACTTATGTAGTGAAGTCCAGTGAACCCATCAAGAAAAGATAGGTTCACAAAAATAACTAATGATTTTTGTGGATGTGCAGGGCGATCGAAAGAAGAACACCTGGTATCTGGACAGCGCAGCTGGCCGGACTATGACCGGATGTAAGCCCCTGCTTGAAGAGTTCACTGTCCAAGATGGACCGGCAGTGACGTTTGGTAATGATCAAAATGGAAAGACTGAAGGATATGGTGTGCTCAATAACGGACAGGTCGAATTCAAAAGAGTTGCATTTGTGAATGGTTTGAAATACAACCTGATCAGTGTAAGCCAACTTTGTGATGATGGCTACAGAGTTTTGTTCGATATTGCTCAAGGCACCATATTTAACAAGGATTGGAAAGTGGTGATGGTTGCACCAAGAAAAGGAAATGTGTACATCATGGATATAGAACCAGCTCTAAAAGAGCAGTGCTTCTATACCAAGGCTGATGAGGACACCAACTGGCTGTGGCATAAAAGATTATCCCATCTTAATTTCAAAAATATTAACAAGTTGTCTCGCAAACAACTGGTAGATAGGATACCTCAGATTTCTTTCAATAAAGAAAAGTCATGTCCAGGGTGTGAGATGGGCAAGCAGAAAAGGGCCAGTTTCAAAACAAGGCAAAACTTTAGCATTACTGAACCTCTTCACATGCTTCATATGGATCTCTTTGGTCCAGTGAATGTTCAAACTAGAGCTGGAAAGAAGTACACTCTAGTTGTGGTCGATGAATTCACCAGATATTGTTGGGTGGTATTCCTCATATCCAAAAGTGATGCACCTGCTGAAATCATCTCACTCATCAAAAGAATTGAACTCAAGTACACTCGAAAAGTCTGTCAGTTGCGAAGTGATAATGGTACTGAATTTCAAAATAAGGTACTTGAAACATTTTGCAATGACACTGGCATCTCTCAAAACTTCTCATCAGCACACTCTCCAGAGCAGAATGGAGTTGTGGAAAGAAAGAATCGCACACTGATAGAAGCGGCCAGAAGCATGCTATCTGAATCAGGTCTTCCCACCAGTTTCTGGGCTGAAGTAGTTGCAACTGCTTGTCACACCCAAAACCGGTCAGTCTACATCAAGAGACATAAGAAGACTGCCTATGAAGTACTCAGGAATCAAAAACCAAATATTGGATATTTTCATGTATTTGGTTGTCCAGTTTATATTTTAAATGATTCCAGTCAGCTTGGAAAGTTTGATGCAAAAGCTGATGAAGGTGTATTTTTAGGCTATTCAGATATTCGAAAGGCCTTTAGAGTTTATAATTATAGACTCCAAAAGGTTCACGAGACAATTCATGTCACATTTGACGAGTCAAGTGATGCAATTAACAAGAGACCAAGCCTTGATATATCTCCAGTCGTTCCAATAAATTTTGGTGAAACTGACCAAGTTCATCAGTCAGTTGTTTCACCAGAAGATGTTTCCAGTTACACTCAATTGGAACCAGTTAAGAAGAAGAGCACCACCAGTGACACTTCATTTTATCCCTCCATCAGTTTCAACTTACCACAGAAACTGGTGATTGGATCTGATGTACGTGCCACTCCAATATCAGCACCAGTTCAAACTCCAACTTCTCCAGTTCTTCAAGAAATGCCTTTTAATGAAGAATTTCATGATGCAAATCGTGGCCTCATTGACTCTGATGAGGATATAGAAGTAGTTTGGACTGATCCTCCTCCAGAAGCTGCTGCAACTGAAGAAGATCGCCAGGTGACTTGCACTGATATTATTTTGCACCAACCTAGTCAATACACTAAATGGACTCGAGCACATCCAATTGAACAGATTGTTGGAGATCCAAGTAGTGGGGTTTAGACTAGAAGAGCCACCAGTGAGCAATGCTTAAACGTCACCTTCTTATCACTGATTGAACCGAATAAGATTGACGAGGCTTTGGCAGACCCAAGCTGGGTGGAAGCTATGCAAGAAGAGCTCATCCAGTTTGAAAGGAATAATGTGTGGGAACTTGTTCCTTGTCCACCAAGGTTAAAGAAAGAACCCATTGGTACAAGATGGGTCTACCGAAACAAGATGGATGAAGTTGGCAATGTTGTCAGAAACAAAGCCAGATTAGTTGCCCAGGGTTATTGTCAGGAAGAGGGCGTTGATTTTGATGAAACTTTTGCTCCAGTTGCAAGACTTGAAGCCATCAGAATATTTCTGGCTTATGCAGCCCATCTGCAGTTCAAAGTCTTCCAGATGGATGTCAAAAGTGCGTTCCTTAATAGAACATTGGAAGAAGAAGTGTATGTTAAGCAGACTCCAGGCTTCATCAATGAGAAGCATCCTCACTGGGTATATAGACTGAACAAAGCTTTGTATGGTCTTAGACAAGCCGCAAGAGCCTGGTATGATACTTTAACTAAACATCTTCTCAAAAATGGCTTTCAAAGAGGTGCAATAGATAATACCTTATTTATCTTGAAAGAAAAAGGTAATATCTTATTGGTACAAATTTATGTTGATGACATTATATTTGGTTCAACTAATGATGCAATGTGTAAAAGGTTTTCTAAAATCATGTCATCAGAGTATGAAATGAGTTTAATGGGAGAATTAACATTTTTCTTGGGTCTTCAGATTAAGCAAACTGAAAATGGAATTTTTATAAACCAAGAAAAATATGTCAGAGATTTGTTAAGAAAATACAAATATGATTCCATCCCATCGAAAAACACACCTATTGCAGCACCTTTAAATTTGGACTCTGACCCAACTGGCAAACCAGTGAACACCACTGAATATCGTGGTATGGTTGGTTCACTGATGTATTTAACTGCCAGTCGACCAGATATAATGTTTGCAACATGTCTATGTGCCAGATTTCAGGCTAACCCAAAAGAATCACATTTGCACGCTATTAAGCGCATCTTCAGATACTTGAAAGGGTGTCCTAGCCTTGGTCTTTGGTACCCCAAAGGCTCAGGGTTAGATCTAATGGGTTATTCAGATTCAGATCATGCAGGTTGTAAGATTGATAGAAAATCAACAACTGGTGGTTGTCATTTCCTTGGAGGAAAACTGGTAAGTTGGACCAGCAAGAAGCAGACGTCAGTCTCTATGAGGCAGAATACATTTCTGCGGCCAGTTGCTGTGCCCAGATTCTCTGGATCAAGAACCAGTTACTAGATTATGGTCAAAAGTATACAAGGACCCCAATATTTTGTGACAACACCAGTGCAATTGCTATATCTCACAACCCAGTGATGCATTCTAAGACAAAGCATATTGACATCAGGTATCATTTCATTCGTGATCACGTTATGAAAGGAGACATTGAAATATATTTCATCCCCACTGACAAACAGCTCGCTGATGTTTTTACAAAACCTCTTGATGAGAAAACTTTTAAACATCTTATCAGCGAACTGGGAATGTTAAATCCTTAAAACTGGAGATTTTTGTTATGAACGCGTCAGTGACACTGATGAAGTTTTCCAGTTGAGGAGGTCCAGATAATCCTTTCTCGCCAGGCTATCGAACGCCTTTGTGATACTATCCTGGCACTAATCGATTTCTGGATCATCATTTTAGGGGGAAAGACTCAAAATATATTTTCTTACCAAAATTCCTTTTGTTTGAAAATGGCAACTGGAGAACTCTCCAGTTGGAAACTGGCACTGGACTAATCCTCCAGTGTACATGTTCGGTCTTGTCTTAAAACTAGTGATCAACCAGATTTTTATAACGTTGGAAAATACTTGGTCAATATTTGTGACACGTGATGGTACTCGAGTGTTTTAACCCACTCAATATCGTCATATGATGTATTTAAAGTCATTTTTGTAAAAGACAACTGTTTTTATTGGGAATATGAAAGTTAGTAGGCGCGTGGGTAAGTTGAGCCGTCGTAGCATTTAATGCTGACACGGAGAATTAAATTTTTGGTTCAAAATTAAAATTAACTTTTGTAAAAATATCTACAAAATTGAGTTTTGATAATAAAATAATTCTTGGTATTTCATTGAGATCATAATTTTCCTTATAAATACCCCTTATTTACTCCGAAACACATTTACTTTCTTTTCACATTCTCTCATTTACTCCCAATCATCATCAAAATCACTTCATTCCTCTCTCTGCTTCATAAATCAAAAACCCTAATTCCCAAATCTTCAGTTTCATATTCAAATCTTTCAAAAATGGCACCTAAATCAAGAAGTAGGGATGTATATCTGCTTACAGTCCCTTATAATCCATCGAACAATGTCAAACGAGCCAGTGGTGCCCCTTCAAATCCCACATCAATAAAATTAAATCCAAACAATCCCATGGCTAGTTTGAGAGGGACTCAAGCCGCCGATACATTAATCGGGAGAATCCAAGCATTTCTTCGTGATTCTCCCCTCGGCGAGTCTTTTTCCCTCAACCCACGCAAGTTGTACCATGAGTACTTGTGTGAGTTTTGGTACACAGCAGAACTCTCTGAAGACTGTTCATCTATCTCCTTCACCCTTAAAGATGGATCAGTCGAGTGTACCATTACTGCAGAAACGTTGAGGGATGCTTTGCACCTCAACTACTGGAGACAGGGTGAGTCTCCAGTTGTGATATCCCAAAATATCAATTTTCGCCAGGTACTCCTTGATATGGGAAACAAAGAGTGTTTGGAAAATGGGGTATTAAAAACCAAAGGTGCTATGACTATGAAGGGCCTTACACCATCCTGGAGGTACTTCTTCATTCACCTAGTTGAAAGCATGGGTGGGAGTTCTGGTGGATTGGACCAGATCAACTCCACACAAGCAGAGATGGCTTACTGCTTGTGGAATGGACTCAGAGTGGACTTTGCTGACATTTTATTCAGAAGCCTGGTAATTAAACTGAAGGGCTCCAGGGGATTATGCATCCCCTTCTCCAGGTACTTGTCACTCTGTTTTCTACAACTTCTGGGCAGTGAAGAATATCATAACACTCAATCACTGTACACTGTCCCAGAGTTGCTGAGGAATCTTGACTCCCTAACATCTGTCGATGGGGAGGTTGAGATCCCTCAGAGAATGTTGATGGCATTCTCTAAAACCGATGCACCAGTCCAAGGTGAGTCGGAAAGAAAACTGGGCGGGCCTCAAAACAATGAGGGACCCACCAGTTCATCTGTTGGAATCGTGACCATTGCCGAACCCGGGCAACAGTCTAACCCCTCCAGCTCCAGCGTGTCTGTCCCTTTACCCATCTACCCTGGAGACCTCCCAACAGGTCTTTCAGGTGTTCCAAAGGCAACAAGAACACGTCGTCCTAGGCAACAGTCAGCACTTGCCACTGACAGTAGAAACCAAGCCAGCCCTCCAGTTTCCTCCCAATAGGAACCTAGAGATAGTCAAATGGGACAACCGCAAGCAGCCACCCTCGCAATTTCTGTAGGAGAGGGTGGTGAAGATGATATTGGGCTACCCCAACCCAGAATAGAGTTAGAGTCTACACAAAGTATCCACGGCCTATCTTCCGACACTTCTCTTGCAAGAACTGACGACGTCTCTGGCCAGTCACAGCTGGAGACTGAGGTTCCAAACTCTACGATCGATGATGTTATGATTGTGGATAGAGCAATTATAACTGAGGCAACCCCAGTGACCTCTATCCCTGGTGAAGTTACCCTGGTAACTGAATATTCAACAGATGCAACCTTCCAAGAAACTGGAGAAGGTCATCTGGAGACTGATCAATCTGGTCAGCCCTCAGTTACATTCATGGATCTGGACATGAGTGTTAATGACGAGGAAATCCTTATTGAATCTTCGGATTCTGAAGGTACTGCTTCAGACATTGAGATTTTTGATTCTTCTGTACAAGATCAAAACCCTTCATCTCATGTCTCTCCTCTAGAAGCTTCAATTTCAATTTTACCATCTCAAGAAAATGAGCCTACTGAAACTCCATTTCCCACTTATAACTATATGTCTGGAAACAGACGTATGGCACCATCACCATCTGGGCAGTTCTCACTCCTTCGGAAAATGTCACCACCACCGCGGCCGTTGGACACACCTGAGCATTCTCAGCATGTCCAACAATTTGAACTTCCTGTCCTTCCTTCTTCCACCACTTCTGTTATTATTCACTCAACTGCTGCGATGTCAACTGGGGAGGTTTCTCTCAATTTGCCTCCTCCAGTTACTCCAGTGGTAGCTGCTGCTGGTCCAGTGACACGTCCTCCTCCGTCACTGGACACTCAATTTGCCTCCTTTCAAGCCGACATCCAAAACCTTATTCAAAGGGTGGAGGATGTTCAGAAGGCAATTGATAAAAATACCAAGTCCCTCTCCAGATACAACAAGGACACCACCACAAATTCTAAGGTTGTTGATCTGGGGATAAATAAGTTTGCTGAAAATGAGGATCTGGTATTCAAGAAGCTCAATGAGCTGGTCGAAGGCTGTAACAATCTGGCCACTTCTCTAAAGGAAGCCTTTGACCTCACTCAGACAATGTCACTTCTTCAATCTCCAACTTGCTGGGTAATACTGTTAGACAATCAAAGGTTCATTTGAAGAAGATTGAAAAGCAGGTTAAGGAATTAGTTGAAAAACCTGGCTTGAATGTGACTGAGCTTGGGCAGCAGTTGATGACTTCAGTTGGTCAGAAGATCGATGATACGCTGGGTGCAAGAGAAACACAACTGATTGAAAAGGTGATAGCTGAGATCACCAAGCTGGCCACTCCTCAGGTTGATCTGGCCCCACTCACTAATGAGATCAACCAGTTGAGGGGCAGCATAGACACTTTAAACACCCAGGTATCAAATCACACTCAGTCTATTGACAAGCTAACAACTGAAGTAGAAAAATTAAAGAAAAAGGATGAAGAGGTAAAGGAAAAGGTGGTTTCTGGTCTTGATGAAGATTCTAAGACCTTGGATGAACTGAAGACTGGTCAGCAACAAGTTGCAGCAAATGTTCTGACCCAGTCTAAAGAGACCAACCATCTGTGGAGATCTTTCAGGATGATGTTCACAATCTTTAAAGAGTGCAAGGACACGCAATCATGGCAGCCTCTTGACCGATTGCCATCTAGCCATTCCGAATGGGAAGTCATAAGGGCAGGTCTAGATGCTGCCAAGGGGGAAAGACGTGCAGTCCTTGCACCAATTGCAACTGAAAGTGCTCCATCTGGAAGTCAAACTGGTAGAGAAATGGTAGTGGCTGCCAGTACTGAAACTGGTGAGCAAAGGGTTGAAGAGCATGAAGATGTGATTGATAGGGGGAATGTTGATAAGGGCAAAGGGAAAGCATCTGATGAATCTTCCCAGCCGGCCACTGATGTACCAATGTTAGAAACTGGCAATCTTGATAGGCTTCCTCCAGTTTCAGAAAGTGATAGCAAAAGATTGGCAAGACTTGGAGATCAAATCAAAGAAAGAAAGAAAATGAAACAAGTAAACCAAGCTGAAGCCAGAGAACATCTTGCAAAGATAAAAATGCTTGATGTAAGTGATGCTCTTCTTTTGGGAATCACAAAGGAGGAATACGCCAAAGTGAAAAATGATGCAAGGATAGTGGGCATGTTAAAAGAAATGCTTGATGTAAGTGATGCTCTTCTTTTGGGAATCACAAAGGAGGAATACGCCAAAGTGAAAAATGATGCAAGGATAGTGGGCATGTTAAAAGAAATGCTTGATATTGAACTGGACAGACACTATCCTGATGATGAAGCTGAACATGATGCTAGAAATCTGAACATATCAGTGGAGAAGGCTAAAGAGAATCGGGCCAGTGGGATTATTAAAAGAATTGAAAATGTCAAGAAGGTTGTGAAAAGGGTTTTGAATCCACCAAGAAGAAACCCTCAACCAAGAAAACCACTGCACAGAGATGCTGATCTAAGAACCTTCATTGAACCAACTGGCGAAATCTCAAATGATGACATCAAAGTTGCTGTGCAGGCTGCTGGAGCTGGGACTATTAAAATTTCAAATGAATCTGAAGCCAGAAACTATTATTCCCAGATCATGGCAACCAGAAAGCACAGTGGGGCAATAAATGGTGTCTTTGTGACAATCAAGCCAGGCACCAAGTTCTTTCATGTTGAAGTCGGTTGTACTAGAGGGCCACTAGTTAAAACTGATAATCCTGGTGTGATGCAATATGGGTTCTCTGAATGGATGGAGATGGTGAACTTTTTGGAAGCAAAGGCACAAAAGAATAGGTTTGAGAAAGCATGGGTCAACTTCTTAAAGGGCAAAGATTCAACATAAAGAGAATCTGGAGCTGAAGTTGAACATTGATCCTGAAGACTCTCGTCCTATCTCTTCAGTGTCAAAGAGAAGGAGAACTGGCGAAGGGCCATCTGATTAAGTTTTCCTTCCAGTTTATCTACTTGTATTTTTTATTTACACTCTGTAACTTATGTAAATTCTATTTCCTTGTATAAATGAAGTTACAAGTTTGTAACCACAAGGTAGATAATAGATTAAATCTAACAAACTCAAAAGAAAAACCCAAGGCATTTATTGATCTATAAAAATGCCTTGGAAAACTTAGATAGATTTAATCGAACAAGTCTTTCCAGTTCATACTTGTATAGATACAAGAACTGAAAAAGACTTGGCAATATTTCAGGACAAATAGGGGGAATTTGTTAGGACCAGTTTTACTGAAACTGGCCAGTCTCCAGTTGCATCTGGAGACTACGGAGATTTGTCCAGAAATATACTGAAGTCCAGTTGCAACGTACAGTTAACGCAACTGAAGACTTCCTCCAGTTGAGATCTGACCAGATGAAGAATCATTCCAGTTGAAGTCGAAGACAACAAGTGGAAGATAAAGAATGACAATGGCAGCGAAGCCCAGTTGACATTCTACTCAGATACAAACTGGAGAACATCAGTGTAAAGTACTTACAAAACTTTACACTGATTACGAGGAAAAGACCTTTATGCTTTATGTGCTATTACACGGATAAAAGGATTTATCTATGTATAAAGTACAAAAGGTACATAAAGCAGGTTGAGAAAAGTTACTTTATTCTGTAACTTTACACAGCATTTTAAGGAATTAAATGCTATTCCTTAAATGTTCTCAACCATATTTGTACGACCAAAGTTGACATCCCAATGTCAACTTTGCCTATAAATAGAGGTCTTTGCACAACAAGAAAACAACTTTGCAAACCTGCAATATTCTTGGTGAACTTGTGCAATATTCTCTCAATCGCAAAAAGGAACATTTCACAACTTTAAGTGTTTCGATTGTTTAGAGAATTTCCAAGTATAGATCAATTGTATTTCATAGGTTGTTAGGATATTTACATACTTTGTATTATCTTGGTTTCGCAACAACCTTGTAATTTATTTAAAGTTAATAAATAAATTACACTTGAAAAATACATATTGTCTCACCAATTTACTTTACAAGTACTTTCTATTATTGCATTGTCTTTTACTTATTGTCACTTTAATAAGTAATCTATCAAAGAACTTGGTATACACTCACTGCAACTGGTCGTCTCCAGTTCAGTGTTTATATTGCAAAGTAACCCCACCATCGACATAGAGGTGTCTTCAGGTAGTACCATCTATTGAGTTGGGACTTACATAATGAATAAAGGAGATAGATAGTTTAGATAAATATGGTTAGAAAATATTTTAGGGATATATTGGGCAGATTTAGTGTGTGAGTTAGGAATGTGTTGAATATTAAGGGTATTTTGGGTATTTTAAAGGTAGAGAGTTGAAAAGAGGGGAGGGTAGTTTGTTTTATAATAAAGTATAGAAGATAATTGATATGTCGTATTTTATGCCCATTTTCCACAATGAATTTAGTTGCTTTCGTATAGTTTTGAGTCGTTTTTGTATGCATTTGGTGCGTTTATGGTATTTGTTAGTGTTTCAGGGAAATAACAGGTACTTGAGCGTATTTCTGGAAGAAACGACACTTTTGAGGCAAAAGAAGCAATTACGGAAGTTTTACGGGTCTCGAGGCTGCACGTGGGGCTCGGTCAACGAAAGTCAAACTGGTAAAGGATGCATTGCGCCGCAACTACTAGTTGCGCCGCAACAGAAAAGCAGAAGATTAAGTTGCGCCGCAACTACCCTAGTTGCGCCGCAACGCCTTCAGTCTCAAGCCAGCATCGAGTCAACATAAGTCAAAAGTCAACAAAAGTCAAAGCCAGTTGCGCCGCAACTAGGGCCGAATCTGGAAAATTTGAGGGAACTATATAAGCTTGCAAAAACATTCTTAAACCCTAACTTTCACTTTCCCAGCCGATTTTAAGGTTCTTCAAGGCTATTTTCATCAGATTTATCATCTTTGAAGATCCTCATTACGATTGGACGATTTTATGTTTATTGCTTTCGATTTCTTATATTTGGTAACAATGAATTCTTCATATTTGATTTGTTATTCTTATTTTAATATGAGTGGCTAATCACTTTATCATCCATCTTGATGGAGTGAGACAATATGTAAGGATTGCACAATTTTTATAATTCAATGTTGATTTCATTTAACGTTATATCGAAATCTTAGCGTATTTCTTCCTTTTAATTTATCTTGAATTGATTGGTGATTTATATGTGTCTTTAATGGTAATTATTGATTACATATACTTCATTTTGATTGTTTGGGTACAAATGATTGGATCTATGACGGGTACGGTAGATAATCATTCAATGATAATAGGGGGAAATGTGTTAACGGTTGGGTACAATCGATAGGTATAATTGTTATTTTAATAGCCAAATCAATTGTTTGATTAGGGAAGTTATAAAAGATGTCTTGGGGTACCGGTCTTTGTAATGAATCTAGTTTAAGCAAGAGAGTCAAATGATGTCATTAACTTGACGGGTACGGGGTTGGTGCTTTGTTTGAGTCTCGGTTATTTAATCAACTTAATTTGGATTTGAACTTCATTTATGTGCAATCTGAGCGTATTGTGGAGCGAAATCAGGATGGATGCCTTTTAAATTATTGTCATACAAATTATTTTTACTTTCTTCTTCAGACGAACCCTGCCCCGGTCATACCGGATTTAATTTATTTACTTTTACTTTTTGCAAAGTGGCAATTCGGTCACAAAAACCCCCCTTTTACCTGAACTATTTAATTTAAGCAATTACTTTACTTAGTCCTTGTGATCGACCTCGGATTTACCAAGCTAACTATACTGCTTACGAACGGGTTCACTGCCTGTGAGTGTGTTGTAGTCAGTCGCTAGGTGATTCGTGTTATTAAATTTTAAGACTCGATTTCACACATCAATAATTTTCCCAACCATGTGAAGTATAGTTACCTCAAAGAGATGCACACAAAGAATAGAATAATGATAGCAAAGAACATTGAAGATTCACGATCGACCTGACTAATGTGAGGTTATCCGGAATGGAATATTGAAACACATAAATGGTAAATTTAGTAAAACTTCCTTGAAGCTAAGCTGACAAAGCTACTTGAATAATAAGTTGATTTTTTATTTTAAAAAACGTAAAAAAAAAAAAAACTATATGAAGAAATATATTATTTAGTTGATACACTTTTTAAGTGATTTTGAAATATTGACTTTATGACGAGATATTTGACTCAGCCGTCAAAAAAGCAAAACAAAAAGTAGAAAATAATAATCTACACATAGAAGATTTGAGATAGAGCCTTGGCTAATTGCTAGCTAGCTTAAGCTTAAAATGGTCAAAAAATGGGCTTGTAAACTAGGATATAGATGGTCCCAAAATAGCCAAATCTTGAAATATAGATAGGCTATCCGGGCCTTTTATGCATAACCCGTGAGTCCACTTGCAAAACCCAATAGATATGATACGAAAGTCTTTTGTTAATGAGAAAATTTTTGGTTGTGTGGACTGTCAAGGGTGTTGTTTTTTTGTGTGTGTGTAATATGTAGATGTTTTCTATTTGTATATGTGCTAGAACTAATACCCATCTCTTATGGTTAGGGGCTTAGGGCCACTTAGGGGCTATCGGGATTGTGTAACTTGTGAATAATAATAGAATACATTAGTTTACTTGGATTATAGCTCATCCCACATCGACTAAATAAGCTTTCTCTTGTTATTGTATAACGCGCAGGCCAGAAACATATATTATCCCTTCGGGGACATCTAATAAAATTGGAACGATACAGAGAAGATTAACATGGCCCCTGCGCAAGGATGACACGCACAAATCGAGAAATGGTCCAAAAAATTTTTCGGACCTCTGCCATGGTCTGATATCATTTCAACCTTTTTTTTTTGTTCTTTTTGTTATAAATAAGTAAGCTTAGATGAGAAAATATCATAAAGTTACACCTAATGATGTAAATGTATTGTCAACAAAACAAACTAACATTAAATTAGAGGTAGGTGTTGAAATTGTACCAAAATTTTATTAAATACAAACCTACCATTCTCTTTTAAACTAGCCATATGGTGTCAATGTGGATGTATGATATTTAGAATGAACAAGATGGCCGGGTTGGATAACAATTCCAAATAGATTTAAATCAATAAGTGTTTGGGTTGTTCTGAATCAGTATAATTTTTTTGTTAATGTGAAGAAATTGAAATTGTTAATACTTGATAGGGTGGGCTACTAACAATAAAAGAGCTTTGATGTTATTAGCTGTTGGTCCAAAAATCCGGAACTTTGCACACAGATTCTGTTTTCCAAAATTGTGAGAGACAAAGATGGAAGGATTTGAAGGGATTGAAGACAAATTTATAGACGTCAATGGGATCAAGATGCACGTTGCAGAAATGGGTCAAGGCCCTACTGTGTTACTCATTCACGGTTTACCTGAACTCTGGTACTCTTGGCGCCACCAGATTCTTTACTTAGCGGCCCATGGGTACCGTGCTGTAGCCCCTGACCTCCGTGGCTACGGAGACACCACTGGTGCACCTGTAGGTGATCATACCAAATTCACTACAATGCACGCCGTTGGTGATCTGGTTGCACTCATTGACGCCATTGGTGGAGATAAGAAGGTGTTTGTTGTTGGGCATGATTGGGGTGTTCATATCGCTTGGAGACTGTGTTTGTTTAGACCTGATAAAGTCAAAGCCTTGATCAACTTGAGTGTTCCCTTTACTCCAAGAAATCCCGGACAGAAACCTGTACAGAATTTCCATGCTGCATATGGACAGGATCATTACATTTGCAGATTCCAGGTGATGTTTTTTGTGATTTAATTATAACCAAGATTTGATGACACAACTTTCATTGACCATAAAGTCAAGTGTATCTATCATCCATGAGCTATAATAGGGGATGTTTTTCTTGAACAGCTTTGATATATTTATTCTGTCAATTTATGTTGGTGAATCTACTTTTTCGGTTTTAACTACAAATTTCAGCTTATCGTGTTTGTTAATGATAACTTTGTATAGGAAACAGGAGAAAAGGAAGCTGTTTTTGCAAGTCTTGGAACTAAAAAAGTGCTTACAAATTTCTTGACACATTGTGATCCCCAGCCTTTTTATTTTCCTAAAGATAAACCTTTTGGAGATATGCATGATACTCAAGTCATCTTGCCCGCTTGGTTATCTCAAGAAGATTTGATTATTTCACCCATAAATTTGACCAAACTGGCTTCGCCGGAGGGATAAACTACTACCCGTGTTTTGATCTGTAAGTTCTCCATTAATTCTTTGCACTGGTAGCTTTTATAACCATTGTTCTGAGCTTGCAGAACGTGAACATTTTTGCCCCAAGTTATATGGACAGTTTTTTTAAAAACACTTGGTCAATCACAATGATTACAAATGTTCAAAATTTTGCAAGTACATAGTTTCTTTCACTCTGTAATGATTACTTTTTTTTTTACTTGTAGAAATTGGGAACTTGAAGCACCTTGGACAGAGGCTAAAATTAATGTACCAGTGAAGTTTGTTGTTGGTGAGTTAGATTTGGTGTATAGTATCCCGGGCCTCAAGGAGTACATACACAATGGTGGATTTCACAAATATGTACCTATGTTGGAAGACGTTGTCGTGGTTAATTAAAGATGCGGCTCATTTCATCACTCAAGAGGTCCCAGATAAGGTCAACAAACACATTTACGACTTCCTTCAGAAGTTCTAATCCTCGATCTTTTGATATGCTTTTGTGACTGTCCATGATTCTGTAGAGATCCCAAGGTCTCGGTTTAATGATATATGTGTTGAGGTTACTCACAATAACGTACAAGTAGTGTATAACAATTTTAGCAATTTGAAATTACCCCTTAGGATATACGTTTTGCGTCGTATGTTTTACATAATACGGAGTAATACATCTGTTAATTGCTATTTTGACTATTTTAAATAGTCAAGGAGAGGGACAAGTAGAGGTATACACTGGGTCATGTGTTTGGAATTCTTGACATACCATGATTCCCTAATATCAGGTAAATTGTGGTCATGGGCAACCATGTGCAAGTTTGTGTGTGAAGTAGTAAAAGCATCTTGTCTTACGAAAATGGCATAATACTAGTATATATGAATCTTTAAATTTGTTAAGTATATTATATATAGTCTAAGAAAGCTGTGGTCATGAGAATATGTCATATTGTCAATCTATGTTGGTCATTAAAAAGTGATTGTTACGTCATTTACAATCCCAAAGCAATGAAGAAACGTGATGTTACCTCAAATTAGCTGTGAGTTTCCATCTCATATTTATACCTTTTAACAAAGGCTATAGGTGGGCATTGAGTTTGAACAAACTTTCAATAACCCAGAATCTATAGATTAAATCTCAATTTAATCTATATCTAAAATTCAATCTAAATTGAATCAATAAACAATTTCTAAATCAATCAAAATCCCCATTTTTATTCAGGTAGGATTCACACAACAAGATTATTGTGTGTTCTATTACAAATATCAAATCTAAATTTGAGAAAGAATACCGAACATATGACCGAGAGAAACTGATCTAAGAAAAATAAAGAATAGGGTTTTTTTGTTATATCCCTAAACAGTACATAACTCCCTATATATAAAAAAAAACTATGAAAAAATAAAAAAAAAAAAAAAAAAAAAAAAAAAAAAAAAAAAAAAAAAAAAAAAAAAAAAAAAAAAAAACCAAAAAAAAAAAAAAAAAAAACAAAAAAAACATAACTCCTTATATAAAAAAAAACTATGAGCTAAATGCAATACTAGCCCCTGCACTTGTATTTTCCTGAATAAACATCTTCAGTCCCTGGAACAAACAATTTGAACACTTTAAGTCCTTCTTTGATAATCACTCATCATCAACAGCTAGATTCCAGCTTAATCTTCACATCTTATTCATAAGCAACCTGAACACATTATAATCATACAATAAGCAATAATACCAGATTAAGATTATATATTTTAACATCCCCCGTTAATCTTATTCTCAAATAAGTTTACTAAACCCAATTTCTTGCAAAACATTTCATGAGATTTTGTATCCAACCCTTTAGTTAGAATATCAGCTATATTATTAGTTGAATCTATTTTATCAACTTTAATACACCAGCCAAGATCTTTTCTCTCACAAAGTGAAGATCAATTTCTAAATGTTTAGTTCTTTCATGTAAAACATGGTTGGAAGACACTTTAATAGCAGATTTATTATCACAAAATACTTTAACAGGAAGTACATTCTTAAACTGTAAATACTGTAAAAAAAATTCAATCCAAATAACCTCACAAGTAACAGCAGCCATAGCTCTGTATTCTCCTTTAGTAGAAGACTTGGAAACAGTATTTTGTTTTTTACTTTTCCAAGATACAAGAGAACCACATAAAAAAAACACAATATCCAGTAACAGACCTTCTACTGGCAATACATTTTCCCCAGTCAGAATCAACATAGGCTTCAAGAGAGATAGAAGAAGACTTATGTATTGAAATACCCTTACCTGGAGCACCTTTCAAATACCTAAGAACCCTAAGTGCAACTTTAGGATGAGAAGCCAAAGGTTTATGCATAAATTGACTCAAGCAATGTACAGTGTAAGCAATATCAGGCCTGGTATGAGTTAAATATATTAACTTACCAATAAGTTTTTGGTAATTTGTTATATTTAACAAAACAGGATCAGAACTGCTTTCTTCACTAGAAAGTTGCACATTAGGATCAAGAGGTACATGAATGGGCTTTCCAGCAAGTAAGCCAAATTCTGCAAGTAAATATAAACAATATTTCCTTTGATTTAAACTCACGCCTTTAGCAGTCTTAATAACTTCAATTCCAAGAAAGTATTTCAATAATCCCAAATCTTTGATTTGAAATTGAGTTTTTAAATAACTTTTAAAGTTCTCAATTTAATTTTCATTATTTCCTGTAATAATATTATCATCCACATACACAAGTAAAGCAATAAACAATTCACCAGAATGTTTAGTAAACAAGGAATAATCACTTTTACTTTGAACAAACCCATGTTTGACTAAAGCTTCAGTAAGCTTAGCATTCCATTGTCTAGGAGCTTGTTTTAAACCATATAAAGATTTATTCAATTTGCAAACTCTTTTATCATTCACATCACAAAACCCTTCAGAAGGTTTCATATATACAATTTCATCAAGATCACCATACAAAAAAGCATTGCTTATATCAAGTTGATACAAATTCCAATCATTTTGAATAGCAAGATTAATCATACATCTAACTGTAACAATTTTCACAACATGAGAGAAGGTTTCATCAAAATCTATACCTTCTCTTTGACTATAGCCTTTAGCAACTAATCTTGCTTTATATCTTTCTATTTCCCCATTAGACTTATATTTAATTTTATAGATCCATATACATCCTATTGGCTCCCTTCCTTTAGGAAGATCAGTTAATACTCAGGTGTTATTTTTATGCAAAGCCTCTATTTCTTGGTTCATTGCATCTACCCAAACAGTGTGTTTGCATGCTTCACTATATTTTTGAGGTTCAGAACTCTTATTCAACTCAGTCACAAAAGAAACACACATATCACTTAGAGCAGAGTAGCACACATAATTCTCAAGACCATATTTAACACTAGAATTAACAACAAAATCTACATATTTCTTAGGAAAAACAGAAACTCTATCAGATCTTCTCAAAGACTGATTCTCAACACTATCTGTAACATTCCAATCCTTTTATTTAACGGTTGACTAGAGTCGTTAAGTCAACATAATGTGCCGTTAAGTCTTTGATAGATTTTATGCTTATATGTAGTTAATGTGTTATGCGTGTGGGACTTGAATGTCTTATTGATTGATGTAGTAATGTGGTTAAGATGTAGTTAAATGCCTTTTTGAGGTGTTCAAAGTGTTTAATGAGTTGTATATAGTCCATAGAGGTGTTTTGGTCAAGAAATATGACTTTATGAAGCTTAGGGACCAATTTTGACATGGTGTGAAAGTCAAAAACGGGTTTAGGGTCTGGGAGGGAGCCATTAGTTCATCATTTGTAGAAATATTACTTTTCTCTCAAGCCCTAGCCACCCCTTTGATCCCCTATCAAAATTCTAAGCCGAAAATCCTTCAAACGTGTGATTTAGGAGTGATTGATCGAGTATTTTGCATCCTCATTGTGATCTCCAGGTATTAGTGGTATATTGACTTTGATTTTATGTCTTTTTGATCATATGAGTCATTAGAAATCAGATCTAGACCATTGGAGGGTCAATTGATGTCGAAATAACGTTTGTTTTAATAATGCAAATCATGAGTGGTTTAATAAAGGAGTTATTTGCATTATAATGGTTTGAAAATGAAGGATTTTGATGTATGAAGGTCATGTATTTGATTTGGAGTCGTTTGGATCTGGTTTGGGGTGTAATCGATCGAACTTGTGCAGAATCGAGGCTAGTTGCGGCGCAACCAGTTTCCAGAAACATAAGTTGCAGTGCAACATAGTATGTTGCGGCGCAACTGAAGGTTTGAATTACGGCGCAACGTATGGTTGCGGCGCAACTCTAATGCAGACAAATAAGTTGCGGCGCAACGTGGTATGTTGCGGCGCAACAGGGTCAGTTTTGAAATGAGTTTAACTTTTGAACCTCCAATGCGTAGTCGTTATCGTGGGTCTTGTTTATAGGTGTTGAGGTCTGAGATATGACTTTAATAACGTGAGTATTAGCGTGTCTAATGGTCGTTTACTATATATAGGTAGACGAGACTATTTGCTTTGCACGGTAACGTAGTTGCCTATTGTCGTGCGCTTCTTTGAGGTAAGATACACTACTTTTGACACGCTGAGGGTTCAACAAACGATGGTTTCATAATTATAACTTCCCAATTGGTAACTTATGTTGTTTATGGGTATATGGGTTACACGGGAGGTAATATGGGTTATGTAGTTGACCTTTGAGACCTGAAATGTAGTCCCTCATGATATGTATTGTAGTGCATGTTATGATATGACGTAGGATGTAGTGCTATGTATGAAGTATGATGTAGTGTTATGATATGCAGTGGCTTGTGATGTTATATGATGCAGTATATGTTGATATTGATTGATGTGGTGCATGTTTGTATGGCTTGCTCATCTAGTTCACTAGACTTGCTAAGTTGCCATGTCACGTGCACGTTTAAGGGCCCAAAACGTAAAAGCAGTTAACGTAGTAAATGTTTAGGTAATGTAGTCACCTAAACTAAATGATCCAGTTTCGAGCTCGTAAAACTTTGATGCAGGAAAGTGTTAAGCTTAACCCGTACTTGCCCTAGCCCGGCTAAGTGCGTTGACATAGGTTGCTTGGGTGGCTCCTAGCAACATGGTCATTGAGATGCAGTTGAGTAATACGAGGGGTCTGACCCGCCCTCATTTGTCTTGTACATACGGATTACTCAGGGATTGGCTTGCCATTCCTTAACGACGTTTGATGTTCAACTGAATGGTTGTCATCTAGTCGGGTGTAACTTATGTTGCACATTGACGCAGTTAAAATGTAGTAAAGCAGTTAAAACGTAGTAAAGCAGTTAAAACGTAGTAAAGCAGTTAATGTAGAAAGCAGTTATGTGGTTATATGTGTGTAACGAAGTAAAGCAGGATAGGCACATTTAGGGTGGTTCATCCTATTATGAAGTATTGTGTGTTTGATATGTGTTGTGCCTTGATGAAGTACTTAAATCCATAATGTTTGAAATGGACAATTGTTTTATAACTTGAGTGTTATCTTACTTAGCTAATTCGTTAGCTAACACTTTTCTTTTGAAATGTGTTGCTCCCTCAGGTTTAGCGTAGCTGAGGTAGTTGATGAAGAAGAGCGAGGAATGGGTAGATAGCTTGATGAAGTCCTTAGCTACCCATAGATGCCGAACTTTTATAGACATTTGTTTATGTTTGTCTTTAATGGAGTTGGATTATTATGTAGTCGGTTATTTTGTGTTGGGCAGCCGACGGGTTTCTATTAAACTTGTTTTGATGATGCGATTAGTAACACCATTGAATAAGTAAACCAAATAGATTTTAATTGGTTTGGACTTTTAATGTTTCTTCCGCTTTATTTTGACGCCGTTAGGCGAAATTTTTTGGAAACCCGTATTTTTAAACGAAGGGTGTTACACTATCATTAATATTTACTTGATTTCCATCTTGATTCTCTTGTTCATCAAAAATATTCTCAAATATTTGATTATTTTCTTGAATCAAATGATTATCTAAACCTTCTTCACCCTCAGAGTTATGCAAATTTTCCTCATGTGTTGCAGTGGTCTCACTCTCATTGGTAGTATCCTCATGGGCACTGCCAGAATGAGGTGAACCTTTGCCATCACCATTAGGTTCCTTACTATCTCTTTCTTCATCATTGGGTGGTTTAGGATACTCATTATCATCAAAAAAGTCAGAAAAAACATTTTGATTTAATTCTTTAGAAGAAACAGTTTATTGTTTTAAAGGAAAAATATTCTCAAAAAATTTAACATCTCTTGAAACAAAAATAGAATTATCATCAAGTGACAAAAGCTTATAACCCTTTTTTGAAGATGAATAACCTAACATAATACTTTTGGTTGTTCTACTAGAAAATTTGTCATTATTTAAGTTTTTTGAAAAACATAAACAACCAAAAGTTTTTAAGTGAGAGAGATTAGGTAACTGATTAAATATCATTTCATAAGGAGACTTTCCATTAAGCACAGAGGAAGGTAATCTGTTAATCAAATAGGTACCAGTTAGAACACATTCAGTCCACAAATTAAGAGGGAGTCCCCCCTGGAAAAGAAGAGATCTAGCAACATTTAGAAGATGTCTATGTTTTCTTTCAACCACCCCATTCTGTTGGGGTGTATAAACATTAGAAGTTTGATGAATTATACCATTTGTTTCAACAAATGCATTAAACTTTAAATTCAAAAATTTTGTACCATTATCACTTCTCAAAGTTTTAATGGTAGTTTTAAACTGGTTTTTGATCAAGTTAAAAAAACAGAATTACATTTTCAAGAACCTCATCTTTAGATTTTAATAAGTAGACCCAAACTGCTCTTGTATAGTCATCAACAATAGTTAAAAAATACTTGTATCCTCCCCTTCCAGTGACCTTATAAGGTCCCCAAACATCTAAATGTATTATTTGACCAAGAAAAGTAGTCTTATGATCACTTATAGGAAAAGAATTTCTTGTTTGCTTAGCTTGATGACATATATCACAAACAGTTTCAATTTCATGTTTATATCTAAACATATGTTGCATTTTACTTAAAACAGAATCATAAGGATGACCAAGTCTAGAATGCCATACAGGTTTAGCCACATTGCAAGTAACAAGTCTAGGTATACCTTGTAAACACTCATCAATATAGTATAAACCACCAATTTGTTTACCAGTTCCCAGAACCTTCATTGCATTCAAACCCTGAGTCATAACATAGCACAATGATTCATCAAAAGCCATAAGTAATTTACTATGTTTAGCTACCTTATGAACAGAAAGTAACTTAACATAGTATTCAGGCACAACTAAAACATCATATAATGTCAAGTAATTAGTTAACTGAAGATTCCCAATTTTTTGGATATAAGCAAAAGTTCCATTTGGATGACTCACTTTTATTTTTAATGCAGATACATCAATGACATCAACCATATTATTATCAGTTTAAGTAATATGATGATTAGCCCCAGAGTCATTAATCCATCTTTGTTTTGAAAGTTTTGGTCTCATATTAGCATTAGAACAAAAAAATTTATTATTGTTAAAAACCACACCTGCCATATTGGCATTCACATTTTGAGAAGAGTCTGAACTGTCCTTAAGAAGATTCATGATTCTGGTTAACTGTTCTTCAGAAAATGAAGGAGAAGAGGATGAAGCAGAAGTATTATTACTAGAAACTCTTCTGTTATTTAGACTGAGATCCTGCAAACCTTTTTTTACCAAAATCTGGAGGATATCCAATGATCTTAAAACATTTATCAATAGAATGACCAATAAAACCACAGTTCTCACACACAATAGAAGAACCTTTGTTATTATACTGAGAAGTACTGCCTTTAAAGTTCTTTGAAAAAGTATTATTATTAGGAAAACCTTTAGATGAATTAACCTTAGACACAAAAGCAGAAGACTGAGATTTTTGAGTAGATGTAGAAGAAATACCCCTATGAGACTCATCTCTAGATAAAATAGAATAAGCAGTTTTAAGATCAGGTATTGGTTCTTTAGTTAAAATGGTACTTCTCACATTAACATACATATCATCAGTCCCATCAAAAATTGCATGAGTTTCATTAACTGAGTATGCTTAGTAAAATCAGAAGCAGCATGACAAGTACATCTAGGTAATTGCACCAAAGCATCAAACTGTTTCCATAGAGCATTTAACTTGTGATAATAATCAGATAATGGCATACCATTTTGACATAGAGAATTAATCTTATGATGCAAATTAAAAATCACAGAACCATCTACTTTATCATAAGTCTCTCTGAGTTCTTTCCACACAAGACTAGCTTTTCTGCTAAAAATTTGCCCTAAATATAGCTCTTCATTAATAGAATTAAGAATCCAAGACAAAACCATAGCATTACATCTATCCCACTGTTTTCCTAACACTTCATCAGTATTAGATCTTTTACAAGTACCATCAACAAACCCTATCTTATTCTTAGCTTCTAAAGCCAAAATCATAGCACAACTCCAGATTTGATAATTTTCAGTTCCTTTTAGTTTAATAGAAACAATAGACAGAGTGGATGAATCATTAGGATCCAAGTGTAAAGGACTACTTAAATCCAGTTTACTGATTTTAGTAATATTATCACTATTGACTTCAGATTCCTCATATTCATATTCAAAACCATTATTGACATTATCATCATCGATTGTAACAGAATTCAGAAATCAACACACAATCTCAAATATAGATCAAACTATCAAACAAATCACACAAGCAAAAAACACTTAACAGATAATGAAAACAAATAATACCAAAGAGAACAGAACAAAATAAAAAAAACTTATTCTCACAATCGTGCCAGGGACAAGATTCCAACACCTCTCAAGGAGGTAGGTCAAGTATAACACGACTGTTTTTTAGAGAAATAAGTAAAAAACTTGATTAAAACTTTTTAACAAAAGTAATAAGGAAAGAGAACACAAACAGTGCTATCGGATGAATTTTGCAGCGGAATAACTCTACTATTCAATCGATTCACTTAGTCGATGAATAGCAGAATCAAGAAGAATCAACAGAAGAAACCAGATCTTGAAACCCTAACCCTAATTATTTTTTTCCAAAAATTAGGGTTTTCAAACACAATTATATCTAGAAATCCAAACGGTGATCAGATGACCATACGCCGTTCGCAAAACTAGATCTAAACCAGAGAATCCCCAAATTTAGTCAAAACCCTAAAACGGAGAACACGAAACCCTAGATTTATTATTATAGAAAATTAATTCGATTAATCACGATTTTCTTATACGAAAACCTGGCTCTGATACCATGAACAAACTTTCAATACCCAGAATCTATAGATTAAATCTCAATTTAATCTATATCTAAAATTCAATCTAAATTGAATCAACAAACAATTTCTAAATCAATCAAAATCCCCACTTTTATTCAGGTAGGATTCACACAACAAGATTATTGTGTGTTCTATTACAAATATCAAATCTAAATTTGAGAAAGAATACCGAACATATGACCGAGAGAAACTGATCTAAGAAAAATAAAGAATAGGGTTTTTTTGTTATATCCCTAAACAGTACATAACTCCTTATATATAAAAAAAACTATGAGCTAAATGCAATACTAGCCCCTGCACTTGTATTTTCCTGAATAAACATCTTCAGTCCCTGGAACAAACAATTTGAACACTTTAAGTCCTTTGATAATCACTCATCATCAACAGCTAGATTCCAGCTTAATCTTCACATCTTATTCATAAGCAACCTGAACACATTCTAATCGTACAATAAGCAATAATACCAGAATAAGATTATATATTTTAACAGAGTTTTATGATAAATAACATTAACATCTGATTCATTTATAAAGGACGATTTATAAATGAAAGGAGTGCCTTATAATCACCGTTAATTAGGTCATAGATTAAGGACGATTTATTGAACAGACTATATTTAAGTTGCCATATCTCCTGTTTCCAATTAAATACAGGCTTTCTGAGTTCTTTTGTTTAGGAAAATATAATACGAGTATAATAATATAGCTTTGATGACAAGTTTTGAATTTTCGTTGTCCATTGAAGAGTAAGCAAAGACCTATCAAAGAGAGGCTTTATTCCTTGTTTAGTTGTTTGCAATATTATTTTATGCATCATGTGGGAACGCTTATATTAAAGTCGTAAAATGAAAACATAACACTTAAGGGTAATAAAGATCCGCTAATACCGTTGAACAAACAGTACTATCGTTTTGTCGTACATATATATGGCCATATGGGGCTACAAAAGCATCTAAAAAAAACATATATGGTTGCTTGCGGAAACATGGTTGATTGGTTTAGCAACAATATTTATCTGGAGCACAACATAAAGGAACCTGGTTGGCAATCTGAGCCGACCAATTATAGCTTTAAACGCGTTGTATACTAAATTTTTGATGAATTAAATTTAAGCTTGATAGGATGAAAGATATCAAACCTAAATGCGTGCCAACAAAGGCCGTCTGTTGATGCATCGGTTGCTTCTCCAACCAACGTCATTGGCACAAGGCCATCGGTTTTTGCATCAGCTGTAATGGCGTCATTACTCATGGCTTAACCAAAAAGTTACAATCATGTGCTGAGCATGAAGGCTGGAAGAGTCACAAGTTTACACATACATAAAACAGAAACTTGGCTCCGAACTCAATCTTTTTAGTGGTTTTAGACAGGACAAATTTTGAGGTCTTTTAATTTTATAAAAGTCTAACAAAAACTTTGTATTAGTTATCTGTGTGTAGACCTATGAAAATAAATTATTAAAGTTTTTAACTCTAATGTTTAGTCTAGTCAAGGGATTTATATTTTTTTTATCTTTATTTTAATTTATGTGTCACAAGGATTTATGTTTTGTCTAGCATGGGCGATCAAAATTATTTAGACCATCCTCATTCACAACCCGATCCAACCTTACTATTCATTAAATAATTATTTTCTTGCATCAGCTGTAATGGCGTCATTACTCATGGCTTAACCAAAAAGTTACAATCATGTGCTGAGCATGAAGGCTGGAAGAGTCACAAGTTTACACATACATAAAACAGAAACTTGGCTCCGAACTCAATCTTTTTAGTGGTTTTAGACAGGACAAATTTTGAGGTCTTTTAATTTTATAAAAGTCTAACAAAAACTTTGTATTAGTTATCTGTGTGTAGACCTATGAAAATAAATTATTAAAGTTTTTAACTCTAATGTTTAGTCTAGTCAAGGGATTTATATTTTTTTTATCTTTATTTTAATTTATGTGTCACAAGGATTTATGTTTTGTCTAGCATGGGCGATCAAAATTATTTAGACCATCCTCATTCACAACCCGATCCAACCTTACTATTCATTAAATAATTATTTTCTCACTCTTCTATCGACCCAACTCAACCAAACTCAATTTTTACACTCCTATTAACAACTCAACCAACTATTTTTTTAAAATTATTTATAATGTTGAATATTAAGTTAAAAATACATTTTTCATTCAAAAACTATTTATAATGACTTAGATGTTTCAGTTATCAACTATTTGCGGAATCACCAACCATTAGCTACAAAAACTTAAATGTCTCAATTATCATTTTAAGATAATATATAACTCATTTTATATTAAAAAATAATTTGAATCCCACTAAAATACAAACAAAAGTAGAAAATAAAATAATGTATAAATATTAGGAAAATGATAAGGGCGTCACTAACAACTTATTACATGTTTAAAAAGTTGTACATTATATATTAAAAACCCCCCTGAATTTTCTAACAGCAAGGTACAAATTTTAATGCACCCAATTAATTTTTACTGATAGCCCTAAGGGTGTCATTAACAAAACTCTAAATATTATTATATCCATTATAAAAAGAAAAATGATATATTTTAAATTTATTTTGGAAACCCTTCCATACGAACCAATATAGAGTACACAACTATTTGTCAGGAATCTTGACTTTACTACAGTTATCCTTTTATATATAAATATTACTCGTATAATTTAACTCATGTTGTTTTGTGATATTATACGTTAGATTGATATGCGAAACAAGAATGATTTTTGCTTTATGTCTACTTTTTAATTAATATATCACAAGTAATTGTATACTGTATTTACTTTAGAATGAACATGTTCTATTTAATTACCATAAAAACTATATTATTATTATTATTATTATTATTGTATTTAGTATCAACTATTTTTATTTATGTCTATTATTGTCTTTTTACATATAATATTAAAAGTTACAGCTACTCTGCTAAACACTTAAATATATCTAAAAAGCTTCAGCTTCCAGCTTTCAGCTACAGCTACCAGCTACTAGCTTGCCACCAGCTACCATCTTCCAGCCAACAGATACCAGCTAGTTTTGCCAAACATAACCTATGTGTGAAAAAGCTTGTCCTAGAAGCTTTATTTGCTTCTCAGAACATCTCCAAAGGAAAAAAGCTTTTAAAAGCTTTTTTTAGTTGTCACCCCATACATCAATACCTTCAACCTATATAAAAAGTCTTTTACTCCAATGGTGGCTTTTTTAATAGCTTTTTTTGATTGAATACATACTTATTGCTAAATATATACAACTTATCCTCATCTATGTATAATGTAAAATATAACCCTCTTTTACAATAAAGAATGTAATGGTTCCTTAACAACCATATGTGAAGGACATAAAACAGTAATATTAAACAAGTAATTTGAGAACTCTTAAAAACAAAAATTACATAACATTGAAATTAAATTAGCTAGAGATTACAACAGGTGATAATAATAATCAAATATAAATGACAATAAACGTAAATGATAATAGAATAGTTGTTGGAGTGCCATAAAATGGAATATGAGCGATACACTCATTTATAGTAAAAGAAAGACTAAAGTGAATGAATGATAAAGTCTTGTCTTTTTCCTTTTACATTACTATTCTATGTTTCAATTTTTTATATATCCGTATTTTAATTTTTAATTATAATACTAATAAATATTCATACCAAACAAAACTTTTACTAACATGTGCAGGAGGGTATAAAATGATATTGTAAATAAACAAGGTTAGTAATAGGACTTGAGAAGGGGGTAAAAGAGAATTTTGATTAGAAAAAAGCTTTTCATCGAAAGTTTGATCATTGTCAAGCTTTTGATAAAAAAAAATCTTTACTCCCAATGATGTCAAGTCATTGAAAGACTTTTTTCCTCCAAAAAAAGCTTTCCATCAAGCACCATTGGAGTTGCTCTCAAAGAAGCTTTTATGTGTATTCCAAAAAAACAAAAAAAACAGATCTTCCATCATATTCAAAAATCTCTCTCTCTCCCAATATGATCTGCTTTTTCTTGGATTCAGATCTATTTTTTCATCATATTTTCATCTCTCTCTATCCAAAATCAGATCTCCATTTCCATGGATTCTCTCTATCTAAAAACATCTTTTCGATGTTAAGGTAGATCTATCCAATAGGTTGAGGTAAATCTATATTTGACTTATTATTTTTTTATTGTGTTTGTTTCTGTAACCATCTTTGTTCTATGCTCCAACAGATTTTTTTCATTGTGATGATGAAGGAAAGATAAGTTTTACACTACATTCTTGAGTTTTTTTTAGATGGGATAAGGAAAGAAATGATAGGAAATAATGTAAAATCTTCATTCTTGAGTTTTTCTTATAAAAGAAAAGAAAAAGAATGATAGGGAAACTTATGGATTTTTGCTCTTAAAACTTTCTTGCCAAATTGGCATGATTTAGAAAGAAAGGAAAGGATAACTAGGTAAAATTACAATTTCACCCTTCAATCTATTTCTAATAATTTATCTAATAAGGGTATATTTGTAAAACTATATTTTTTTTCCTTTTCCTTTCCTTTCATTTAAACTCAAGAATGTAAATAATCTTTTTGATTCTTTTCTTTTCTTTCATTTTTTCTAAAACTCAAGAATGCATTATATACATACCATATCTTTTCTTCTCCTTCTCTATCCAATCTTATCATTTCTTTTCTTTTAAAATTTATCTCGAGAATGCAGTGTTAAAGGTTTTTTTTTAGGGATTATTACCTTAATAAACAAAAAAAGAGACCTATTTTATAAATTAGACATCTTTTTGAAATCTTACCAAAGTAGACACAATACCCGTGCATGTCATGTACAAACCTTACGGACTACACCTGGCCCCACTGTAGTACGTATAATGGTATATCATCTGTATTCCAACATCCCCATCTTTTCTCTCTCCATCTTCAATCTTTTATTTTATATTATTAACTGTAATCAAATTAATTGTAATATAGTTGTTATTAGTAATTATAATCAGACTATAATTAGGATAATCATTGTTGTTATTAATAATCAAAATCAAATTATATTTAGATACAGATTCTTCTTATATAAACTGAAATCTACAAATAAAACTCACAATAAACAAAATTATTGAAAACTCCATGAACTAGCTGCTACTTTTATTGTTCTTAACAATCATGGCTAACGAAAATAAAATTATTTTTTTGCAAGACATCAATGAGAACTCGATCAATTATGTAATTAAAGTTAAGATATTGCTTCTCTAAAAGAGTTTGTATAAAAGAAACTCTGCTACACCATCCAACCTTTATATGATTTATCATTCAGTATTTACATTTATATATCTTACTTCCTTTTTATGTATATTTTTACACTTAACGTATAATTATTTTTTTGTTTCATATACTAATTTTTATATTAATAATGTTGTAAAACTCGTGTATATGACACGGGTCTAAAATCTAGTATCTAACTATATGGAAATCTAACATATAATTTTATTTTATTTTTTGAAGGACGGATATACCCCGTTGATTATTTTACATGTACATATAGTATGTATGTCATACAAATTAACATATGCATGAATATACTTTTATGAAATAATAATTATGAGGATATAGGATGGAATAATACCTTGCTCCACTTGTTCACATGTAGATGCCATCTTGCTATGGTATACTATATATGATTTCCCTAAAAGCCGATATATCGATTTTTGTAGAAATCAAAATGGTTATTTATAGACAAAAGTTTGGTCGATTATATTTGACTTTTTTTTTAACTACATTAATATAATGCCTGAGGATAACTATGGACGATAATCACACAAAAAGAAAGGACCTAATCTTTTCTTATATGTTACGTGCTTCAAATCTATTCCTTTTTAGTTCTTACACATAATGTTTGGTTTACAAAGTTACTTAATTCGAATCATTATCGCAACATTAAAACATGAAACGTATTTAAAAATCGTCAATGACAGTTCAAAAATGAAAGGACGACAAACCTCGGTAAAACCACAAGGACTTATTAGATAAAGATGATGTATATCGTTTCCTACTTTGTAGGCCTATAGTTAGCTTAGGCTCTTTGTATATCGTTTCCTAAGTATTTGTGATGTATACCGTTTCCTACTTTGTAGGCCTTGTACAACCCTATATATATAAAGGGTTATTGTATTCCACAAATATACAAGAACACATTCACATACAATACGCGTTTATGGTATCAGAGCCATACACGTAATTTTTTTCTTTTCTCCGTCCCACCAAGTCCCATCATGTCAGACGAAACTCCCAACACTCCTCCTGGCAGTGGTGAGGCTACGGCCACCCCTAAACCATTGCATCCTGTGTACACAGTGACGAATATTCAAAACAAAGTTCGGGTACTTGATGGGATAAAGGTAACGTATTCTGCCTGGGTAAAATTGTTCACGCTCCATGCGAAGGGCTATGAAGTTCTTCCCCATATTGATGGCACAGCTGCTCCTGACAACACGGACCCGACTTACGAGTCATGGGTTAAGATAGATGCCATCGTCCTTCAATGGATCTATGGTACTCTATCAGACGACCTTCTTGTTCGCATCCTTGAGGCCGACACTACCGCTAGAGATGCATGGGTAAGGTTACAGAATGTGTTTCTCAATAATAAAGGCTCACGAGCTGCAACTCTCGAGCACACCTTCACTAACCTAAAACTTGTTGCGTGTTCTTCTATGGAAGAATATTGTCAGAAACTCAAAGATCTAAGCGAACAGTTGAAAGAAGTCGATCAACCATGCAATGAAGCTCGGTTGGTTATGCAATTGGCGAGAGGTCTCCCACCCGAATATCGTGTGGTGGCATCACTTATTAATCAACAGTCCCCTAAATGGGATGTTGCCAGAGACATGATTGAACGAGAAGCACAAACATTGGCAACACAAGATTCGAATCATATTCTCGCCGCCACAAGTCAGCCACCACCGACAAAATCAACCCACCCGATCCAACCTGCATCGCATCCAGACTCTTCTCAACGTTCAGGACAACGCGGTCAGAATCCATCGCAATACCAGAGTCGAAGTAATCGCGGTAGAGGTCGTGGGCGTGGGCATTCAAACAGGAACAATAATTATGGAAACAATTATGGTAATGGCAATAGTTATAGCAATGGCCGAGGACCACCAGTCAGTTTTTCCCCTCCTTGGGCCTCATGGAGTCTGCCCCCGTGTCCATATCCAACTCAGCCTACTGGCTGGCCCAACAACTGGCCCAATACACCTACGAGCTCTGGCCCACAGCCATCTTCGGCCCACATGGTGTATCAACAGGGACCTCCAACCGCCTATAATGCTTTAAGTCCAACTGATCTTGGTTATGCTTTTAATAACATGCAGCTTAATCACACTGGCCAACCATGGAATATGGATTCTGGCGCCACCTCTCATGTCACTAATGACCAAGGTAAAATTCTAAATCCCTCTTCTTTATCCTCTTTTAACACTATTTATGTTGGGAATGGTAAAGGGTTGTCAATCACAGGTTCTGGCAATAGCTTTCACCAATTACCTAATAAAACTTATTCCCTAACCAACATTCAGCATTCCCCAAACATCATTAAAGATCTTTTGTCCGTCCGACAGTTTACTCGTGACAATTCTGTTTCCATTGAATTTGATCCGTTTGGTTTTACTTTGAAGGATCTCAAGACTGGCAAGGCCCTTTCACGCCATGATAGCACGGGGGTCCTCTGTGAGTCCCTTAAATTACGAGATGTTTAACCAATGAAAGTGTAAAATACAACAAGTCTAATAATCACTAGATTGGACTAGTATTACTTGTAAATAAAGATGCAAGATATATAAACAAAGTAATACAAGACTTAAAGCAATAAACAAATAAAGTGGACCATTATGTATGTTTCATGGGTATTTCATTTATTGATGTTTAAATAAAATACAAGGTTGTTGCGGAATCAAGATAACACAATTAAGTGTGTATCCTAACAACCTATGAGTTACAATATGATCTATATTTGTCAAATAACTCTTTAGGATCGAGATACTTAAAGTTGTGAAGTATCCCTGTTTAAGATCGAGAGTATTTGGACAAATTCACTTTCATGCAAAGTGTTATGCTAAAAAGTATTTTTCTCAAGGATATGACTTTGTATTTATAGGCAACAAAATTCACCAGTGAATTTTGTGCCGTACAAATATGGTTGTATACATTTAATGATCTGACAAGAACATTAAATGTATTGGATAAGGAATAAGGATAAAGTCATATCAAGTGCAAGTGTATCCTTTTATCCAACCACCTTAACACACGTATACTTTGTTAAAGAACAAGTGGATTGTTCTTTGGAAAGTGTGTTAAAGGCATAAGTCAAACCTCGATATCAGTGTTCAGACTTGTAGTATCTAGAACACTGACAATCCTCCAGTGTGCAGATCTGGTAAGACTTTCCAGTGGACTCCGCCATTTGTTAAGTCTTCTTCCTTCAGACTTCAGTCTTTGACTTCAGTCAGAATGTCTTCAGTAGAGTAGATCTGGACTGGGGTGAAGTCTTCAGTGAGCTAATCTGGAGAATGCTCCAGATTATCTATACAAGTAAATGCTCACTAGTCTTCAATTATTTCTGGACAAATCTTCAGAGGGACTCCAGATTCCAAGTCTGGAGTAGGTCCAGTAGATAAACGTTTTCTGGTCAGATCTTCAGTGAGGCTCCAGTAGTCGGGTCTGGAGCGAGACCAGCAAAACAAGTTTTCTTAACAAACCTAAATAAGGTTCCAGTAGTCCAGTCTGGAGCCAATCCAGTAAGTCTGGACTAAATCTGGACCTAACATCCTCTATCCATTCACTCCACCTACTCAAGTTTTTATCACCACCACTGCATCTCATTGGCATGATCGTCTTGGACACCCCGACGCTCCAGTCTTAGATTTTTTTATCTTGTAACTTTATTATTCCATGTAATAAAAATCAAACTATGTCACTTTACCATTCATGTCAAATTTCAAACAGTAAACGTCTTCCATTTTTTTATTCCAATACTCGCACCAATGCACCATTTGATATTATCCATTGTGATTTATGGACGTCGCCTGTCACTAGTAACTCAGGTTATAAATACTACATGGTCTTAATTGATAACTATACCAATTTTGTTTGGACCTACCCACTTAAGTTTAAATCCGAAACTTTTGACACTTTTAGAGGCATTACATACTAGCACCTACTTACATAATATATTGCCTACCCAAAAGCTTAACTTTTTCACTCCTACTTTTGCCCTCTATAACAAACATCCCACTTATGATCACCTACGGGTGTTTGGTTGTGCATGCTACCCAAATCAATCAGCAACTCAACCCCATAAGCTTCACCCTCGTTCCACTTGATCCATCTTTCTTGGTTACCCTAGTGAATATCGAGGATATCGGTGTTTAGACCCAATCACAGGAAAGATTCATCTTTCTAGACACGTTATTTTCGACGAACTTACCTTCCCGTTCAACTCCCCGATCTCCTCCTCTGCTTATCAATTTCTTGAGGATGATCCCCACCCTTTACTTTTCCAGCCCCCACCACTCACTAGTCAACCAACTGGTTTACATCCCACACCCGCTCAAACAACCGCTCAAATAACCGCTAGCCCGATACAACCGCCCATACAAGCTTCTGCACCCCTAGTCCAGGCCCAACCAATACCTTCTCATCCCATGACCACACGTGCAAAAGATGGTATCACCAAACCAATTACCCGACTTAACCTTCATACAACTACCTCCCCACCAGTTTCGCCTATTCCCACATCCTACACCAAAGCTATTGCGGATCCTAATTGGCTACGCGCCATGAACACAGAATATAGTGCTTTAGAGGAAAATGATACATGAGAACTAGTTCCACGACCAAGTGACAGTCCAGTGATTCGTTGTATGTGGCTGTTTCGCCATAAATTTAAGTCGGATGGTTCGTTGGAACGGTATAAAGCAAGATTATTTGTTAATGGTAAGTCTCAAACTGTGGGTGTTGATTGTGACAATACCTTCAGTCCAGTTGTTAAACCGAGCACCATTCGTACGGTTTTGTCTTTAGCGGTGTCTCGATCTTGGCCCATTCATCAACTAGATGTCAAAAACGCCTTCTTACATGGTGATTTAAAAGAGACAGTGTATATGCATCAACCACCACATTTTGTTAGCAAATATTTTCCTCATCATGTTTGTCGACTTAAGAAGTCGTTATATGGGTTGAAGCAGGCTCCCCGGGCTTGGTATCATAAGTTTGCTTCCTTTATTACATCACAGGGCTTTCGTAGTAGTACTTGTGACACTTCCCTCTTTATTTATAAAGATGGACCGCCGGTTGCTTATTTGCTGTTGTATGTCGATGATATTATCTTAACAGCTTCAACTACGGTTTTGTTACAACAAATAATTCGGTCCTTATCATCCACTTTTGCAATGACCGGTCTTGGACACTTGCATCATTTTTTGGGTATTAAAGCAATTCGTGACACACATGGTCTTTTCTTGTCCCAATCTCAGTATGCTAGAGAAATCTTACAATGGGCTTCAATGTCTAATTGCAAGCCCTGCAGTACTCCGGTTGATACCTCAGCGAAATTAAGCGCCACTGATGGGGCTTTGCTCTCGGATGGGACGTTATATAGACAGCTTGCTGGTGCCCTACAGTACATCACCTTCACTCGTCCGGATATTACCTACGCTGTTCAGCAGGTATGTTTGTTTATGCATGCTCCACGAGAACCGCATTTTGCTTTTATGAAGCGGATATTTCGGTATATCAAAGGCACACTTGATTATGGTCTACGCATCATGGTTTCTACCTCTCAAGATTTGACTGCTTATTCTGATGCTGATTGGGGTGGTTGTCCTGACACATGACACTCCACTTCTGGTTAATGTGTTTTTTTGGGAGATAATTTGATATCATGGTCATCTAAGCGACAACACACCATCTCTCGTTCAAGTGCTGAGGCTGAATATCGTGGGGTAGCTAATACAGTAGCCGAAACAAGCTGGTTAAGAAATCTATTGCTGGAGTTACATGTTCCCATATGCAAAGCCACTGTTGTTTATTGTGATAATGTTTCGGCTGTGTATCTTTCTGGAAATCCAGTTCAACATCAACGTACTAAGCATGTGGAGATGGATATTCACTTTGTTCGTGAAAAAGTGCAATATTTTTGGTAAAAAAAAAAAAAAAAAAAAAAAAAAAAAAAAAAAAAAAAAAAAAAAAAAAAAAAAAAAAAAAAAAAAAAAAAAAAAAAAAAAAAAAAAAAAAAAAAAAAAAAAAAAAAAAAAAAAAAAAAAAAAAAAAAAAAAAAAAAAAAAAAAAAAAAAAAAAAAAAAAAAAAAAAAAAAAAAAAAAAAAAAAAAAAAAAAAAAAAAAAAAAAAAAAAAAAAAAAAAAAAAAAAAAAAAAAAAAAAAAAAAAAAAAAAAAAAAAAAAAAAAAAAAAAAAAAAAAAAAAAAAAAAAAAAAAAAAAAAAAAAAAAAAAAAAAAAAAAAAAAAAAAAAAAAAAAAAAAAAAAAAAAAAAAAAAAAAAAAAAAAAAAAAAAAAAAAAAAAAAAAAAAAAAAAAAAAAAAAAAAAAAAAAAAAAAAAAAAAAAAAAAAAAAAAAAAAAAAAAAAAAAAAAAAAAAAAAAAAAAAAAAAAAAAAAAAAAAAAAAAAAAAAAAAAAAAAAAAAAAAAAAAAAAAAAAAAAAAAAAAAAAAAAAAAAAAAAAAAAAAAAAAAAAAAAAAAAAAAAAAAAAAAAAAAAAAAAAAAAAAAAAAAAAAAAAAAAAAAAAAAAAAAAAAAAAAAAAAAAAAAAAAAAAAAAAAAAAAAAACAAAAAAAACCCAATATTGGATGAATATTGACTAGTCAAAAGTTGAAGCTTGGCTTTCGTATATAACTTGGCATGCGGCTACTCATGAAATGACCAAGTTTTTGACTTTTGATCAATTGCTGCTAATTAACACATGATTGAATCAAATTCAGATCAATAATAAGTCGTCTATTGTTTGCTGGGGGCAAAGAATTACGTATTCTTAGAAGAGGAGTTATGTTTTTAAAGTCAAATTTTATTTAGAAACTACATTCAGAGATATGAAAATCAGCCGTGATATAGCAAGGTAAGTTATCCAACAAAAATATGATTCAAAATGAGATATAGTAGTAACTTCTATTAATCAAAGTCAAATTCACTATTTCACACCTTTCCTCTTCCATGCTCCTATAATACATTTCCAAAAACAATTCAAATTATAATCCAAGATAGAGTTGTCATTTTAAAAACCGGGAATGCTGTACCTGATGAAATTACTCATGCATATATATGTAATATCGATATATGCAAGTCATGTAAATTTCAAATCCACTTTTGGGTGGTTTATAAGTCTTGTAGTTATAGTATCATATTTGGTCAGAAACAATTTGTCTTCGTTTTCCCTAGCATTCTTTTAACCATACCGTCTTAATTACAACGATGTAGATGATTTATAGTTAATTTCTCTAGATTTATCAAACAACGGTATTCATTATATTTTTCACCCAATTTCATTTCTTTTAAATTCATTTCTTTCAATTTCTCTGAATTTTCCCATACCAAACGTCCAAACGCACCCTTACAGAATTTGACAAACCCATTTTTATTATCCTTGATTTGTTTTTCCTATTATGGAAATAGTGATACAGCAAGAAATGAAGTGGATTTTGTGGCGATCCTATTTGGAGAAACCAACTATAATTATTATTTAATCATATGAAAAACATAAAATTCATAACATAAACCTTATATATATATAGATAGATAAAGAACGTACCAGTACATGATTGATAATAAAAACCATCAAAGAAAGTTACATAATCAAGAACAATGAAACTTCAAACAGAAATACAAGTAGAATACTTGTTTTTATTTTATTTTATTTTAAGTAGCCAAATAACATATAGTTACTTAGATGAACAGAACCATAACACTTGTGCACCCGCATCTCAAGCTTGTGTTTGTTACCCAATTCTAGGAGTACGAACCGTAATCCCCCTGTTGTTAACCCACACAAGAACCCTATCACAGATAAAAATCTGAGCGATATCGGTTCCTTCTAAGATAATACGTGTATTAACCAGCGGGTTTTCATTCTCTATTGTGCTCGCTGCAGATGTTCCTGTCTCGCCAACTAGCTCCGGCCATGATGTTTTACCTACATATAATAGAATTATAAATTATAAAACACGTACAAAACGCTAAACTAGTGTTCAAATAAACTAGGGAATTTTTTATTTATTTATAATTTAATTAATTATTATAAGTATATAACGGCTTCATTAGACTCGCAATGAATAATGCGTTGTAATAAAAATGTTGGGCATGCATTTGGTCATGCATTAATCAATAAACCTTAAATTTATGCCTGGTTTATGTACTTCATATACGATATATCCTAAACATTTTAATAGTTTTTTTTTATTTAAAAAAAACAGGCTTAAATCTGAAATGTCTTGCTTTTGTTAGTTTTTAATTCTAACAATGTGGCAAACCTTATCATCTTGTACAAAATGTCTATGGACATCTAACATATTATATTTGTTTTGCATGCACATTTTATGTATGTCGTACAAATTAACATATGCAAGAATATAATATACTTTTGAATTATTATGAGGATATAGGATGGAAGAATACCTTGCTCCACTTGTTCACATGTAGATGCCATCTTGCTATGCTTTATATGATTTCCTTAATTAAAAGCCGATATATCGAATTTAATTTGTGAAATCAAAATGGTTATTTATAGACAAAAGTTTGGTCGATTTTTGACTTTTTTAAATATGAACATAATGCTTAAGATAGCTATATGGATGTCGGACGATGATCACACAGGAAGAACTGACTTATTCTTTTTTATGTTACGTGCTTCAAAATCTGTTCCTTTTTAGATTTTACACATAATGTTTGGCTTTGAGGTGGACAAAAATTGGGTTTGAGCCAACCCAACCCGAACCGGTTTTTAACTGGTTATGGGTCAAATGTGGACCCTTTTTACCGGGTTTTTCCTGGTTTTTGTGCCAAAAAATGAAGCCGACCCGATCTCTACCCGGTGCGAATACCTATACCGGGTTCAAACTACCGAGTTTTTTAATATCCGAACTGGTTTTGGTCAAACCTGGGTTTGGTTGGTTTCGGGTTCCAACCTGGGTTTTTTTCCCTATCTCTAGTTTGATTTAAATAATTCACTAAATTAGAATCATTATTATTTATAACCAACAAATTAAAACATGGAAGGCATAAAAAATCGTCAATGACAAATTTGAAATGCAAAGAATAAATTTGGTTATTTGGCAAAACCACAAGGACTATCCATACAATTAACTCGTAGGTATATTATGAACTCTAAATATTGTTGGATATGAGTTTGAATGATGGAAATATTGTTGTAGTGTAGGTGGGTTGGATAGTTGGAAGAAATGTACGTTGGTCATATTTACGGGCAATGCAAATTTAAGTTTGTCACTTTTTGTCATTTGAAACGTTTCAAATTATTTATTAGATTATACGTTTATAAATAAAGTCTTTTACAAATAAGAAATACAATAAAAAGCTGTCTGGTGTAACAATTTATCGTAATATAATAATATTTGATTCGAAAATGAGATTGGACAAATAAAAAAGGTCACCTCTTTGACATTCAAAACATGCATTTTGTGATATATGAACTAAAATGATAAGTTCGAAAATGAATAACCACGAACAAAAATGTTTCTCGTTTGTTTTCTACTTTTCTGGGGTCTGTGACTACAATTAACCACGTACGTATAAAATCAGCTGAACTTATTTGTTCTATTTATTTATTTAGCTTTTATTTGTGGCCTTGTGAATATTGACTAGTCAAAAGTTGAAGTTTGGCTTTCGTATATAACTTGGCATGCGGCTACTCATGAAATAACCAAGTTTTTGACTTCTGATCAATTGCTGCTAATTAAGACATGATTGAATCAAATTCAGATCAATAAGTCGTCTGTTGTTTGTTGGGGGCAAGAATTACGTATATTCCTTAAAAAGAGGAGTTATGTTTTTAAAGTCAAATTTCATTTAGAAAATTCAGAAATTTGTAAAATTAACCAAACAAAAATATGATTCAAAATGAGATAATAGTAGTAACTTCTATTAATAAATATGACTTTCAATAGAAAGTGATCGCACACACATTACATTACAACTACAAAACAGAATAAAATAAAAGAATCAGATTCAATATTCAGGACACATATATGTAGCCTTACTCATCAAGATTTGCTAATGCTAGTGACAATTGGGATGACAATCACTAGAATGATTATCAGAAGAAGTATGATCCCAAAACACATACACTTTTTGCTGCTCCTTTGATACCCTTTTGCGGTTTTCAGATTTTTAGTCCCGGCATTGACATAGTGAGCCGCGTTCATGACATGATCCTCGATGTTGTCCATCTTTTCGCCTTGAGCCTCCACCATCACCGCCATGTCTAAGAACACTTGGTGGAGCTCCAATAGACTCGTCTCTATCTCCTTGGCTGCGTCGTGGCGGTCTTGTATCTCCACCACTGTTTCCAATACCTTTCCCCTTCCATGCTCCTATAATACATTTCCAAAACAATTCAAATTATAATCCAAGATCTCTACATGACTACATTCCTAAAAAGTACTAAATTCAACACATATTTCTCTTATGCCATATCATAAAACACACCAACATGTTTTCAAAATGTATCTGGGTTTAAACAAACTATAGACTAATTTACAGATTTCAGATTTCAGAACATGTTCTCTTATTCCATACAATTCAATTATAATTTTTTTTCCAGAACAATTTCAGACCATATATACAACCTACTTTTAAAACTGGATTAATAATTTTTCTATAACCTGACCATTTAATGCTTGTAACTTCTTCACATAAACTTGTACTTTCTTCCTAAATAAGCATAATTATCCAATTCATAATCACACAACACCTATATTAAATTTAATTAACTAGCATCAGACAGTTGTACTATATGCATTAAAACTTGCACACTACCAAAATAAATCTTGTACTTTCGTTGCTAAAAATAATCATCATTATCCTATTAATCAGATCTAAATCCTAAAACCCAAGTTTAATTAACTACTATGTGCATAAAGAACTTGTACCCTAAGAACTTGTACATTTCCTAAATTTTATAATTTTTTTGATACCTGAATAGCTCTGGACAAGAATTCTTCACCACCTTGACCATCACTTCCACTTGAAATAATCTTTTCAATAACTTCCTCATTTGCTTCTTCTCCGGTGACCGTAAAATACCTCCGGCCGACCGTCTCCTTATACTCCGTCATCATCCTCTGTCTCAAAACCTGAAAATCCATCATCAGCTCCTTGAGCTTCTTTCTCAACCCATTCGCCACGGCGGTCCTTGTACGGTCAATGGGTGTCCCCATTTTACAACCCGAAAGGCGCCTACTTTCCGCATTCGCCCTGTCCATTTCTTCAAGTCTTGATTTTATAGTTTTCGCCTTTTTCAAAACATTCACTATTTCCCCATTGATTTTTCTTCTGTTTGATTTTAAAGATTCTGGGTTGTGAAGGGATTTGGATTCTTGGTTAGCGGATTCGAGTCGGGTTAAAGTATCGCGAATCGAGTTCATTTCTTGTTTTACGAGCTCGGCTTCTTGGAGAAAGGAAGTGAGGTTTTGATCTGGGTGATGCATTTCGACGTCACCGGCTTCTAAATCGACGTCTTTCATTGTCGATTTCTTTAAATCGACGTAGCTGGTGAATGATTTTGTCATAAGATCATTCATGTTTAATGTTTTGTTGTTGTTGTATCAGGGTTTGAAAATTATATGGTAAGAATCAGATTGGTAAAGATGGAAAGTGTGTTGTTTATTTGATTTCAGATGGGGGTTTTAATTTGAAATTTGATTGTAAAAGAGAGCCGTTGGAAAGAGAGAGATAGTAACGGCTATATTTTTGTTTGGAAATTTAATTTAATTGATATATTTTTTAATTTAATTTAATGACTCATGATGCAGGAGTTAACTTTTTGGATCCATTTTCGACTTTTAGAAGGAAAATAAAAACAATTATTGGGTCCATCCATTTTTTCTTTTGAAAAGTACGAGAGAAAGTACAGGCACGTTGCAACGGTGAGATGTTGGAGGTGATAGGTCATAGAGTGTGATAGGTAATAGGAGGTGATATGTCATAGAGTGTGATAGTCAAATGCCTTAGCCGTACGGGCTCCGCCATCGGATTTAAAAATTCGTCGAAAGTATATCGAATGACATCTCTAATGAAAGAGCATGAAATTTTAAGAACAGCCATATAATTTTTATAATTTATCGATGTACGATTTTTAAGATAAAAGATTTTGAATGAATTAGAGGAATAAAATGATTTATGGAGGAGAGGGAAAAATGAGTGGTTGGGATTTAAGAAGAGTGAGAAAAATGAGTGGTTGAGATTTATTCTAAGGGTATTTTTGGGTATTTTAGGGCATATAGATGTATCTCTACTACATTATAAAGCATTTGTTCCCTTCATTTTTCAACTTTAAGTAATTGAAAACCCCAAAATACCCCTGTCACTTATTCATAATACCCTTAGAAGAAATCTCAACCACTCATTTTTCTCTCTCTACTCAAATCTCAACCACTCATTTTTCTCTCTCCTCCATAAATCATTTTATTCTTCTAATTCATTCAAAATCTTTTATCTCAAAAACCGTACATCGATAAATTATAAAAATTTAATGAGTGTTCTTAAAGTTTCATGCTCTTTCATTAGAGATGTCATTCGATATACCTTCGACGAATTTTTAAATCCAAGGCGGAGCCCGTACGGCTAAGGCATTTGGCTATCAACACTCTATGACCTATCACACTCTATGACCTATCACTCTCACCATCTCACCGCCGCAACGCGCGGGTACTTTGTCTCGTTTTACATTATGCATTAGTAGGTGTACATTGTTGAAAGTTGAAACTTAAAACCCTATTTTCTTTATAATATAGTATAGATAAGCACTAAACACATGAGAATGACACCCATAATATGCGAAAATCTTCCTTTGGTAAGATTTAACCTATGATTTTTTGGTCACTTAGATTTTCTCACATCACAGAAATATCCACTTCAACTAACTTGAGTAATATCATAATTGTTTTGATGAGTTATTATTAACGTGCATAAATAGTTATATATTTAATCATAAAATTTAAGGGTAAAACTTTTGTAACACCCGCCGGGTCAAGTAAACTTGAAACGATTCAACTTCGATAAAGTAACTTTTGGGAAGAAAATGTAGGCGTGTAAATAGTCGTTAGAAAGATAATTCAAAAATACATAATATTGTGTGAACGAAATATTTGAACGAGTCTCGGGTTAAAATTTTTATTTAAACGAATCATTTTTTGGGAGAAAACGGCTCTAGATGCCATTGTTGGGATTTTTGGGTTTTTATCAAAGTAATATTATCCTTATAATATCAAAAACGCAGCGGAAAATTGAACCATTTCAATATGTTGGTATAGTTAAATTCAAAGTTTAACTTATAAAATAAAACCCAAACAATAAGGATCCATGTATATGAATAGCATACATACAAAACAACAACCATAGGGTGTTTTAGAAGACTACCTTCTTCCAAGCTTATGAGAAGGTGGAATGAAGGAGATGATGATCTTGAAGTGGCAAGTCTTCAACCTAGAAGAACCTCAAGCTATTATACCCCAAGCTTCCAACAAACACCCAAACTATGCTAGGATTTGACCTTGAAATTTCCTTCCCCTTTTGTTCCCTTGGCCGAATTCAATAGAAGAAAAAGGAAGAAGAAAAGCTTTTGAGTCTTGAGAGAAAATTGTCTTACAATTGCATGTGTAAGGTGATACACTCTATGTGTACATTGTGTTGTGTATATAAGAGACTAATCCATGTGAAAAACCAATCATCACACCATATGCACATGGGGAGAGGGGGGGGGGCCGGCCCCTAGGTCCATCACATGGACACAATTCACCAATTTTATAAACTTGTATTTTATGTAAAACATTTTATATAAAAGTCTTGTAACTTGTTACATACCTTATGCAACATGTTATACATATTATACACAACACATATAAATGTTTATTTTGCCAAATAAACATATTTACATTTCTCTCAAAATAAATCATCCATATAATTTATTTACATATCTCAAGTGCAATTATTTAGAAAACCACTTTCTAAATGTTTCAAGTATTAATATTTATTTAAAGATCATATCATATAAATAAATATCATAAGTGTTTGTCTAGCTTGTTATTGGGTATGACCCGACTTGGATCATCACGTACTAGCCACGTCAATTTAATATGTGTCTTGGGCAGACGAATTCCAACAATCTCCCACTTGCACAAGATTCATAGAAGATTGACGCAAGCAGCAAATACCGCCTAACAACGGTTTGCTACCCCTAATACGTATGACGAAGTGCCATTCAATAACATCATCCTCTTCAAGTCCCTTACTTGAAATGATTTAGGTGAATCGATCATTTATCCTTTTGTCACAGTTGTCTTGTTAAATCCTAGAGACACAGAGTGATCATTCTCTATTGATTTAACTTTGTAGCAGGCCTTAGACATCTTACTCTCAACGAATAAGAGGGACAAATTCCATTTCGACTACATACGTCTCTCACAATCACCTTATATCATACCTGAGCTTATTCTTATGTACTGCCATGTTTCAGAACAGCGAAGAACTAAGTCAAAGTATAATATTCAGTGAATATCAAGACCCAATATGTATCTCAGGTCTGAGGACACAATGATATTCTCCTTTTAACTCAAGATTACTTATGATCAATCACAGAGATTCCATGTAGTAATGCTTGATTGCAGGTCAGTCCAATATTTGTATCCCACAAATATCTATGAACCTTGGTAGCAACACTTTGCTCTATATTCAAAACCTTTTGAATATCTACCAATCCAAGTTCATAATAATCTTACATTCATATTTGTTCCCACAAATATGATCGACTACGGACATTTAGAATAATTAACTTATTCATGGATTTAAACATGCAAAAATGGAACATAACACAATTTAAATGCAAAATACCAATATTCATATAAATGTGTTAATAACTACAAGTGTTCCGATATCCAAATACATAAAATAGATCAAATCCAATCACTAGAATATCGAAGTCCCATGGCACAAGTATGACTCTCATGCTTAGGCCTTTCAAGGAGCTTCGTGAGTGGGTCCGCAACATTTTGATCGGTGTGAACTTTGTGAATACATATCTTTCCCTTTTCAACTTCATCCCTTATGTAGTTGAATCTCCGCTCAATGTGCCTAGTCTTTTGATGTGCACGAGGTTCCTTGATTTGAGCAATCGCACCCTCGTTATCACAAAGAATTTCTAGGGGTCCTTGAATGGAAGGAACAACCCCTAGATCGGCAATGAATTTCTTCAACCATGCAGCTTCTTGTGCTGCTAAAGAAGCGGCGATGTATTCCGATTCTGTAGTGGACAATGCAACCACATCTTGCTTTGAGCTTTTCCAAGAAACAGCTCCTCCATTTAGAATGAAGATATACCCCGATTGTGATCGAGAATCATCTCGATCAGTTTGGAAACTCGCATCCGTGTAACCCTTTACAACGAGTTCCTCCTCACCAGATCCATATATTAAGAACATATCTTTAGTGTTTCTAAGATATTTCAATATATATTTGACAGCCATCCAATGACTATCTCCTGGATTTTGCTGGTATCTACTTGTCATGCTTAAAGCGCATGACACGTCCGGTCTCGTGCATATCATAGCATACATGATGGATCCTATAGCAGATGCATATGGGATTCCACTCATTCTCTCTTGCTCAACTTTTGAGCTGGGAGATTGAGAAGTACTCAATATAGTTCCTCTTTGAATAGGCACCAAACCCTTTTTGGAGTTTTCCATCTTGAACCTTTTCAAGATCTTGTCTATGTATGCACTTTGATTCAAACCTATTAAGCGCCTTGATCTATCCCTATAGATCCTTATTCCCAAAATATAGGCGGCTTCACCAAGATCCTTAATGGAAAAGCAACTTCCAGGCCAGGCTTTTACACCTTCCAAGGTTGGAATGTCATTTCCAAATAGTAGAATGTCATCGACATATAATACTAGAAAAGTAATGATGCTCCCACTAGCCTTCTTATACACACAAGCTTCATCAGCGTTTTTGATGAAGCCAAATTTCTTGACTTCTTCATCAAAACGACGATTCCAGCTTCTTGATGCTTGTTTCAATCCATAGATTGATTTCTTTAACTTGCATACTTTATTAGGATGCTTAGGATCGACAAAACCTTCAGGCTGATCCATATAGACATCTTCCTCAAGATATCCATTTAGAAAAGCGGTTTTGACATCCATTTGCCATATCTCATAGTCATAATGTGCGGCTATGGCAAATAATATCCTAATAGACTTTAGCATTGCCACAGGCGAAAAAGTTTCATCATAATCGACCCCTCGAGTTTGAGTGAAACCTTTTGCTACAAGTCTAGCTTTATAAGTACTCAAGTTTCCATGCATATCGTGTTTCAATTTGAACACCCACTTACTTCCAACTACTTTGGAATTAGGAGGTTCAACAACCAATTCCCAAACTTGGTTGTCATACATGGATTGCATCTCAGCGTTCATGGCCTCTAGCCATTTGTCCGAATCTGATTTGGACATAGCATCATGGTAGGTGGTAGGTTCATCAGAAACTACCATGTAGCATTCATCCACGAGAAATCCATATCTCTCAGGTGGATAAGTAGCTCTACCAGATCTACGAACGTTTTGTGTGTCTTGATCAACCCTTTGATCATCTTCAACATCCTTTTGTTGAAAGCTAGTGTCACCCAAGTGTGTATCTGTCAGTGGTTCTTGATCTTCTTCAAGTTCCACTGTTCTGGAACTAGTTCCTTCCATAAGGAATTTAGTTTCCAAGAACTCAGCCTTTCGAGCAACAAATACATTCTGCTCATTAGGATTGTAGAAATAATATCCCAAATCATCTTTGGGATATCCTACAAAGATACACTTAGTGGATCGGGGCTCTAATTTGTTTGAGGCATCATGTCTTACATAAGCCTCACAACCCCATACCTTTAAATATGATAAAGATGGAACTCTTCCATGCCATATTTCAAAAGGTGTTTTTTCTCCACTTTCTTGGTGGGAGCCATATTTAAAATTCGGGCAGCAGAGATTATGGCATATCCCCAAAATGATAGAGGTAGTGAGCTTCTGCTCATCATGGAACGAACCATATCTAATAGAGTTCGATTCCTCCTTTCAGACACACCATTATGTTGTGGTGTTCCAGGTGGAGTTAGTTGTGAGACAATCCCACAACTTCTAAGATGATCTTGAAAGCATCACTTAGGTATTCACCTCCTCTATCAGAACGAAGAATTTTTATTGTCTTACTGAGTTGGTTTTCTACTTCATTCTTGAAAATTTTGAACATTTCAAAAGCTTCACTCTTATGTTTTAATAAGTATACATAACCGTAACGACTATAGTCATCGGTGAATGTAATGAAGTATCTTTCACCATTCCTAGTCATTGGCTTAAAAGGACCACATACATCCGAATGTATGATACCTAATAAATCTTTTGCCCTTTCATTAGTGCCTTTGAAAGGTGCTTTAGTCATCTTGCCTTGTAAACAAGATTCACATACATTAAATGAATCATTCGATTTTGTTTTCAAAAGACCATTCTTTTGAAGTGTTAGTATGCGATTCTTATTTATATGGCCAAGACGACAATGCCAAATATAGGTTTCACTTAAATCTAATTTAAGTTTCTTGGTGGTAGCTTGGTACATTGAGTTATCATATGTTTGGTTTTCATGAACTAATTCATAAATACCATTTAAAGGCATAGCTTTAAAATAAAATACATCATTCATAGAAACATGGATATCATTGTTAACAAAATTAAAATCATATCCAACATGTCTTAAACGGAAACAGAAATAATACTCCTAGTCAAACTAGGTGCATACAAAACATTGTTCAATACAATTTCCAAACCATTTGGAAGTTTCAAAAGATAGTCTCCTTGGGCTTCAACATGCACCAATGCACCATTGCCCATAAAAAGACTAATGTCTCCCTTCTTGATGCGCTTCTTTCTTATGAACCCCTGTAACATATTACAAATATGAGTTCCACATCCGGTATCCAATACCCATATGTAAGAAAGAACAGTATTAAGCTCAATATATATCATAAATATTGTACCTGAGGTTTGCCCTGCATCCCTCTTAGCTTTTAACTCTTTGAGATAGGTTGGACAATTACGTTTCCAATGTCCTACCTCCCCACACTCAAAGCATGGGTCATTGACAGCAACCTTTTGCTTCTTCGCTTTTTGGGTATCCATTTTTCCCTTTCCTTTGCCTTTGTAATTCCCTTTGTTGTTACCCTTTCCCTTAGCAACATTTGCCTTGGGTCCGGAGTAAGCCCTTTTCTTTCCGCCTTCATTGATCATGAGAACGGGTTGAACTTTTCCTCCCATACTAGCCTCGGCCGTTTTGAGCATCCCATGAAGCTCGGAAACGGTCTTGTCCCATCCATTCATGTTATAATTTAACACGAAAGTTTCAAATCTCTTAGATAATGAGTTAAGGATCATATCCGTAGCTAACTCATTTGAGACGGGACAATTAAGCCTTTCGAGGCGATCAATGTAGCTTTTCATTTTAAGAACATATGTTGAGACGGGTTGTGAATCATCCATGCGACATGCATGAAGCGCTCGAACCGTTTCGAAGCGTTCAGCCCTTGCCTTTTGTTGGAACATTTCCTTGAGTTGGGTAATCATGTCGTATGCCCCATGATGCTCGAATTCCTTTTGGAGTTCGGGAGTCATACTCGCTAGCATTATGCAACTAACTTGCACGGAGTCCTCGACATATTTAACCCAATCATTATAGGCTTCAACATCAGTTTCTTCGGGCTCATCAGGAATAGGATCGTCTAAAATATAGGATTTCTTTTCGTGCCTGAGAACAATTCTCAAGTTACGAAACCAATCCACAAAGTTATTTTGGTTAAGACGATCCTTTTCAAGGATGGATCTTAGTGAAAAATTATGGACGTTTGGGTTGGGGTTAATTGCATTGTTAGCGGCCATCTACAAGATTAACAAAGTTCTTTATTAGTATTTTCGATGTCAAATATAAATTTTAATTGTTAATACCCTTTTATGTCTCATAGACAATTAATAATTAAAACCTAGAATCCAACGTTACATTTAAATGATGGTTAGGTGACCTTTATCCCATGATCTAAATTAACAAGGTAGTCAACGTTTGACAATTGCAACACTTTACAATTTCTAGCGGTATGGGACCGGTTTAATATCTTATATTAAGTTGGCATGTTTAATCCCATCAACGCCTTTGGTTACCATGCTTCGGTGACCCTAATCACATGGCTTCCAAATCAAGTTGTCCTACTTATACACACATGTAAATTTATCTTATACTAGTGGTTAGGTGACCTTTATCCCATAAGTACAATAAATTTACCTTAACTTATAAGTTCCCTCAAAGTAGTTAGGTGACCTTTATCCTACAAAGAGTTCCCAAATAATTAAGTGTTGTATAAAAGGATGGCGTTTAACTTGTTTTTAAAGGGTCGTTTGAGTTTTTATATTCTAGTTAAAAACTATGTACCATAATGAATTTTGAAATCCAAATTTCAAGGTTCTTTTATAAAATCCACTTTTATAATTGCGACCATTAACTTTTAATAAAACCCATTTTATTTTACCAAGTTAATGTCAATATTAAAACCAATTTTTAATCTTTATGTGTGTCTTTTGTTGGTTTTTAAGCATCCACATGACAAAATTATAAACAACCAAACAAACATGACAAACATAATAATAAGTGCACAACATTAGCCAACTATTTTGACCACACTTGTTAGCCGAAACAAGTGGGCCAAAAGGTCTCAACCTAAGGGACAAAGTAACACAAATATTGTGTTAGTTGAGCTCCCACTTGATCTTGCATCCAAATGCTTCAAGTAACCCTTTGTGATGTGATTTGAATGATTTTCTTCATTTTGATAACCCACTGCGCCGCAGTGGGTCTAATATACTCCCACTGCGCCGCAGTGGGAACTCACTGTCTTCGCCCGCATAATCCCCACTGCGCCGCAGTGGGTTTGACATACTCCCACTGCGCCGCAGTGGGAACTCACTGTCTTCGCCCGCATAATCCCCACTGCGCCGCAGTGGGTTTGATATACTCCCACTGCGCCGCAGTGAGAACTTACGGGTCTTCTCATTAGCCTCCAACTTTTAGCCCCAAACCTTTTGATGCCTTCTTGGAGATTACATTTATAATGAAAAATGCAACTAATCTACTTATTACATACCAAATGAATAAATAGATTACATAACCAAATGAATGAATAAAATCCTATTTAACTATTACAACCATTGAATAATTAAACAAACACATCCACATATCACAAACATTCACAAGGTCTCTTGGCTAAGTTGTGACACTAAAATACACAAGAAAAAGGAACCTCCTTTTGTGTATTTATTTTGGCCATAACCAAATGACCAAAATATTGGATTTTGTCCAAACAAAATATCAACTTTTGATGTATGTATCCATATAACCGGCTCTAGATGCCATTGTTGGGATTTTTGGGTTTTTATCAAAGTAATATTATCCTTATAATATCAAAAACGCAGCGGAAAATTGAACCATTTCAATATGTTGGTATAGTTAAATTCAAAGTTTAACTTATAAAATAAAACCCAAACAATAAGGATCCATGTATATGAATAGCATACATACAAAACAACAACCATAGGGTGTTTTAGAAGACTACCTTCTTCCAAGCTTATGAGAAGGTGGAATGAAGGAGATGATGATCTTGAAGTGGCAAGTCTTCAACCTAGAAGAACCTCAAGCTATTATACCCCAAGCTTCCAACAAACACCCAAACTATGCTAGGATTTGACCTTGAAATTTCCTTCCCCTTTTGTTCCCTTGGCCGAATTCAATAGAAGAAAAAGGAAGAAGAAAAGCTTTTGAGTCTTGAGAGAAAATTGTCTTACAATTGCATGTGTAAGGTGATACACTCTATGTGTACATTGTGTTGTGTATATAAGAGACTAATCCATGTGAAAAACCAATCATCACACCATATGCACATGGGGAGAGGGGGGGGGGCCGGCCCCTAGGTCCATCACATGGACACAATTCACCAATTTTATAAACTTGTATTTTATGTAAAACATTTTATATAAAAGTCTTGTAACTTGTTACATACCTTATGCAACATGTTATACATATTATACACAACACATATAAATGTTTATTTTGCCAAATAAACATATTTACATTTCTCTCAAAATAAATCATCCATATAATTTATTTACATATCTCAAGTGCAATTATTTAGAAAACCACTTTCTAAATGTTTCAAGTATTAATATTTATTTAAAGATCATATCATATAAATAAATATCATAAGTGTTTGTCTAGCTTGTTATTGGGTATGACCCGACTTGGATCATCACGTACTAGCCACGTCAATTTAATATGTGTCTTGGGCAGACGAATTCCAACAGTCGCGACTCGCGAGAGCCCAAAGAGGGGAACAAAACCTCCTCCCTTCTTTCTTTCTCTCATTTTTACACACTCCATTCTCTCTATTCTTCCTTTCAATCCTCCATCTCTCTAAGAATCCAAGAACATCATCATCATCTTATCTTCTCTTATTTCTTCACGAAAATTCGGATCTTGTATCATCTATGTAAGTGAATCATGGCAAAGATTTCAACACTTGGTATGAAGGATGCGTACGACGTCACCCGGTTTTAATATTCTAACAAGTTATGAACTAAAAACTTATTACCTAAAGGAAAGTCCGGAAATAAAAGGGGAATTCATTTAACTGGGGAATTCCCCATGGCAACAAAGTAAGATCTCAATCCGGCAAATTCTTCCTTAACTGGGGAATCAACCAAGAAGCACGTGAAGCAAAACGATTGGGAGTGAGCGGCATGTGAGTATAATCTTAGACTCACACGTTACACTAACCGAGATGTTATTTACCTTGATTTATACTTGTATCGAGCTTGGTAAAGTGGGAAGTGTTGATTTTGAGCTCAAAAGGTCAAATTTGAAGTTTTGTGTTATTTCTCTGAAAATCCTAAGCACGACCTTTGCTGAAGAGGACGGTTGTTGCAAAGGTCGTCCGATTTCATTTGATGGATGTTGCAAAGGCCGTCTGATTTCATTTGATGGACGTTGCAAAAGGTCGTCCGCATCAGAACGACCGTGAGCTTCTGTTCCAAAGTTTTAACTTGTTCGTTCGGTCTTCAGTCGACTTTTAATAATCCAAAACTTGCATATTGGTCTTATATCACCATTATAAGGTCAACAAAATTGATTAAACTCATTTCTACACACATTGATTTTTTATATCAAATTATGGTGCTAAGTCATTGAAACGTATTTAACCAAAACTCTTCCTTTGTCGTTTAAACGTTCTTGAATCACTTCTAATGCATCTTTGGGAATTTGGGCATAGTGGCTTGAAGTGTAATTCCGAGCAAGGTGAGGTTGAACACCATTCGTTCGATGCACGTTAAGTGTGAATTTAATAAGGAGATTTGAAGTTTGTTATGAGCGATAATCGTCGTAATTTCAAGGAAGAAATTCTTTTAACTGGAGAATGATGTAACACCTGCCATTTGGGCCGGTCAAAGTTGCGGGTCTAGTAAACTCGAAACGAGTCAACTTTGATAAAGTAACTTTTGGGAAGAAAAGGTAGGCGTGTAAATAGTCGTTATTAAGGTAATTCAAAAATACATAATATTGTGTGAACGAAATATTTTAACGAGTCTTGGGTTAAAAGTTTTATTTAAACGAATCATTCTTCGGGAGAAAGAAAAAAAGTGTAACACCCCGCTAAAGCGGAATATACGGGATGCACAGACAAGCACAAAAGCACATAGTACAAGTTCCAACACAGCCAATAACATTAATAAAGAACAGAAGTACGATAGTTATTACAGAACATAAAATGAACTCAGAATAATCAATATTCTTAAGACAGAACAATTGTCTTTAAGTACAGGAGTCTGAACTGAATAAGCAAAGGGAGGTCTTCACAGCTTCCGGTCTTGAACGTACGAATCCTTCGCCCAAAAGAGATGAGCCTTACGGAGGAAGACTCCTATGCTAAGAGATCTACTAGCCTAGCCTGAAAAGCATGTAAGTTCAAAGGTCAACTACAAAAGTAGTTGGTGAGATTCACATAAAGTACTAGTACGTATACATATAATAATATGTAGGGTAAGGACAAGTCATAAGATCTGTACGTTTAACAAAAGTACTTTGTAATAGTAAGAACAGTACAAGAACATATAATGAACTTTGAGTGTATTGTCACTGCTAACCCGATTGGCCAGAACTGAACTGTAATGAACGTATGCACATAATAATCAAGTACTTCACGAAGATCTAAATCAGAACAAGAACAGATAATATGCATCCCCCAGAACTGCGGAGAATGAGGGTGGGCCTACCCTAAACAGCGCTGTCCATAATTACCTACGGTTCAATCCCTGAACTGTGGGATATGAATTGATAGCAGTGACTAAGAACTGAACAAGTACAAGTACGAACTAGAACATGTTAAAGATCAATATAGTAGTATGGAGGTATTTAAGATCCTGCCCATTCAAGACTTAAATACTCCCTTAAGCAGTATAAATGTATTTAAGATCCTGCCCATTCAAGACTTAAATACTCTTTTAAATAGTTAGGAGTCATATCATAAGTACTTCGTAAGATCATAAGATAGTACGTAAAATAGTTCATGATCATAATATAGTACGTAAAATAGCTCAAGAACATATGTACAAGTACAAAATAGTTTTCATGCTTTTCAGTCCCCGATAAAGAACTTGAACAAAATGTACAAAAGGGGGAATAGTGAACTCACAGTGATCTGGTACAAGCACAGTAGTATAAGCACAGAGAACAAGCACAGAGATAGATAAGTTATATCTATCGAAATCCAAGTACGTCTTGATGGATGCCTAAGTACAAGTTATTGTTCATAGATGTGCACACATATTAGTTCAAATGACTAATTAACTACTGAAATGTCCTTGATGAACTGATGATTTGGTCCATAATGATCTTTGAACGTTTTGACTCAAAATGAGTTTAAATGACCTTTAAGTACATGAACTGGACTCGAACTGAACGTCTTAGAACTCACACATAAGTACTTATCGTGTTAATGAGTTGAATGTGTCTTAAATGTACTTAATTAGGGTTTGCACAATGTACGTCGTTTTAGGTCGATTCAAGAACTAGCTGTATTGTCAGTAAGTAACCTTGAATGTGATTGATCATGTGATAATGATGTTATGAACTGGTTTGGTGACTAATGATCAAGTGTGGTATGTTATAGAACAAGTACAAGATCGTCTAGGGTTTTGGACTGCAAGATCGTCCCACTGGACTTGCAAGATCGTCCCACTGGACTTGCAAGATCGTCCCACTGGACTTGCAAGATCGTCACTTTACTTGCAAGATCGTCCCACTGGACTTGCAAGATCGTCCCACTGGACTTGCAAGATCGTCCCACTGGACTTGCAAGATCGTCCCACTGGACTTGCAAGATCGTCCCACTGGACTTGCAAGATCGTCCCACTGGACTTGCAAGATCGTCCCACTGGACTTGCAAGATCGTCCCACTGTTTTAAGTACACTGAACAAGGTCGTCCTGAAGGACATTAGGCAAGATCGTTTTAAGTTCATTGAGAAGCAAGATCGTTTTAAGCTTCTTCTAGTTCAAGATCGTCTCATATGTTTCTAGTACAAGGTCGTTTTAAGTTTAAGAAGTCAAGATCGTTTTAGTTCTTGACAAGATCGTTTTAGGTTTAAGCTAAGTCAAGATCGTTTTAGCCTTTTCAAGGGTCTGGGACGATCCTCCCAGGATCGTCTTAAGTTTCAAGGGTCTGGGACGATCCTCCCAGGATCGTCTTAAGTTTCAAGGGTCTGGGACGATCCTCCCAGGATCGTCTTAAGTTTCAAGGGTCTGGGACGATCCTCCCAGGATCGTCTTAAGTTTCAAGGGTCTGGGACGATCCTCCCAGGATCGTCTTAAGTTTCAAGGGTCTGGGACGATCCTCCCAGGATCGTCTTAAGTTTCAAGGGTCTGGGACGATCCTCCCAGGATCGTCTTAAGTTTCAAGGGTCTGGGACGATCCTCCCAGGATCGTCTTAAGTTTCAAGGGTCTGGGACGATCCTCCCAGGATCGTCTTAAGTTTCAAGGGTCTGGGACGATCCTCCCAGGATCGTCTTAAGTTTCAAGGGTCTGGGACGATCCTCCCAGGATCGTCTTAAGTTTCAAGGGTCTGGGACGATCCTCCCAGGATCGTCTTAAGTTTCAAGGGTCTGGGACGATCCTCCCAGGATCGTCTTAAGTTTCAAGGGTCTGGGACGATCCTCCCAGGATCGTCTTAAGTTTCAAGGGTCTGGGACGATCCTCCCAGGATCGTCTTAAGTTTCAAGGGTCTGGGACGATCCTCCCAGGATCGTCTTAAGTTTCAAGGGTCTGGGACGATCCTCCCAGGATCGTCTTAAGTTTCAAGGGTCTGGGACGATCCTCCCAGGATCGTCTTAAGTTTCAAGGGTCTGGGACGATCCTCCCAGGATCGTCTTAAGTTTCAAGGGTCTGGGACGATCCTCCCAGGATCGTCTTAAGTTTCAAGGGTCTGGGACGATCCTCCCAGGATCGTCTTAAGTTTCAAGGGTCTGGGACGATCCTCCCAGGATCGTCTTAAGTTTCAAGGGTCTGGGACGATCCTCCCAGGATCGTCTTAAGTTTCAAGGGTCTGGGACGATCCTCCCAGGATCGTCTTAAGTTTCAAGGGTCTGGGACGATCCTCCCAGGATCGTCTTAAGTTTCAAGGGTCTGGGACGATCCTCCCAGGATCGTCTTAAGTTTCAAGGGTCTGGGACGATCCTCCCAGGATCGTCTTAAGTTTCAAGGGTCTGGGACGATCCTCCCAGGATCGTCTTAAGTTTCAAGGGTCTGGGACGATCCTCCCAGGATCGTCTTAAGTTTCAAGGGTCTGGGACGATCCTCCCAGGATCGTCTTAAGTTTCAAGGGTCTGGGACGATCCTCCCAGGATCGTCTTAAGTTTCAAGGGTCTGGGACGATCCTCCCAGGATCGTCTTAAGTTTCAAGGGTCTGGGACGATCCTCCCAGGATCGTCTTAAGTTTCAAGGGTCTGGGACGATCCTCCCAGGATCGTCTTAAGTTTCAAGGGTCTGGGACGATCCTCCCAGGATCGTCTTAAGTTTCAAGGGTCTGGGACGATCCTCCCAGGATCGTCTTAAGTTTCAAGGGTCTGGGACGATCCTCCCAGGATCGTCTTAAGTTTCAAGGGTCTGGGACGATCCTCCCAGGATCGTCTTAAGTTTCAAGGGTCTGGGACGATCCTCCCAGGATCGTCTTAAGGTTCAAGGGTCTGGGACGATCCTCCCAGGATCGTCTTAAGGTTCAAGGGTCTGGGACGATCCTCCCAGGATCGTCTTAATGAATCTAAGATCAAAATAACATGGACAGGTCGTGGTACTCAAGAACAAGTTATACTCTTATTTTCAAAATGGGTTTTGAAGATTAAAGCACGTTATGACCCAAATTTGTTCATAAAAATGTTGTTAAACACATTTAGACACAAACCCATTAACATTGAACATGATTTTCGTTCAAGAACTGGACCAAATCATCAAGAACATAAACTTGAAAAAGTACACTTTTAATTTGCTCAAAAACTCATAATTTGTTGTTGTTACCTGAGATTTGATTCCAGAAACGCGTTTTGATTATCACAAGGATGCTAAAAGTACAGACGATTTTGATTTAATAATCCAAAATCAAAATATGAATTTGTGGTTGGTTATGGCTGCCTGGAGAGGTTTCTTTAGTGAGAGAAGCTGAAAATGAGAAGGAGATGAACAGTGATACTTTCTCTCACTAGGGTTTCCAACTCTTTCTTTTTATACCTTTCCCATAATGAATGAACTTCATAAATGCAAGGACTCATTTGCAATTATTTTTAGTCTAGAACTTTATTAATTCGTCGAATTTAGTCATAAATTCGTCATATAAGTCAAGAATTAAGATCAAGTTGACCTTCATATAAGCACATAATTTCAGTCTAAAGTACGTCAAGAACTTTTATAAATTGAACTGTCTAGCCGTTCAAGTGGCGAAAGTACTTCTTAAAGAACTTATTTAGCACATTTCTAATACGGTTGTTACATTCTCCCCTACTTAGAGGATTTCGTCCTCGAAATTAAGAGTCTTGCCGATCAAAAAGATGAGGGTACTTCTTCTTAATGAAGTCCTCGCGTTCCCAAGTGTCATTATGTCCATGTCTAGCACTCCAACGTACACGAACTAGTGGTACTCTGCTCTGTCTAGTCTGTTTAGCATCTCTATCAATGATCTCAATGGGCTTTTCAGTGAACTCAAGCCCTTCGTCGATATGAACATCCTTAATAGGAATGACGGCCGGGTCGTCAGCCAAGCACTTCTTTAAATTGGACACGTGAAATGTGTCATGAACATTGCCAAGTTCTAGGGGTAGTTCCAGTTTGTACGCAACTGGTCCAATCCGTTTAATGATCTTATAAGGTCCGATGTACCGAGGCGCCAATTTGCCTTTCTTGCCAAAACGAGCAGTACCTTTCCATGGGGAAACTTTTAATAGAACTTTATCGCCTACTTGAAACTCTAAAGGTTTACGGCGTTTGTCAGCGTAGGACTTTTGTCTGTCTTGGGCAGCCTTCAGCTTTTCTTTGATAACAGCGATTTTGTCAATAGTGAACTGTACAACTGGGAGCTTCATCCAGCTTCTTTCACCGGCGTCTAGCCAGCAAAGTGGTGATCTGCACTTACGCCCATATAAGGCCTCGAACGGTGCACACTGAATGCTAGTGTGATAACTGTTATTGTAAGAGAACTCGATCAATGGAAGATGTTTATCCCAACTTCCTCTGAACTCTAATGCACAAGAACGGAGCATGTCCTCCAAGGTCTGAATAGTACGTTCGCTCTGCCCGTCCGTCTGGGGGTGATAAGCGGTGCTCAAGTTAAGTCTAGTACCTAACGCTTCTTGAAGTGACTGCCAAAAGTCAGATGTGAAGCGAGGATCTCGATCGGACACTATCGATAAAGGGACACCGTACTTGGTCACAATATCGTCTATATAGATCTCAGCGAGTCTCTCCAGTGAGTAGTCATCACGAATTGGAAGAAAACGAGCTGATTTCGTCAGTCTGTCTACGATAACCCAAATAGAGTTATGGTTGTTCTTTGTACGAGGCAGCTTCATGATGAAGTCCATGGTAATATCTTCCCACTTCCACACCGGAACTTCTAATTGTTTCAATAGACCGGAAGGTTTCTGATGTTCGATCTTAACTTTAGAACATGTCAGGCATCTACTGACGTACTCAAAGATCTCTCTCTTCATCCCAGGCCACCAGTAGTCTTGCTTCAAGTTCTTGTACATCTTGTCTGCGCCCGGATGAATCGAGTACCTTGAACTGTGAGCTTCCTGCATGATGATCTCTCTAACACCATTAACTGCAGGGATCCAAACTCGGTTTTTGAACTTTCTGACTCCTTCGTCATCAATTTCCAGTTCTTGAGCGATTGGGCCTAACCGTTCTGCCTTTATATTATCTTTTGATGCCAATCCGATCTCTTGACCTGCGATCACGCGTTGCCTTAAATCTGTACGATCTGCCTCTTTGATAGATAAGATTTTGACTCGTTCCTTTCTGCTTAGGGCGTCAGCCACTACATTCGCCTTCCCAGGATGGTACTTGATTTCACAGTCGTAATCACTTAGTAACTCCACCCAACGTCTCTGTCTCATGTTCAGTTCTTTCTGATTATACACGTGTTGCAAGCTCTTATGATCGGTGAAGATAGTACATTTAGTTCCGTACAAGTAGTGCCTCCAGATCTTTAGGGCAAAAACAACTGCTCCAAGTTCTAAATCATGGGTGGTATAATTCTTCTCATGCACTTTGAGTTGTCTGGATGCGTAGGCGATCACTTTGCCTCTTTGCATCAGTACGCAGCCTAGTCCTTGATGTGAAGCGTCACAGTACACGACGAAGTCTTCGGTGCCTTCTGGTAAAGCTAGAACAGGTGCTTCACACAGTCTGTCTTTTAGGGTTTGGAACGCTCGTTCTTGTTGTTCACCCCAAATAAAGTCTTTGGTCTTTTGAGTCAGTTGAGTCAAAGGTAGTGCGATCTTAGAAAAGTTCTCAATAAAACGACGGTAATAACCTGCTAGTCCAAGAAAACTACGAACTTCAGTAGGAGCTTTCGGGGCCTCCCACTTTTTGATGGCTTCAACTTTGGCCGGGTCGACATGAATGCCTTGTTCGTTTACGACGTGGCCGAGGAACTGTACTTGGCGAAGCCAGAACTCGCACTTAGAGAACTTAGCGTACAACTCTTCTTCTCGAAGAAGTTGAAGAATAGAGCGTAAATGTTGTTCATGATCAGTCTTGTTCCGAGAGTACACGAGTATGTCGTCAATGAATACGATAACAAATTTATCCAAGAACGGACGACAGACACGGTTCATTAAGTCCATAAAAATTGCTGGAGCATTAGTCAGACCAAATGGCATAACGAGAAATTCGTAGTGGCCATAACGAGTACGAAAAGCTGTCTTTGGAACGTCACCATCCTGAACACGGATCTGGTGATAACCTGAACGTAGATCGATCTTAGAGAAGTACGAAGCACCTTGCAATTGATCAAACAGATCGTCTATGCGAGGTAGGGGATACCGGTTCTTAACGGTTAATTTGTTCAGTTCACGGTAGTCTATGCACATTCTCATGGAGCCATCTTTCTTTTTAACGAACAAGATCGGTGCTCCCCAAGGGGATGAACTAGGACGAATAAAGCCTTTGCTCAAAAGTTCCTGTAATTGATTGGACAGTTCTTGCATTTCAGGAGGAGCTAAACGGTACGGTGCTTTAGCGACTGGTGCTGCACCGGGAACTAGATCAATATTGAACTCGACTTGTCTAACAGGTGGAATGCCTGGTAAGTCGTCAGGAAAGACATCTGGGAAGTCCCGAACAATGGGAATGTCTTGAACTTTAGGTTCTTTAGCACTTTTATCAATGACATGAGCTAGGTACACAAGATGATCTTTCTTGTCCAAGTACTTACGGAATTTCATTGCTGAGACGATTTTAAGTTCGTTCGTGGACTTATCGCCTTGTACGATCAAGATCTCGCCGTTCGGTAGCGGTATATGAACTGATTTCTCGTGGCAACAAATAGTCGCGTGGTGTTTGGATAGCCAATCCATTCCCACGATAATGTCGAAGCTACTAATCTTGACAGGGATTAGATCAATTGTAAAGTTCTTGTCTACTAGGATCAAGGGACAGTCTAAAGCAATTTCGCTAGTGCCGTACTTTTGGCCATTTGCATACTCTACCACATATTTGTCATTTAGTTTGCCAGTTATCATGTTAGTTTTAGCTTTAAAGTCTAGTGCAACGAAGCTACGTTCGGCACCGGAGTCAAATAGTACAGAAGCATAATGATCGTTCAGAAGAAAAGTACCTGTCACAACCCGAGGGTTCTGACGAGCTTCCTCAGCGTTCAGAGCAAAAACACGGGCGTTAGCAGGGCCTGGTTGGTTTTGCTGTTGCTGGTTGATCTGTTGGTTCTGGTTTCTTGGCCCGCGTGGATAAGCAACACGCTGAACTTGGGCGTTCTGGTTCTGGTTCCTCTGAACTGGGACAGTAGGTGGTAGTGGAGGTCTAACATTTCTCACTGGAGGATTTCTGTTCACTGGTGGAGGATTAGTTCTGATCAAATTCGCTGAAACAGCATTACAGTACTTTGCCATGTGCCCAACTCCTTGGCACTTATAGCAGACAGGACAAGCACCAGTGTGATGAAGGTTGCAGCGAGTGCACTTAGGGTAAGCCCCAGAGTATCTTGTTGGTTCAGGCACTGCGGTCACTGCATAGTTCTTCAAGATCTTCCCCTTCTTACTTGGGGGTTCAGCTTTCCTTTCCACCACTTCTTCAGCCTTCCTTTTCCCCTTATCAGTACTTTCAATCAAACCTCCTGATCTGATAATATCTTTGGTCAAGGTCTTAGCCAGTACAGTGGCTCTTGACATGGTCTTGGGGCCCTTACTGGTGAGGTCACGACGGATCTCAGGAATCAAGCCCCAAATAAAGCGATCAATCTTCTTTTCCTCAGTAGAAGCTAAGTGTGGCACAAGTCTGGCAAGTTCATTAAACCTCAAAATGTATTTCTCAATCTCAACACCTTCCATTTTCAGATCCCAAAACTCTTGTTCCAACTCTTGCAAAGCATCTTTGGTACAGAACTCAGCTCTCATCATCTTCTGAAGTTCTTCCCAGGTGAAAGCATAGGCGGTCTTCCTGCCGATAGTGGTGACGATGCCAGTCCACCAGGACCTAGCAGCACCATCAAACTGGCTGGTCGCGTGCTCCACCATCTTATCTTCAGAGGTTTGAGTGTGGTACAGGGCTTCTTCCATGTTTTCAAACCACATCAATAGTTCAGCAGCACCCTTTTCCCCTGAGTAGACTGGGGGTTTGCACTGAGTGAAAGTCTTAAATGAACACCCTCTGCTTTGGCTGACTCTGCCTTCCGCAGTAGCTCGAGTGTTGATCTGGCTAGCTTCATCGGAATCATTGTTTACTTCCTGATTCTGTTCGGGTTCTTCTTGAGTCCTCCTATTCTGAGTTGCTCTAGCAGTTCTAGTACCTTCAGTTTGTGGAATTTCCAGCATCTGAGCAACTTGAGTAGCAAGATTTGGCATCATCGCATTCATGCGGTCAGTGATGAGGTTCGCTACGTCTTCCAAGGTAAAGTTGACGTTCGCACCAACACCAGGTTGGATAGGTGGTTCAACGGCTGGTGCAGTCTTAGGTCTTCGTCCACGTTTAGGCGGCATTCTTCCTTATGCCCCTATTAAGATAGAAATATGAACTCGATTACGTTTCGCACAAGTCTATAGCTCCAAGCACGTAGTACATTTACAATGATCGTCGTTAGCACAATATATGAACAAGAACAGTCGTCGGTCGCACGATAAGGACCTATAGTCGTATAAGCTCTAAGGCCTATAATCGAAGTACTAGAACGTATGTCTTAAGAGAACGAGTGAACTAGAACTGATATGATCGAAGAACGAGATTGTACGAAGTTCTTAACAGAGTTCTAAGAGACGGATGACGCCTTTAATAACACACTTTGAGTGCTAGGTACTTTATTCGTAATTAGATGTAGTTGATCAGGTTACATCTAATTAGGACAAAAAGTACGTATTACTCAAACCGGTCATACCAGGGATCACCTCAGAGTGGATTCAAGTTATAGCTCGAGTTTTCCTTAAGAAAAGCTCGGTGTTCACTATAACCATGTCTCTGATACCAACTGTAACACCCCGCTAAAGCGGAATATACGGGATGCACAGACAAGCACAAAAGCACATAGTACAAGTTCCAACACAGCCAATAACATTAATAAAGAACAGAAGTACGATAGTTATTACAGAACATAAAATGAACTCAGAATAATCAATATTCTTAAGACAGAACAATTGTCTTTAAGTACAGGAGTCTGAACTGAATAAGCAAAGGGAGGTCTTCACAGCTTCCGGTCTTGAACGTACGAATCCTTCGCCCAAAAGAGATGAGCCTTACGGAGGAAGACTCCTATGCTAAGAGATCTACTAGCCTAGCCTGAAAAGCATGTAAGTTCAAAGGTCAACTACAAAAGTAGTTGGTGAGATTCACATAAAGTACTAGTACGTATACATATAATAATATGTAGGGTAAGGACAAGTCATAAGATCTGTACGTTTAACAAAAGTACTTTGTAATAGTAAGAACAGTACAAGAACATATAATGAACTTTGAGTGTATTGTCACTGCTAACCCGATTGGCCAGAACTGAACTGTAATGAACGTATGCACATAATAATCAAGTACTTCACGAAGATCTAAATCAGAACAAGAACAGATAATATGCATCCTCCAGAACTGCGGAGAATGAGGGTGGGCCTACCCTAAACAGCGCTGTCCATAATTACCTACGGTTCAATCCCTGAACTGTGGGATATGAATTGATAGCAGTGACTAAGAACTGAACAAGTACAAGTACGAACTAGAACATGTTAAAGATCAATATAGTAGTATGGAGGTATTTAAGATCCTGCCCATTCAAGACTTAAATACTCCCTTAAGCAGTATAAATGTATTTAAGATCCTGCCCATTCAAGACTTAAATACTCTTTTAAATAGTTAGGAGTCATATCATAAGTACTTCGTAAGATCATAAGATAGTACGTAAAATAGTTCATGATCATAATATAGTACGTAAAATAGCTCAAGAACATATGTACAAGTACAAAATAGTTTTCATGCTTTTCAGTCCCCGATAAAGAACTTGAACAAAATGTACAAAAGGGGGAATAGTGAACTCACAGTGATCTGGTACAAGTACAAAATAGTTTTCATGCTTTTCAGTCCCCGATAAAGAACTTGAACAAAATGTACAAAAGGGGGAATAGTGAACTCACAGTGATCTGGTACAACTACAAAAGTAGTTGGTGAGATTCACATAAAGTACTAGTACGTATACATATAATAATATGTAGGGTAAGGACAAGTCATAAGATCTGTACGTTTAACAAAAGTACTTTGTAATAGTAAGAACAGTACAAGAACATATAATGAACTTTAAGTACATGAACTGGACTCGAACTGAACGTCTTAGAACTCACACATAAGTACTTATCGTGTTAATGAGTTGAATGTGTCTTAAATGTACTTAATTAGGGTTTGCACAATGTACGTCGTTTTAGGTCGATTCAAGAACTAGCTGTATTGTCAGTAAGTAGCCTTGAATGTGATTGATGGTGTTATGAACTGGTTTGGTGACTAATGATCAAGTGTGGTATGTTATAGAACAAGTACAAGATCGTCTAGGGTTTTGGACTGCAAGATCGTCCCACTGGACTTGCAAGATCGTCCCACTGGACTTGCAAGATCGTCCCACTGTTTCTGGTTCGGGGTCGTTTTAGCTGACCAGGGATCAAGATCGTCCTGGTTGCACTTCAAGATCGTCCCAGCTGGTTCCAGCACCAGACCGTCTTAGGTTCTAGGGCATAAGATCGTCTTAAGTGTTGAGGCTCAAGATCGTCTTACAGTTCTTAGTTCAAGATCGTTTCACCGATCAAAGTTCAAGATCATTTTAAGTACACTGAACAAGGTCGTCCTGAAGGACATTAGGCAAGATCGTTTTAAGTTCATTGAGAAGCAAGATCGTTTTAAGCTTCTTCTAGTTCAAGATCGTCTTAAGTTCTTAGAGCAAGATCGTTTTAAGTTCATTAGAAGCAAGATCGTTTTAAGTTCATTGAGAAGCAAGATCGTTTTAAGTTCATTAGAAGCAAGATCGTTTTAAGTTCTTATCAAGATCGTTTTAGGTTCTAAGTTAAGTCAAGATCGTTTTAGCCTTTTCAAGGGTCTGGGACGATCCTCCCAGGATCGTCTTAAGTTTCAAGGGTCTGGGACGATCATCTCAAGATCGTCCTAGCTCCAAGTACTTAGCAAAAATATTGGTCTCCAAGGTGAAACGGTCTTGGTCGAGGTCGTCTGGGTCAGAATCGTTTCATTTCCAGGGGCAAGAACAAGGTCGTTTCTAGTTCAAGTGTTTGAGCAAAACCGATCCAAAGGATTAGTTACCCATTAAACGTACCAACACATCACAATACCACACGAGATCGAACGGATAGGAACCATGAACCAAAAGAGTTGTCTAGGACGATCTTGGGACAAGATCGTCCCATCCAAGATCGTCCCAATGCCCAGAACGGGCTGAACAAGTTCGTGCACCAAAATGAGGGTCTAGATCGGTTTTCAGGTCTTGTTTGGACATAGTACCAGTACATATGTGCATATTAACACTACCCAATAACACTTTTAATGAATCTAAGATCAAAATAACATGGACAGGTCGTGGTACTCAAGAACAAGTTATACTCTTATTTTCAAAATGGGTTTTGAAGATTAAAGCACGTTATGACCCAAATTTGTTCATAAAAATGTTGTTAAACACATTTAGACACAAACCCATTAACATTGAACATGATTTTCGTTCAAGAACTGGACCAAATCATCAAGAACATAAACTTGAAAAAGTACACTTTTAATTTGCTCAAAAACTCATAATTTGTTGTTGTTACCTGAGATTTGATTCCAGAAACGCGTTTTGATTATCACAAGGATGCTAAAAGTACAGACGATTTTGATTTAATAATCCAAAATCAAAATATGAATTTGTGGTTGGTTATGGCTGCCTGGAGAGGTTTCTTTAGTGAGAGAAGCTGAAAATGAGAAGGAGATGAACAGTGATACTTTCTCTCACTAGGGTTTCCAACTCTTTCTTTTTATACCTTTCCCATAATGAATGAACTTCATAAATGCAAGGACTCATTTGCAATTATTTTTAGTCTAGAACTTTATTAATTCGTCGAATTTAGTCATAAATTCGTCATATAAGTCAAGAATTAAGATCAAGTTGACCTTCATATAAGCACATAATTTCAGTCTAAAGTACGTCAAGAACTTTTATAAATTGAACTGTCTAGCCGTTCAAGTGGCGAAAGTACTTCTTAAAGAACTTATTTAGCACATTTCTAATACGGTTGTTACGCAGAGCCCAAATAGGGGAACAAAACCTCTTCCCTTTTTTCTTCCTCTCATTTTTACACACACCATTCTCTCTATTCTTCCTTTCACTCCTCCGTCTCTCTAAGAATCCAAGAACATCATCATCATCATATTACCTTCTCTTATTTCTTCACGAAAATTCGGATCTTGTATCATCTTTGTAATTGAAATCGTTGGTAACAAGTATAATAATAACATTTGGGTTCAAAAGTTCAAGAATTCTTTTTGGTTGTTGGTGTTCTTCATTTCTTAGTCTTCAAATCCAAATTTAGGGAGTTCAAGAAAGTTGGGTAAATGTTTTTCATCTTCAAATTACTTGTTTAAGTTGTTATAAGCCTCGGATTACTAGTTTCTTACAAGATTTTTGGTCAAAAATGGTGTTCTTAAGCTTTGCAGTCACGTTAGGGTTTCAAAAGCGGGTTTTTGATTCCGGGAATGGTTAAATGAAATTGGAGTGTTTATTATCCTTGAATATACTTGTAGTGAGTTGTGGTAAAATTTGAATCCTTGACGTTGAGTCTAGATAGGTCGTTTGCGAGAAAAATGGGTGTTTTGGGCGAACAGACCAGGGACGGCTCTTGTGGGGAGGACGACCTTTGCAAGCGACTGTCCGCATCAGCAAAGGCCATCCGGGTCTATTTCGTACACAACTTTTTGTTTGGTCACCGATTGACTTTTTCATGGCCTGATACTTATATACTAGTCTTATAACATCAAATAAAGGTCAACAAACTAGTCAAAACTTCCATTAAAGATTCAGTGAATCCCTTACAAAACGAAACAAGTACCAAATTACATGAGGAGCAAATAACCATCAAAGTTTACAAAATAACATTTCGATGATGGCAGGTCGATCCTAAGCATAATGCAAAAGAGGAGGTCGATGAATCCTTGATTCATAAAGTCCAAGGTCCGGGTTAACAGCAAGCATGCAACTAAACTCCACGTCCGGGGAGAACCTGATTACCTGAAAAGTGTACTAAGCATAGTCAACACAAGGTTGGTGAGTTCGTAGTAATGGTCCACAAGGAACCATAGACAGAAATCATAAAGTACGAGTGGAGGCTAAACATGACTTACAGTGAGCCTCTAAGAAACACAATAATGTCCAACAACAAGATTACACAAGTACAAAAGCGTGTAATAAGAAATGCATAAATGATATGAATATCAATGCAATGCCATATGCGTAAGTAAGCCAAAATGCCTATCTTATGCGTGACCTCCAGTCACCAATGCAACGATACCCTTCTGTCATCACAATGAACAAGGCTGTATCTCAAAATCATCGAGATATATATGTCTATATACTCGGAGTCAGGAACTACATCCAAAATGGGTGCATACATCTATACACCAGGATGTCGGCAATCCCCTGCCGAGGGCTCATCAGCAATGTATGCAATGCTTACAATCAATTGTAAATGCATCAATCACAAACCAACAATCAATAATCGTCAATCATAAACCAATAGTCAATAATCGTCAATCATAAACCAATAGTCAATAATCGTCAATCATAAACCAATAATCAATAATCGTCAATGATAAACCAATAGTCAATAATCGTCAATCATGAACCAAATCAATAATCGTCAATCATAAACCAATAGTCAATAATCGTCAATCATAAACCAAATCAATAATCGTCAATCATAAACCAATAGTCAATAATCGTCAATCATGAACCAATAATCAATATTCGACAAACATGAGCCAACAATCAATAATCGTAACGGGGCTCACTTGACAACAGGGGGACAAGGCCGCATTTCAACGGGGCACACTTGTCAACAGAGGGACAAGGCCGCATTTCAACGGGGCACACTTGTCAACAGATGGTCAAGGCCGCATTTCAACGTACATAAGTCAAATCCTCTATCAGTGGAATTTATGCACAACATATGCATCAATCAACATCCATTCATCACAATTCCATTAATCATCAAACATCAATTTAAGTTAAACTATACGTACATACACTTAAGAGGATTCTACTTCCTTCGAGTCCCAGATGCTTATGTATAGGGTCACCCGCAGCCTTCCCACCACATCTAAAACCCAATGAAGGCATAACCGACTTCCATGTATGTACGTCTATCCTAATATTAATGAAATACTTAACAAAACATAAACCAAGTCATTCAAGCGTAATAACCGTCTCGACAATTCAACATTTAAACCAAATCACTCAATCAATCAACAACGAAAAGAACCATCACATCAATCCAACAATCAAGCCCATCAATCAATAAATCAATAAAAGCAAGTAAACAAGCAAGGTTTACACTTTTCAGCCCGAATCTCAAGCGAGTAGGGAGATACGAAACTCACCTTGGCTTCCAAGCTACGATTACGAGTTAATAAGGAGTTATAAATGCTCAACAACCGCTACGAGTCCGCAACCTAGCAATAAATATCATATTATCATCAAAGTCAACTTCTATAATCCTAAACAAGTTGGTTTAGTAAGTTTAAGGTCGAGTCACAACTCTTAGACGTCTAACCGCTTTCCCGCGTAAGAACAAGACACATTCGACTCGACATTTTTGAAAATGGAGAAAGATTCATGAAAAATGAATGTTACCAAAAGAAAGTAGACTCTTATACGATTCCAACGATAGGTCATATGACTCGATTGGACTTACGGATCAAAAGTTATAAGCGTTTGAAGTTGACGAAGAATCACTGGTTCAGCAGCTTTTCACTGCGCCGCAGTCAGCCAAATCTGCTGCAGAAACTTAGCCAAAAATGATCCAAAACAACCCAAAACCCCATTTTTGACCCCATAATCGACCATGGATGATCTAGGACCCAATTTCAAGCCTAAATCCACATATTTGGATATAAACAAACATAACCCACCCCATAAACTCGAATCATAACATCAAATTCATGCCTAAATCATTTGACCCAATTCAAAACCCTAATTTAACCCTAATTCCATTTTGAGTCGATTTGAGACTTGCAAATGTACGAGATGACTAGAAATGAGTAAACTAACACAAATAGAAGTAAATGAGATGAATTAGACTTACCAAAACTCCTTCTTGAGCTCAAACCCGAAATTAGGTCAAAATGGGTAAAAACGCAAGAACTCCAACCTTTGATTCTTCGAATAGCCGATAATGTGGTATAGAGGACTATGATTCTAGAGTTATATCCTTTCCAAACACTAAGTAGATGATAGATAGAAGAAGAAATGAAATGGTTTTGCCTTGCATTTTGCTTGAGAGAAAGAGATAGATAGATAGAAATGAAAGGGGGAGAAATAGATAGATAGATAGAAATGAAAGGGGGAGAAAGAGATAAGGGGGGGGGGAATGGGTCATTGGTGGCTGGTGGGTCATGGACTACCCACGGGCCGACCCGTTTCTCTTCTCTAGTCAATTTACAATCGTTACACAATTAAACACCGATCAAAACATATTATCGACCCGAGTATAACACATTGTCATTTAATTCACAAAACGACCCAAATAATTTATTAACTTAAATTGTTAGTCATATTACACGTAAAGTCAACGGGTCAAAATTCACGGATGTTACATTATTCCCCCGTCAAAAGAATTTCGTCCCGAAATTCAACAAAACCCTAGTTGTTAAACAGTTTTAGGTATCCAACCCTTACACGGTCCCCTCGCTCCCAAGTGAACTCGTTTCCACGTCTAGTGTATCGTCTAACCTCTGGAATTCGTGTAGCGTTTGTTCCTTAGCTTCTTGACCTCGCTACCTAAGATTCCTACCGGTTCCTCGAAATTACAACGACTCTCGCTCTCAAAAGATTCAAATCTCGTTAATGTTATCCGCTCTCCTCACTTGTAGCACGTGGCTCCGTTTAGTACTATAGGACAGCTCGGGTTTCCACTCACATGCCATTCCCATTCTGATCATTCCATCTCGTACACGCCATGGTTGATTCCCTCGTTAAAAGAACTCTTTCATAAGTTACAATTTGTTACGCAATTTATTTTTTTTGAAAATCTCTAGGGATGTTTACCAAGGATTCGTTTGTCTTTTCGTTTAGAATCATCGCATCTAACTCAAAAACATCTTACTATAATATTAGCAAAAATTCATTCGATTAAAGGAGCCGTATTATGTAGCAAGTTTTTAGTTTATAGCTCGTTAGGTTATTTAGAACCGGGTGACGCCGCACGCATCCTTCATACCAAGCGTTAGAACCTTTCGCCATGATTCATCGATCTCCGGGTTATAATTCCATTTTCTCAAACGAGTTTATTGTCAGTGTCCAGGAATTTATTATTTATTATTGTTATATATATATATATATATATATATATATAACATTATAGTAATTAGTTATAATAATACATATATATATATATATATATATATATATATATATATATATATATATATATATATATATATATATATATATATATATATATATATATATATATATATATATATATATATATATATATATATATATATATATATATATATATATATATATATATATATATATATATATATATATATATATATATATATATATATATATATATATATATATATATATATATATATATATATATATATATATATATATATATATATATATATATATATATATATATATATATATATATATATATATATATATATATATATATATATATATATATATATATATATATATATATATATATATATATATATATATATATATATATATATATATATATATATATATATATATATATATATATATATATATATATATATATATATATATATATATATATATATATATATATATATATATATATATATATATATATATATATATATATATATATATATATATATATATATATATATATATATATATATATATATATATATATATATATATATATATATATATATATATATATATATATATATATATATATATATATATATATATATATATATATATATATATATATATATATATATATATATATATATATATATATATATATATATATATATATATATATATATATATATATATATATATATATATATATATATATATATATATATATATATATATATATATATATATATATATATATATATATATATATATATATATATATATATATATATATATATATATATATATATATATATATATATATATATATATATATATATATATATATATATATATATATATATATATATATATATATATATATATATATATATATATATATATATATATATATATATATATATATATATATATATATATATATATATATATATATATATATATATATATATATATATATATATATATATATATATATATATATATATATATATATATATATATATATATATATATATATATATATATATATATATATATATATATATATATATATATATATATATATATATATATATATATATATATATATATATATATATATATATATATATATATATATATATATATATATATATATATATATATATATATATATATATATATATATATATATATATATATATATATATATATATATATATATATATATATATATATATATATATATATATATATATATATATATATATATATATATATATATATATATATATATATATATATATATATATATATATATATATATATATATATATATATATATATATATATATATATATATATATATATATATATATATATATATATATATATATATATATATATATATATATATATATATATATATATATATATATATATATATATATATATATATATATATATATATATATATATATAAATATATATTATTATATATATATATATATATATATATATTTATATATACTTGATTTATATAAATCTTTTATACATACATATATACTTACAAGTACATATATATATATAAAATTACGTATATATATATATTACATGTTGGGTAGACTTTTAAATTTTTATTTTATTTGTTCAATCTATGGTTAGCCTAACCAAGGTCGTTCCTTCTCACCCATAGTAAGTTTATAGTTGCATAGATGTTCAAAATAAATCGTTATGTACTCGCTGTCATCCTCACAATGGCATCGCGGTTGTTTCCATCGTTATTCATCTATTGTCATGCCACTTTAGTTAGCTCAAGTATTGTCCTAAGGTTCCATCTTAGGGGCGTATAATACAACGAAGTTCTCATCTTCATAATATAACTATACTTATAATCTCTATGTTACTGACTAAATCATACATTAAACAAGGGGAAATAACTTAGTCAAGTAGTTTATAATGGTCGTACCAGCTATACCATTTACATCTACGCATGCATCTTCAATTCCTAACTATGTATTCAATAAGCAAGTCAGGCAACAAGATGTTGATATATTAAAGCAATTTGGCTGGCATGGCAACCTATACACACAACCTATACCCACAATTTCCCAAGACTCCAATTTACTTTACGCATGTATTACCAAGTCCCAACGATTCGTTTCACCAAATTAGTTAGGCAACGAAATTCAAGCACATTCGACAATTAGGATATCATGGTAAGCCTACTTGCTCCACCGCATATCCTAACAATTTATTCACATAACCAAGTTAGAAGGTAAGATTTTGTAGGACTATCAACTAATCTCGCAATACCAAGTCGCACCTACGATCTCTCATACGTTGGGTATAACTATGCATAAGTTTTCAATCATTACTAATTCGTTCTTATAACCAGGTTAAGAATTTGCATTTTGGGCATACTCAAATTGTCAAACATGTCTACCGTTCTTATTCATACAATCGTGCATTGAGTAAATATTTATACATGCATCACCATATTCGCTTATCTCATGCATACAATTTAGCTTAACAACATGATTTATACCTGCTAAAACTATCAAACTAGTATACTTTTCATGAAAGTGTTCCTTGATTAACACACCTACACATGCATTACCTATTTCCATTGTATCACGCCTAAAAACCAAGTTTAATGATATAGTTTTCCCGAAATCATGCAATAAAAAAATAGCATGTTAAATTCATTCATATTATCGTCCATCCACTAGTACATTTTACACGTGCATTACCAACTATGTTATATCATGCTTACAACCAAGTTTGACAATGTCTCATACATGTCCAATTTCACATACTATTAAGAAACATATCCTTATTGTTCACCGATTACCATTAACATCATTAGTGTTGGAATATCAACCGTTTATAATACGTGAGAGTTAGGATGCTTACAACCTTGACATTCTCTCAGGGTGCATATCAACATATTTATCGCATTGTATTCTAACCGTTTATCAATACGTTTAAGTCAAATCACAACAAAAGCATTTACAACGTCAACTTGACCACTACGGGCCTTACATACATACACATCACACATGCATAACATATATGTTGCTAAATCATACTAGTCAACATGTCATTCCACTACCAAATCCAATAATAGTAATAGTTCTAGAGTTTATGACCCGGGGGTTAGCTTCACAATTGCTCTCATGTTAGCCGCACTAGTAGTTAGTACTTTCATGCCAACACACCACACATGTTTAATGTCTTTACACTAAGGCCAGCACATAAATGTTGTCAAGTAATTGTCATATATCGTGCTATCATACCAACATATCATACGTGTTTCATATCACTACGCTAAGGACAACATATCAAAGTTCTCAAGTAATTGTCATATATCGTGCTATCATACCAACATATCATACGTGTTTCATATCACTACGCTAAGGACAACATATCAAAGTTCTCAAGTAATTGTCATATATCGTGCTATCATACCAACATATCATACGTGTTTCATATCACTACGCTAAGGACAACATATCAAAGTTCTCAAGTAATTGTCATATATCGTGCTATCATACCAACATATCATACGTGTTTCATATCACTACGCTAAGGACAACATATCAAAGTTCTCAAGTAATTGTCATATATCGTGCTATCATACCAACATATCATACGTGTTTCATATCACTACGCTAAGGACAACATATCAAAGTTCTCAAGTAATTGTCATATATCGTGCTATCATACCAACATATCATACGTGTTTCATATCACTACGCTAAGGACAACATATCAAAGTTCTCAAGTAATTGTCATATATCGTGCTATCATACCAACATATCATACGTGTTTCATATCACTACGCTAAGGACAACATATCAAAGTTCTCAAGTAATTGTCATATATCGTGCTATCATACCAACATATCATACGTGTTTCATATCACTACGCTAAGGACAACATATCAAAGTTCTCAAGTAATTGTCATATATCGTGCTATCATACCAACATATCATACGTGTTTCATATCACTACGCTAAGGACAACATATCAAAGTTCTCAAGTAATTGTCATATATCGTGCTATCATACCAACATATCATACGTGTTTCATATCACTACGCTAAGGACAACATATCAAAGTTCTCAAGTAATTGTTATATTGTAACACCCCAAGCCAAGGCTCAGAATATCACGGAAATCATATAGCACAAGGTGGAATTAATGTAGAACAAGAACTAAATGCAATTAAAGATTCAGTGAATCCCTTACAAAACGAAACAAGTACCAAATTACATGAGGAGCAAATAACCATCAAAGTTTACAAAATAACATTTCGATGATGGCAGGTCGATCCTAAGCATAATGCAAAAGAGGAGGTCGATGAATCCTTGATTCATAAAGTCCAAGGTCCGGGTTAACAGCAAGCATGCAACTAAACTCCACGTCCGGGGAGAACCTGATTACCTGAAAAGTGTACTAAGCATAGTCAACACAAGGTTGGTGAGTTCGTAGTAATGGTCCACAAGGAACCATAGACAGAAATCATAAAGTACGAGTGGAGGCTAAACATGACTTACAGTGAGCCTCTAAGAAACACAATAATGTCCAACAACAAGATTACACAAGTACAAAAGCGTGTAATAAGAAATGCATAAATGATATGAATATCAATGCAATGCCATATGCGTAAGTAAGCCAAAATGCCTATCTTATGCGTGACCTCCAGTCACCAATGCAACGATACCCTTCTGTCATCACAATGAACAAGGCTGTATCTCAAAATCATCGAGATATATATGTCTATATACTCGGAGTCAGGAACTACATCCAAAATGGGTGCATACATCTATACACCAGGATGTCGGCAATCCCCTGCCGAGGGCTCATCAGCAATGTATGCAATGCTTACAATCAATTGTAAATGCATCAATCACAAACCAACAATCAATAATCGTCAATCATAAACCAATAGTCAATAATCGTCAATCATAAACCAATAGTCAATAATCGTCAATCATGAACCAATAATCAATAATCGTCAATGATAAACCAATAGTCAATAATCGTCAATCATGAACCAATATCAATAATCGTCAATGATAAACCAATAATCAATAATCGTCAATGATAAACCAATAGTCAATAATCGTCAATCATAAACCAATAGTCAATAATCGTCAATCATAAACCAATAGTCAATAATCGTCAATCATGAACCAATAATCAATATTCGACGAACATGAGCCAACAATCAATAATCGTCAATCATAAACCAATAGTCAATAATCGTCAATCATGAACCAATAATCAATATTCGACGAACATGAGCCAACAATCAATAATCGTCAATGATAAACCAATAGTCAATAATCGTCAATGATAAACCAATAGTCAATAATCGTCAATGATAAACCAATAGTCAATAATCGTCAATGATAAACCAATATCAATAATCGTCAATGATAAACCAATAGTCAATAATCGTCAATCATAAACCAATATCAATAATCGTCAATCATAAACCAATAGTCAATAATCGTCAATCATAAACCAATAGTCAATAATCGTCAATCATAAACCAATATCAATAATCGTCAATCATAAACCAATAGTCAATAATCGTCAATCATAAACCAATATCAATAATCGTCAATCATAAACCAATAGTCAATAATCGTCAATCATAAACCAATAGTCAATAATCGTCAATCATAAACCAATATCAATAATCGTCAATGATAAACCAATAGTCAATAATCGTCAATCATGAACCAATAATCAATAATCGTCAATCATAAACCAATAATCAATAATCGTCAATCATAAACCAATAATCAATATTCGACGAACATGAGCCAACAATCAATAATCGTAACGGGGCTCACTTGACAACAGGGGGACAAGGCCGCATTTCAACGGGGCACACTTGTCAACAGATGGTCAAGGCCGCATTTCAACGTACATAAGTCAAATCCTCTATCAGTGGAATTTATGCACAACATATGCATCAATCAACATCCATTCATCACAATTCCATTAATCATCAAACATCAATTTAAGTTAAACTATACGTACATACACTTAAGAGGATTCTACTTCCTTCGAGTCCCAGATGCTTATGTATAGGGTCACCCGCAGCCTTCCCACCACATCTAAAACCCAATGAAGGCATAACCGACTTCCATGTATGTACGTCTATCCTAATATTAATGAAATACTTAACAAAACATAAACCAAGTCATTCAAGCGTAATAACCGTCTCGACAATTCAACATTTAAACCAAATCACTCAATCAATCAACAACGAAAAGAACCATCACATCAATCCAACAATCAAGCCCATCAATCAATAAATCAATAAAAGCAAGTAAACAAGCAAGGTTTACACTTTTCAGCCCGAATCTCAAGCGAGTAGGGAGATACGAAACTCACCTTGGCTTCCAAGCTACGATTACGAGTTAATAAGGAGTTATAAATGCTCAACAACCGCTACGAGTCCGCAACCTAGCAATAAATATCATATTATCATCAAAGTCAACTTCTATAATCCTAAACAAGTTGGTTTAGTAAGTTTAAGGTCGAGTCACAACTCTTAGACGTCTAACCGCTTTCCCGCGTAAGAACAAGACACATTCGACTCGACATTTTTGAAAATGGAGAAAGATTCATGAAAAATGAATGTTACCAAAAGAAAGTAGACTCTTATACGATTCCAACGATAGGTCATATGACTCGATTGGACTTACGGATCAAAAGTTATAAGCGTTTGAAGTTGACGAAGAATCACTGGTTCAGCAGCTTTTCACTGCGCCGCAGTGGGGTCTGGCACCTCCCACTGCGCCGCAGTCAGCCAAATCTGCTGCAGAAACTTAGCCAAAAATGATCCAAAACAACCCAAAACCCCATTTTTGACCCCATAATCGACCATGGATGATCTAGGACCCAATTTCAAGCCTAAATCCACATATTTGGATATAAACAAACATAACCCACCCCATAAACTCGAATCATAACATCAAATTCATGCCTAAATCATTTGACCCAATTCAAAACCCTAATTTAACCCTAATTCCATTTTGAGTCGATTTGAGACTTGCAAATGTACGAGATGACTAGAAATGAGTAAACTAACACAAATAGGAGTAAATGAGATGAATTAGACTTACCAAAACTCCTTCTTGAGCTCAAACCCGAAATTAGGTCAAAATGGGTAAAAACGCAAGAACTCCAACCTTTGATTCTTCGAATAGCCGATAATGTGGTATAGAGGACTATGATTCTAGAGTTATATCCTTTCCAAACACTAAGTAGATGATAGATAGAAGAAGAAATGAAATGGTTTTGCCTTGCATTTTGCTTGAGAGAAAGAGATAAGGAGGGGAGGGGGGGGGAATGGGTCATTGGTGGCTGGTGGGTCATGGACTACCCACGGGCCGACCCGTTTCTCTTCTCTAGTCAATTTACAATCGTTACACAATTAAACACCGATCAAAACATATTATCGACCCGAGTATAACACATTGTCATTTAATTCACAAAACGACCCAAATAATTTATTAACTTAAATTGTTAGTCATATTACACGTAAAGTCAACGGGTCAAAATTCACGGATGTTACATGACAACTAATTAGTTAAGTGTAAAATGATATAAATCGGATAAATCATGTTCAATTATCCTAGGTTTGGAAAGGATTGAGCGTTGATCGTGTGTAGAGCTCATGCGTACATCTGTGGATTATTTTGCTCGCGCCAGATGAGTTCGTAGCCCCTACTATTTGCATGCTTTTGGGGAGGAAAGATATTCAATATGTGCTTACGTGCTATGCCGTAGATTAAGCTTATGTTAATATTACATGCATATGATTTTGTGCTACTACATGTTTATAGGTAGACATGTATCTTGGTGGTAACAATGTGAATATTGTTGAACGTATAAGTGGTGGTAGCCTATGCTAAGATGATATTTTGATGATATTTTGATGCTATATATGATACTTATTGATGTACTTAATATTAGATTATGATATTTTGATGATATTTTGATGATATTTTGATGATATTTTGATGATATTTTGATGATATTTTGATGATATTTTGATGATATTTTGATGATATTTTGATGATATTTTGATGATATTTTGATGATATTTTGATGATATTTTGATGATATTTTGATGATATTTTGATGATATTTTGATGATATTTTGATGATATTTTGATGATATTTTGATGATATTTTGATGATATTTTGATGATATTTTGATGATATTTTGATGATATTTTGATGATATTTTGATGATATTTTGATGATATTTTGATGATATTTTGATGATATTTTGATGATATTTTGATGATATTTTGATGATATTTTGATGATATTTTGATGATATTTTGATGATATTTTGATGATATTTTGATGATATTTTGATGATATTTTGATGATATTTTGATGATATTTTGATGATATTTTATGATATTTTGATGATATTTTGATGATATTTTGATGATATTTTGATGATATTTTGATGATATTTTGATGATATTTTGATGATATTTTGATGATATTTTGATGATATTTTGATGATATTTTGATGATATTTTGATGATATTTTGATGATATTTTGATGATATTTTGATGATATTTTGATGATATTTTGATGATATTTTGATGATATTTTGATGATATTTTGATGATATTTTGATGATATTTTGATGATATTTTGATGATATTTTGATGATATTTTGATGATATTTTGATGATATTTTGATGATATTTTGATGATATTTTGATGATATTTTGATGATATTTTGATGATATTTTGATGATATTTTGATGATATTTTGATGATATTTTGATGATATTTTGATGATATTTTGATGATATTTTGATGATATTTTGATGATATTTTGATGATATTTTGATGATATTTTGATGATATTTTGATGATATTTTGATGATATTTTGATGATATTTTGATGATATTTTGATGATATTTTGATGATATTTTGATGATATTTTGATGATATTTTGATGATGTTGGTTATTGATTGTGATCTTGGTGGTTAACGTATTTATGTGTTGTGCGATCTTGATGAAGCTATAGTGCGATACTATGTGCCATACTTTAAGAGCTTACTTACAAGTGCTCCTTTAGCACAATTGCTATTGTACGACTTTGATATCGGCACATTTAATACATGACTTTTGATTCTTGATACTTGATGTGGTTATATGTTGTGTGATTCTTGTGATTTTGGTGTAGTTTTTGGATGGGATACTTGTGAAATTCAAATGTGGTGGAATATCTCCCAATGCGGGACTCCTATTGCTCGGCTATTCGATACTTACTTACTTATAGATGTATTTATGTATATGTGTATATACACTAGTATCGAATCTATGGCTCAACTTGAAGCTATGTGATCCTACGAACTCACCAACCTAGTGTTGACATTTTGGAGTATCTTTTCAGGTATACAGGAAATCACTTGCAAGCTAGGAGTTGATGCTTATAGTTGGAGCTAAGGATCGATTAGTTGCATTGTAGATCTTTAGACTCGGGCACGAATGCCTCGAATTTTTTTCCCTTGCATGGGATTTATTTGTTGTATTTGACTTGTACTTGACAATTTGTAGCTTTGAATGAACATCACGTAGTTTCTCTATGTAATATCCATTTGCAAGCTTGTTTCAGTTGCATCTCACGTTTCCGTCACTGGTGGGGTGTTACAATTTTGATATAGAAAGTATAACTTTTTTATGCATTTTATGCATGTAACAACCCTTAAAGCTATAATTAGCAATTTCCATAGCATAATAAAATATAAAATGCTTAACTTCTCTTTCAAAAATTTTATTATTCCGCTGTGATGTGATGTGATGACTATTGTTAAATGACTAAGTTCTTTCTTTTGTAATATATACCCAAGTAGACAATCTTAAGTTATTAAACATCCGGCTCTATTTTGTTTTCTAAAGAGGTTAACGTTTGAATCTTAATACTATTCTTGAGAAATACGAGCATGGTACCCGCACAATGCGGCGGCGATGATGGCGGCAACGGATGATGATGGTAGTGGCGGCGTTAAATGGTGTAGATAATTGATGTAAATGTGTTTGATTTAAAGGGAGTAGTAGAGATACTTTATAATATAAAGGACTAATGTGTAATTTAAAATTAAGGGTGGTGTTGATTTAATTCATTAAGGGTAATTTGGTCATTTTGCATGTCCTATTTTTTGTATACTTTCAACATAGGGGTATAATTTTTATATAGTAGTATAGAAAAGATTGTTTAAAGCTTTAAATGTCCGAAATTAGAATTAATATAGCTGGTTGTTTCTTAAAAATTTTAATACTTATTAACATTTAAACTACTAGTTTAGTAACTAAAATTTTAAGTGTAATACAAGATATATAATCGGCATAGCCCCTTTTTGCAACAAGTCACCTTTGATGACATTGTTTCTACTTCTCCTTTAGTATAGAGGAGATCATTCCTTATCTGATCTTAATTACTTAACACTCCATTTTTCAAAATCATCCACAGAAGTTGATTTATTGTTACTTGAATATATTTTTTTTAAAATTAAAATAGATAAATTTTGTTAATGACAGTTTATAGGTATTCATTACCATGTACACAAAGTTTTACTTTATAATAAAATTTAGATAATGGATTTTTTTAATATATCAGATAACAACTGAAGTTTTATGATACTATGATTCGGTAAGGTGTCGAAGTTGAAAAAGAAAAAGTTACAATTATAATAGAAAAGATGGACATATCCTTCAGTGATTGTTTAATATCCGGTTTTGTTCGTTATTGATCACGTATCCCCAACAAAGATTGAATCAATTTCGAAGATGACGAACAACGATTCTGGGAAGGATATGATGAAACCCTTTGAGAAATTGGACAAGTTTGATGGGCAGGAGTTTCGTCGTTGGTAGAAAAAGATGCACTTTTACTTGACGAATTTGAAAGTGGTGTATGTTCTGAGTACCCCATGCCCTGAGGCTGTTGAGAATGAAACCCTGGAACAAACTCGCGCTCCTTCAAAGTGGGAAAACGCTGACTACATCTGTCGTGGTCATATTCTTAACGGTATGTCTGATTCCTTGTTTGATGTCTATCAAAACGTAGAGTCTGCAAAAGAATTATGGGATTCCCTTGAAGCCAAATACATGGCAGAAGATGTGTCTAGTAAGAAATTCATTGTTAGTAATTTCATTAATTATAAGATGGTAGATACTAGGCCTGTCATGGAACAATATCATGAATTGCAAAGGATGCTGGGACAGTTGGCACAATACGATATGAAAATGGATGAATCTATTTCTGTTTGTAGTGTGATTGACAAACTGCCCCCCTCTTGGAAAGATTTTAAGAATAATCTGAAACATAAGAAAGAGGATTTGAATATGGTTCAACTTGGAAGTTGCTTCCAAATTGAACAATCCATACGTGATATGGAAAAGGCATCTATTGGTGGTACTAAAACCATGGCTGGTTCTTCTGTGAACATGATGGAGGAGGGTGACTCCTCCAAGGCTGGTAAAGGGAAACGAAAATCTCAAGGCAATAACAATAAAGGTTCTGATAAGAAACCAAAATTGGCCTGTTGGAAGTGTGGGAAACCTGGACACTTGAAGCGTGAATGCAGGTCTGGTAAGGGTAAAGGAAAAGGCAAAAACGAGGCTGGTTCAAATGGATCTAAGGATCCAGAAAAACAAGCAGGTTCATTTTTGGTACCATGTGATCATTCTGTTTAGACTTATTATGTATCAATAATCTCTGAAGCATTTTATGTGCAGGATGGTGATACTTCGTGGTGGACAGATTCAGGAGCAACATGTCATGTTTGCAAGGATCTTCGATGGTTCAAGGACTTTAAACCAATTGAAGATGGGCAATGTTGCTACTAAACCTGTTAAAGGAATAGGATCTGTTCTTTTAATATTTACTTCTGGAAACTCCTTACTATTAAATAATGTCTTGTATGTACCTGGAATTCGTAAGAACTTAGTGTCTGGTATTGTATTAAATAATTGTGGATACAAGCAGGTCATTGAAAGTGACAAGTATATCTTGTCAAGACATGGAACCTTTATTGGATTTGGATATTTGAATGACATGTTTAAGTTGAATTTGGATGTTTCATTTGTTAATAATTCTGTTTGCATGGCTTCTACTAGTTCTAGCAATAATTTTAGCAAATCAGAATTATGGCATGCTAGACTAGGACATGTACATTATAAGAGATTAATTGACATGTCGAAAATGAGTCTAATACCTTCTTTTGATGTTGGTAATGAAAAGTGTAAAACTTGCATGTTGACTAAGATCACTAGACAACCTTTCACTAAAAACGTCATTAGAGATACAAAGGTATTAGAACTTGTGCATAGTGACTTGTGTGATTTTCATTCAACTCCATCACTTGGCAATAAAAAGTATGTGGTTACTTTTATTGATGATGCTACTAGATATTGCTATGTTTACTTGTGTCATACAAAATATGAAGCTCTTGATAAATTTAAGATTTATAAGGAAGAGGTAGAGCTTTATCATGGTGTGAAGATTAAAACTCTTCGCACTGATAGGGGAGGTGAGTATTATGATCCAGTGTACTTTCAATCTACTGGAATAGTACATCAGACCACTGCTCCATATACACCACAGCAAAATGGTGTATCTGAGAGAAAGAATAGGACACTAAAAGAAATGGTTAATTCCATGTTGTGCTATTCTGGCCTAAGCGAAGGATTTTGGGGTGAGGCTATGTTGACAGCCTGTTATCTTTTGAATAGAGTTCCTAATAAAAAGAATAAGATGACCCCTTATGAACTTTGGCATAAAAAGATTCCAAAACTGAGTTATCTCAGAGTTTGGGGTTGTAGGGCTGTGGTGAGATTGACTGACCCTAAGATCAATAATATTGGTCAAAGAGGTATAGACTGTGTTTTCATTGGCTATCCTGAGAATTCTGTATGCTATAGGTTCTATGTCATAGAACCTAATGACTATGTATCTGTGCACTCTATTGTAGAGTCAAGGGATGCTGATTTTGGTAATGAGGATAGATTTACATCTTTGCCAAAACCCGCAGACATGATTGCAAGTTTTAGTAATTCTGGTACATCTGACCAAATGACTGAGACACCTCCTGAGCCTAGGAGGAGTGAAAGGGCAAGAAAACCCAAGTCTTATGGTGATGATTTCCAACTATATTTGGTTGAAGGATCAAGGGATGAAATTCATTTTCAATATCAATATTGTTTTAATGTTGATGATGATCCAAAAACCTATAGTGAAGCTATGGTCAAGGGATGCTGATTTTGGTAATGAGGATAGATTTACATCTTTGCCAAAACCCGCAGACATGATTGCAAGTTTTAGTAATTCTGGTACATCTGACCAAATGACTGAGACACCTCCTGAGCCTAGGAGGAGTGAAAGGGCAAGAAAACCCAAGTCTTATGGTGATGATTTCCAACTATATTTGGTTGAAGGATCAAGGGATGAAATTCATTTTCAATATCAATATTGTTTTAATGTTGACGATGATCCAAAAACCTATAGTGAAGCTATGGTCAAGGGATGCTGATTTTGGTAATGAGGATAGATTTACATCTTTGCCAAAACCCGCAGACATGATTGCAAGTTTTAGTAATTCTGGTACATCTGACCAAATGACTGAGACACCTCCTGAGCCTAGGAGGAGTGAAAGGGCAAGAAAACCCAAGTCTTATGGTGATGATTTCCAACTATATTTGGTTGAAGGATCAAGGGATGAAATTCATTTTCAATATCAATATTGTTTTAATGTTGATGATGATCCAAAAACCTATAGTGAAGCTATGGCTTCAAGGGATGCTGATTTTGGTAATGAGGATAGATTTACATCTTTGCCAAAACCCGCAGACATGATTGCAAGTTTTAGTAATTCTGGTACATCTGACCAAATGACTGAGACACCTCCTGAGCCTAGGAGGAGTGAAAGGGCAAGAAAACCCAAGTCTTATGGTGATGATTTCCAACTATATTTGGTTGAAGGATCAAGGGATGAAATTCATTTTCAATATCAATATTGTTTTAATGTTGATGATGATCCAAAAACCTATAGTGAAGCTATGGCTTCAAGGGATGCTGATTTTGGTAATGAGGATAGATTTACATCTTTGCCAAAACCCGCAGACATGATTGCAAGTTTTAGTAATTCTGGTACATCTGACCAAATGACTGAGACACCTCCTGAGCCTAGGAGGAGTGAAAGGGCAAGAAAACCCAAGTCTTATGGTGATGATTTCCAACTATATTTGGTTGAAGGATCAAGGGATGAAATTCATTTTCAATATCAATATTGTTTTAATGTTGACGATGATCCAAAAACCTATAGTGAAGCTATGGTCAAGGGATGCTGATTTTGGTAATGAGGATAGATTTACATCTTTGCCAAAACCCGCAGACATGATTGCAAGTTTTAGTAATTCTGGTACATCTGACCAAATGACTGAGACACCTCCTGAGCCTAGGAGGAGTGAAAGGGCAAGAAAACCCAAGTCTTATGGTGATGATTTCCAACTATATTTGGTTGAAGGATCAAGGGATGAAATTCATTTTCAATATCAATATTGTTTTAATGTTGATGATGATCCAAAAACCTATAGTGAAGCTATGGTCAAGGGATGCTGATTTTGGTAATGAGGATAGATTTACATCTTTGCCAAAACCCGCAGACATGATTGGAAAATTTAGTAATACACTCATAACCCAAGTCTGATTCATTGGCAAGCGATTCATCGAGTATTTAAGTACTTGAAAGGAACCATGCATTATGGTTTGACTTATTATGGCTTTCCTTCTGTGCTTGAAGGTTTTTCAGATGCAAGTTGGATTACCAATGTGGAAGATCATTCTTCTACTAGTGGCTGGGTATTCTTACTTGGAGGTGGTGCTATTTGCTGGGCATCGAAGAAACAAACTTGTATCACTAATTCAACAATGGAATCTGAGTTTGTGGCATTAGCAGCAGCTGGTAAAGAAGCTGAATGGCTAAGGAATTTAATTTATGAAATTCCATTGTGGCCTAAACCGCTATCATCCATATCTATCAGATGTGATAGTCAAACCACGTTGGCTAAGGCATATAGTCAGGTATATAATGGTAAGTCTAGACACTTGGGTGTTAGACACAGCATGGTACGTGAGTTGATCACGGAAGGTGTGATATTGGTGGTGTTTGTGAAAACACAACAAAACTTAGCCGATCATTTGACCAAAGGGTTAAGTAGAGATCTCGTGCATAAATCGGCTATGGGGATGGGATTAAAGTCCGCCAAAAATCTCTGATATTAAGATACCCAATTCCCATCTAGTATGACGCTAGATGCTGAATTCAATGTGGAAGGCTTAATATTTAGAGATTGGAACACATTAGAGTATACATCCCAAGGTATGTGTTCAGACCTGCAAGTTAAGGAGGTTGAATGTTTATATTCTTAAGGGTAAATTACAAAAATGGTACCTGAGGTATGTCAAAAACTACACCCATGATACCTACAACTCAAAAATTACGCGAGACATACCCACAGTTTCCATTTCTTTACACTAGTCATACCTAACCCTAACGGAAGCTAACTGGACGTTAAAAGGGCATCACATGCGTGTCACGTGCGTGGGTAAATTACTATTTTGCCCTTTTGAGTTGTAGGTATCATGGGTGTAGTTTTTGACATACCTCAGGTACCATTTTTGTAATTTACCCTAAATAATAATACACATACATATATCTTATTAGAATTATATTTATATTTATATCTATAACAACAAACCCACAATTTCTTTAACAACTGATTTATAACAAAACCCACAATCATTTACTTTTCCTTTCCACCATCTATATCTGTATCTATAACTACATATAGACATGTATCAATTCTATACAAATTATAATTATACATAAATTATGATATATATATATATATCCACATCTATTACTCCCAAATCAGTTTTTAGATCAAGTCCATCTTCATCTCTCTTTCTATATATATATATATATATATATATATATATATATATATATATATATATATATATATATATATATATATATATATATATATATATATATATATATATATATATATATATATATATATATATATATATATATATATATATATATATATATATATATATATATATATATATATATATATATATATATATATATATATATATATATATATATATATATATATATATATATATATATATATATATATATATATATATATATATATATATATATATATATATATATATATATATATATATATATATATATATATATATATATATATATATATATATATATATATATATATATATATATATATATATATATATATATATATATATATATATATATATATATATATATATATATATATATATATATATATATATATATATATATATATATATATATATATATATATATATATATATATATATATATATATATATATATATATATATATATATATATATATATATATATATATATATATATATATATATATATATATATATATATATATATATATATATATATATATATATATATATATATATATATATATATATATATATATATATATATATATATATATATATATATATATATATATATATATATATATATATATATATATATATATATATATATATATATATATATATATATATATATATATATATATATATATATATATATATATATATATATATATATATATATATATATATATATATATATATATATATATATATATATATATATATATATATATATATATATATATATATATATATATATATATATATATATATATATATATATATATATATATATATATATATATATATATATATATATATATATATATATATATATATATATATATATATATATATATATATATATATATATATATATATATATATATATATATATATATATATATATATATATATATATATATATATATATATATATATATATATATATATATATATATATATATATATATATATATATATATATATATATATATATATATATATATATATATATATATATATATATATATATATATATATATATATATATATATATATATATATATATATATATATATATATATATATATATATATATATATATATATATATATATATATATATATATATATATATATATATATATATATATATATATATATATATATATATATATATATATATATATATATATATATATATATATATATATATATATATATATATAAATACCACTGGTTAACAAAAATACCCCTTTTAACAGTAAAAGGTTCAGATCGGATGGTGGTGGTGGTTGTCGAGGGGTGACCTTTGGTGGCTGACGGCGGCTGAAGTTGAATCTATTAGGTGTTAGTGGTGAGGTCCGACGAGTGGTGTGATGATATCTGATGATAATAATACGAGCACCACCACCATATCCATAAACACCATTTTCGAAAACCGAACAACATGTTTGAAAGGACTAGTCGACATCATCTGTAAGTATGAAAATAACTAGTGATACTATTGATTTGTTCAAATGATTTTTTTCGGTGGTAGTGATAATGGTTTTGGATATGTGTAAGTTTATAATGGTTTGATATGATGGAAAATCTGGAAATAAATATGGAAAAGGGAAAAAAGATGAACAAGATATACTGGAGATGGAGATAGATTTGCTGTTGCTTTTGTTTATTTTTGGATTTGGCTACGTTTTTCTATGTATGTATAGAACTATAGATCTATGGTTGTAAAATGTTGATACATATAGAGATTTTGATTTTTGGGTTTTGTTTTTGTGAGATCTGTATAGTTCTGTTATCATAAAATAAAGATGGTGATGATGGTAGTTTAACAGATACAAAGATATATGTGTATTATTATTTAGGGTAAATTACAAAAATGGTACCTGAGGTATGTCAAAAACTACACCCATGATACCTACAACTCAAAAGGGCAAAATAGTCATTTACCCACGCACGTGACACGCATGTGATGCCCTTTTAACGTCCAGTTAGCTTCCGTTAGGGTTAGGTATGACTAGTGTAAAGAAATGGAAACTGTGGGTATGTCTCGCGTAATTTTTGAGTTGTAGGTATCATGAGTGTAGTTTTTGACATACCTCAGGTACCATTTTTGTAATTTACCCTATTCTTAATAGCTCTTTTGACAATATGCATATGCAGGTGCAAGATTAAAGGAGCTACCTATGTGAGCATGAAGTTTAGCCGCTTCAAGAAGCTGGGACTTGGCTTTGACATGCTTATGAAGGATAGGGACATAGGCTAGTAAAACATATGTCAAGATAGAACTACTATGTATGTAAACTTTTGTGTACATTATCTTCGTGTATTCAAAATGAGTTCCCAGGGTTCAATCCTTAGCGACACCCTGGTATTCGAATATATGGAATGTGTAATGTACTAATGTGAAATTCAATCGTCACGACATTTCATTTATGCAAAAGTTTTAATGTTTGAGATATTCTTTAGTTAATCGAGGATTACACTAAAATAGGGGAGGATTGTTGGATATTTTAGTGTAATTGGGTTAATTGGTAATCTAATCATAATAATACATCGTATAAGTATGGTGGTGCGGAGTGCACGCTTATATGAATTTATTATGATCTTAGGGGCGAAGCCCCTAAGGAACGGGGGTCCGGGGGCAGCGCCCCCGGGAGCGGGGTCCAAGGGGCGGCAGCCCCTGGCGGGGTCCAAGGGGCAGAGCCCCTGGCTGGGGTCGGCAGTTAATGGCCCTGATTCTTATTCTGTTATACGAATTCATATAGAATTCTCTCCCGTTTTTTTCACACATATACTCAAACACAAATCATACAGAAAATTCTTAATCACTGATTGTATCCGGTTGAATAATTTGGGGTGAACCACCGAATTGATTCAATCTGAAAGCGTATCGCGCCTTCAGTGATTGTTTAATATCCGGTTTTGTTCGTTATTGATCACGTATCCCCAACACATACTAGTTTTCTTATCACGACTCGAAATCCAAAAATAAGATAGAGATACAAAATCACTGCTTGACTTTTCAATTGCCCGGTGAATGACAAGGTTCCTATGTTCCAAAGTGACCACCATTGCACAAAACAAGTAGCTTCCATGATGCGTTTAAACTTTGATGGTAAAGAGAGTCATGAATCCAATTTAGTGTCAATTCGGGCCTATCTATAAGTAACTCGATACCCATCCAATGCATGAGGTGTTGTACGTGCAAGTTCATTAGAAAAGAAGCATGATGAGTACAAATGAACAACCGACTCTCCCTGCTCCCTGGTAAGAACATAAAGGGTACTTGATTGCCGAAATATCGATCCCTCGTTGGCTAAGATTAAACCTGGTTCAGAGACGATTTCGTAAGTCTCCATATGAAGGTGTTGATTTTCTTCGGGACCCCTCGGGTTGTTATCAAAAAAATACAAAATAAATTATTACTTACTAGATTATGCCTCATGCGATTATGGTAATATGCACATTACATTAAATTGATTATAAATATAGTATTTTAAGTAATATTACTTAAAAACAATGATTGACATATATACGTCAAGTGTATAAATTTATTACATTAATAATTTAAATGTCAATTTTAATAACATAGTGATTTTTTTATTTTAGATTAATAAATGAGAGCAATATAGGATGTAAAACAACTGAATAATGAATAATGATGTGTGCACAAATAATAATCTATATATATAACTATATATATATAATATATATATATAATATATATATTAATACTTTATTAATACATATATATATATAATATATATATATATAGACTTTCCTTATTTTGAGAACCATTTTTTTTGCAAGAACCATGAGAACTCTCAAATTATGTATTGGATCACATGTTTTTTTTGTTCATTCACATGTGAAATGATATAAAAAAGTATATTGTAGAAGAAACTTTTTAAAAACCTTCAAAATAGCCTTTTGTGAACTTGTGAATGAATATGTTCACGTTTTCGTTCACATGTGATCAAACGAGTATATATAAGGTTTTGAAAAAAACTTTCTTCTGTAACATATATTTTTATAACGTTTCACATGTGAATGAACAAAAAAAACATGTAATCCAATACATAATTTAAGAGTTCTCAAGGTTCTTACAAAAAAATGGGTTCTCAAAATAAGGCTCTCCTATATATATATATATATATATATTATATATATTATTATAATAATCTATATATATATATTGTATGTACGTATATATAGCGTATGTACATTATATATCTTCTAACCTATGTTTATCTATATATATTTTATCACAAAAAAAATGGATACACTTATCTCCTATAAACCTTATAATATCGTCTTCTTAATCCTACAAAACAAACAAAAAATGATATTAAATAAAGTTGAAAACTTGATTAAACAACTAATAGAGAAAATAAAAGAAAATTTTAAAGGGATAAGTACCTGGGAATGTAATGAACTATGCACGAATGTTTATGTTGTGTAATGAACTATTTGAATGTTTATTTTATGTAATGAACTTTCAAATCCTGGTTATTGGATGTACCGGGGTATATGTGGCAACCATATAAGCTGACACTTGTAAGTTTTTGATTGGTCGGATACATCCAATAACCTGGATTTGAAATTTCATTACATACAATAAACATCCAAGTAGTTCATTACACAACATAAACATTTGTGTATAGTTCATTACATTCTCAGGTCCTTATTTAAAACAAATATTGAGATCTTGAGATAAAGAATAGAAAATAATAATGTAAGAAACTTTGATATTGATAACAAAATAATATTCATTAAATGAATGTTATATAATAATAATAATAATAATAATAATAATATTTGTTAGAATATAAAATTCTAAATTTTGATCCTACTTGAAAACTTGATAAGCTTAACGTATAAAATTCCAAATTACAAATTTTAAAATTTAAATATATTAATTGGCATTTGTTAGTTTTTAATTTATTGATGAATAGGATTAAGATAGGATTAGCTGAAATATAATTAGTTGTAAATTTAATGAAAATTATGGAAAAAATTGTTAAGTAAGCAAAAATATTAGTTAGCGAAAAAAAGAATAAAGACACATAAGTCATAACGTATCCTCTAATGGTATATACTCTCTTCTTCAACTTTTTCTAATGGTAATTAAGGCTTTGTCTCCTCATATACCGAAGTCTAATTCAAAGAAACCACATTCTGAATAAACCTTTGTCTCCGGTAAATAAAAAAAAACATTTTGCTTACATTCCAATTTGAATCGAATACCTCAAAAATTTAAGTCTCTCAAATATTAATTCATCTATTAATAACTGTTACTCTCTTTTCTACCTACCCCAATAACTTATATTCACTCTCTACCTGTTTTTTTATTCTCTACCTACCATAATAACTTACATTCATTATCTACCTACCATCACCTATTCACAATCAAAGCAACTAAAATCAAGTTGTTATTATATTTTTACTTCTTCCATATTTTATGAAACAGAATCGAATCATTTTCCATCTTTAAGAAAATTAAATAATGAGAAGAGATATAAGTCTTCGGTAGGTTAATTGATGTTATTTTCTTTACGATGGTGTCTGGTTGGTGGCTATAGGCTATTTGAAGTCGGTGATGGTGACAGTCGATGGGTGAAGGAGCGTACATAAAGCCATTGATGGTGAAAATCGAGATCACTCGACAGGGTTGAGCCCAAATAGAGGTAGAAAATCTTTTCGGATGGAATAAAAGGTGATTTATCTCCAAAACAATATGACGTTTTTAAGAGATTATGTCTTTGGATCTCAAAAAAAGAATATCTTAATATTGAAAACATTTGATTCAGTCAAAGTTAAAAGGGTATTCATATCTTTTTTGTAAAAAACAAACAAGACCTTTATTTTCACATAAAATTGTAGGTTATCTTTTGTTATATGTATTTTAAAAAATTTCATTTTCAAAATAAAGAATGCATTTTTTTTAGAAAACTCTTGAAAATTGTGAAAATACATTTAATTGTTAAGCATAAACACAATACGTTTTCCATTTTAAAAACGAAAAATAGTTAGAAAATAACAAAAATGAGTTTTTTTTAAATATATGGTTATATATTTTGAAATATAGTTAGAAAAAAATAAAAATGAGTTTTTTTTAAAGTATGCTTGAACTAAATGCACATTGATTGTGTGTTCATGTGTTTATGTTATAAACGAAAAGAAATTGTTGGGAGTGATATTGTCTTCTTTTTAAATTACTCTATCATTGGGAAGAAAATTTCTTAGACAAAAATCATTTCATTCCTCATGATTTCATTTTTCTTTCCATCCTTAAAATTAAACTCAGGTAGACAACTTATTTTGTAATTATTTACTTTCTTTTCTTTTCATTCCTTAATAAAACTAAAAAACATAGTGTTATTTTTATGTTCTTGAGTTTTATTAAGAAATGAAAAGAAAATAAAATAAATGATCACAAAATGAGTTGTGTTCTTGAGTTTAAGGTAATAATGAAAAGAAAATGAAATGATGAGTGATGAAATGATTTTATGCAAATAATTTTCTTCCCAATTATGAGGTGATTTGAAAAGAAGAATATATCGCTTCCAGTCATTTCCTTTCTTTCATAACATAAACTCAAAAACACAGTGCATTTAGTTGTACAATAATTCTTTTATGAAGTTATGATTTTTTTTAAAAATTGTTTTTCATTTTAATTTTTCAAAAGGATGAAAATAGTTTTTTATTCTTATAAAACCTTTGAGAACTTCGAAACCTAATTTAGTTATAAGTTAAGGAAAACAAAATGAGCTTTTCACTTCTAAAGCAAGAAAATTATTTAAAAGTTAAGCTTTAATATAACCAAGGTAATATTATATTATCATTGTACATATATTATTATTATATTATATTATATACTTTATTAAACCAAATGCTTGTGAATAGTAATTTACAAGCTTAAAAGCTTAATGTACAATCATTATTAAACTTTTAGGTAAAACTTGGAAGCAGTCTCTCTACCTAGGTAGAGGTAAGACTGTCAACATCTCAACCTCCCCCATACACCGTTGAGGTATTGAAACCCCAAACCCGTAGAAAACAACATTAGGTGTTACATTTATTTATTTATTAAATTTTCAAATTCTTAATCCTTATAAATAGTAAAGTGGCAGAACTTAATGTGGTATTACTCTTAAAGAAATATATATTTGATATGGTAAATGTTTGAGCGAACCTATCATACCCATGTAAGTTTTAATTAGGCGTTTATAAGTTCAACGTAATTATACTAGCATAATGAAATCATATCAACACGATAATTGAGGTCCCGCGTTGCGGGACGTTGAAGTTCCTAGTTGTACTGACTGGAAAGCTTTCAAATAGGTATTTATAAATTAGAAATTAAGTTTTCTATTTTCAATGAAAATTATATTTTTAAAAATCACATTTAAACACTATATTAATCAATTAATAAATAGATTATATACCTAACATAATCTCTTAACATTATATTGTTACCGTATCTTATAATAATTCTTTTATGAAGTTATGATTTTTTTTAAAAATTGTTTTTCATTTTAATTTTTCAAAAGGATGAAAATAGTTTTTTATTCTTATAAAACCTTTGAGAACTTACTAATTTAGTTTATTCTTAAAGAAATATATATTTTTTATTCTTAAAGAAATATATATTTTTTATTCTTAAAGAAATATATATTTTTTATTCTTAAAGAAATATATATTTTTTATTCTTAAAGAAATATATATTTTTTATTCTTAAAGAAATATATATTTTTTATTCTTAAAGAAATATATATTTTTTATTCTTAAAGAAATATATATTTTTTATTCTTAAAGAAATATATATTTTTTATTCTTAAAGAAATATATATTTTTTATTCTTAAAGAAATATATATTTTTTATTCTTAAAGAAATATATATTTTTTATTCTTAAAGAAATATATATTTTTTATTCTTAAAGAAATATATATTTTTTATTCTTAAAGAAATATATATTTTTTATTCTTAAAGAAATATATATTTTTTATTCTTAAAGAAATATATATTTTTTATTCTTAAAGAAATATATATTTTTTATTCTTAAAGAAATATATATTTTTTATTCTTAAAGAAATATATATTTTTTATTCTTAAAGAAATATATATTTTATGGTAATTTTAAGAAATATATATTTTTTTAAGTGTTTAATAACACATTAATCCGTCAAAATCGAGAAAATCACGTTTTTTGTTTTGTGCATCCATCTTGGATGCATAAATTTAAAAAGGTGATTTTGTCAGTTTTGATGGATCAATGTGTTGTTAAACACTTAAATAATGATAATTAACTCTACACTACATAGTTTTATGGGCTTTTAATGCATCAAAATAATCATTTTTTAAGTGTTTAATAACACATTAATCCGTCAAAATCGAGAAAATCACGTTTTTTGTTTTGTGCATCCATCTTGGATGCATAAATTTAAAAAGGTGATTTTGTCAGTTTTGATGGATCAATGTGTTGTTAAACACTTAAATAATGATAATTAACTCTACACTACATAGTTTTATGGGCTTTTAATGCATCAAAATAATCATTTTTTAAGTGTTTAATAACACATTAATCCGTCAAAATCGAGAAAATCACGTTTTTTGTTTTGTGCATCCATCTTGGATGCATAAATTTAAAAAGGTGATTTTGTCAGTTTTGATGGATCAATGTGTTGTTAAACACTTAAATAATGATAATTAACTCTACACTACATAGTTTTATGGGCTTTTAATGCATCAAAATAATCATTTTTTAAGTGTTTAATAACACATTAATCCGTCAAAATCGAGAAAATCACGTTTTTTGTTTTGTGCATCCATCTTGGATGCATAAATTTAAAAAGGTGATTTTGTCAGTTTTGATGGATCAATGTGTTGTTAAACACTTAAATAATGATAATTAACTCTACACTACATAGTTTTATGGGCTTTTAATGCATCAAAATAATCATTTTTTAAGTGTTTAATAACACATTAATCCGTCAAAATCGAGAAAATCACGTTTTTTGTTTTGTGCATCCATCTTGGATGCATAAATTTAAAAAGGTGATTTTGTCAGTTTTGATGGATCAATGTGTTGTTAAACACTTAAATAATGATAATTAACTCTACACTACATAGTTTTATGGGCTTTTAATGCATCAAAATAATCATTTTTTAAGTGTTTAATAACACATTAATCCGTCAAAATCGAGAAAATCACGTTTTTTGTTTTGTGCATCCATCTTGGATGCATAAATTTAAAAAGGTGATTTTGTCAGTTTTGATGGATCAATGTGTTGTTAAACACTTAAATAATGATAATTAACTCTACACTATAGTTTTATGGGACTTTTAATGCATCAAAATATTTTTTTTATAGAAAGCCTTTTTAGTTCAACCATTAAACACATCTTTAGGTTTTCATAATTGGATTTTCTATTATTGGACACGTAGTATCTATTGTTTAATATAATAAAACAAAATTGTAACATTGATCGATCGACATGTGACATAATAATTAAACGACATGTGTTCTATAGTCTATATTATTAAAATTATATTTTTCAGATATCATATATAACTAAAACTATATTAATCAATTAATAAATAGATTATATACCTAACATAATCTCTTAACATTATATTGTTACTTTTTAATAATTTTTTGACAAAAAATAATTGTATTGACTTAATCCATACAGACATTATTTATCCATTCACTTTATCAATTCAGTAACTTAATTACTAAAAAACAAACTGGTAATTACATCCATATATTGTACGTGATATAGTATAATACATAGCAATTTATTACCTTTTTACGAATTATGGGGGAAATATAAGTCAACTCATATTGACCCGAACCCGTTTCAACCTAACCCGTATTAACCCGAACACAAAATGACCCATTTATTAAAAAGCCCATTTTGACCGGTTACCCAATTTGATTCGACCCGTCAATTTTGACACCTCTATATCTATGGTCGAGTGTACTTCCATTTACCTGAAATGAACTCGGGGGTCCCGTTTCATTTAATAGTTCGTTGAGCAACAGGTATCATTGAAATATAAAGTAAATGCGAGAGAGAAACAAAGTCAAAATTGAAATATAAAGTAATTTATTTTTTATTGAATGAATTAATGATTTTGTGTTAAACAAAATATGCCCTCTTGCATTGGTTAAAATGATGTCAAGTTAACATTTATTGATGGGAACTTTTGGCTGAAAAGTAGAAGCAATGAAAAAAAGTGTAATAAGCACATGGAGTATAGTGGTCAAACGAATGAAGTTGTAAGCATTAAAAGCATTTGACTCGTTCTCTTTCAGTAGCTTTTTATTTGATCCATTGATACCGAATGTATCAAAAGTGCCAATTCAGTTTATACACCCAGTATTTATAGCAAATACAAATTTTTTAAATTGCGAAAAAAGGAAAAGATTTTATTTTGAATTCAATGTTTACCTCAGGCTATAGCGCAAGTTTGACAAGCCATGTTGTGGGTGGAGCGTTCGACCATACTCTGCCACACGGCATCCTTACCATCAAGAAGATACAACAAATATTCTAATAGACTTCAAGAGATAAAAAAGATATGGTAGTAACACTTCCAAAAGTTATTACATATTTTGTCTGCAAGCTCGAATCTGATATGATCACTTGATTGTACTGAAATCAATTTGTGACAACTAAAGTTCATGTTCAGAAAATCAGCAACACGCAAAACATATCGACAATGTGTTTCAAAAGAGTGCAATTTTGTGAACCTGGACATTTTACAAGTTTGAGCATGAAAAATTTGACCAGATGCTTTCCTAGCAAAACCAGTGATAGATACCACAATGATTAATAATAAAAGAAAAAATGCTACCATGTAACAGTTCATAATACATCTAGAAGCCTAGTTACGAGAGGTTAGCAGAGACAAAACAATGGCTACGAACAAACATATGCTTTAATTTTATGGGTGACTTTAAAAGGAAGACTTCAAACCAAGACCAATTGCTAACATGGTATCGTGTCAATGGGTGAAACAGGCACTGAACATCCCTATGACATGAAAATACTGCACAGTTAATACCATAACAAACCAAGTAAAAAAAATTCATGAAATACGAATAATACTACTAGTATCATGAATGAAATTAAGATAGGAACTAACCTAAAACTTACAATGAGATACTAGAATACTACCAGTATCACATTAATATCAGATTTCCAAATTATCTACTAACCTAAATTACTTAATCCAATATATATCACCTATTATTCGTACCTAAGATAGTAAAAGATGATGTTCAACCTTATTGTCTTTTCAGAATAAACCTTTATATGGCTCGTATTGATAATCCGTTATAAGATCAAACACATCTTTTTCTGGTAAAACATCACGCAGCAACTTAACCCAATTGTTTGGCTCTCTTGCTATAATATGATTGTATACCCACACTAAATTTGAAGTACTCATTATGTATCTTCTCCCAATTTCAATATAAAGCTTATAGGCATCAGCAAAGGGCTTTTTCTCGCGATATCCTTGGAGAAGATCATTAGCAATGATTGTATTATTTGGCCGACAATCACCCTTTTCCATTTTGCGGAACAATTGTTTCGCATCTTTGAGAAGACCTCCATTACAGTAACCACTTATCATCACCCTATATGTCTCAACATCAGGTTGCAAACCTATGAGAAATATGTCACGAAAAAGAAGCCTTGCAATATCAAACTTCCCCCATTTGATTGCACCATCAATGAGCACATTGTACACGTCGATATTTATATTCAGCTTGCTGCCATCCATATAATGGAACAATGCACGTGCACATTCAATATCGCAGTTGCAAAAAGTCTTTAAATGCGTCATATAAAGGTGTTCCTCTGGAGGAACCTGGAGCATATCATGTCGTTTAGCCTCAAGCATTCCCCGAAGCATGATGAAGTCAAAGACCGTGTCGAGTTGATTACAATGACTATTGAAAAAATGAGCGGCCTCGCGCATCTTCAAACCCTTGCAATACCCATCCAATAACTTGTGGTAAGTGGCATTATTAGGTTTGACTGATTTGGACGGCAAGGAATCAAAAAGAGCCTTTGCAGCGGTCATTTCATTTCTCAAACAATAACCATCAATAAGTGAATTGTAAGTGACTATGTCAGGAGGATACTTACTAGCCGTCTCAAGCATGATGTTGATAACAAGCTGTGCTTCATCAGTCAAACGTTGTTTGCAAAGTGCATCAACAACGATGTTAAATGTTCTGAGTTGTGGAGATATTTTTGCATCCTGCATTTGCTGTAGCATCCTAGAGACCCCATCCCAACGGCCTAGCTTAGAGAGGGCGTAAATCAAAGAGTTGTATGTGAAGACATTAGGTGGGATGTGTTTGTGAAGAACCATTTCATTGAAGAGCCTGAAGGCATCGTCAATCATTATTACGGTGTCATGGCAAAGACTATGAATGATGGTGTTATATGTGAGAATATCGGGTTTACAATATTTAACACCTACTGATGATCTACTTATTCCATGATGATCCATGAGCCTAAGCAAAGCAATAGCGGTATAGTTATTTCCTATCTTACAAAGCCCTTGAATCATGGTATTGTAAGTCACTAAATTAGGTTCCCAAAGTCGGTTTTGGATCGACCTACTGAACAATCTCTCGGCCTCGTGAGTCTGATCTTGGCGGATGAAACCTTTCAAGAGGGTATTATAAATCGACACGCGAGGTTGAAAACCCTGTTTGAAGCAACATCCTAAGACTGCGAAACCTAGTTTTGATTGACCCAATCTACAATAAGACATTATTGCGGTACCAGCAGTGTGATTATTAACAGGAACACCAACAGCACACATTTGTTTGAAATGATTAAGGGAACAAGAATATTGTTTTATTTGGGTAACATCAACATCATTATCATCTACTAACAATTGAGTAAACTTAACAACAGAAGGAGGGGGTTCTTTCATCGTCAACATATTCTTGGAATCATTCAAAAAGCTGATACCTTCAGATCCAACAACAGCATCGTTTGAAAGATTATTATTAGAATGAAAGCAGGAAGCGACTGAAAATCTGTGAGGTACCAACCCTAGACCTAACTGGAAAGATGGATTCTTTGAAAGAATGAAAAATTGGATTAAATTACCTCGAAAATTATAAAGAATATGCCGCCGATTCCCCATCTGTAGAGAGAAACTTGATGTCTATGACTGTGTTTCTTGAAACTGTACTCTCTAAATAACAGAGCAAAGCCTCAGAACCAAACTTGGATGTCTCTGACAGTTTGACTTTTTGTGCTTCGTTTTGGGTCTATCTGGTCTATATGCTTGCTTTTAGCTTTTGTTTATGTATTTCAAAAGAAAAATATTAATTCTCGCCTAAAAATTCTTCGTAATTCATTTATTATCTTTTTTCATCTCTCCCGTTGATTTTTACATGTGGCATTATCTTGTGATTAAAAATTTTTTTAGACTATTTGATTAAGAGGATTAATCATTTCTCAGTTCAAAATGCCCATTCAACCCATATATCTATACTGTCTTGCAATATTGGAATTTATTTCGGAGATCCGGTTAGAAAATATTGATTTTACGCAATGTTCTTATCATCAGACCGGACATCGAACCGGTCAAATGAAAATTTCAAAGTTCAATCGGTTTGGCCAAAATATATCTACCAACTAGACAAATGTCCGCGCATTGCAGCGGCCGCGATGACGGTAGTGGGAATGATGTGGTAATGGCGGCGACGGGTGGTGGCGCCGGTGTGCTTATTTATATAAAGACAACTGATATAAAAATGGTAATGTGATTATTTTAAGAGTTGAGAGATAAATATTATAAATTATTTCATATTAAGTATTTTAGATATATAGGTTAATTATAAAAGAAAACTTTTAAAAAGGCAAGAATAATTTGATATTTTAAATGCTTAAAAGTTAAAAGGAAAAAAATGAATGTTTGCTTTATTAGGGAGTAAAAATATCATCAAATCGTCAAAAAGTGGAAATGTAATAGACGTAGCCGAATAAAAAGAACTATTCTTAAACTATATATGTTAAAGGGAGAAAACTTATTTGCCTTAATTATCTAGAAGTCTAAAATCTAATCTAATATATATGGATACTTTGAAAATTTTGAAACAATTATTAATATTAGTATCTATCTAAAAGTCTAAATCTTATCTTAATCTTAATCTTAATCTTAATCTTAATCTTAATCTTAATCTTAATATATACTATAAGACAGTTGAACTAATGACTTATTAACCAATCAAATCGCTCAATTTCATCAAATTGACTTTCGCTTATGTCATCATTTGATTTAATTATAAATTAAAAATCCTAATAATCATTATCAAAATATATTATTATATTAGTATTTATATTAATATTTGTAGAAAAAGTCTCATTAATTTACACTTTTTTGTTATTATCAAACATTGCATTAACTAATCTATAGTATCTTATAATAATTATCACTTTCTCTCTCATAAAAGTGTTAGATGCAATATTACAATTTTACCCTTAATTAATTAATTTACATCATCAATCCCTTATTTTTTAAAATATCTCCACTACCCCTTTACATCAATTATATTAAATCAATTAATTACACCTACCACCAACAACAATTCGTCACCACCACGATCGTTGTCACCACCACCAGTCGTCGTCACCACGCCGTCGCATTGTGCGGGCATGCGTCAAATTATATATATGTTAAAGGGAGAAAACTTATTTGCCTTAATTATCTAGAAGTCTAAAATCTAATCTAATATATATGGATACTTTGAAAATTTTGAAACAATTATTAATATTAGTATCTATCTAAAAGTCTAAATCTTATCTTAATCTTAATCTTAATTTTAATCTTAATCTTAACTATACTATAACTTAACTTAACTTAACTTAATCTAATTTTAATCTTAATCTTAATCTTAATCTTATCTTATCTTATCTTATCTTAACATATACTATAAGACAGTTGAACTAACGACTTATTGACCAATCTTAATCTTAATCTTAATCTTAATCTTAATCTTAATCTTAATCTTAATCTTAATCTTAATCTTAATCTTAATCTTAATCTTAATCTTAATCTTAATCTTAATCTTAATCTTAATCTTAATCTTAATCTTAATCTTAATCTTAATCTTAATCTTAATCTTAATCTTAATCTTAATCTTAATCTTAATCTTAATCTTAATCTTAATCTTAATCTTAATCTTAATCTTAATCTTAATCTTAATCTTAATCTTAATCTTAATCTTAATCTTAATCTTAATCTTAATCTTAATCTTAATCTTAATCTTAATCTTAATCTTAATCTTAATCTTAATCTTAATCTTAATCTTAATCTTAATCTTAATCTTAATCTTAATCTTAATCTTAATCTTAATCTTAATCTTAATCTTAATCTTAATCTTAATCTTAATCTTAATCTTAATCTTAATCTTAATCTTAATCTTAATCTTAATCTTAATCTTAATCTTAATCTTAATCTTAATCTTAATCTTAATCTTAATCTTAATCTTAATCTTAATCTTAATCTTAATCTTAATCTTAATCTTAATCTTAATCTTAATCTTAATCTTAATCTTAATCTTAATCTTAATCTTAATCTTAATCTTAATCTTAATCTTAATCTTAATCTTAATCTTAATCTTAATCTTAATCTTAATCTTAATCTTAATCTTAATCTTAATCTTAATCTTAATCTTAATCTTAATCTTAATCTTAATCTTAATCTTAATCTTAATCTTAATCTTAATCTTAATCTTAATCTTAATCTTAATCTTAATCTTAATCTTAATCTTAATCTTAATCTTAATCTTAATCTTAATCTTAATCTTAATCTTAATCTTAATCTTAATCTTAATCTTAATCTTAATCTTAATCTTAATCTTAATCTTAATCTTAATCTTAATCTTAATCTTAATCTTAATCTTAATCTTAATCTTAATCTTAATCTTAATCTTAATCTTAATCTTAATCTTAATCTTAATCTTAATCTTAATCTTAATCTTAATCTTAATCTTAATCTTAATCTTAATCTTAATCTTAATCTTAATCTTAATCTTAATCTTAATCTTAATCTTAATCTTAATCTTAATCTTAATCTTAATCTTAATCTTAATCTTAATCTTAATCTTAATCTTAATCTTAATCTTAATCTTAATCTTAATCTTAATCTTAATCTTAATCTTAATCTTAATCTTAATCTTAATCTTAATCTTAATTTCAAAATTCTACTCACTTTAATTTTCTAACAATCTTAATATTAACTTATCTTAATCTTAATCTTAATCTTAATCTTAATCTTAATATATACTAAAAAAGGAACCATACAATGGATTAAATTGCTTGAAATTTGATACGCTGTCGATTCCCCGTCATCCATAGAGAGAAACACAACAGAGCTTCTTCGATCTTCTTCTTCGACGACTTTTACTACTTTAAGTATGCATGTAGTGTTTGTGTTTATATTTGCCGTGTTGGTGTTAATTTGTGTGTGGGTTTGAACTTTTTGTTTTTAGTCAAACATGTGCCCCCATTAACTAATCTATACTATCTTATACGAGTAATAATTATCACTTTCTCTCTCATAAAAGTGTTAGATGCAATATTACAATTTTACCCTTAATTAATTAATTTACATCATCAATCCCTTATTTTTTAAAATATCTCCACTACCCCTTTACATCAATTATATTAAATCAATTAATTACACCTACCACCAACAACAATTCGTCACCACCACGACCGCCGTCACCACCACCAGTCGTCGTCACCACCAAACCGCCGCCGCATCGCGCGGGTACAATGCTAGTCTATAATAACTTATTCAACAAAGCACTTCTAACCTTTCAGAAGATGATTTAAAGCACCTAAACTGTCATCTCCTTTAATTACTGATTTAAACACTTTCTCGTTTTACAAGGTAGCTTTTTTCCTCGGGACTTGTTTGCGACTGTACCAAAAAAATCACGAAGTGAAAACCGGTGGCTCGGTCTTCGTTGATGAGGTTTCAACCCTTAAGATAATTACACTACTTCATTTTAAGTCAATTACTTTTACATTCACCGGCACATCACCACCGCCGCCCGCACCACCTGTCACCGCCACCACCATTGTCGTCGTCACCATCGCCGTCGCATTGTGCGGGCATGCGTCAAATTGACATATATGTATAATACTTATACCGAGTTCTCTTGCAAACACTAAGAAACGACATTTTGTTTGATGCAATTTGACTCGCGAAAGAAAGAAGGGCTGGCAGGCTATATACCGTAAAATCTTTATATATATATAATATGGAGTTTTCTAACTAGTGCCCTATAGGCACTTGATAAAAAGCTTTTTAATTAGTTGTGATTTTTTTCTTGTCAAATTTGCCCTTCCTTTATAATCTCCTTTAATTACTCCAAATAACTATTATCTCCAAATTAATTAATTACTCCAAATTCATTCCATTTTTTTTTACTGTATCATCAGCAACTAATTATATATCCTCTTTGCATTTCTTTTTGTTTTTGTTTAAACAATCCAAGTACGAGCCTCCTTTTTTTTTTCTATTTGTTCAAGTTTTCATTGTTAGTGTTTTTTTGTTTAACATTTATATTCAGAAGATAAAATCCATCATACATTGAAACAAATTAACATCACATATATTATAAACCAATTCCATTGACCATTACAACCAAACCAAAATAAAAAACAAAATGATAGTTTTATAACTTCAAGTTCAAAAGAGGATTTATACCATCTTCGGTAGAGATTTTCTTTTTCTTCTTAGCGACTTGTATACCATTGTTCTCATCTTTGAAATTGTCTTTCTCCGGACATCGACTAATATTGTGACCAACACATTTGCAAAGTCCACAATGTCTTACTTGTTTCATCAACTCTTTTTCACCTTTCATTCGTTTATTCTTCGGTCGTCCTTTTGTTTTTGAAATAGGAGGGCATTGTACTTGCTCAATAGAGATACAAGGAAACTCACAATTGTTTGTAGATGTTGAACCCATAACAAAATCTTGTTGGTTGGATGGAACTTGATCATCAAATTTAACTTCCTCCCGGCTCTATCGAGAAAGCCAATAAGTGCTCGGAATTTCAAAACAATCTTTATGAACAAGAACGCTTAAGATATGACGACACAATATACCAACAAATTCAAAATTCTTGCAAGTACAGTTAGCCACTTTACCATCCCAAGAGACCTTGTGCGACCTAGTTGTTTTTCGATGTTTGACGGTAAAAGTAATGCTATTTTCTTCTTGAACCATGTATTGGAATGCTTCACTTATTTGCACTTGAAATTTGTTGAATGCGTATGGAGTATAATATCGATGAGCTTGTTCTTGTAAAGGCAAAAATAATCCAACATGTGACCCATTATACTTATCCAACATATTATCATGCATCTCTTTTTGCTCAACATCTTCTATTGCTAGGTCAACCTAAAAATATGTATCGTAAAAGTAGATAAGAATAATTACTTAAGAATATAAAATAAACATAGCAAATAGGATCACTTACTTGTCTTACAAAATGCATGTTTTGTAGAAGGCATCTGTGTTGCGATTGCTTCTGTCATACATAAATCTTGATCTGTCAATATTGTTTTTGGCGACTTTTTCATAAGCGAAATAAAATTCTGCATGTCATAAAAAATTCATGAGAAATAAATTAAAAAAGAAAAAGAAAAAATTATATAAAATAAGGAGTATGGTTACCTTGAAAAGCCATTCAAATGTATTAGTCGTCTCATTACGCAATAGAACACAACCAAGTAATATGGTCCTTCCATGATTGTTAATACCGACAAAGACTCCAAAAGACATTTCATATGAGTTCCCTTTGTATGTAGTATCAAAAACCACAACATCACCATATTTTTGGTACCAATCAAAACAATGAGCATGAGACCAAAAGATATTTTCTAACTTATTTTCATCATCAACTGTAAATATATATTGAAAATTAGGATGTTCATTTTTAGCATCTTTGCAATACTCCAAGAGGCCCCTAACATCATTTTGTGAGTTCACTTTATGACATTTGATGAAGAAATTATGAACATCCTTCATTAGAAAATTAAGCTCTCCATGCCTCACGTTCTTTTCAAGTTCCATAACACGCATAATTTGTCTCACACTTAAGTCTGCTTCTTTTAACATTAGTATACGTTCCTTATCTTCTTTTGTAATATTCCGATAAGAAGGAAGAAAACGAACCTCTTGTGGAGACAACAACTCATGATTGTGTTCAACAACAAATGTAGTGACTTGCCACTCCTCTAAAAAAATGTCATTAATTTTTCTCAATGTGATACGCATATGAGCTTTGCATCTACATTTAGTTGATCCACGATTTCTTTGTTGTTTTGAGTAGTCAACCACTTTTGGTTCCGGTTTTCCTTCCCGATGACAGAAAAAATCACGTCTTCTCCTTTCTCCTCTTATGTTCACGAATCTCCCTTTTCGAATTGAAAATCCATGCTTTCTCGCGTAATTTCGATAGAAAACATAAGCTTCTTCTTCACTAAGAAAACATTGACCTACGAAGGGTTCATCAAAATTAATCGTATTGCTTTGGCCATTTTCATCCGTAACCCTTGTTCCTTCTTGAACGTTATTCATTAGAGATTCCTCGACAACAGGAACATTCAAATCAAAAAGAACCCGTTCATTCATCTACAAAATAATAAATATTTACACACACTACTACAAAAAAAAGTAAAGGAGACCTGTTTTGAAGGGTTATAGAAAGCCCTTTTACAACCGGTTTATATGAAAGAGGTTTCTATTATAACTTAAAAACTGGTTTCCTTTCATGGATATAGAAACCCCTTTTTAATTACATAACCGATTTCTTTAAAATGTTTAAACACCATTTTTATTTGCAAAACCGGTTTCCTTATGTATGTATACAAATCCCCTCTTAATTAGCAACCGGCTTCTTTTATGTATGTATACAAACCCCCTATTAGTTAGAAACAGGTCTCCTTTCCTTTTTATAGAAGCGCACCATATATATATATATATATATATATATATATATATATATTATATTATACATTAATATAACATGCATCATTAAGAAAATTAAACTTGTAAAAAAATGATATATTAATTAACATCAAAACTTGGTAATCCAAACATCTCGGTCACAAAGATCAAATGCCTAAATTATACTTCATTCCAAGCATATAAAACATGACAAACAAAGCTAAAAACACCATTAATTGTAGTTTGAACTTCTAATACCAAATGTTATTTCTAGTACTAATATATATCTTGATCTTCATGGAACTTCCATGTGCACCTTTTATTTTTGTCTCTGTCTTTATGCATTCTCTTCATGTAATAATCCATGATCAACTAACCTGTGAATAACAATTTTTTTGTAGTCCATTAGTTTTCCAAACAACTACTAAAGATGCCCCCTATACCATGATGGCCTGGTTAAGTATTTAGCCTAAAGAAGTCTTTGTTTCAAGATTACGTACCATAGACATTATTATGCCTTCTAGAGCCTGACTGTGAAGAATATAACATGGAAATTCACACCAAGGTCTTATAGTATAGGACCTGTCAATCGAGAAATTAATGATGGATTAATAAACATTTATACTACATAGTACAATTGTAGAAACTTGATCAAAAATAGTAGACGGGAAAAGCCATTAAATTGGCATATTCTATGTTATTGTAAGAACCTAACTATACCAGGCTATATTCATGTGAAAATGAGTAACATTTAACCTCTTTCTGGATCTTAAGACATAGCACATCACAAAAGAATGCACAGACTTGTAGCATACATCATACATGTTTCACTCCTATATAATATATAGATAAATTTTGCTAACATCAATACAATTATACCTATTAGTAACCCAAAGAAATATTGGCAGCTAAGAAAACAGTAAAAAAAAAGTTATGGTGTTCTTGTATAAAAATTGAAATGCAAAAAGCAAGAAAGGGAGATTATACCTAACCGTACTTGTCTGCAAAATGACCCATCCATACACCAACGATCCTGTCAATATCCGTTTGAGTATATGGTCGCATACTTGTCCAAGGGAGCTATTAAAAACATAAACATACGTTATTAACACATCAAAATACATAAAGAAAAAACGATATGTTAAGTGCTTACTTTTGTCGACAAGTCATGTGGTTGACTAATCACAAATTCATACATCCAACGCATTACGTAGAACCCGCACTCCCAAAAATCATCTTGTTGGTTGCACTAAATTTTGTAAGCATGCAAATATATAATTAAGCAGAGGCAACCATCTAAATCAAATTGTTTATATGCATAAAAATAGGGTAAGAGAACATACATCAACGACAGTCCAATCAAACCTATTTCCAAGACACCTAAAATGAAAATAATCAATATTTTTATGTTAATCTACTACATAAGAATCAATAGTAAATACCGAGCCGATAAAATAAATCTTACTCAATGATAGTTTTTGTGAGGTTGTAGCTCAAATGGGTCGTCTTTTTATCCTTATTTAAGGAATCCAAAATGAAAGCCAATCCCTTACCAGGTGCTAATATTAGTGACTTTTTCATGACACATAATAAGCATTAATAGACAAAGTAGATAACAACATATAATACTTACTGTTGTAAGTAAGGCAAGATTACATAACTTTGCTTGTTAGAAATGAGAGGATTGACTGCTCTACACAAATACTTGTAGACATTTCCTGTATCGCTAGTTAATGCTTGATCTTGAATCATGTACGGGTTCAAAAAGAAACACTGGTTAGGTCGCCCTTGACTTTTTTGACGAGTCACTAGCTGATTATGCAGGCACCTAGTAAATTGACGATTATAAGTATATGAAATTACTTTAACATCAAATTAAATGATTATGGTAAATATTAACACACTTACATTGCAAAAAAAGTTATAATCCCACAATCAAGCCACCCATTTGTCAACAGAAGCAATATATCATCGTGTTGAATACCAAAACTAAAAGGTTCTTCGATGAAGAAAACATCAGGGTTGACTTTAACCATCAGCGGGTTATTTCGTTCCATGAAGCCTTTATAAAAGGTTTGCATATAAATGGGTCTTGTAGCCAATCGCCCATGTATGGCTCCAAGTGCCACGTTTCCTTTCTGTGTTGCCTTACCCGTACCAGATTCTAATTGACGAGTTGTTGGTGAAATTTGTTTTCCTGTTTTGGGCTATTCAAAGAATTCGAGCAACATAATACATTTCGTAATTAAGTATACCAAGCAAAGCAATAACACTTTAAGATTAAGTGTACCAATCAAAACAATAACTCTTTGAGATTAAGTGTACCGAGCAAAACTATTAAAAAAAATAATTCAACTTATACTAAAATTGGACTAAAAACTTAATTAATGGCATCTTAACACCTTTTTGAGATGTTGAAAGTTTGATAGAAGAAAGAAAAAAAATTAACCGAGATCATGAAGATAAAAATTTACATCATCATTTGCAGAATAATAATACTTCTCCAAAATCACTCATAACCAGTAATATAATTGGTGAACAAGCCAAATAGTCCGGCAATAATTTTATCATGGGATTTGCTTAGCCTCGACACTGTTAGAACTTATTTAATGATATGAACAAGTCTGGTAATATATAAAATAACTTCACGTCAAACAATTAATGTTTTAAATTTTTTTAATGAAACTGGTTTCTTAAAAATTAAGGGAACCTGCTTTAAACAAAAAAATGTATAGTAAGAAGAGTTACCTTAGCAACACCAACTGACGATTTCGGCCACTGAATGTAGCTACTCCTTGCTTGACCAAGCTTGACCATGTCAGGCTCTGGCGGAAATGGAAGATCTAACTCCTTGTACTTTGGGTCAACACTATCTACCTGGACCTTTACGCAAGATTCCTCCATAAGTCTTCCATGTAAAATTCGGTTTCCTGCTGGATGTACCATCCCGGTAGCACATTTAATGTTGGTGGGAGGTATATACAATACGCATCTTTGAGGCCCCTGCTAAACATGTATATGTGATGTACTTAGAATGCTTTGACAATACAAAATATATAATACACACGGCTACCTGGACCTTATCAAATTTAATACGCACAGCTACCTGTGCAGGTGTCGATGATACGACAGTAGATGGGACGATACACGGTTCCTTAAAGTTTGATGCAGAGGCAGAGCTCCTAACACTCGGGCTACCTTCACGAACTGGCATTTTCAGCGGCACACCAGCTAGCCTATCTTCCACCATTTTCATACAAGAAGCACGTATTTCTTCCTCTCTCTGTTTGTATCTTTTTTCCATCTCCATCTCTCTCTGCTTGCATCTATCGTCTATTTCCATCTCCAGTAGTTTGTTTTTCTCCTCCACAATCTCCAGCCTCTCTTTAAGGAACTCTATTTCTTCCTTTTGCCGGTTTTTTCTCGGCTTTTTGATATACCCTGGTAAGCCTTTTGTGAATCCAACATGAGATCCAACTGCCAGGGTGCGTCCCCCATGTTCCTTGCCTAATACTTGTGTTAACACATCTTCTCCGGGCGGAGGTTTCCAACTACCTTCGACCATTCTTTCATTATAAGATGCCTATAAATTCATACAAGTTGATACATTTTTTAAGTACAAATACAAAATTATATGATCACACATTAAATAACAAAGCATAACCTTACCAACTTATCAGCAACATCTGCCATTTCGGGTGGTACATGTCTCTTTCCATTTTTATCTTTAGGCATCCTAGCTAACATGTAACTCCTTGTGCGAGCATCCCAATAATGTGCTGGTGTTGCTATATCTTCCTTCTCTCGCTCTTTATCCCAAACTTCATCGTTGTTACGATACCCTGTTGGGCCTAGAAGAGGCGGAAATTTTTTCTCGTTGGCGTCATCTCTTCCTTTTTCACGTCTTGCCTGCATACAGTAGAAAAAGAAACTATTACAATCAATGAAAAATAATACTATTATATAATACTCGAGTATATATAAAGATAGGAAACTACTATTTTTTCATCAGTATTTTCTTGTATGAGGAAAGCGTTCCATGCTTTAGGTTCTATAAATTTGTAAACTTGACAAGGACTTAATCCATGATCCATAAAGTTCTTTCGAAGTCTACTCTTGAATGCCTTCCACATTCCGCCAGCTTGTACTAGAGCCTGTTTTTTTGCATTGTCATTTGGGATCTTATAATATGCCTGTCAATTGTGAATGAAATATAATTAAATGTTGATACATACATGTCTTAGTTAAATCAAAACCCAACTATCAATTTCACATATCATACCTTCACTTCTAACCAAACTTGGTCTTTAAAATTTTTATCCACCTGTTTCCATGTTTCATGAGTAATCGGAACCTTAGTTCTAGTGATTACTCCAAGTTGTCCAGAATAATCAAGAAACTTGTTCCCTATCGGCTGCCCATTTTCATCAAATTGGGGTTTCCATGGTGGATTTTTACTTGTCTTTCTTCCTGTTGGGCCTCTAGTCTTTCTTTCTGGTTCTTCATCAATTTCCTCAAATTCTTCCTCAAAATTTTCATCATGTTGTGTATCATCCTCTTGGTCATGATCCTGTAAGTTTACTTAAAAAACCCGACCCATCCGATACTTGTACTATATAGAAAGAAGTTTTAAGTTAACCATTTTTATACTGGTGATAACAAAACCAGTACCTTTCGAGATAGATTATATGCTTGCATATGTAAACAGCTCAATATAGCTCCCAACATGTTGGGTTCGGTTTGGACTGCCTCAAAGTTTCCGAATAATTAATGCATTGAATAAGATTAAAGATACTATGCTGTTAAAACAATAATCTAATAAATTTGTTTCACCAAAAAATTTAGTAGGTTTGAAGGGTAAACACTTTTGACGCCTTTAACCTGGTGAACCCATGTTTTAAGTCAAATTTTGAGGCCTTTTTCAGCATAATTAGTAAAAGCCTTGGTGTTTTATTTGTGAATAAATAAAGCAAAACATTCTCTAATCTAATGTGTTGCCCTGTTCCCTCCTGCCGCCCTGTTCCCTCCCAATTCATGAAAATCCTCTAGATTGTGATTCAAAACTAAATCTATAAAACAACATCAATCTAAGAATTGGACAACATTCTCGAAACCCTACAACAAAAATCAATAAAACTTACCATCTTTGTTAGTGGTGATTTGCTAAGGCAGATGGCTATTACTGGCGATCGTTTGTGGTGGCGGTTCCAGTTGGTGGTTCTGAGAAAAAGGAGGAAAGAAACGTGAATAAGTTACAGGGGAGGCGTGAATGAGAGTTACATGGAGGCTTAGTTCTTGAAAATACGAGGGAGAGGAAATTTCAATATTTTTCAAGGCCCGCCATAAAAGTAATTAGAACTTATTTTAAGCCCATAACTATTTATTTAAAAATTAATTAAAACTAACAGAGTAATTATTTATTAAGCCATTAAATAACTATCTACATATAACTAGACCTGGCAATTCATACCCAAACTAAAAATTTTGGGTAAATTTGGGTAGAATATTTTTCCTTTTGGGTATAACTGGGTGAAGTCTAATACTAAAAACGGGTTTAAATGAATATTTCAATCATTTATGTGAATTATAGTGCGGGTCAAAACGGGTAATAAAGAGGGTTTGAATGGGTAAAGTGACTACACAGGTTCCAATATACAGCTATAGCACAATAAATAAATATAAATAATATATATATATATATCCTCACCGTTTAGTGTACAAATTTTAATAAATAAATACTGTAATAAAATATTGTATTACATTTTTAACGCTTTCGTACCTCTCTTCAAGTAGAGCGAGGATTGTCTATCCATAATCCTTCGTCGTGGTCGGATCTCAAGTATATGGTATTATCTGTCACCCCAATTGTTGATTGAGTATCGGTAAAAAATGGGGGGAGCTCATCAAGTTGATCGTATTCTTCTTCGTCAACAACATTCTCGACACCAAGAATTCGTCGTTTACCATGGAGAACGACATGCCATCTAGAGTTACTCGGGTCTTCAATATAGAATACTTGGGTGGCTAGCTTAGCTAAGATAAATGGTTCTGATGCATAGCCATTTGTGGAAAGGTCTACTGTTGTGATACCAAAATTGTCGACTTTGACACCGTGTCGGTTTTCCACCCACTTACACTTGAGCATTGGTATGCTAAAAACATTATAATCAAGTTCTACAATTTCTTCGATGGCACCATAATAAGAATCTTTTGCGATCGACGACCTCGTGGAGAATCCTGTGGTTGTGGCTATCAGCGTCACTCCACTGTTTTGCATTGTACTCTTTGCATCTTGTTGTTTCGTATAAAATGTATAGCCATTTATATCATAACCTTGATATTTTGTCACGCTCTCACTCGGACCGTATGCCAACCATTTCACTTCTTCATCCACATTTTCTGAGTTACTTACCCTGTCTTTTAACCATGATGCAAATGTGTTGTAATGTTCAACGGCCAAAAATTTGTCACTCTTGTTCCTGTATGTCGCTTTTAAAAACCGCTTGTGCTCATGTACATATGTACCAATACATGTCATGTGTTGTAAGACTGTAAAATGTGCCTGATGCATATAATCTTTTGACGGAAACTCTACTTTTTTTCCAATTGTACCCGCCCCTGACAGTCTACCCTCGTGTCGACGCTCTGGGAGTCCAATACTTTTTGAGCCTCTTAGGTAATCATTACAAAATTCAATAATCTCCTCAGAAGCATAACCTTCAGCAATGCTTCCTTCTGGTCGAGCTCTATTCCTTACATACTTTTTTAAGATACCCATATACCTCTCAAACGGGTACATGTATCGTAGAAAGACCGGACCACAAGCCTTAATTTCATATACAATATGAGATACGAGGTGAACCATGACATCAAAAAATGAAGGCGGGAAGTACATTTCAAGTTGGCATAGAGTGACGATAACATCATGTTGCAAAGTATCCAACGCTTCGGGATCAATCACTTTTGAATGGATAGAGTTAAAGAACAAACATAGTTTAGTTATTGTATAACGGATGTGTTCCGGAAGTATTCCGCGAATTGCAATAGGAATCATTTGTGTCATCAAAACATGGCAGTCGTGGGACTTCATACCAATCAACTTATTGTCTTTCATCGAAACCAACCTTTTAACGTTCGAAGAATATCCTGATGGAACCTTAACACCATTTAAGCATTTGCAAAAAGAAGTTTTTTCAGCTTTGGACAAGGTATAACAGGCTGCTGGCAGATATGTTCGCTTCCCATCACTATTCTCCTGTGGAGCAAGCTCCGGTCGTATTTTCATATCGACCATGTCCTTTCGAACATTAACTCCGTCTTTGGTTTTCCCTGGAATATTCAATAGTAACCCGATCAAACTATCACAAACATTTTTTTCGATATGCATAACATCAATACAATGTCGGACCTGTAAATTCTTCCAGTATGGTAAATCCCAAAAAATAGATTTTTTTTTCCAGATTTCATCCGATTTCCCACGCTTTCTTTTTTTGCCGAACTCATTTTGGAAGTTTTCAACCTGGGAAAATACAGTTTCTCCATCTGATGGTGGGGGTAGACTTCCGTACTCACTATAACCATCAAACAGATTATCCATGTTACGATATGGGTGATCAGGTGGAAGTGATCTTCTATGGCCCATGTACACCGTTTTCTTGCAGTATTTCAACCATCTTGAACATGTGTTATCTTGGCAAATGGGACACGCCTTAGACCCTTTTGTACCATAACCCGACAAGTTCCCATAGGCCGGGAAATCACTGATAGTGCAAAAAATCATGGCCCGTAATCGAAAATTTTCATTCATATACCCATCATGAACTACAACTCCCGGACTCCATAATGTTTTCAAGTCGTCAATTAAAGGAGACAAATACACATCAATCTCATTACCAGGTTGTTTCGGACCCTGAATTAATAAAGACATCATGATATATTTTCGTTTCATGCATAACCAAGGTGGAAGATTGTAAATGCATAAAAGAACCGGCCAAGTGCTGTGACGGCTGCTCATGTTTCCAAACGGATTAATTCCATCTGAACTAAGTCCGAATCTTAAATTTCTGATCTCATCTCCAAATTCGTCAAATGTATCTATATTCCTCCATTGAGGGGAATCAGCCACATGTCTAATTTTCCCATCTTTTTTACGTTCTTCATCATGCCAACGCAACAATTTTGCATCTCTAGGGTTCGCAAATAATCGTCTTAATCTTGGTATGATGGGAAAATACCACAAAACTTTAGCTGGGGGGGGATTCTTCTTCACATCATCGCCGACTTTTGTTTTTTTTTTGCGCTCATACCTAGACGCACCACATTTGAGACATTCATGGAGGTCGCTATGCTCATTTCTGTATAACATACAATCATTTGGACATGCTGCTATTCTTTCAACTTCCATTCCCATTGGACACAACATTTTCTTTGCTTCATATAACGAAACAGGCAACACGTTATCTTCTGGGAGCATGTCATGCACAACTTCTAAAAGTCTTTTGAAGCTTGCATCACTCCAACTATAGTCTGCTTTTAAAGTGAACAAATTCAATACCGCAGAAAGTTTTGAGTACTTTTTACAACCATTGTACAAATCTTCTTTTGAGTCGGCAAACACTTGTTGAAATTCATCGTTTTCAGTTGCATCATCATCATCATATGCATCATCATTATCATCTACATCATCTCTACCACTTTCATTATCATTATCATTTTCATTAGCTTTTTCTCTCAATACATTTAACATTTCAGTAAAATTATCATGATCGAGGTTGTGGTATGAATGGTCATTGTTTGCATCATTTTCATTTATGTCTTCTACACCACTATCAATCAATAACTCCCCATGATATGACCAACAAGTATACCCTGGCACAAAACCCTTTACTACCAAATGTCTATATATTTCTCTCGCTTCATCATATTTTACACAATTTTTGCAATCTGCACAAGGACATGATATTCTAGAATTTCCTTGCAACACTCGATCAGCCTCCGCTACTTCCATAAAATCAGCCAAGTTTTTTTGGTATTCATTTGTATGACGACCTATCTCGTACATCCATTCACTCCGTTTCATCTAGATATATACAAAAATAAAAAGACTAATTATATATGTTAAACTTAATTAACTTATAAAGGATGGCATTCATGTATCATATACTATATGATAAATTTAATTATTGATATAAAAATAAAATATATATAATAAATGACTTATATTTATTATATACATATATATATATATATATATATATATATATATAATATAAAGATACATAATAAATATATTTACAATTATATGATACCATGTGCAAAAAGTATATAACTAGATGGGGTCAAATGCTTGTATGATATAAAAGTATGTATTTAAGGATATGCCTATAAGTTTAATCTGTTACAATATGATGAAGTTAAAAGAAACCATAATATAGATACTACTAAAACATACGGCATAATATAGATATTACTAAACCATAATATCTTGATTCAAACCAACTACATCATAATCAATGAAAGAAAATAATAATTTTAAGCATCCTAATTTTTCCAAATCAATGTTATATGCACGATCAATTTCATGTATCATTGTACCTTTTTCATATAATTGCTAGCTAATACCCATGCATAGTCAAATTAAAATTAAAACTAACAGAATTAGATAAAATTAAAGGTGAGAAAGATTGACAATTTATGGTAAACATATATATTAAAAAAACTCAGTAAATAAGAACATGTACATAGTAATTTGTTTATTTACATACCTTTTTTTCCAAAAGATGAAACTTTATAATGTATTGCTTTGAGAAATTTGATGGTACTATATCTGTAATATTTTTTATGTGTTCAAATACTGGTGATTGAATTGAGATAGAGAGATAACTAAATTTTACATCGTATATATCCTTTTAATTTGATGATATATCCGTTGTTCAACAACTTTAGCCGAAACAAAAGGTTGGAAAATACATTTTAAAAGTGTTTTTTCATAACGGGTTTTTATTTCATGAGTATAGAGAAGTGTTTTCTTAAAACCGGTCTCTATTTGATAAGTTTAAAGAAGTGTTATTAACAAAAACCGGTCTTTATGAAAAGAGATCGTTTATTGCTCTAAAACCGGTGTCCATTTGTACTTAAAGAGACCTGTTTTTTACTTTAAACTCCTTTTTATACATAGAAACCACTTTTTTATTTAAAACGGGTCTCCTTAGTTTTTAAGAAACCAGTTTTATCAAAAAAATTAAAACACGTTTCTATAAGGGGTGTCTATTTGGATTTTTGTAGTAGTACATATATATATATATATATATATATATATATATATATATATATATATATATATATATATATATATATATATATATATATATATATATATATATATATATATATATATATATATATATATATATATATATATATATATATATATATATATATATATATATATATATATATATATATATATATATATATATATATATATATATATATATATATATATATATATATATATATATATATATATATATATATATATATATATATATATATATATATATATATATATATATATATATATATATATATATATATATATATATATATATATATATATATATATATATATATATATATATATATATATATATATATATATATATATATATATATATATATATATATATATATATATATATATATATATATATATATATATATATATATATATATATATATATATATATATATATATATATATATATATATATATATATATATATATATATATATATATATATATATATATATATATATATATATATATATATATATATATATATATATATATATATATATATATATATATATATATATATATATATATATATATATATATATATATATATATATATATATATATATATATATATATATATATATATATATATATATATATATATATATATATATATATATATATATATATATATATATATATATATATATATATATATATATATATATATATATATATATATATATATATATATATATATATATATATATATATATATATATATATATATATATATATATATATATATATATATATATATATATATATATATATATATATATATATATATATATATATATATATATATATATATATATATATATATATATATATATATATATATATATATATATATATATATATATATATATATATATATATATATATATATATATATATATATATATATATATATATATATATATATATATATATATATATATATATATATATATATATATATATATATATATATATATATATATATATATATATATATATATATATATATATATATATATATATATATATATATATATATATATATATATATATATATATATATATATATATATATATATATATATATATATATATATATATATATATATATATATATATATATATATATATATATATATATATATATATATATATATATATATATATATATATATATATATATATATATATATATATATATATATATATATATATATATATATATATATATATATATATATATATATATATATATATATATATATATATATATATATATATATATATATATATATATATATATATATATATATATATATATATATATATATATATATATATATATATATATATATATATATATATATATATATATATATATATATATATATATATATATATATATATATATATATATATATATATATATATATATATATATATATATATATATATATATATATATATATATATATATATATATATATATATATATATATATATATATATATATATATATATATATATATATATATATATATATATATATATATATATATATATATATATATATATATATATATATATATATATATATATATATATATATATATATATATATATATATATATATATATATATATATATATATATATATATATATATATATATATATATATATATATATATATATATATATATATATATATATATATATATATATATATATATATATATATATATATATATATATATATATATATATATATATATATATATATATATATATATATATATATATATATATATATATATATATATATATATATATATATATATATATATATATATATATATATATTATTATATAAATTGGAAATTGATGATGTCATTATTAATTTAATTATAAATTAAATTCTAATAATCATTATCCAAAATATATTAATATATTATTATTATTAATAATATTTAACAAAAGTTTACCCAGTCAAACTTAAACTAACATTGTTATCTACAAAACAAAACTACATTAATTTATAAACAACATTATGCATACTGTTTATATGTCGATGTGTGAACAATAATTTAATTAATTGTAAACAAGCACTAATATATTTTGTATCATTGTCAGAGACACAAAATAATCAATCATCAAAACTATGGATACTATTCTAGTTTCATCTATTAATATCATGGATCATAGTTATAGTAAAAAAACACTACGAGTACTACATAAAAAAATACTACATTTTTCTATAAAACTAAATCAATAAAATAAAGAGTTTATAGTTACCTTTAAAACTCAAAAGAAAAACCTCTGCCAAAAATTGTTGTGACAAACAATAATATATGTACTCTAAATAACTATTGTGATGATAGAATTGGGTGGCTGTATAGTGTATACATGGTGTATAAAAGAAGAGGAAAATTCTAAAGGGTATTTATTAAGCTAAATATTTATGGAGGGAATGTTAAATTTTAGAGGGAATTATAAAACTTAAAAAAAAATGAAAAGGAGAAGCAGATGATACGGTAAAAAAAATGGAATGAATTTGGAGTAATTAATTAATTTGGAGATAATAATTATTTGGAGTAATTAAAAGGAGATTATAAAGGAAGGGCAAACTTGAGAGATAATAATTATTTGGAGTATTAATAAGGAGATAATAAATTTGGAGTAATTAATAAGGAGATAATAATTATTTGGAGTATTAATAAGGAGATAATAAATTTGGAGTAATTAATAAGGAGATAATAATTATTTGGAGTATTAATAAGGAGATAATAAATTTGGAGTAATTAATAAGGAGATAATAATTATTTGGAGTATTAATAAGGAGATAATAAATTTGGAGTAATTAATAAGGAGATAATAATTATTTGGAGTATTAATAAGGAGATAATAAATTTGGAGTAATTAATAAGAGATGGAATAATTTGGAGTAATTAATTAATTTGGAGATAATAATTATTTGGAGTAATTAAAAAGATAATAAATTTGGAGTGATTAATTAATTTGGAGATAATAATTATTTGGAGTAATTAATAAGGAGATAATAAATTGGAGTAATTAATAAGGAGATGGAATAAATTTGGAGTAATTAATTAATTTGGAGATAATAATTATTTGGAGTAATTAAAAAGATAATAAATTTGGAGTGATTAATTAATGGAGATAATAATTATTTGGAGTAATTAAAAGGAGATAATAAATTTGGAGTAATTAATTAATTTGGAGATAATAATTATTTGGAGTAATTAAAAAGATAATAAATTTGGAGTAATTAATTAATTTGGAGATAATAATTATTTGGAGTAATTAAAAAGATAATAAATTTGGAGTAATTAATTAATTTGGAGATAATAATTATTTGGAGTAATTAAAAAGATAATAAATTTGGAGTGATTAATTAATGGAGATAATAATTATTTGGAGTAATTAAAAGGAGATAATAAATTTGGAGTAATTAATTAATTTGGAGATAATAATTATTTGGAGTAATTAAAAAGATATAAAGGAGTAATTAATAAAGATGGAATAAATTTGGAGTAATTAATTAATTTGGAGATAATAATTATTTGGAGTAATTAAAAAGATAATAAATTTGGAGTGATTAATTAATGGAGATAATAATTATTTGGAGTAATTAAAAGGAGATAATAAATTTGGAGTAATTAATTAATTTGGAGATAATAATTATTTGGAGTAATTAAAAAGATAATAAATTTGGAGTAATTAATTAATTTGGAGATAATAATTATTTGGAGTAATTAAAAGGAGATTATAAAGGAGTATTAATAAGGAGATAATAAATTTGGAGTAATTAATAAGAGATGGAATAATTTGGAGTAATTAATTAATTTGGAGATAATAATTATTTGGAGTAATTAAAAAGATAATAAATTTGGAGTAATTAATTAATGGAGATAATAATTATTTGGAGATTAAAAGGAGATAATAAATTTGGAGTAATTAATAAGGAGATAATAATTATTTGGAGTATTAATAAGGAGATAATAAATTTGGAGTAATTAATAAGGAGATAATAATTGATTTGGAGTAAAAAAGAGATGGAATAAATTTGGAGTAATTAATTAATTTGGAGATAATAATTATTTGGAGTAATTAAAGATAATATAATACTTACACCGAGTTGCCTTGCAAATTACACTAAGAAACGGCATTTTGTCTGATACGATTTGACTCGTGAAAGAAAGAAGGGCGGGGCAGGCATATTCGGTAAAATAATGACCAGAAGAGTAAATTTTCATGTGGGTTTTATCGGATTTTTCATGTTCAATCAATTTTGAAGAGTTTTGCATGTATGGTCCTTTAAACAGCTGTTTCGTTGCAAGAATGGTCCATTCTATAATAAAAGTCGACCAAACCATTAATAATACATTGAAATAAGACCAAGGTTGGGGAACTCGTGACTCGGGATCGGATCGGCGAGGGGGGAGTCACGAGTTTTTAAAAACTCGGATCGGAATCGGGGAGAACCCGGATCGGGTTTTTATATAGAAAATTTATAGTTTTTGAAATTATATGGAATAAACTTCAAACTTAAAACATAATTGTTTAGAAACTTTAATATAATACTTCAAAGTTCAAACTTCATTCATTAGAAACATAAACTTAAACCAATTTAGGATTTTTTTTTATATAAAAAAAAAGTTTTTTTTTGACCAAAGTTGACCCGAGTTTTGACCCGATCCGGCCGTTTTTTGACCGATCCGGCTGATTTTTGGCTGATCCAGGCGAGTTTGACCGAGTTTTACAAGCGACCAAGTCGTTGACCGAGTTTTCACCCGATTCTAGCCAAATCGACCCGTTTAACCCGCGATTCCAATTCCGAGTTCCCGGTCGAGTCGGCCGAGTTTTACAACACTGAATAAGACCAACGGTTCCAAAATAAAGGGGTCACTATTACAGTATAATTGTAATTAAAAACAAAAATGAAAAAAGAAAAGTGGTTTCATATGTGTAAAAGATGAGGATGAGGGACTAAGGGTACACAAATGTCTAAACTAGAGGGGGGAATATAGAAATAGAAATAACGAACAGAAATCTCCATCTGTATCTCTCTATATTGGGGGGAAAATCAATTTTGAAAACTAACAGAAAACCCTAATCAAGAAAACAAAACAAAGAAAAAAATCAATCAAGAAATTGTAAGTAATCGACGATATTTCGACGGAAAAAAAACAGTGGAGGCGCAACGGCGTCCTTAAGTTCGACGTTGAAGACGGCGCTTGGCCGGAAAAACGTTAGCAATTCGTTAATAAAGTTAACCGTTCCGAAATTTCTTCGATCTTTTCACTCGAATTCCATCTCTGGGATTGAAAACGATGATGCTGATGATGATATCTATCATCTCGTCACTGAAACTCCCCCAAAACCCAATCTTGAAGATGAACCACCAAGAACCAACGTTTATCAAGATCTCCGAAAAACCGAATTTAAGGCGTTTGGAACGATATTTTCAACTGCGGCTGAAGGCAGTAGCCTCTTTGAAAAGGTGTATCTGAGAAATCCCAATGATTCGATCATCGAGTATACCAAATTGCTGAGTGGAATATGTAGGATGAACGAGTATGTGCAACCAATCGTATTATTCAAGAAACTTGACAGAGGGAATATGTACACAATGACAGTAGTGATGAAGTGTTACGACGGCCTGAGGTATACAAAGAGGGGAGGATTTTCGGTTCTTGCGGGGCTCTAAAAGTCGGGGAGGAGCCAGATTTGGCGACGTACACAACGCTCTTGAACGGCTTGATCCGCCAAGGGCTGGGCTGGGAAGCGGCAGTGTTTGGACAAAAGGTAATAGTCTCTAAACTGTGTGAACCAACGATGCTGTTTTATTCAATGTACGTGAATGCATTGTGTTCCATTAGCGAATGCGATAGAGCCCTAAGTCTTTTAAGTGCCTTAGAGCGTAAAAACAAGTCCCCAAATGTTGTGATGTATGGTAACGTGATTGACGGTTTATGCAAAGATCTCAAGGTTGAGCAAGCTATGGAACTTTTTAAAACATTAGACTGTAAGGGTATAGTACCAGATACTCCAGTGTATAACAGTTTGATTAGGGGATTTTCTTTAAAGTCTAAATGGGAGGAAATGCATTCTCTGCTTAATGAAATGAAGTCAAAGAATGTACATGATGTTAAGACCATGACCATAGTCATAGATAGCTATTGTAAAGTTGGTATGGTAGATGAGGCACAAAAGTTGGTTAGAGACATGGAGTGCACGGGTCCCAGACCATCTCTGGTTACCTACAATACATTGATTGATGGCTTTATCACTAGAGGACAGATAGAAGAAGCAAGGGCTTTGTTTGACAATCTAACTTCAAAAGGTTTCACTCCCACCGTGGTTACTTACAACTCTATCATGTCCTATTATTGTAAGCACATGAAAATGCCAGAGGCAATGACTCTGTTTGAAAAAATGAGCCAAGAAGGTGTCAGTCCCAGTGTCATTACCTATAACATATTGTTGTATGGTTTGTTTAAGATCAAGAAATTAAGAAAAGCTGTGGTTTTCTTCAATGGGATGACTGAGATTGACATATCTACATGGAGGATTCTCCTACACGGCCTTTGCAGTCTTGGCCTTCTGGACCAGGCAGGCTGGGTTTTGCAAGCTTTTCCTTTCCCAGACGTACAAGGTTACAACATCCTCATCCAGGGGGCAGCGAAAAGTGGGAGAAGGGACCTCACATCGGAACTTCTTGTGGGTATGCAACAAAGGGGGCTCAAGCCTGACACTCGAACCCTCAACATACTTTTGCGCTCATATTTTGTAGCTGGAGATGCAGAATTGGCCATCCAAGTTTTTGAAGATAGCAAAGAGATTAGAGGTGCAGACAGTTACCACATCTTTCTTGAAGGCTTGATCAACAGTGCTCATCATGCCCATCTGGTTCCTCGGGTTTTGCAACTCATGGAAGACAAAAACATCACCCTCAAACTGCCTATTCCTCCTACTGCCACCAAACTTCTTGGGTTGGATGGGTCAGAGAAGTAAAATTCTGTGGATAATACACATTTGATAGGAAAAGAATATGTCTATAATACATTTCCTGGATAATAAATGAAGTAAAAGTAGTCCCATTGTCATATAGTAGTCTTGAATTGTCACTTGTCTGTATACATAGTACAGTATAAGCTTTTTTCTTTCCAAGGATCAAGTAAAAGACTTTTGAAAAAGCTTATCCAATGTGTTGTTTGGTTGATGCTCCTTGTGTGGTGTTGATTGTGTGAGCAATGCTAGCTGGTGGACTATGAAGCTTTTTATGTTTTTGAACAAAATGAGACTAGTATGTTTGTTTATTCATCCCATTTTGACCAGTGTGGATATGAATATAACACTTTTTTAGAACAATAGTACTCTATAAAAGTCTCAACTTTGTTAATTAGTAGTTCGTGACTTGAATATGTTTATTTCTTAATTAGTTGTTGTGCGCGACTTCATGTGATTCCTTTTTGTAGTTGATTGTTAGGTCAGCTAATTGTTGAAGGGCTACAAGTATGTCATATTACAGTGTTGTCATGAGTATTGTTTTATGTAGATGGTTGAGGTATAGAGATCACTAGCATGTAATTGACTCTTCAGTTTTGACATTCTGGGTAACCTCTCCATAGAGATTTTTTTTTCTTTTTTTGGTTATTTATAGTATTTTCTTGGATCACAAAATATATATCGTTGTTCGTAATTGTCATGGACGTTTTAACAATGGACTCGATTATCCACTAAGTCCAACAAGCTAGATCAAATAACTATGTTTCTTGGTTATACTTTGCACAATCACTTGTGAGGTATCATATATTGAGGTATTATTCGTATGAAAGTAGTTCTAATGAGAATTTCTTTAAAGAGTACAGAGATGAACCTTTACCTTTTATGATGAAGGTAGTTGTTCCCGTGTTGAAAATGCCAACTATCATATTTAGCACTATTATAGGCATATTGGATATATATAACTTACAAACGTGGATAGAGTTGGCATAATGCGCGAGTTAGGCAAACTGGTGGGATAATCCGTCATAACCTATACACTTCTCGGCAAATTCTATTAGGTATATATGGATATAACTATACTCCTAAGTGTTCAATTTAAAACGGTGTTTTCAGCTTCTTCTTTCTTTTCTTTTTTTTTTCTTTCTAAAAGCTGAATGGTGATTACCTTTTTGTTTACATACTAATGGCAAATTCTATTAGGCATATTGGATATATTACCTTTTTGTTTACATACTATTCTTTCTTGTGCATGTAGGGTGCAACAAAAACCAGTACATGGTAATCTTCTTCCATCAGGGTTCATGTATTTTGATTGGTGGAAAAAGGGACGGGCCATTTTTGCTAGGCAAACTTGTGTAGAATGGATTCAAACTTCAAACTTCATTATTCATGAGTTATACCATTATTAATTGTTTTGGTTTTTTGGCATTTTCTAGCCCTGCAACCCCTTTTTAATGATAGTCGGGTGTTGTCATCTACAAACTCACAACTTTTTATGAGCTTTTTTTTTATAGATGGCAAATTGGTTCAGGTGTGACAACTCTCAAGTGAACATACAAAATGTTTGCTATGGTTTGAAATTAGTTGAAATCCCATTTGGTTTGTTTTTTTATTCTTTTTTTTAATGGCAAATATCTACTCTACTTAATTACACCAATTAAACTATCCCATTGCCAAAGATTGAACCTTGGTTTGTCTGTTAACACATTTTGTTCATATATGACTTTATGACAGACAATGATTAGTGTATTTGAGTATAAGTAGAACACTTTTGATTTATTATTAATATATATATAGATTAAAGAGACACATGTCGTGTAAGGAACATGCCAAATGTCGTTTAAATAATGTTGCAATCCTGTTTTAGTTTATTGGTAGATTAATTGTTTTGGTTTTTAGCATTTTCTAGCCCTGCAACCCCTTTTTAATGATAGTCGGGTGTTGTCATCTACAAACTCACAACTTTTTATGAGCTTTTTTTTTATAGATGGCAAATTGGTTCAGGTGTGACAACTCTCAAGTGAACATACAAAATGTTTGGTATGGTTTGAAATTAGTTGGAATCCCATTTGGTTTGCTACTTCTGCTTGGTAATTCTTCAGGGACATTACTTCCCCTGTTCTTATCCAGAAGCCACATCTCCAGCTGAGCTTTCCACTACATTGGAGAGCTACAGCTGGTGATCCTACCCACCAAACCAAGGAGATCCTGTGATGTTTGGCAGTTCTACAAAGGACCATTTATGGCAAACTAGCACCATAACATGAGTCGTACGAAGTTAGACCTTAAACACTTTGACATAAAAAAAACCGACATGTCCAAAAAGTATACTTTTTCTTTAACATCATTCTTGTGCTTGGGAGTTTGAGAAATTACATTTTAATTAGTGATTCTGTAGACACTGCTGACCAAGCTGGCATATCGTTAGGTTATATACTGATGCTGTGCAGAGCCAGTACCAGAAAAAAAAAACCAAATGGGGCAAAATTAAAACATCCATGAAAAACAAATCCAAAAGGGGCAAAATGTTAAAAATAGGAAAATTTTAAAAATCCCTGAATAATTTAAAAATAGAGAAAATTTAATTACATACCCATGGGGTATGTCATATTATCAAGTTTTACCCCTCTCGTTTTTTCGTATCATTACATACCCCTATGGTGACTTTTTGTATCATTGAATACCCCTCACCCTAACGGACGTTTGTGACTCTCCGTTAACCCCCTCACGTGCGTACAACGTGAGGGTATTTTTGTCCATTATCATCTAGCATATCCTTATAACATTCTTTTTATCCACCCATTTGACACAAATGGATCAAAAACCTATCCTTTCAAAATTCTTTTCTTTCCAAAACCGACATCATAATCTATAAAAAGTTTCTTCCCAAAACATTTCTCAAATTCACAAATTCCATAAACAAATCCACAAAACCACAACAAAGTCATGAACAAAATTGGAGGAAAGTTGTAGTGTATTTAAAACATACACACATCAACACCAATATTCTCTCTTTCTCTTTCAAGAACTCCGGCCGGCCACCACCTCTGCCGCCGGAGCACCGTCCAAATCCGCCACCACCAGACCACCTCCACCGCTGCTACATGACCATCGAACCGCCTCCCATTTCTTCTTCCTTCTATAACCCTCATTCCAACTCTATATCATATATAATAATGATATAGAATAATAATGATACGAAAACTGTACCATTATTGATAATAATAATGATTTGATAATAATAATAAATTAAAAAAAATCACAAATCGTCCCCTGTACATTGCGACCCATCACATATCCATATTCTTGAGATATACCATTTAGTATTCATTTTTTTCAAATTAACTATCTCTTTTTAACAACCGTATACATACCATTTACTTGAAACTTGATATGTAACTTCTAACTCCTTCAGATCTGAGACTTTTTTATACTTGAGAAACATATTATAATAATATTATAATAATAATATGTATGTATGTATATTTGATTCAACATTCAAGAGAAAAGAGGCGGTTGGGTGGTCCACCGCCATCACCATCATCTTCAATGGTTGAATTTTCGGCGGGCGGGCATGGCTTGAATCCTATGCCATCATCGTGTGTATCTTAGAAAAAAGAAAGATGGGAAGAAAAAGATTGGCTGCAACCATAATTAATACTTTTAATGATTTTGAAGGAGATTTGGTGGCTATGATGTTTAGAGAGAAAGAATGGGTAGAGAGAGAGAGGGGGAGAGGAGACAGGTTTGGGATTTAAATGGTTTATTTGGGATCTAGAAATTGAGGTAAGGTGTTTTTATTGTTATTGTTGTGTTGTTGTTGATCTTTGAAAAGAAAAGCAGAAGTAAGAAGAAGAATAAGATAACAGTTAAAAAAAAGAGTGAATAACATGTTATAGATTGGATGTGAGAAAGAGATTGAAATGATAAAGAAGGTGTCGATGTTGATGATGGTTACAAGATTTAGATCTAAACAAGAAGTTGTTTTTTATGATAAAAAGACTAAAATACCCTCATGTGCTATGCACATGAGAGGGTTAACGAAGGGCAAGAAACGTCCGTTAATGGGAGGGGTATGTAATAAAGCAAAAAGTCACCATAGGTATGTAATGATACGAAAAAACGAGAGGGGAAAAACTTGATAATATGACATACCCCAGGGGTATGTAATGAAATTTTCTCATAAAAATATATACAAAATTTAAATTTCAAGGGGACATTGACCCCTCTTGCCCCCCTTTTGGTACCGCCCTTGATGTTGCGCTTATGCATGCCAATGGGCCAAGTCATCTCCAGATGAACACTTTCAAGAAAGCTGTACACACGTGCCTTCTATTATCACACAACAGTTTGCTATTTCTTTCGATAGATCAATTCATAAAAAGAGTAGCTGGATACTCTGTTCTGAACTCCCCCTGTTAGATTTTGGATTCTTCAATATGTGAGAAATAGTGTTATAAATCATTTGACAACTATGTAACTGAAGAGATATTTGCACAAGAGGTATATCATTTCACTTATTGAGTAGAGCTGATGTTCCAGGTTATATATACTTTTTAAATCAATTTGAGCAAATACAGAAATCAGTCATATCAAGGTACTTATCAAAACAATGCCTGTTAATATTTCGGTTAAATTACGACTGGCAAATTTTTGTCATGGCTGTCTAAAGTTTCACTGTTTCATAAAGCTTATAATGCTATGGAATTAAACCAAATGTGATTACTCGTCATAAATCCATCTCTTATCAGCAGATTTCCTGAAAGTGGACCCAAAAATCTTAACAATCTCTAAAAGCCTGTTCAGCCATCACAATTCACACGGGAAGATATCATTTTTGTATGAAAGTAAATTAAGAGGAAGTTCATATGCATAACTCATTAACTTTGACACTTGTACATATAGACTACAAAATATCGGACCTCAAGAGTCTAGACGTTATTGAAACAATTACAAAAAAGAAGATGCATGTACCTTTTCACATAACAGTAACTATTCACAGGGTCGGGTTCTGGATTTCAATATGCCCTCTGGCACAAGTTTTTGGATCAGCAAAATTAAATTTTAGTTCTTTTGCTGGAATCATCTGCAGTAGCAAGTAAAAGAAAGATGTGTCAACAGAGAAACCCCTTGCATCCATTTTACAGAGCTACAACTGGTGACCCTCCGCACCAAGGAGATCCTTTGATGTTTGGTGGTTCTACAAAGGACCAATTATGACAAACTAGCACCATAGCCTGAGGTCAAACAAAGTCAGCCCTTAGACTTTTTGACATAGAAAAGCACTTATTCACAATGTAAACGCTTTCAAGGTCTGTTGAACATATATACTAATACTTTAACATTAATGTAAACGCTTTCAAGGTCTGTTGAACATATATACTAATACTTTAACATTATTTTTGTGCTTGGAGTTTGAGAAATTACTTTTTGATTAGTGATTCTGTAGATACTGCTGATGAAGCTGGCATATTGTTGGGCAAGAGACTGAATGACTGATGCACTGCTTATGCATGCCAATGGGCCAAGTCATATCCAGATGAAGACTTCAAGAAAGCTTTACATCACACAACGCTTCACCATTCCTTTTAATAGATCGATTCATGAAAAGAGAGTAGCTGAATAATTATAGATCGATCGAGTCGAGCTCGAGTTCGAGCTCGAGTTGCTCGAAAAAAGCTCGGCTCGTTGGCAGCCCTAGGTGTATGGGTTGGATGGGCTTTTAAAATGGATACATAGACCCAAACAAAGAGTAGTGGAAGAAAGAAGTCTGGCTCTGTTATCTATCAATTTTCAAGAAACACACAAAGAGTCGTAGACATCAAAGTTTCTCTTTAGGATGTGGAATCGGCGGCATATTATTTATAATGATAAGATTTTTGGAGGTAAATATTTAATCCAATTTATTATTCCTTCAAAGAATCCATGTTTCCAATTAGGTCGACGCTTGGTTCCTCGCAGATTATCAGTCGCCTTTCATTCTAACAATAATAATAATAATCCTTCAGATAATGATAATAATGATGATAATGTTGGACCTAAATATTTGCACAAGGGGTATATCATTTGACTTATTGAGTAGAGCTGATGTTCCAGGTTATATATACTTTTTAAATCAATTTGAGCAAATACAGAAATCAGTCATATCAAGGTACTTATCAAAACAATGCCTGTTAATATTTCGGTTAAATTACGACTGGCAAATTTTTGTCATAGCTGTCAAAAGTTTCACTGTTTCATAAAGCTTATAATGCTACGGAATTAAACCAAATGTGATTCCTCGTCATAAATCCATCTCTTATCAGCAGATTTCCTGAAAGTGGACCCAGGAATCTTAACAATCTTTAAAAGGCTGTTCGGCCATCACAATTCACATGGGAGGATATCATTTTTGTATGAAAGTAAATTAAGAGGAAGTTCATATGCATAACTCATTAACTTTGACACTTGTACATATAGACTACAAAATATCGGACCTCAAGAGTCTAGACGTTATTGAAACAATTACAAAAAAGAAGATGCATGTACCTTTTCACATAACAGTAACTATTCACCGGTCGGTTCTGCATTTCAACATGTCCTTTGGCACAAGTTTTTGGATCAGCAAAATTAAATTTTAGTTCTTTTGCTGGAATCATCTGTGGTAGCAAGTAAAAGAAAGATGTGTCAACAGAGAAACCCCTTGCATCCATTTTACAGAGCTACAACTGGTGACCCTCTCCACCAAGGAGATCCTTTGATGTTTGGTGGTTCTACAAAGGACCATTTATGGCAAACCTTGGTTTTAAAAGGCAATAGGCGCACAAAGGCGATATGGTCCATTTCGGAAGCGTAAAGCGCTAAGCGCAAAAGCGGCGAGCTTTTCGTACGCGAGGCGCACACTTATGAAAATAAATTATAAATTATTTATATTGTATTTATAACACATAAAATACCAAAGCACCATCAGTAAGATACTCGTTTAAGTCCGGCTTTGATCAAATTTGGTGTTTGAAAAGAAACTCTCAAAAGATTGTTAGTCTGTTGAGGAAAAAGAAAGAAGAGATCAATCTTGTTGAGAAATAAGAGGTAAGAAAAAAAAATTACTTATTTATAAAAATAATCCTCTTGTGTACAAAAAGCTCACGCTTTTTAGCGCCTAGGCTCACAAAAAAGCCCAAAAAGCGAGCGCTTTTTGTACACCCTGCGCCTTGGGTACTAAAAAGCTCTAAGGCTTGCGCTTAGCGCTTAAGCGCGCCTCAGGCGCGCGTTTTAAAACCAAGTGGCAAACTAGCACCATAGCCTGAGGTCAAACAAAGTCAGTCCTTAGACTTTTTGCCATAGAAAAGCACTTATTCACAATGTAAACGCTTTCAAGGTCTGTTGAACATATATACTAATACTTTAACATTATTTTTGTGCTTGGCGTTTGAGAAATTACTTTTTAATTAGTGATTCTGTAGATACTGCTTATGCATGCCAATGGGCCAAGTCATATCCAGATGAGGACTTCAAGAAAGCTTTACATCACACAACAGTTCACTAATCCTTTTTATAGATCGATTTATAAAAAGAGAGTAGCTAAATAATGTGTTCTGAACGCCCCTGTAAGACACTGGAGACCTGGAGTCTTCAATATCTGGAGTCTTCAATATATGAGAAATGTTGTTATAAATCATTTGACAGCTAATGTAACTGTCAAAAGTTTCACTGTTTCTGAAAGCTTATAACGCTACAAAACTAAACCAGATGTAATCCCTCTTCATAAATCCATCTCTTAATTATAAGCAGATTTCCTGAAACTGGACCAAAAATTTTAACAATCTCCAAGCTTGTTCGGCCATCACAATTCACATGGAAGGGTATCATTTTTGTCTGGAAGTAAATTAAGAAGAAGTTTCTAAAAGCAGCGTGGTTTGGATCAGTGGTAAACACCCTAGCCTCTGGAGACAGAGGTTAGAGGTTCGATCCTCATCCCATGCAAAGGCCGGAGGTCCTTTTCTACCATTTAGGTAGATACTGGAAGCAGCCTCTCTACCTTGGTAGAGGGAAGGTCTGTCTACATCCCAACTTCCTCCATACACCGTTGAGGTATTGGGGCCCAAAACCAGTGGAAGACGGCAGTGGGCAGTTCCTTCCCTTTCTTTCATATGCACAAGTCATCAACTTGACAATTATACATACAGACAACAATATATCAGACTTCTAGAGTCTAGACATTATTTAAACAACTACGATAAAGAAGATGCATGTACCTTTTCACATATGATGAAAGCAACTATTCACCGGGTCGGGTTTTGGATTTCAATACGTCCTTTGGCACAAGTTTTTGGATTAGATCAGTAAAACTAAATTTTAGTTCTTTTGCTGGAATCGTGTGCAGTAGCAAGTAAAAGGAAGATGCGTCAACAGAGTAACCCCTTGCATCCATTTCCTTCAAATGTAATAATACATCTTTGGATTTTTTCCACTTAATGACTCCTTGAAGAATGATGTTATAAGTGACACTATTCGGAATAACACCATTCTTCTCCATTTTTATAACAAGCTCTTTTGCTTCGTCAATCAGGCCCTCGTTACACAACCCATTACTCATGGCATTGTATGTTACAATGTTTGGCAGCAAACCTCTTGAACAAAGTTCACTGAATAGGTCAATGGCAATTCCAAGCTTCCCATTCTTGCAGCAACCGTCAATAAGGACGGTGTACAATGCAACATTAGGAGGTACATCCTCGTCGTTTACTATAATACGGAACAAAGTCAGCGCCTCATCAACCCGCCGGTTTTTACACAGTCCATCCAATAAGACAGAATAAGTAATAAAATTCAAAGTCAGGTCTATAGACTGCATATGTTCAAAAAGTTTTAAACCATCTATTGATCTCCCAACCTTAAACAATCCATACAGTAGAGTAGTGTATGTCGAAACTGTAGGTTCCAGATTCCTATCAGTCATCTCCCTATATACTTGCATTGCCAAATCTACATTCGCTCTTTTACAAAACCCGTTAATTAAACTATTAAAAGTAATAACATTAGGCTCGATTTTACTCTCTTTCATACCATCAAAAACTTTCATAGCTTCTTTCATCTGACCCCGCAAACAATACCCATCGATTAAAGCACTATACGTCACAACATCCGGTTGCTCACCTCTATCAACCATAATACAAAACACACTCTCGGCATCTTCAACCATCCCTTCTTTACAAAACGCATCTACAAGTATATTAAAAGTACACACGTCCGGCTTAACCTTCCTAGATTCCATTTCCACTATCATTTCCTTAGCATCATCCCATCTCCCAAAACAACACAACCCATAAATCAACGAATTATACGTTACAGCATTAGGAAAAACTCGTTTAGAAATCATTTCCGTCTTTAACCCCAACGCATCGTCAACTCTCCTATCCTTACACAAACTATCAATTATCATACTATAAACATGTATACTAGGCATACACCCTTTTTGTTCCATAAACCTAAGTAACTTAACACCCATACTCGTATTCCCACCTTTACAAAGTCCGTTAATAACCGTCCCATACGTAACTTCATTCGGTTCGATAATTCCTTTCCTAATCAACTTCTTAAAAAACACCTCAGCCTCAACTAACCTATCATCTAAAACTAGTCCTTTTAACAAAGTATTGTAAGTGGAAACTAATGGCTTATGGCCTTGTTTAACTAAACAACCGAATACCGCGAAACCTAAATCGATACGTTTTAAATGAGAAAAACAGTTAATAGCAATGTTTAATGAAATGGCATCGACTGATATTCGATTAATGAAATATAATTGATTGATTAATGAAATGGCGGTGGCGTAACGTTTAATTTTAACAATTTCAGTTAAAAGTTTGTTGAATTCTAGTGTTAGTAAAAAAGGGAGAGGCTTCTTACTCATCAGTTGATTGAACAGATTTACTGCATCTTCTTCGATACGATTGGATCTCCTGGCCGATTTTGAAAAAGATTTTGGATTTGAGTTTGGGAATAATAATAATTTACTGTTTCTCATGGAACACTCAGATTGGAAAGAATATAGATTGTAACAATTTCACTCAAATTGGAATGAATGAATACTAAGAAATTTAATAGTATCAATTATCAAACCTGGTTTGTTTTGAATTTTTTTTTTATAGAAAAAAGACCATACTCCATAAGTCCATAGTCCATATAAATACAACCTTTATCTTTTTCATTGTTACTTTTTTTTAACGGGCCAGATACCCCGACCACGGAATGTTGGGTAACCCGACCACACCACTTTAGGAGCGACAGTCGCTCCTAAAGGGGTGACCCATTTATTGCTCGCGGATTCCCATGCTTATACCCGTTAGAACCGTTGACCCGTCAAACACCCCTTTAGGAGCGACAGTCGCTCCTAAAGGGTTCCTCGAAAAGATTAATATATTCTTTCTCTGGATCCACCGTTGACCCGTCAAACACCCCTTTAGGAGCGACAGTCGCTCCTAAAGGGTTCCTCGAAAAGATTAATATATTCTTTCTCTGGATCCATCCTTCATTCTCATTCCCTTTCTTTTTTCCAACCGATCCAACCCCCCTCTCCCCCATATTTTCCGGCCAAGATTTTCCGGTGAGGCTTTAGGAGCGACCCAGTTTTTCAGCGAGGCTTTAGGAGCGACAGTCGCTCCTAAAGGGTTCCTCGAAAAGATTAATATATTCTTTCTCTGGCATCCATCTTCATTATTGTTCTTCTTTCTTTTCTTTTTTTTTTTTTTTTTTTTTTTTTTTTTTTTTTTTTTTTTTTTTTTTTTTTTTTTTTTTTTTTTTTTTTTTTTTTTTTTTTTTTTTTTTTTTTTTTTTTTTTTTTTTTTTTTTTTTTTTTTTTTTTTTTTTTTTTTTTTTTTTTTTTTTTTTTTTTTTTTTTTTTAAGAAATTTAATAGTATCAATTATCAAACCTGGTTTGTTTTGAATTTTTTTTTTATAGAAAAAAGACCATACTCCATAAGTCCATAGTCCATATAAATACAACCTTTATCTTTTTCATTGTTACTTTTTTTTTTTTTTTTTTTTTTTTTTTTTTTTTTTTTTTTTTTTTTTTTTTTTTTTTTTTTTTTTTTTTTTTTTTTTTTTTTTTTTTTTTTTTTTTTTTTTTTTTCGCTTTTTTTTTACAATTATCAAACCTGGTTTGTTTTGAATTTTTTTTTTATAGAAAAAAGACCATACTCCATAAGTCCATAGTCCATATAAATACAACCTTTATCTTTTTCATTGTTACTTTTTTTTATTTTTTTTTTTTTTTTTTTTTTTTTTTTTTTTTTTTTTTTTTTTTTTTTTTTTTTTTTTTTTTTTTTTTTTTTTTTTTTTTTTTTTTTTTTTTTTTTTTTTTTAAGAAATTTAATAGTATCAATTATCAAACCTGGTTTGTTTTGAATTTTTTTTTTATAGAAAAAAGACCATACTCCATAAGTCCATAGTCCATATAAATACAACCTTTATCTTTTTCATTGTTACTTTTTTTTAGATTTTTTTTTTTTTTTTTTTTTTTTTTTTTTTTTTTTTTTTTTTTTTTTTTTTTTTTTTTTTTTTTTTTTTTTTTTTTTTTTTTTTTTTTTTTTTTTTTTTTTTTTTTTTTAAGAAATTTAATAGTATCAATTATCAAACCTGGTTTGTTTTGAATTTTTTTTTTATAGAAAAAAGACCATACTCCATAAGTCCATAGTCCATATAAATACAACCTTTATCTTTTTCATTGTTACTTTTTTTTAACAACTGATTTTTGAAAAAAAGTAGTAGTCAAAAGTTCATATAAAAATGTTTGTATTAAAAAATATTTGTATTAGAAAAGTTATAAAAAATTTTGTATTAGAAAAGTTATAAAAAATATTTGTATTAGAAAAGTTTATAAAAATGTTTGTATTAGAAAAGTTTATAAAAAATGTTTGTAATAGAAAAGTTTATAAAAAATGTAAAAAAGTGTATACATAGTATATAAAAAATATTTATAAAAAGTTTCTATAACAAAATTGTATATAAAAAGTTTATAAAAATGTTTTTATTAGAAAAGTTTATAAAAAATATTTGTATTAGAAAAGTTTATAAAAAATTTTGTATTAGAAAAGTTTATAAAAAATATTGTATTAGAAAAGTTTATAAAAAATATTTGTATTAGAAAAGTTTATAAAAAATGTTTTTATTAGAAAAGTTTATAAAAAATATTTGTATTAGAAAAGTTTATAAAAAATTTTGTATTAGAAAAGTTGTATAAAGAAATGTTTTTATTAGAAAAGTTTATAAAAAATATTTGTATTAGAAAAGTTTATAAAAAAATTTGTATTAGAAAAGTTATAAAAAATATTTGTATTAGAAAAGTTTATAAAAAATTTTGTATTAGAAAAGTTTATAAAAAATATTTGTATTAGAAAAGTTTATAAAAATGTTTGTATTAGAAAATTTATAAAAAATGTTTGTATTAGAAAAATTTATAAAAAATGTAAAAAAGTGTATACATAGTATATAAAAAATATTTTAATAAAAAGTTTATAAAAAAAGTTGTATATAAAAAGTTTATAAAAAATTTGTATTAGAAAAGTTATAAAAAATATTTGTATTAGAAAAGTTTATAAAAAAATTTGTATTAGAAAAGTTATAAAAAATGTTTTTATTAGAAAAGTTTATAAAAAATATTTGTATTAGAAAAGTTTATAAAAAATTTTGTATTAGAAAAGTTTATAAAAAATATTTGTATTAGAAAAGTTTATAAAAAATATTTGTATTAGAAAAGTTATAAAAAATGTTTTTATTAGAAAAGTTTATAAAAAATATTTGTATTAGAAAAGTTTATAAAAAATATTTGTATTAGAAAAGTTATAAAAAATTTTGTATTAGAAAAGTATATAAAAATGTTTGTATTAGAAATGTTTGTATTAGAAAAGTTTATAAAAAATATTTGTATTAGAAAAGTTTATAAAAAATGTAAAAAAGTGTATACATAGTATATAAAAAATATTTTATAAAAAGTATAACAAAATTGTATATAAAAAGTTTGTATAAAAAATGTTTTTATTAGAAAAGTTTATAAAAAATATTTGTATTAGAAAAGTTTATAAAAAATTTTGTATTAGAAAAGTTATAAAAAATATTTGTATTAGAAAAGTTTATAAAAAATTTTGTATTAGAAAAGTTTATAAAAAATATTTTTATTAGAAAAGTTTATAAAAAATATTTGTATTAGAAAAGTTTATAAAAAATTTTGTATTAGAAAAGTTTATAAAAAATATTTGTATTAGAAAAGTTTATAAAAAATTTTGTATTAGAAAAGTTTATAAAAAATATTTGTATTAGAAAAGTTTATAAAAAATATTTGTATTAGAAAAGTTATAAAAAATGTTTTTATTAGAAAAGTTTATAAAAAATATTTGTATTAGAAAAGTTTATAAAAAATATTTGTATTAGAAAAGTTTATAAAAAATATTTGTATTAGAAAAGTTATAAAAAAATTTGTACTAGAAATGTTTGTATTAGAAAAGTTTATAAAAAATATTTGTATTAGAAAAGTTTATAAAAAATGTAAAAAAGTGTATACATAGTATATAAAAAATATTTTAATAAAAAGTATAACAAAATTGTATATAAAAAGTTTGTATTAAAAAATATTTGTATTAGAAAAGTTTATAAAAAATGTTTGTATTAGAAATGTTTGTATTAGAAAAGTTTATAAAAAATATTTGTATTAGAAAAGTTTATAAAAAATGTAAAAAAGTGTATACATAGTATATAAAAAATATTTTATAAAAAGTTATAACAAAATTGTATTAAAAAGTTATTAAAAGTTTTTATTAGAAAAGTTTATAAAAAATATTTTTATTAGAAAAGTTTATAAAAAATATTTGTATTAGAAAAGTTTATAAAAAATATTTGTATTAAAAAGTTTATAAAAAATGTAGAAAAGTGTAAATGAGGCTGCCTTCAAGAAAAATGGAGGCCCGTTACCCATGTACTTCGATTACAAATCGAAGACCTTTCAGTCGATCGGGGACTACGGGGCTATGTACAAATCTTTGTTAGGCTCATTGATCGGAGATGTCCCCCAGTACTACGAGTCATGGTACGATGTGCCCGAGTCTCTGAGGGACAATATCTTGGAGGAAATACAGGTTAGAATATGTTTCTTTTTATATTTTTTTACTTAATATGTTTTACAATGATAACCCCGAAAATGCTAACTTGTATTTGTAAACAATGTAGCGCTGGTTTGCGATGGACCAGTACTTAGAGCATGATGAGGACGACCCCACCCGGAAGGCAGCAAAACAGGCTTTCCATGCTGATGCAGCTAGCATATATAGGCAGAGAAAGTCAAAATTCAAATCTCAGCATTTTACAGCACGGGGGGGTGTAGACGAAGCAGATACCCTGCAGACAGCACCGCCAGCTGGTATGGACCCGGAAGAGTGGGGAAAACTATTGCGTTTCTATACGAGGGATGACCGGGTCAAGCGGGCCGCGACAAACAAGACAAACCGGTCCAAACAGGCGGTGGGGACTCAGGGTCGGCGATCTATTTCTCTTGCCCACGATCGGGCGTTGGTACGTTTGGTTTTAACAAAAGTATACAATTCTTGTGTTTTTTTATGCTAATTATTTGACTTGTTTGCAGGCAAGCACCATAACGAAAAGAAGGAGGGGCCACCGCCCACGTGGGAGTCGACTTGGGCGGCAACCCACAGACTACAACCTCCGGAAGTTGCGGTATATACATAACTTTAAGTTAAATTACTTTTAATTACTGCTCCATTTATTAAACTTACCTTACTATTTATATGCAGTCCCGTCTGGAAGTTGCGCAGGTGAGACATTCACAGGATCCTGCACCGACACCTCCAACCCAGTTGTTCCCGGAAGCGTTTGGATCGCGATCGGGACATCAGCGCGGACTAGGGAGGATTCTCAGGGGTTTCGGATCCCATGATTTCCCTGTTGAGTTGCCGCAACCACATTATGGACCTCCGGAAGGCCCATCTGGATCGTATTCTGTCCCGTCTGGATCCCAACCTTCCGGCTCCTATGTTGACTTGAACCAGCCTGGTGATGAGTATTTCGACCCCCGCCAGTTATGGAGTGGGACATCGTCGCATTATCAACTCATCAATATATCCACGGGTGTCCTCCCGTAATTCGGTGTCAGGCTCCGCGAAACGTGACTGCGTGGGCACATGGTCACTGTGTCTCGCCGACTGAAAGTCTCTGTAGCATGAGCCTGAGTCTGGTGCGGTATCCGGATACTTAGGTGTTGTCACGTGCACGGACCTCGACTTTTTCATCTTTGGTGGTGGTGGCATCGGAGGTGATACGTTCAAGTCTGGCATCTGCAATGAATGAATGAATAATTAAGTTAGATGTATACCCGTATAGTATTTAACAATTAATAATTTGCTAGACTATAATAATATACCTTTTTCTTTGACCCAACAGGTCTACCACGTGTTTTCTTTTGGACCTCCGGATCCTTGATTTTGGACCGACCCGGATAGATGAGGTCCTTTATTTTTGACATCAAGCTTTTCCTTTGTTTTATGGGTTGTCGTTCCAAGGCAGTAGTAACCTCGCCACAAAAGTCCTCAACAGGCTCGTCATCATCCGAGTCTTTCTTCACATTTCCAGGCAGGCAGGTGGACGGGTTTATATCGAGCCTGCACCAAAATGCATCTATCTCATATTCTTGAACACGCCTTCCTGCAGGAATAAAAATATTACATTAAGTATTTTTAAGTAAAATGGACCATTTGTATTTGAATGAACTGTACTTACGTTCCTGCATGTATGTTAGAAGTCGACAACTACATGGCAAGCCACAGTTAGCCCATACTGTACACCCGCACTTTGACACGTCCCCTTTTAGTGTATTTTTCAATCGATCAATTTCGTCAACCATAATTTGCAAGGCTACATGGGAGGCTTTACCGAGCAAATCCTTTAAACAGGGATAGTTGTGTTTATTTTGATTGTACTGCCTGCAATGTTCCAGTGACCCCTTTATTTCGGTGTATTGCCCGCTGACAACAGAGTTAACACATTCAACGATCCTGTGAACGTAAGCCGCTTTTGATGCATAACTGACTTCAGCAAAGAATGCTCGCTCTCAACCCTGTTGGTAGTGTAGTTACGATAGTTGCGGTGTTGGTCGACCCAACATGACACAAATAACTCCTTGTACGAGGCAAGCCACTGTAGTTGTAGATACTTATAAAGATCTGCAGGAAAATAAAAAGTGATTTAGCTACATGGTTACATCGTAAGCTTTATCATAAAAACAGTATGGGGACGGGATGTATATACTTGGTTTATCTGCCAAGAATACTTTTAGCCGCTGCTCATTCTCTGCGTATTCTTTAACCGTGATTGACTTTACGAGTTTATCCCACTGATGTTTAAACGAACCATAATCTTTTTTTGTCCTAAACGATGGGTTGGCATGTAAATCAATATTCCTCCAAATGTGTATTCTACACAGTATCAGCTTCGTTTCCGGCATCACATCCTTAACCGCTTTCATGAGGGCCAGATCCCGATCAGTGAGTGCCACACGCACGACGAACCCTTCTTCGAGCGTCGACCTCAAGCACTGTAACACCCATGTGTATGCCGCATGTTGCTCATTTTCAATTAGTGCGTGCGCAATGCTGAATGTCTTGCCAGTTGGAGTGACACCCACAATCTCAACAAGCGGCATATTGTAAACGTTGGTTTTATACGTGGCGTCTATTTCAATGATCCAAGGAAATGCACGCCATATGTCAAGTGATGTAGGATGTACGAAAAAAAGATTGGTCAAACATCCGGTTTTGCTATCCGTCGTGTACTGATACGTGTACTGATGGTCAGATAGTAATTGGAGCACGATCTGCAACGGGTAAACAACCAAAGTATAAGGAAGTCGTATTTTTTTAAAAAATAAACATATAGTTATACGATCCACATGCAGGTATGTTTCTTATTTCACCTGCATTCGAGTTTCCCCTCGTTGTTGGGCGTGCTTTAGCCGGTGTTGCCGCAAGTAGTTAGAAATGTCTTGTGAACGGGTCAAGATGCCGGGAATGCATCCTTCAATTGGTCCCTTATGCTATTTGGCCCAAAACCTAGCAACGCCTTTCGTCCACAAATTCTTTTTGAACATCGGTTAGTCGTCTTGCGTACGCAATACCTTCCAAATTACGAGCTGATGGATGGTTATGTCGGTGATCTATAACTTCAACCCACCAACTATGGTCCTTTGTCAGACGGCCTACCAATTTGAATGGACAGTCAATTTTGGTAGTCCCTTTGGGTGCCCCGGTTAACCGCTTATCTCTTTTTCCACCACGGTTGCAAATAAGGACCACCTTTTTAACTTCTCCGTCTTTTGTGGCATTTGATCTTCGTGTTACTAACACATAACCAAGCTCCTTTGCCGTTCTTTGAGCCCAGTCTACCAAATCTATGTGTGTGTCAAACACCTGAAATATTTTATACACTTTTTTTTAATACACTTTTTATACACTTTTTATTTTACTTTTTTATATACTTTTTTGTAATTAGATTTTATATGCACTTTTTTATAATACATTTTTTATTTTACTTTTTTATATACTTTTTTATAATTAGATTTTATATGCACTTTTTTATAATACATTTTTTTTAATATACTTTTTATACACTTTTTTATAATACACTTTTTATACACTTTTTTATAATACACTTTTTTATACACTTTTTTTAATACATTTTTTTAATACATTTTTTTAATACATTTTTTTAATACATTTTTTTAATACATTTTTTTAATACATTTTTTTAATACATTTTTTTAATACATTTTTTTAATACATTTTTTTAATACATTTTTTTAATACATTTTTTTAATACATTTTTTTAATACATTTTTTTAATACATTTTTTTAATACATTTTTTTAATACATTTTTTTAATACATTTTTTTAATACATTTTTTTAATACATTTTTTTAATACATTTTTTAATACATTTTTTTAATACATTTTTTTAATACATTTTTTTAATACATTTTTTTAATACATTTTTTTAATACATTTTTTTAATACATTTTTTTAATACATTTTTTTAATACATTTTTTTAATACATTTTTTTAATACATTTTTTTAATACATTTTTTTAATACATTTTTTTAATACATTTTTTTAATACATTTTTTTAATACATTTTTTTAATACATTTTTTTAATACATTTTTTAATACATTTTTTAATACATTTTTTATTAGATTTTTATAATACATTTTTTTATACACTTTTTTTTAATACACTTTTTATACACTTTTTATTTTACTTTTTTATATACTTTTTTGTAATTAGATTTTATATGCACTTTTTTATAATACATTTTTTATACACTTTTTTATAATACACTTTTTTTAATACACTTTTTTATAATACACTTTTTTATAATACACTTTTTTTAATACATTTTTTTAATACATTTTTTATAATACATTTTTTTAATACATTTTTTTAATACATTTTTTAATACATTTTTTTAATACATTTTTTAATACATTTTTTATAATACATTTTTTTAATACAGTTTTTTTAATACATTTTTTTAATACATTTTTTAATACATTTTTTAATACATTTTTTATACATTTTTAATACACTTTTTCATTGTTACTTTTTTTTAACAACTGATTTTTGAAAAAACAAAACAAAACAAAACAAACTCACACACTGTCAAATGGTGAGTTATTACTTTTACAACAAATAGTAATAGCTAGTCAGTTGTTTAAACCGGATCGAACAAGAGTAACAAAAGAAAGACTCCACTAGACTCCTCCTAACAAATGAAGATTAACAAGCATGGTACCCACGCAATGCGACGGCGATTACGGCGGTGTGATGGCGGCAACGGATGGTGATGATGGCGGCAGCGTCAAATGGTGTAGGTAATTGATGTAGAGATGTTTGATTTAAAAGAGGTAGTAGAGATATTTTATAATATAAGGGACCAATGGGTAATTTAATATTAAAGATTTGTGGTAATTTAATTCATTAAGGGTAGTTTGGTCAATTCGCATGTCTCATTTTTTTTAAACTTTCAACATCAAGGTATAATTTTTATATAGTAGTATAGATAGAATATAAATTTACATTTGGCAAAATTTAAAACTTCATCTTATAGATAAAACATGGATGTCTTACTACTTGAAATATTAATCATTAACTTTCCCATTTTTACTTTACTGTTTTAGATTTTTTATTTTAGAAAAATATAACTACCAACCATATCCTCTTATTTTAAAAAACGAGTTATATGCTCACGCAATGCAGCGACGATAGTGGTAGCGACGCGGGGTGGTGGTGGCAGTGGTGACGGCGACTGGTGGGGGGGGCGGTGGCGACAGGTGGTGGCGGTGACCATTGGTGGGGGCGGAATAGTGGTGAATGTAAAAGTAATTGATGTTAAAGGAGCTAGTGTAGTTATATTAAGGATTGAGAGATTTATGTTGTAAATTATTTCATTAAGGATATTATAGGTATATTAAGTGGAGATGTTTAAATTATTGAATAAAGGAGAGATGTATTTTAGGTAGTTCAATTTTTTATTTGAGATTTTGGGGGATGAGTTTCCTTTTTATAAGGTATTATAGATATGACATGTTCCAATTTCTGTTTAGATTTCAAATTTGAACTTCTCAATCCGTTATAAGTAGAGGTGTTTGGCCTAGCTTATTTATGAGAGCTTATTATTTTTTTGGCTTATATTTCACAAGATAAGCCATTTAGGTGTTTGGCCTAGCTTATTGAACATAAGCATTTGGGCTTATATAAGTTAGTTTTGAAAAGCTCTTCCAACAATGATTTTCTTGTTGAAACCACGTTAGTGTGACCGTCACTGATCATCTATCATTCTTGATATGATAATTGACGATAACTGAAATCCCTATGTCTAGTAAATATATAATGGGCGTATTTACTCTAAAGACATACTATAGGGTTTCCCATTAGATGATTGGAACTATGAGGACTAATGTTACACACATTAAACACCAGGGGGGTTGAATGTGTAAATACTCTCATTATAAATAGGGAGTCATTAACCCTAACTTTAGGTTAATGAATGAATGAATAATCACACATAACACACCATAATCCCTCCTCAAATTCGTGTGTGTCTTCCCTAATTAGATTCGTGCATTACTCAGCCGAATTCATCCCATTATTACTCAATCATTCTTGTTTTGGCAACCCGAAATCGATACCAATCATGCTTAATGCTCTTACAGGTTCCACAGGACGATCTAGGATGTTTTATCACTCGAATCGAATCATGTTTATTCCAACATTTCTAACACAAACTATTGAAAGAGCTAATCCAACAAGCACTATATAATATAAGCTAATCCAAACACTATTAAAAGAGCTTATAAGCTTACCAAATAAAAGCATAAGCTACTTGTAAATAAAAGCGTAAGCACAAAAATATAAGCTTAGCCAAACACCCCATAGTAACTTTAATCCCCCTAAATTTGCAGTTTGACTATATATGCTCGAAAGGTACATACATGCATGTCATGGTTAAGGACTTTCCATTTGGATATTGGTAATAATAACGCATACATGCTATAATCTATATGTTACAGCAATCAATCAAATATATAATAGGTAAAAACAAGTTTATATTTTACAAAATTCTTTTAAGACATATATGATTCAACTGAAAAGCATATACCAAACAAACTACCTGCAATATGCAAGATGTATCACATTTTTAGTTTTTGAAGTAGCTAATCATGATCCATGTGTTGGATTAGTGTCTACGTCATAACACAAAATTATACCGTCGCTTACACACAGGCCTACGGGGTCACACACAATAAACACTTAGATACCCGGATATATGTATATTGTATACATATATTAAAGTATCAATATAAACAGATTTTTGAAGATATGAAATCTTTGGAAGATTCGATATCCTCAAGTTGTATATGGGAAATCACCATGAAATCTAATATGAAATTTCCTAGATCTTTCTTGTAAGATTCGATTTCCAAATCCTGGCCAAACTCAAGTATAAAAGGAGGTGTTTGGTCTTGTAGAGAAAAAACACACATACATATCACTTTCTTTAGTAGTAAGGAAGTTACTCTTTTATAATTGTAGACTTGAGGTCTACGAGTGGGGCAAGGAAACCAAAATAGTTTTGGTACTTTTAATTATTGTTTTGGTGATTGAAGGTCTAGCAGCCTCCGGTTATTGTTTGAAGTGTTTGTGTGGATCAACTATAGAGATATTCATACTATTGAATATTGTTTTTGTCACACAAGATTTAATCTACTTCAAAGGTATTATTTCTAGTCTATCTAATATGACAACTATTATGGTGTAATTGGATCCTGGAGGAAATATTAATCGTGTGCAAGTTTTATAAATAATACATGTTTGTATTTTTAGTCTTCCGTTGCGTATATATAAACTTTAAAAGGTACACACGAGGGCTAATCTTTCCAACAGTGGTATCTGAGCCACTTTTACACCTTTTAGTTGTCATGTGATTTTATTTTTGATCTAGCTTTGTGGCGTATTGGTATTTAATAAAACCTTTTGGTTTTCAGAATCAACTTGATTGATTCAGATTTAACCTCATGGCGCACAAATAAGATCGAAAAATAAATCACCTCTTTAAATTTTGAATTTATTAATTATGGCTTGATTATTTAAATTTATCCATGATTATACCCATGCATTGTAACCATGGACAAGCCATATATAACTTTTAATAATGTAGTTATTAAATTTTACAAAAAAGGTTTTTGGCTTAAAAGATAGACTTGGAGTCAAGTTAACAACAATGGACTATTACACAAAATCTCACTTGGTTCTTGGATTAAGTGGGAGTTTTCCTTTGGACTAAGCTATAAGTGTTTGATGCATGGATATGTTTTTATTTATATAATTGTTGATTATAAGATGGTAAAAATTTTTTTGATGAAAACATTAAATAAAAACATAAAATGAGTTTAAAGTTTAAAATTGATGATTTTAAAAGTTAAACTTCATATAGTTTTATTTTGAAACTCAATATATATATAATCGGTTAAAATGAGTTTTAACAAATAGTGTAACGAATTTTTGGTATATTAAATATTCGTTAACACAAAATTTTAAAATATACCCGTCAAACTTAAGTCATGCCATCCAATGAGCTTGTGAACACTCCTCGTTATTTTTTGGTTACGGTGAGACCTAATCGAATTATAGCCACGAGGTGGATTTTTAGTTTCGAGTGAGACTAGGCTAAATTTCCACAGTTTACGAATTGGACGACTTAATCGAGTTCACGGTGAGACCTGAATCCGAGGCAAGGATGGGATAAACATGCCAGTAGATAATAGTAGTTTGTTGAACTACACATATCTCTAGGTCCCATAAAGATCTAAGAGTTGCACTTGTAATGCAATTGGTACTCGCTACCTACCAATAGACTCCATGACTGCTAGCTGATTAACAGATGTAGTTATGGAACCCCTATGTGGATCTTAGGCTTTTGTAAATTAATTGTTTATAATATTTAAACTTGGGTAGTTAATTTACTAAAGTTCTCATATCGAAAATACTAAAATAAACCTTACTTCTAATGTAGATGGCAAACAATCAAAACGTAAACCAAAATTCACTCCGTTCTTTGTTGGAGAAGGAGAAACTCAATGGTACTAACTTCCTAGACTGGTATCGTAATTTGAGGATTGTCCTCAAGTATGAAGGGAAGGTGAAAACCATTGATGAACCCTTGCCCGATCCTCCTACCGAGACAGATACTGTTGCTCAGCAAAATGCTTATCAAAAATTGGTTGATGAGCAAGAGAAGATAGCTTTAATAATGCTTGCGAGTATGACTCCTGAACTCCAGAAGGAAATGGAAGATCGCACAGCATATGATATGATCACTGAGCTGAAAAATATGTTTCAGAAACAGGCAAATCAAGAGTTGTATGAAACTCACAAGCTTCTTCACACATGCAAAATGGAGGAGGGTCAGTCAGTGAGCTCTCATGCTTTGAAAATGAAAAGCTACATTGACAGGTTGGAAAAGCTTGGAACTCCTATGCCGACTCTTTTGGCTGTGAACACCATTCTGGCTTCACTACCAAAGTCGTTTGATAACTTTGTCATGAACTATAACATGCAAGGTTGGAATAAGTCTCTGTCAGAATTGCATTCGATGCTCAAAGCTGCTGAACAGAATATTCCATCCAAAGCCTCCAATCCAGGCATCCTTATGATTAGGGATGGAAAGTGAAAAAGAATAAGCCTAAAACTTATGGGAAGGGAAAAGGCAAAGGAATTGCCAGGAATAAGATTCCACCGCCTCCCAAGAAAGAAAACCCAGCAAAAGACGCCGAATGTTTCCATTGTGGAAAGGTTGGCCATTGGAGAAGGAACTGTCCTGTCTACCTATCTGAGCTGAAAAAGGGCAAAGCTGGTGAGACTAGCAAATCAGGTATATTTCATATACAACTATATACTTTTTCTAGTGATTCCTGGATTTTTGATACTGGTTGTGGCACTCACATCTGTAACAATATCCAGGGAATGAGAAGAAGTAAGAAACTGAAAAAAGGGACACTGGACTTGCGAGTGGGCAATGGGAATCGAGCAGCTGTTGAAGCTATTGGCACCTATGAGCTTACTCTTCCAAGTGGCCTTATTGTTTTATTGGAACAATGTCATTATGCTCCTAGTATTATGAGCAATGTAATTTCAGTTTCACTTTTGAAAAATGTTGGTTATGAACTTGCATTTACGCACTTTGGCATTTCGGTTTCTAAGAATAATGTTTTTTATTTTAATGCTTGTCCACGTGATGGTATTTTTGAAATTGATATGTGTGGTGCCATTTCAAATAATAATTATGTATATACCTGTACTGCCAAACGATTCAAGCAAGACTTGAATAAAACCTATCTATGGCATTGTCGTCTAGGTCATATAAACAAACAACGCATTTCAAAACTCCAATCTGATGGACTTTTGGAATCAACTGGCTCTGAGTCATTTGATGTATGCGAATCTTGTTTATGTGGAAAGATGACAAAGGCTCCTTTCTCCGGTTTAGGTGAAAGAGCTAAAGATCTTTTAGGACTAATACATACTGATGTATGTGGCTGTAGGTCCTTGTGGACTGATCGTCAACGAGAACGCTTATAGTTATGACGAGAGTGCGGAATCCTCTCGTGATAACCTGTTTGCTTAATTAGATTATCGTCTTTCGTTGTTTATACAACCTAAGACCTTAAACGCGCGCGGGTTTGCAATTTGACAGAGTTTCGATGTATTATCTTAATTAACTGTTAATCAATACGTATTATGTGTGTGTATTTATACTATACTGTTCATAAACGCGTGCTAATATGGACCGTATATCTTAAAGCCCATAGCCCATTAACAAACGCGTGTTTATATGTAAACACGTGATGACCACGTGTTTAGACAAACTCGTGTTACTGTAGCACGAGTTTAGGCAAACTCGTGTTACTGTAGCACGAGTTTGTACACACTTCCTTTTGTCATCTTTTAAGTATACTTTAATTACTCAAAACGTGACAAGTTTATCACTTGTATCTGTATGTTATTTATAATCACATTCATACAAGTCGTAAACATTAAACATACCAAAACTCTGATCAATATGTAATCATTCACATTACTTAAGTCCAAATAACAAGTTTAAACATAACATAAGTCTATGATTACATATTACAAAACATGAACATATACTGATCAAATCGCTGTTGCTGTTGTCAACAGAATCATGCACTTACAGTCTCCCCCTTGACATCAGCTACACGATTTCTTCAGTCTTGTAAAAACACTATCCATCAAATAACAATCTCCTGCTATTTGCATGAATATTAGCATGTAAACAAATACGCAAAATCTTCCTATATCTGCTTTCCTCAGTGGTCCATGAAGGTCTAAACAGACATTCAGTGTCATATAACCTTCTCTGATCATCTCTGGAAAGGTTCACAATCTACATAGGATCAAATACACGTAACAAAATAACTCTCTTATCTCTATCTCCATACATCAATGCTTCACCAGTGTCCCTGTGAATCTCCCAGTGATCAAGTGTACTCAAAACATCTTGAAGCCATTTCTTGACTGGAACCTTCAGTACACGCTTAATTGATCTTTGAGTAAATTCTATCGTACCATCATCCTTTGTAACTTTCTTCAAGGATCTTGGCGTTATGTACACACTGGTTTTATCAAAATTATCATAGAACCTTTTCCTATAATCGTCTTGCAACTTTCTACTCCAGTAAGTTGCATAACCATTGCCACTCGGATTAACAAGCCTTTTCCTTCCTAAATCCATTAAATCGGATTCACCAAGGCTTTTAAAATATTTCTTCATAGGCTTTAAGTACTGACAACCATCATCTCTTTTAATAATAAACAATTTCAGCTCATCATCAAAAAACCAACTCAAAATAGTAGTAACATACTTATGAGCATCTCTATCACTAACAAAATCCCAAAAGATAGATGGTTTCATACTTTCTCCTACCAACCCTCTTGCCGGTACTCTTCTATCAATTTGATGTAGATGATCTTCATCCCTACTTGGCACTGGATACTCTGTCACATCAAATTCCTTAGAATCTTCAATATTCCAGCTCAGAGTAATTCCATCTTCATCATCTCCAACTTTGGCAAAAACCGTAAAGTGTAGAGTTCTTGAACTTGGAATAAAAACTCGTTCAGCTTGAACCTCTTGTTGATCATCTGGAACTTGTTGATCTTGAGCTTGTGCTTGTTGTTGCACAAAATCATCATCTTGAAAAACATTAGTCCAGTCCAAATCAGGAATCATTTCACCTTCTTCCAAACTTTCATCATCATCAGAATCATCATTTTGAACCTTAGATGTACCTGTACCTATCTTTTGAAGCTTATCTGAAATTTAAAAGTTCAAATATGCAAAGACAAACAACATCAAGACATAAAAGATAGCATAAATACAATAAACTATATCATAAATATAATGTAACAATTAAGTACACCAATATTTATCTTATAATTTTATCTTATTTACATCTAAAGTACACAAATCATTAAGCTCTTAAGGTTCAAAATCCGAATCTGAATCCGAATCCGACTCTGACTCTGAGGGTGTAAGAGTTAACCCTAACTGCTCTTTCATTTGATCCTTATATGATCCTGGATCATAATAATCATCAGGATCCATAAAATCTGCCATAGCTCTCAAATGAGCTTGTGGATCATATCCCAATCTCCTCTTTAGTCTATGCACTATTAATGGGTGCAACTCTGACTCTGAAGACTTATTGGTAGTAGGATCAGAATTGGAGTTACCTGAATTGGAATCACTATCATCATCATCAGTAAGAACTACATCTGGAGCAACCATCACAGCTTTTCCTGAATCTTTCTGAGTCCCAGACGTACTAGCACCAGCTGTACCAGCAATCTCTGACTCTCTTTGTCTTGGTGTCTCCCCCTGAGTCGTTGCTTCTGCTTGAGCTTCAGTTCTTGGCTCACCATCAGCATTTGCATCATCATCATGATCTTCATCCTCTTTCCTCTTCAACTCTGTCTCCCTACAACCATCTCCCCCTTGAGCCAACAACTGCCTAAGCTGTTCTCTGAGTTCAGCACTTTGACGCTTTTCATCTGCTAAATCAGCAACTAACGTCCCTACTAACCCTTGCATTGCCTTCATTTGAGCTTCCAATGTCATAACTTTTGTCTCCAAACGATTAATCTTGAATTGAGGCAACATAATCTGCGCAGGTTCAGAAGGAGACGCAACTGTTGGTCTAAAGTGTGCAACTCCAGAAGGTCTGGTAGGAGGTCTTGGAGGAAATTGAGAACTGCCGATCAACGGTGATTGAAGTGGACGAAGAAGTGTCGTAAACGCAGTGCTTACAGGAACAACAGATCTAATCAAAGCACTCTGCGTTTGAGGAATTGACACTTGACTTGATTCAGCTTGAGTAACTGCAACTGAAGGTCGACGAAACCTTTTTCTTCTATAAAGCAGAGTACCCTGTGTAGATGACGCAGACACAGTAGCAACAACAGGTACCTCTGATTGTACAGATTCATCAGCAATTGAACTTTCCGTCACCTCAGTTCTCTCAGACTCCTCTTGCTGTCTGTGTTTCTCAAACGCTTCAGCCAAATGAGTAGGTAAAACCTTTCCCGACCTAGGCGCTTTCTTTCGTCTTTGCAAAGGAATCTCCTCTTCCTGAGGTTCATAAGTAGGATCACTCTCATCTTCAGTGCGAAACCTCTTCAAAACTCTTTCAACAGGAGAAGTATCACTTGCACGACCCGTTATATCAACATCTGAATCACTCTCTGTAGCATCTGGGTCAACAACCTTTCCTCTTGAACTTTCTGCAGCAGCACCAGCAACATCAGCCCTAGCAGAGTTCAGAGGATCATCTACATCCTCCAATAATCTATCCAACTCTTGATCTCTTTCAGCATTTGATTCTACAAACAACTCTAAGTTATCCAACGCTCGAAAATTATCCACTTGCGCAATCACATCATTCGGATTTAACGCAGCATTCACAAAAGCTTCACCAATATCAGGATTAGCACACACAGCCTGATCTAACAAATCTTCCATTGCTTCATTATCTGCCCGAACATCTTCAGCAGCAGCTTGTACTGGCTGAACTTCAGGTTGAACCTGCGGTTGGACACGAGGTCGAACTCGTCGTTGTCGTTGAGCCTGAATTTGAACTTGAACTTGAGGTCCTGGTGGTGGTGGAGGTGGTGCATCATTATTTCCACCTCCTGCGACTTCATCTTCATCTTCCCATCCAACTGCTGGAGCTCTATAGTTTGGATTTATCAAGTGTCCAAACAGTGGCACAATCTGCGGATTTGGATAACTATCCTTAACTTTCAACATCATCGACCAAATCCTATTTGGTGGAGAAGCAATCGCATATACGTCTTGCAAAACTGGCAAATTCTGTACAAAATGATGAATGATTGCCATTGTAATCCTTGGCAAAATCATAAACCTATGCGACCCTGTCTGAGTGATTTGGGTCTGCAAAATATCGAAGAAGTAGTTCGAGAATGAGTAAGGCCTATTCAAAGTCAAAGCCACCATCTGCGAACCAACTTGCTTATTCAGCTGATCAAACCCTGCATGACGATTACTGATTGCCACAATCAACACATGAGCCAAAAACCTCCATTGGCCATAGAATCCTGCTTTAGCAATCGGCCACTTTGCATCTGGCGTAGCATGTCCCATTCTTCCAAAACATCCTCTAACCAATGTTTCATCAAGCTCTATCGGACCATTTTCTTCATCAACAGTCCCTAAATGCAGTATCTCTCTCAAATCAGCAGCAGTGAAAGAAAATGTATGATTAGCCACAGTTGTCTGAAACCTAACACTCCGAGGGACAGCAGGTCTATCTTGTTGTGCGGGCTGTGCTTGAACCACTCTTATTGATGCATTATTCCAAAATTGATGCAGATATCCTTGATATAGCACTGGATTGTGAGTGAGCACAAAATGAATACGAGAGCGTTCCAGATATTGAAGCAAACCGTTAAAGTCCGTATTTCTTCGATCTCTCGACAAATCGATCAACTGATTGTGAGTTGAGAAGAAATTTCTTGGATTTCCTGCCATTTCTGGAAAACAAAAAGAGTGCAATAACAAAAATTTAGCAACAACAATTCTGCACAATAAAACTTAGAAAATTTTGGAATCTGCTTGTAAACACGTGTAAAAGTCTCAAACGCGTGTAGTATGCCATAAAAAACCTAAACACGTGTAACAATTATTCAAACGCGTGTTACAATTGTAAACGCGTGATCAAGGTTAAACGCGTGGAACAAAACATCTGAAACCTAGGTTCCAAACGCGTTAAAAGCAAACGCGTGGAACTAGGGTTTGTAAACACGTGATTGCCAAACGCGTGGAATACCAAAAGAGTTGTATATTGATTTCAAAATTCTAAACACGCGTAAAATTCAAACACGCGACACTGTTCATCTTGTCAAAAGCAGGTTTAACATGATAGCCAATCTCAAGATTTCTAACAAAAACTAATACGACTATCTATTTATTGACATGATATTATGCAATGAATTTTGACCAAATAAGCAATAAACCGTAAAGCATACCTGTATAATAATCACGAAAAAGATCAACGAAGAACAAGGTATCGAGATGAACAGTTACCGATCACAATCAGTAAGAATTTGCACGATTTTAAGCTAAACGCGTGTAGGAGGTAAAACGAGAGTAAAAGTGAAATTGAAAATTTAGAATGGTGAAAAAATGAACGAGTTTGGTCATGGTATATATACCCGTGACCCAAACACGTGTAACTTAGGTCAAACACGTGGATAAAAGCCAAACGCGTGTAGTCAGCCAAACACGTGAAGGAAATTCCAAACGCGTGGTGTAAGCCAAACGCGTGTAGTCAGCCAAACACGTGAAGGAAACTCCAAACGCGTGGTAACCAAACGCGTGAAATTTTGATCAAACACGTGAAGGAAATTCCAAACGCGTGGTGTAAACCAAACGCGTGAAATTTTAACCAAACACGTGGAGTAGGTTACCACATGCTTAAACTCGTGTTCCCTGTAGCATCAAACACATTTTCAAAAACACTTAGATAAATTGCATACCTTTTACCTTCAAACCTGAATAACCAGCCAATACACAGGAAAGAGATAACCTGTATGAAACTCAATGATTTAACCCCCTGAAAATCAAGTCATCATTAGCAGATAAGATTTTAACAATCAAACCTGATAATCGTGACTTTATTAGATACCTGAATCAACTGAAAAACCGTTTCAGAAACTTTGGTAAACTTACACAACAAGTTAATGTGATGTATAAAACCATAAACTAACGGACATTTCAAACATAGATACCAGGTAAGATACTATTTAACAACTTTGGAAAAGCACAAAATTCCAATATCGAAAGTCCTGCACACTTAAAAGAAACTCATCAATGCATCAATATCAACAGATAACATTATTTTAAGCGTGCAAAGAAGGTATCTAATTAAAGACCTATGGTCAGTCAATTATCATCGTCAAGCATATCTTTTCACCAAAAACAAATTGAAATCTCAAAAATATATCAAACGAATCTTGACTATATTTTGACTTTTCCAAAACAAAAAAATTCAGAAAGATCATTTCCTAAACTTAAACAAATTAATGTCCATATCAGAAAACAATCTTTTAACATGATACTTTAAGCAATAAAGTCTCATATAATCCAATTAAGGACCATATAGCTGACAATAGAATCATTAGATGCTTATCAACTCTCTCGTGCAATAAGAAATAGTTGTGACACACTACTTGACACATAAGAAAAATAAAAATAAAAATAAAAATAAAAACTTTAAATTTAAACCACATTATTTATTTACAAGAAATTCTAAGTTTCTGCGGATTAGATCAGATTAGCAATTACATAAGCCTGCAAGTGAGAAATAGTTCTCTTATTATTAGTTATGAACAATGACTCAACCACGATTACCGGTATGTTTGTCCTCTTAAACACTCGGTACTTCCAGTTTCCTTTTGGTTGTGGCACTTTCGTATTACTTGAGCCAAGGACAGTCACCATGTAACCTAGTAAGTTACTCATGCCACAAATTTTGTTTGCGAACTTATGTGACCCACATTCAGATACACTCTCACAATCGACACATGCACTAAAATTTAGACATTTGGTGAGTAAGGTAAGAAAGTCTTTAAGAATCAAGCCAGCGGTGACAGGTCGGTGATTCCTCACGCGCAAAGCACAAGTCAGCGGTGACAGGTCGGTGATTCCTCACGCGGAAAGCGACTTAACTTGACTCACGTACGGAAATATACTCAACATTGCATAATGCCAAGTACTTGTATATTTGTGACATTTATTTTAAGCACTTATGAAAACCCGTGACTTTCGATGAGACCCGTGTAGCGAACTTTCTGACAACCTATCCCAAGTTGGAAACTTTAGGTAGGCGAGGTATACAAAGACACCCCGAGGACTTACTTGTTCGAATCTCAAAGGCCACATTAGCTTCATATTTTCAACAGATTTATAGTTTTATTAGATATTTGCATATCTTGTCACAAATATACATCAAAAAAAAAACAATACATACACATATATGTATCCGAGACCTTCCTTTTAAAGACCAAATATACATAATGACAATGCAAGATCTTTCATAAGATTTAAAGGACTTGTCTCTTTTAGGAACAAGCATTCTCAGCCATATATCTGAATACGTTTCCCACAAGGACATTGTATAAATTAAGTTCGGATTATAAGGAAACCTTGGTACTTTATGTCTACCGATACATCCTAAATTGTAATCACTGAACTAAGCAGTTATATTACGATTAAGCAGGCTTAAAAGCTAAATTATCCTCACTTCTAATCTTCTTAAAGCATCAACTTAAAACTCTATCTTTTTTTTTTTTATTTTTTATTTTTTTTTATGACTCTAGCTATTTACAGACTTAAACTAGACACAAATAAAATAAAATAAAATATACAAAAAGATATTTCTTTGAGAGATCTAATATGAATCAGCATTCTTCATACCATTTAGAAGAATCAGCTTTTCAAAGCGAGTCTTATCAAATGCTTTAGTATACAAATCAGCTAGATTATCATCAGTTATAACTTTTTCCAAATGAATTAACTTCTTTTGGGCACAGTCACGCAAAAAATGATGTCTAATGTCAATATGCTTGGTGACTTTATGCAAGACAGGGTTATTAGTTATATCTATAGCTGACTTATTATCAATCTTAATAGGAGTATCAAGAAAATCCATACCGTAGTCTCGAAGTTGTTGCTGAATCCATAATACCTGGGAACAGCAGCTTCCAGCAGCCATGTACTCTGCCTCACAAGTAGACTAAGCTACCGATGTCTGCTTCTTACATTGCCACGATACAAGTCTCCCTCCTAAGAATTGACATCCGCCAGTTGTAGACTTCCTATCATTGTTACAACCTCCATAATCCGAATCAGTGTAAGCAACAAACTCAAACGTTCCTCCCAACGGATACCATAGACCAAGTCCTTGGTTTCCCTTTAAATATCTGAGGATCCGCTTTGCAGCCGTTAAATGTGACTCTTTCGGATTTGCTTGAAATCTAGCACACAGACAAACAGCAAACATGATATCTGGACGCGAAGCAGTTAAATACATCAATGAGCCGATGATCGCCGATAATAAGTAGCATCCACAAGTGTATCATTAGAATTAGAAACTCCTAGACCATGATTCAATTGAATAGGAGTACCATAAGTCTTGGATTCTAACATTTGAAACCTTTCCAAGATGTCATTGACATACTTAGTCTGGTGAATGAAAAAAACCATCTTTTCGTTGATCAACTTGCAGTCCAAGGAAAAATTTTAATTCCCCCATAAGCACTCATTTCAAATTCCTTCTTCATACTCATTTCAAAATCCTTGCACATCTTAATGTCAGATGAACCAAAAATGATATCATCCACATAAACTTGCACAATTATATAATGTTGCTTCTGCCATTTGATAAACAACGTGCTGTCTATCGATCCTCTTGTAAATCCATTTGTCAACAAATGTGTTGACAACTTCTCATACCACACTCTTGGTGCTTGATGTAATCCATAAAGAGCCTTATCCAGTCGATATGCCCTTCTTGGATAAGTTGGATCTTCAAACCCCGGTGGTTGACGAACGTACACTTCTTCCTTAACTTCTCCATACAAGAAGGCACTCTTCACATCCAACTGATACACCTTTATTCCTTTGAAACTAGCATAAGCTAAAAATAGTCTTATAGCTTCAATCCGAGCAATTGGTGCAAAAGTTTCATTGTAGTCATAACCTTCTCGCTGTGCAAAACCCTGAACAACTAGACGTGCCTTATTTCTTGTAACAATCCCTTTGTCATCTCGTTTGCATTTAAATACCCAACGAGTTCCAATTGGTTCGATACCTCTAGGCACATCAACTAATTCCCATACTTCAAGTTTTTCAAATTGAGCCAATTCTTCTTGCATAGCCTCAACCCAAAACGGATCTTGAAGTGCTATCTTAACATTCTTGGGTTCTTCTTGTGAAATAAAACATGAGTATAAACACTCAGTTATTAAACCTGTATCCTTTACTTCACAGAATAAACTAGTCATCTCCTTATTTAACTGATTTCTAGTTCGGACAGATGCTGAAGCTTCACCAAGAATATTTTCAACTGGATGATCTTTAGTTGCTCTATGTTGAGGAGTTTTGTGACTATGGAAAATCATCACCCATATTCGGAACAATTTGGGTGGGAGACTCTCCATCAGGTTCAGAAGATGAAGAAGAAGATGAGTCAAGCGGGTCATCATCTGGTAGTGGAATATTAGTTGGATCACTTGAAACACTGGATTGACCCACCTCAGTTGTAGAAACAACTCTGGTTGGAGGTACATCAGCAGTAATAGGTTCAACAGGAGCAACCTCAGAATCATAATTCAAGTGATCTCTAACAATAACAACATTTTCATCAATAGGAGTACCAGGAAAAGAAATTGGACCCTTAAGTGAAGTAAACACACTATCATAAGCAAAACTTGACTCAGAACCAACATGAGCAGCCGGTTTATAACTTACAATCACGACATTAGTACCAAGATCGACTCTACCTGTCTGCGAATTGAAAACCCGACGAATGGGGGTTCCCGGTTATATCCAAGAAAGAAACCTTCTTCAACTTTAGAATTAAACTTTGGTTGAGGAGAAGTTTTTAGAAAAGTACAAGGAACACCAAACGGTTCCAATCCAGACAAATCAGGTTTTTGTTTGTTGAGAAGTTCATAACAAGTCTTATTAAACCTTTTAACAGTTAGCACCCGATTTAACACATGACAAGCTGTGTTCACAGCTTCCGCCCAAAACATAGTTGGTAGCCCTGAATCAGCAAGCATAGTTCTGGCAGTCTCGATCAAGGTCCTATTCTTTCTTTCAGCAACTCCATTTTGCTGAGGTTCATACGGAGCACTAAATTGATGTTGAATTCCTTTAGACAAACAGAAAACATCCATCACCGAGTTTTTAAACTCCGTGCCATTGTCACTCCTGATTCGTTTGATCTTCGTGTTGTAGAGATTCTCAGCCTCAGTGAAAAAGTAATCAGAATCTCCGTAGTCTCATCTTTGGTAGCTAAGAAGAAAACCCATGAAAACCTTGAATAATCATCAGTGACAACCAAGCAGTAGTACATTCCCCCTCTACTTCTAACATTTACTGGACCAAAGAGATCCATATGAAGTAACTCAAAAGGAGCGGCAATTGAATTTTGTGTCTTGGGCTTGTGAGGCTTTTTCTGTTGTTTGCCTTTCAAGCATGGAACACATCTATCTTCCAATTCAAACTTCTTTTTAGGAACACCTTGAACCAGATCATTCTTCACAATGTAATTCATCTTTCGGAAATGTAGATGTCCCATTCTTCTATGCCAAAAGAGAGAATCACTTTCGCTTGCCTTAGACAACAAACAAACTTCCTTCTGCACATTCTTGGTTCCTAACATAACCATAAATATCTCTTTTACGAGGAGCAGTCAACAATATCCAATCATCTGGAATAACAAAACCCGGTTTCAAAACGAATGCAGCTTTGTCGGTGAAGAAAACTGAATTTCCTCGGTCACAAATTTGTGATACACTCATCAGATTATGAGTAAGTTCTTCCACGTAATTGACATTCTTTAAAGTAAGTTTTCCATCGACGACATCACCTTGTCCAGTGATTTGTCCGCCCTTGGAACCAGCAAAATTTACATGTGATCCTTTAATATTTACAAAATCAGACAGAAGTCTTCTGTCCCCTGTCATGTGCCTGGAGCAACCGCTATCAAGATACCAAATACTAATAGGAATTGGTGGTAGCCCCTGCACATGAAACAAAAACGGATCAGTTATCAAGGACAACCCAAGCCTTTATAGACTTGGGTTTACCATTCTCGTCCTTAACAAGCATTTCAGTCCAATATCCATTGCTCCCAATAGGTGCCTTGGATGATTGCTGAGCATGCTGTAAAGGTATATTCTCAACCCTTGATTGAGACCTTTTAGGGGAAAATGGTCTATTAAAGAATGGTCTATTCACTTGTGGAACACGAGATGTGTTACGGTCATAGTAGTTCTGTCGATGATGCCCTGAATTGCATTTTGTGATGACTGACCAGATCTATTTCTAGGGGAAATATATCTTGGTGAATCATTTCTTTTAGCCACAGGTGAAACAAATTTACCATAAGCTTGATTACCCATCCCATTAGAACTACTTGACACATTCTGTTGTTTACCATTCCCTCGTTCAAAGGAAACATGGGAATTAGGAGATAATCCTCTATTTTGATTTGACTTAACAGGGGAAACTGACTGTCTAGAGGACTTTCTAATTCGGTTGGGGCAACAACTATACACATGTCCAATTTCATAACAAGCAAAACAAGATCGTTGTGCTGACTTTCTAGAAGATTGTTGAGCTAATGGTTTAGATGGAGGGGTATTCAAGATATTCTTAATCTCCTAAGTCGCTATCTCTTCCACAGTAGGAGCCTTAGTCTCAGAAGTTGAGAATGATTTGGTAACACTAGATTCAGGTTCAGTAACATACTTAACCTCAGTTGAATCAGTCTGAATTCCTTTCTTGACAAACTTCTTACTTAGCTGTGGTATATCATGGTTTTTGGTCCTCAGTTGTCTAGGAATGAATTTAAGTTGCTTAGGTTCAGTGGAGACGGATGACTTAGGATAGTCAGTAAGTACTGGTTTAGCAGAATCAGACTCAGCCAAATCTGGATAAACAGGGTCTAAGTTGTTGTTAAAAGGAGGTCTTACATCAGTGTAATCAGCTCCTAGTCCTGTTTTATCCTTAGGATGTCTAGGTTTACCTAAAGAAGCTACCAGATCACTTCCTCTCCATTTAGCAAAAGTAGTCTCATGTTTAGTAATGGTAACCCTAGCATCAGCCAAATCCTTCTCTTTCTTACCGATTTCACTAGAAAGAAAAACTATCTTTTCATTTGCTAGATTTTCTCTAAAAATTGATTCTTTCAGTTTGTCTTTTAAGGCAGCATTATCATTGTCAAGTGACTTAATCCTACTCTTAAATTGACGTTCTTGATCAAGTAAGGCACTATTCTTAGAGAAAAATGAACTACGTTCCTTGCTGATAGTTCATAGCTAGCGGCTAACTCTAAAGTCTTGGATGAGGCAATACTATGTTGTTGCATCAAATCTTTAACAAACATGCAAATGCGATGAACAGTCAAATAAGAAAAAGTTACCTGTTTCTCTCGATCATCGCAGTCAGCCATATACGCAACAAAGTCTGATATTGTCATACCTTCAGGAATATCAAAATCATCAGCTTCTGTAGAAATAGCCTTATCCAATTTTGCACTTGAGGTCAGCGATTGCTTATCACTCTGGCTGCCTGTCTTATCAGTAGATTCATCGATCTTCATATCAACCTTTTTAGTCTTTACTGCTTCCACTGCATCCTTTTCATCATCAGAAACTTTTAATGCAGCATCAGTAGCACAGCCTCTTCACTTGTATAAAGAGCATAATCAAACGCAGCACCTCCGTCATCAATCACATTAGCTACTTCATCATAAATCTCAGCTAGCAAAGCATTTTCAGGTTCATTCTCCTTTGTCCAAAGGTAAGTACCATCTTCCTGTCTTGCCACCATGGCATTTTCAGGATTTTGAACCTGATTTTCTGTAGGAAGTTCCTGAATGATCATTCCATCATGCTCTGTAGCTTTGGTTGATTTGATTTGATTTCCAGCTTGCACACCTCCCTGATTGTAATTCTGACGATTAGCTGTAGAATTATCAAAACGCTTTGGTCTTTGACATTCCTTAGCAAAATGACCAAAACCATCACAATTATAACACTTAACCTTCGACTTGTCAAAACCTCTATTCTTGTCAGATGCAAGATTTCTACCAGTTCGTTGCATAAAACGACGAGCTTTTATAGTGAGCATAGCCATTTGCCACTTCAAGTCCATTTCCTCTAAATCATCAGGATCAACTTGTTCATAATCTTTATCAATCAAACTTGGATCTGAAATTTTGCCATTGATAAATGCCTCATGAGCAGAACACATAGCAGCATATACTTGCATATGTCCTTCAGCAGATTGCATACTCATTGGCATCGAGCGAACAGTTGTATTTCCACTGTTTCTTGATCCACTGCTATTCTTAGTTGTAGACGAATTGTCATAAACCATGTATCCAGCAATTCCATCAGAATCCATAACAGGATGAATGGTTTCAGTGGATAAAAGAGCAGTAGTTCCACTTCCAGAAGTAGAGGAAGATGAAGACAAAAGATTATCAGTATTAGCATGATAAAGACTCGGATTTTGTTGAAAAACAGAAAGCTCATCTTTTGCTTTACGCTTCATTTCCCTGTTCTTTACTTTTGAGACAATCTCTGCCAAGGTATAAGATTCATAATCTTTCTCTTCTTGAAGACTATGCACAAAGTCATTCCATTTGTTCGGTAGAGAATCCAAAAATTTATCTACTAGTTTATTTTGTGTAAATGTAACACCAAAATATCCTAGTTCAGTAATCAGATGATTAAAACGAGTTATTAAATCATCTAAACTTTCAGATTTCAAACCATTAAAGACTTCATATTGTCTGTTCAGCAATTTAATTCTTCCCTTTTTCATCAACTCATCACCTTCACAGTATGCGTTTAAAGCATCCCACAAACCTTTAGAGGTCTTATGTTCTCCAAGAAGATGAATTGCGTCCCGAGGTAAACACATTTCTAAGTTCGACAAGGCCTTTCCTTCAATGGCATATTCTTTCTTCAACACTTCAGTCATATCCCCAATCTTGAATTTGACCTCATTTCCATGAACATCTTCATGAGTTGGCCACTCATATCCTTCAGTAATCATCACCCATTGGTTGAAATCAGTAAGGCGAATATAGGATTCAAAGCGTTTTTTCCAACTCCAGAAATTCTCAAGTTTTATCAATTTAGGGGGTGAATTGGTACGACCGACTTCATGATCGTGAAGAATTAATGCATTAATGTATTGGGCCTCTTTTGATGAAACTGTAGGTATTCCAGACATCATCGAAACACGACAAAAGAAAAATTAAAATAAATGAACAGGTGCACGTGTTTGAGGTAAACACGTGTTTAGAACAAAAAGAGAACACCACGAGTTTGACACTGGAGCACGAGTTTAAAAGTCAAACACGTGTTAAGGTAGGGCTAAACACGAGTTTAAAAACACACCACGGCTTTAAATAGCAAACACGTGTTACACAGTCAAACACGTGATGAATTAGGGCTAAGCACGAGTTTAAAAACACACCACGGCTTTAAATAGCAAACACGTGTTACACAGTCAAACACGTGATGAATTAGGGCTAAGCACGAGTTTAATTAGACACGAGTTTAAAAGTCAGTGCACAAAATTTTGCACGATTTTAGGCAAAATTAAGCCAAACAAAGCGATCTCGAACCTTCAGATTGAAAAATCTATCAGCTCTGATACCACTTGTAGGTCCTTGTGGACTGATCGTCAACGAGAACGCTTATAGTTATGACGAGAGTGCGGAATCCTCTCGTGATAACCTGTTTGCTTAATTAGATTATCGTCTTTCGTTGTTTATACAACCTAAGACCTTAAACGCGCGCGGGTTTGCAATTTGACAGAGTTTCGATGTATTATCTTAATTAACTGTTAATCAATACGTATTATGTGTGTGTATTTATACTATACTGTTCATAAACGTGTGCTAATATGGACCGTATATCTTAAAGCCCATAGCCCATTAACAAACGCGTGTTTATATGTAAACACGTGATGACCACGTGTTTAGACAAACTCGTGTTACTGTAGCACGAGTTTGTACACACTTCCTTTTGTCATCTTTTAAGTATACTTTAATTACTCAAAACGTGACAAGTTTATCACTTGTATCTGTATGTTATTTATAATCACATTCATACAAGTCGTAAACATTAAACATACCAAAACTCTGATCAATATGTAATCATTCACATTACTTAAGTCCAAATAACAAGTTTAAACATAACATAAGTCTATGATTACATATTACAAAACATGAACATATACTGATCAAATCGCTGTTGCTGTTGTCAACAGAATCATGCACTTACAGTGGCCCTTTTAGAACTATGTCTAGAAATGGTGAATCATACTTCGTTACATTCACTGATGATTATAGTAGATATAGTTATGTTTACTTGTTGAAACATAAACATGAAGTTTTTGAAACGTTCAAAATATTTCAAAACGAAGTAGAGAATCAGCTTGGAAAGACCATTAAAGCCCTTCGCTCTGATCGAGGTGGTGAATATACGAGTCAAGAGTTTTTGGACCACTTAAAGAATCATGGGATTGTCTCACAATTCACTCTGCCATACACACCACAACATAATGGGGTGTCTGAGCGGAGAAATCGAACTTTACTTGATATGGTTCGCTCTATGATGAGTCTGACTACTCTACCACCGTCTTTTTGGGGATATGCGTTAGAGTCTGTTGCACGCATACTCAATATGGTTCCGACCAAGAAGGTAGAAAAGACACCACATGAACTGTGGCATGGGAAAAGTCCCAAGTTGTCTTACTTGAAAGTCTGGGGTTGTGAAGCTTACGTGAAGCGCGACACTTTAAACAAATTAGAACCCAGAAGTATCAAGTGTAACTTTGTGGGATACCCAAAAGAAACAATGGGTTACTACTTTTACTACAAAGCTGAAAACAAAGTGTTTCCTACTCGATTTGCTGAGTTCTTGGAAAGAGATCTTCTCTTACAAGAAGTTAGTGGGAGTAAAGTAGATCTTGAAGAAGTTCAAGAAACACAAAGTGACATACCTTCTGCAAGCACTAGCTATCCAGATGTTGAAGCTGAGCACACAGTTGGTGAGCCAGAACATGTTACGCCTGCACTTCGTAGATCTAATAGAACTTCTCATCGGCCTGCGAGGTATAATTATTTAATTAATTCAGATGAAAATGATATAGGGGATTATGATGAACCCTCTACTTATCGTCAAGCCATATCGGATCCTGAATCTGATAAATGACAAGATGCTATGAATGCAGAGATGCAATCCATGAAAGATAATCAAGTATGGGACTTGATTGATCTTCCACCCAATTGTAAGACAATAGGGTGTAAATGGGTCTCTAAGAAAAAGGCTGACATGGACGGTAATGTAAACATTTTTAAGGCTCGATTGGTAGCAAAAGGATACACTCAGACTCAAGGAATTGATTATGAGGAAACCTTTTCACCAGTCGCGAGCATTAAATCGATTAGGATACTTATTGCCATAGCTGCTTTTCATGATTATGAAATATGGCAAATGGATGTCAAAACCGCGTTTCTGAATGGCCACCTAAGTGAGGACGTATATATGGTTCAACCAGAAGGTTTTGTTAATCCAAAGCATCCTAATAAAGTATGCAAGCTTCATAAATCAATTTATGGATTGAAGCAAGCATCAAGGACTTGGAATCTTAAGTTTGATGAGAAAATCAAAGAGTTTGGTTTTTCTCAAAAACAAGATGAGCCCTGTGTTTACATTAGAGCTAGTGGGAGCAAAGTAGTCTTCTTGATCTTGTATGTTGATGATGTGCTACTTATTGGAAACGATATTCCAACTTTGCAAGATGTTAAGTCTTGGCTTGGAAAATGTTTTGCCATGAAAGATCTTGGAGAAGCTACTTACATTCTTGGAATCAGGATCTATAGAAATAGATCCAAACGGCTTATTGGTTTGAGTCAAAGTACATACATTGACAAAATCTTGCGAAGATTTAACATGCAAAACTCCAAGCGTGGAGGATTGCCCGTGCAAAAGGGCATAAACTTGAGCAAGTCTCAAAGTCCTATCACACCTGATGAGATAAGACGAATGAAAGGTATCCCATATGCTTCAGCTATAGGATCCATCATGTATGCCATGTTATGTACTAGACCAGATGTCTCGTTAGCCTTGAGTTTGACGAGCCGCTATCAACAGAATCCAGGTGAAGAACATTGGATTGCTGTTAAGAACATTCTTAAGTATTTGCGAAAAACTAAAGATATGTTCTTGGTTTACGGTGGTTTGGAAGAAGAGTTGAGTATTAAATGTTATACGGATGCTAGTTTCCAAACTGATCGAGATGACTCTCGATCCCAATCTGGTTATGTCTTTGTCATGAATGGCTGGACAGTTGATTGGAAAAGCTCAAAGCAGAGCACAGTTGCACAATCTACAACAGAAGCAGAATACATTGCTGCCTCAGAAGCTGCTCAGGAAGCTGTCTGGATTAGGAAGTTTGTTGCTGAACTTGGGGTAGTACCCAACATTGAATCTCCTATGGAAATGTACTGTGATAATTCAAGTACTATTATACTTGCGAAAGAATCACGTGTACGTAAAGGTAGTCGGCACATTCTTCGAAAGTTTGACTACATTCGTGAAGTCATTGAGAGGAATGAGATTAATATTCTTAAGGTTCACACAGATGATAATGTGGCTGACCCGTTCACGAAGCCAATGACACACAACAAGCATGATGATCATGCTAGTAGTATTGGACTTCGCTATGCTACTGATCTTTTTCATTTGTGATTTAGTATTTGGATATTTTAAAACAATAAGCAGTTTTAGTTCAATGAATTGATATACTTGGTATGGTCGTTTTCATTTATAATACTGTGTTTTATATTAGCATGTTTAATCCATGAATAATTGTTGATTATTCAAAATCTCCATAGTCGGTCATGTTATGGGAGTAACATGAATTAAGACTAATGTGAAGTTTTGGTTTTATTCACTGATGGTGAATAGTTAACTTGTTGAGGCCAAAATTCACGTGTATTCATTGTTGATGAATATTGGAATGACCCAATCACGAGATGTCACTACATGGATCGACGTAAATAGTGAATCTGGAAGTGATTATGTCTTTGTGTCCTTAGACCTGAGATTTGTATGTTGGGTGCTGATTGTTTGTCATGTTATGCTTTGATATGGTTAAACGCTATCCTGAATAAGGTAGTTATAAAGGCCATCATTGGGTATGATGTGAAGTGCATGATGTACGCATAAAATCAAGATGGAATTTATTCCTCTATGCGAGAGTATGATACCACTGGGCCCCTCGATAAAAATGAATGGATATTTACACGGCCGTGTCCAAGCTGTTTTGATTGTTGATCAAATCTAACTTGGTGATCGCATTCAACTTTTCTATATCGAGAAACATATTTGGTTGACTAATGAGAATGACTAGATCCATGTCTCATGTCAACAAGGTATCCGAAATAAAGGGACAATAGACACTTAATCATTAAATCATTATTTTAATAATGATCGTTCGTTTAGCTGAAACAAACACTCGTGTGTTTTTGGGGGCACTGAAGTGTTGCTAGACACCAATCGTTGTCTGTGTAATTTTCTAGATGTTATGCCATACACAAGTGGGAGTTTGTTGGATTAGTGTGTACGTCATAACACAAAATTCTACTGCCGCTTACACACGAGCCTACGGGGTCACACACAATAAACACTTAGATACCCAGATATATATGTATATTGTATACATATATTAAATCATCAATATAAACAGATTTTTGAAGATATGAAATCTTTGGAAGATTCGATATCCTCAAGTTGTATATGGGAAATCACCATGAAATCTAATATGAAATTTCCTAGATCTTTCTTGTAAGATTCGATTTCCAAATCCTGGCCAAACTCAAGTATAAAAGGAGGTGTTTGGTCTTGTAGAGAAAAAACACACATACATATCACTTTCTTTAGTAGTAAGGAAGTTACTCTTTTATAATTGTAGACTTGAGGTCTACGAGTGGGGCAAGGAAACCAAAATAGTTTTGGTACTTTTAATTATTGTTTTGGTGATTGAAGGTCTAGCAGCCTCCGGTTATTGTTTGAAGTGTTTGTGTGAATCAACTGTAGAGATATTCATAATATTGAATATTGTTTTTGTCACACAAGATTTAATCTACTTCAAAGGTATTATTTCTAGTCTATCTAATATGACAACTATTATGGTGTAATTGGATCCTGGAGGAAATATTAATCGTGTGCAAGTTTTATAAATAATACATGTTTGTATTTTTAGTCTTCCGTTGCGTATATATAAACTTTAAAAGGTACACACGAGGGCTAATTTTTCCAACGCCATGATCCATAATGGATAAACTTTAATTACTTTCTTCTGTTACATGTGTGACTTTCAGTTAAAATGAACAGTCGTCAAACAAAAAACACCCACCGGTTTTGACGTTTTGTTGATTGATTTGATGTATACAACTCGTTTAACCGGCACATTTAAAATCAGAATTCTAAACATGAAGAATTTTGCTTAATAATGCAACGTTGTTGCGGAAAAAAGTGCTCAACCAAATTAAATGAAATTATAACTTGAGAAGATTTTTATGAGTGCATCCTTTTTCACCAAGATCTCTAGACATCACTAAGTCCGATAAGAAAACTTTACACACATTCCTCTGCATTTTATCAAGAGATTGTTTGTGTGAGCTACAAACCCAATGTTCTCCTCTCAGCTAGCTTGGATTTCAAATCTTTCACATCTGGTGTCCCTCCATTCTTTGATGTTTTTTGCCACCATGTTACAAGTTCATCCTATATTTATAACAAATATCACATCAGTACGATAAACAACATTTGTTCTCTGGTATTAAACCTTGTAGATGGTATGGCAAACAAATGCAATATTACTATAGCAGAAAGAAGGGAAAATAGTAGATTACCTCTAGAAAATCACAGTTAGAGACATGTTGACTTTCGACAAAGCATTCAACACCTCCAACTTTGACACATATACGCTGCATTACACCTTTCATCATGGGTTCCCCTTGTAATCCTGCAATATCATTAAGATGCATTGATGTACCGATTTTTATAATTGAGAATGATTTGTATATTTATTTATCCGTAATCACTACAAGATAACGATAAGAATTTTACTATGATCGAGTGATCAACAACATTCTCGATTTCTCCCTTATACTGTACTAAGTGGTAATTAGGTATCTGGATGTCTCCAAAAGAATAGGTAGTCATACCTGTTATGCACGCAACATAGTATCTTGATCCTCTTGCCTCCTTTTCCCATTTTGCAACCCTCAGTCGGAGAAAAAAACCATCTAATTTGGCAACCGATGATTGGGAATTTGTCCATCTGCCATAACAAATGGCAACTTAATTGAAAAAAACTTCAAAATATTGAGCAAATATATCGAATAAGGTGGATGCTTTTGTTAACTATATACTTATGAGTTGGTTCATCTTCTTATCTCTTAACAGCTCAAACAAGCAAGATTCACAGAATTAAAATAAAAGAAGACAGATCATCTAGGTAGGATGGGTCAAACGGGTACAAAGTTGGCGAAAGTGTAACCCCATGATTCATTATATTCAAAAGTATTTTGAAAATAAGTCATTTTGCTAATCATATTTGACAAGCTCTAACGAATCTACCAATGAAAAAGTTGTTTCAGTTCTACCCATCCAGGGTCATTTCAACAATTAATAGTTTTGACCTGTCACCTGACTTGTATGTTACGCAACGTCTGTTTTCTTACTTGAGGATATCTGTACGCGATAATCTGAGCCTTCTAATAGTGTCAAACATTTCCTTTGTTACTCTTTCGTATAAGCTTGTATATTTTACAAGACACTGGGCCTCTTTCTCTTTTATCTCCAAAGAGTCAGGTGAGTCGTGGCTATATTTGTTGGCTAAAATCATTTCTTTCGTTCTGTAAACGGGCATATATTCTATTTGTGTTAAAGTTTCATGTGCCTTTGAATCTCGTGAGCAGAGAGACTGGAACACATTTTGAAATCCCTTCTTTTTAGTCTGAAAACTTTGAGTTTCTTCACAAACGCTTATCCTCTGATTATTATTTTCGTGGCTCTTCAAGCCTTGTGACATGTTTGAAATCCAATTCATGAAAGAGCTATCCTTTTTAACGCTGCATTCATCAGCTTCTTTCTTGATTCTTTTACTTCCAAGAATCAATTGTTCTTCGAAACTCAATCTTCTCTTTCTTTTAGTTGACAAATTAGACCTTTTGCAACTTTCCATGCTTTCGTGGCTCTCCACACCGTGTTTCTCATCATTTTGTGGGCAATTACGAGAGCTGTTTATATCTTCACTACATATTTCTGCACTACCCGTTTCAAGATCAAGACATTCTGGAGGCTCACACTGATTTATAGTTTCCATAATCAAAGGTGGTCTATGATTGGAACCCGGCCCATCAACACGACTAGCCATTCCATTTTCAATTGAATGTTCAGATGATGGATCAAGATTAGCTGCTCCTTGGTTGGGTGGATCTACAAGAAACCATATTCAAGCTGAGAAAACGAAAACAAGGAAAATTAACTTGATTTACTAAGAAGATTCATTTATTCGATTTTACTTTTGAGGTTAAATCTATCAACTTCTCAAATTCAAATTAGGTACTAATTGTCACTCAGAGACAAACTACTCTTTCTTACAAAGTTCCATGTTCATTATTTTCACACACAAAAAAAATGGATTGTTTGCGCCAAAAAACCAACTATGATTGTTTGAGAAGTTGACCCCTTATAACTTCAATCAAAGTTCAAATGATTCAGAAAATTGGAATGTTAATACGTAACTTTGGAGAAACGCACCTGATACTTGTTGACATTGTAAGCCTAAACTAAGTTCAGGGTATTAATCGTAGTATTAAACTTAAGGTATTTGATGTAATTAATTCATAATTGTATAGGGTTCTGTCGTTTTATTAAGGATTGCATCGGTTCTAAGGCATATATGTTTGTATCTGTAAACACTGAGGCTGATGAATATAATTTCAGTTTCATATATTATTTTTGTGTGTTCTCTTTTCATCGATGAACAACACGGATCTATTCAAATATCTTTTTATGCGTTTAATTTCCGCTGCTTCTAACAATACTTGGTAAATTTGGTCAAAAAGTTCTCATTTTCGCATAGTGTAGTTTCCTTGTTCATTTTTACCCAAAAAGATTATGTAGGCTAACAGAGGTAAAATTTCGACGCCTTTACTTATGAATGTACCGATTTGGGTGGTGGTTTATCTTTATGGGTCAAACAAGTCGAATAAAAAGATTAGCTACTACTGAAACAGTCATATGAGTTGAAGGTGGCCAGAAGTGTACTTCTAAATTGTTCTACTATAAAACTTCGGTATATCAGAATAATCACATAGCATCCAAATCATATAATACACATATAACTAAATATAAGGGTGGATAAAAAACTTTTGCATGTCAAAACTCGCCACAGCTTGCTTGTTTAGACCAGCGCTAAAAACTTATTTTGACCCAAACCCACTTTGACCTATTACCCAACCTATCCCGCCCCGTCTATTTTGCCACAGTCAAAAGATTTCACACAAACGATACATCATACTTAAAACCCAATATGTACCTGTGTGCCCACGACTTGTGCTTATCGGTTTTTCCACTGAGGTGGAAGACTTGACAACTTCACCACTCACATGACACGTTGCTAGTGATGCAACTTGGCTAACCTCAGTAGTGTGGTTTTCATCTTTAGTGTCTTCAGACTGTAAAAACCCGATACTACTTGAACCGACTTCCCACATGAAACAAGGTTTCTTTTCGGCAAATTTTATGGCCAAACCTGTTTGTGGAGACCAAACTAGTTCGGCTAATGTATCAGAATCAACAAAAGACATCATATCTGCTTTTGAATTTGCATTTACACCTGCACCTGCAGTAGTATTACTATTCTTCCATCGGTTAGTAATACTCACAGCAAGCCCCAAATCTGTTTCGGGATCATTTACATTTGTCATTACACAAAAGTTACATCCAATGACAATGCCTGAAATAAGAAGCTAATCAAGTTTAGTATCAACTTAAAAGTTTAAAATTAACCGTTATATCAAAGACAACATTGTTACTTATTGATGTTTGATCATTTGACATTCAAAACAGCTTTGGTTACATGGAATTTGCATGTTTCATAATAAAACTGTTAAATTTATTGGTTTTTACCTAAAGTTTTTATTAGCTAAATGAACTTTGAATAGTTATACTTATATATAGCTAGACTGACAAATGACAATAATCCGCCAGAAGTTAATTACAGAACTATTCAATGTGTTATACTACAGTTTTCAAACATTTAGCCAGAGGTCTTTTAAGTGATATTCGTACCTCAAATATTGATTTATTTATGACACTATATAATTTTTTTTAATATACTGTATAAGTCAGTAAAACACATATATGGTAAATATATCAATTATTATAGGACAAATATCACTCCCCCTTGCAAAAGGATCCTATCTGTGTGCGATACGGATAAGACCTCCCAAGTATAGACGTTAACAATTGATATTGCACTATATACTACAGTTGAAAGCCTCTATATGACAACAATGGTGGTGGGGCTGACAAACTGAAGTACTAAGAATTTATCAAAAATGACCAACTAGTTCTCCCTTAGACGTATTAATTATGTCATTATTGATATGTATGATTGATTAGCTAAACCACGTGAATTGTAGGGACCAATAGTATTAAGTTGGTAACCATGGTCCATTTTCGAATTTGGAGTTAAGGGTAACTACAAAATCAACGAGAGTTTTATTCTACAATACATAACGAAGAAAGTGATAGTATATATAACTACGTGCCTAGATCAAACCACAAAATATGAATCAAGATATGGGAGACTTTGGATGTTGTGCGGATGTACATGAACCATGTGATTTTTTTCTCTGATACAAAGTTTCGTAAAATTTTCCAATTTTTTTTTATTAAACAATTGTTTGGATAGAAAAATATACCTTATAGCATCTAAGTTGTCTATGGATAAAATATATATAACGTTTGATTGGTCAGAGCCTGTTTGTCTCACTTATCGGCACCTACGTACTTCGGGCAGGGTGTCATTCGAATTTTCAGGGAACCAAGGATGGAGGAAAACCTCTTATTAATCCATCAAGATTTGAAAGAAAAGTAAAGTCATGCGTGATGAATACATGATGTGTCCCTTAATCTTTAGGAAATAAATCCAAACACAAAAAAAAAAATAAGTGGACCAAAACTGAAGACATCATTTGGCGACTAGAAAACAGTATCAAATTAGAAACTTTCTAAAAAAGAAATTCTTTTACTTTTTAAAGACTATCCATTACTAGGAATTATTGCAGTTTTGGGAAACTACATCTTTCAATCCTAGGATCTATTAATTAAATATATATTTATCAAAAAAATAAATAAGTATAAATATACAGTGGTACGGTACGCAACATTCAAGCCTCAATGACCTTTAATGAGTTAAATCATTCAAGTTCTCTCAACCTTTTACATGCAAAGATTCAATAAAACAAGATTATGATCAAAAGAAAGAAAAAAAAGTTGAACAATTAAAATAATGGAGGATTTTTTTAGCTTGAGTTCCAAAATAGTTAACAGAATTTAAAACAAATTTCATAAACTATTACAAATTTAAGTCTGAAGATGTAAGATAGATATATGACATTATCTACCTAGACAGTAGACATATATACAAGTTACACACATTTGTGTATAGCACAGGTAATTAACATTCTAGTTATATTATAACTGACTTATTATCATCATAAACTTCATGACGTGAAAGTTTTTAATTACTGTAAGAGATTACTCAAATGGTGATACAAAAAAGATTTTTAAAAATCATATATATATATATTACAATATTAAGTTTCTCTGTCAAAACTCAATATATAAACGTACAAAATGGAGAGAACCCAGTTACCTTACACAGCATAAAGCCATGAACTTGCTTTAATTCTCACTCAAAATTCCCAAATCTTTAACCTTTTCTTGGATTTGAGTTTTTATAAAATTAGTCAACAGAGAAAGTCAAACCCAAGCAAAATGAAAAAGAAATGAAAAGAAGGTGGTATATATATATGGGAGAGGCGTCTTGATGACATGCATACAACAGCTAGCTTGCTTTTTGCTAATGTGGCTGATGATTCGACACGTGGATACTTGTGAGTGGTAAGCAGAAATTTGTGGTGAGCAGTTACAATAACTACCCCTAAACTTATTAGCTTTTCCAGTTTATGGTCTCCTAAAGTTTTGAATCATATTATTATTCGGATTTTACTTTTATCGCTTTCTCTTTTGAAAGGAATCAACAATTAATCAACATGCATGTATGCGACTGTGTAAAGAAAAGTATAATACGGGTATTATACTATTTATTGTATAATTGCTACCACACAAAGTTTAGACAGATTATAATTAAATTATTTGATAAAGTTAGATGAGGTGGTATATTATAAAACTAGATGGACGCTTACGCGATGCGATGGCGACAAAAACACAACGCTCAAGGTGTCGTGACAGCATAAATTTTAAACCAATACTCGTGTAAGAAATTACTGTAAGTACCGTGTAATGGATATAGTATTATAGTCTTATAGATATTATGACAAATTTTGACTTCTTCCTAAGTCGTTACTAAAAATTGTCAGTCGAGGTTTCCAAGAGTAGTACAACCGGGTTCATGTACATGTGTGCGAAGTGGAATGCCCGGTTTCCCGAACTCGGGCTTTGACTGATCTTGACTTACACAAAACAACTTACAAACCGTCATTGAATTTTTTAGTATGGACCGGCAACCCTGTCGAACTACACTTCATTTGTTTGCCATTTGACTTTTATAAAAGTGGTATCCAAAAAACAAATAGTATTTTATTAAAAAGTAATTGGTATATGTTGATATCGACTTAAAGGAAGTGCTATATATGGTAAGACTCTTCGGAGTAGAGCGTTCCCATGATTCATGATTGGAATGCCCGGGAATGCCCCTCTTCGGTCCTGGGGGGCATTCCAAACCTTAAAAACCATTGCACCGTCTCATTTCTAACGTGAATGACTCTCGTTTCTTTTTGTCTTCTAGCCTGCATCTTTTTCTTAAATTGTGTGCCATTTCCAATTTTGGAACATATTTTGCATGTCATTTTCTTTATAAATTCACCTGGTGCCATTTCTTGTAGTGCCATTTCCTTTATAAATTCAGCTTGTGCCATTTCTTGTATACAACATTTGTATAATTTTGTAGCACGTCCGATATATATAATTTTAAGCATAGGAAGAAAGTAACCGATGAGCCGAAAAAAACCCAGAATCAATTGCCTTCGAAAAAAGACGAAGGCATGGCTTTGCGTCGAGCTTGGGTTAATGTATCCGAAGGCCCCAATTGTGGTATATATATATATTTATTTATATATATATATATATTTAGTAGTCAAAAGATAAAATGAGAACCAAATAAATATCGAGAACCATGAGAACTAATATGTGTAAGGATACAATTGTAATTTTGTATTTACAAATTAAATTAGTAAAAATTAAAAAAAATCCCTATATGTACTCTTACGGTTAGTCGGTTACAATATAAATATATAATGGTGACATTAATTTATTATGCCGATCATTATGGACTACAATTTTGACTAGCATACTTATTTGGTCAATTTCTTTGTTACCGAAAAACTATTCGTGTATCTTTTTCAAAAAAAAATTAACAGCAACTTTTTCAACATATTAAATAAATTCATATAATAAGTGATCATGTTGTCATTTAAAGACTTATTTAGTTTTAGAAGCTTTAGATAACTTTTTATAAAAAGCTAGATGAGGAAAAAAAAATTAAGTCACAACTTTTTCAACATATTAAATAAATTCATATAATAAGTGATCATGTTGTCATTTAAAGACTTATTTAGTTTTAGAAGCTTTAGATAACTTTTTATAAAAAGCTAGATGAGGAAAAAAAAATTAAGTCACATATGCGGACATTTCATGTATATCGAAGATAAACTTTTAGAAAGAAAAAGAATGATATTTTTACATGTGTAAATTAGATGTGCATTTATGCACAACTCAAAATTTTAATAAAATTGTTACATGTGAACATAACGAAATCATGCCTGTTAATACGTACTTACAGTTGTAATTACACATTCAAGATAATACCTAGATTAAGAAAAGTTATTAATTCACATGTGTATACCTCATATATCGAAATAAATATTTTTAAAAAGTGATATGGTCATATGTGTAAATTAGATGTAAACATATGTACACCTCAAAAACGTAATAGAGCCGTCACATGTGAACATAATGAAATCATACCCGTTGATAAGTGCTCACAATTGTAATTACACATTCAAGATTATGAAAAGGTATTAATTCACATGTATACAACTCCTATATCGAAATTAATTTTTCAAAAAAGTGATATGCTCACATGTGTAAATTAGATGTACACATTTGTACACTTCAAAATGTAATATAGTCGTCACATATGAACATGATGAAATTAAACCCGTTCATACGTGCTCACAATTGTAATTACACATTCAAAGTTATGAATACCTAGATTAAGAAAAGTTATTAATTCACATGTGTATACCTCATATATCGAAATAAATATTTTTAAAAAGTGATATGGTCATATGTGTAAATTAGATGTAAACATATGTACACCTCAAAAACGTAATATAGTCCTCACATGTGTACAATAATAAAATCATACAATTAATATTCATAAAAAACATTAATAGATATATACTGATGAAAAAAACATGATTTTTTATATATAGACTCGCCTAATGTTCCAATATATTGATATAACTTTGAAAATTAAAGTTTCATGAGATCGTTGGCTCATAAAAAAGAAAGAAGCTTTTACAGTAATAAATAAATTAAAAGTGTTTATACACTAAGGTTATTCACATGTATACTAGCTAAAAAATATATTTTTCATAATAAAAAAAATATCTATATACTTGTGAATATGGTCATTCACATGTGTACAAGTTAGCGTTCACATGTGTACAAGTTAGCGTTCACATGTGTACAAGTTAGCGTTCACACGTGTATTAGCTAAAAGATATATACCAACTAAAAATATATGTTTTTAATTTTACATATTTTTTTCATTTCACATGTTTATAAGTTGAATATAATCATATTTCATAACCATATATTAAAAGAGTTGTATTCCTGTGCACATGGAATTTTTGGTGCAAACAAAGGAACAGATCGGAGTCGTCGGATCAACGAAGGGTGAAGGGTCAAGATCAAATCAAAAATAACACTGGAAGGGTATTTAGGTCATTTAGCCTATCCATATATATACCGCCCAAACACACCATCAACTCACAAAACACATAGTAAAGCACACACAAACACACACCGAAACACACACACTGCCGGAAAGTCACCGGAAAACCTAACTGGGAAAACGTACTCTCCATTCCAATACCTAATCGGAAAAAAAGATTCCGCCGGAGATCACAATCATCGTCGCCGCCGTCAATCATACAAGTTATAATCATCATTGTTATTAGCAAATTCTCCATTCTCCGTCAATCATACAGGTTCATCAAACAGTTTTGTTAGACTTTTTCTTTTTTCTTTGTTTCTTCTCCGTTAATCTTCTGTTTGTTCTCGTTTTCCAGCTTAATTGCAGAAATAACTAGTTCAGATGGAAAAGTAAGATTTTTTTGACAGAATTCTGTTTTGGTTCATCACCTTTCTGAATTGCACATAAACTGTTTGACAAAATGCCTGAAAAAAACATGCTTTGTTATATATAGACTCGCCTAATGTCCAATATATTGATATTTTTTTTTAAGTAAATATACTTTGAAAATTAAAGTTTCATGAGATCGTTGGCTCATAAAAAAGAAAGAAGCTTTTACAGTAATAAATAAATTAAAAGTGTTTATACACTAAGGTTATTCACATGTATACTAGCTAAAAAATATATTTTTCATAATAAAAAAAATATCTATATACTTGTGAATATGGTCATTCACATGTGTACAAGTTAGCGTTCACATGTGTACAAGTTACGTTACACGTGTATTAGCTAAAAGATATATACCAACTAAAAATATATGTTTTTAATTTTACATATTTTTTTCATTTCACATGTTTATAAGTTGAATATAATCATATTTCATAACCATATATTAAAAGAGTTGTATTCCTGTGCACATGGAATTTTTGGTGCAAACAAAGGAACAGATCGGAGTCGTCGGATCAACAAGGGTGAAGGGTCAAGATCAAATCAAAAATAACACTGGAAGGGTATTTAGGTCATTTAGCCTATCCATATATATACCGCCCAAACACACCATCAACTCACAAAACACATAGTAAAGCACACACAAACACACACCGAAACACACACACTGCCGGAAAGTCACCGGAAAACCTAACTGGGAAAACGTACTCTCCATTCCAATACCTAATCGGAAAAAAAGATTCCGCCGGAGATCACAATCATCGTCGCCGCCGTCAATCATACAGGTTCATCAAACAGTTTTGTTAGACTTTTTCTTTTTTCTTTGTTTCTTCTCCGTTAATCTTCTGTTTGTTCTCGTTTTCCAGCTTAATTGCAGAAATAACTAGTTCAGATGGAAAAGTAAGATTTTTTTGACAGAATTCTGTTTTGGTTCATCACCTTTCTGAATTGCACATAAACTGTTTGACAAAATGCCTGAAAAAAACATGTTTTTTATATATAGACTCGCCTAATGTCCAATATATTGATATTTTTTTTAAGTAAATATACTTTGAAAATTAAAGTTTCATGAGATCGTTGGCTCATAAAAAAGAAAGAAGCTTTTACAGTAATAAATAAATTAAAAGTGTTTATACACTAAGGTTATTCACATGTATACTAGCTAAAAAATATATTTTTCATAATAAAAAAAATATCTATATACTTGTGAATATGGTCATTCACATGTGTACAAGCTAACGTTCACATGTGTACTTAGCGTTCACATGTGTACTTATACATGTGAAAGTTAGCGTTCACATGTGTACAAGTTAGCGTTCACATGTGTACAAGTTAGCGTTCACACGTGTACAAGTTAGCGTTCACATGTGTACAAGTTAGCGTTCACATGTGTACAAGTTAGCGTTCACATGTGTACAAGTTAGCGTTCACATGTGTACAAGTTAGCGTTCACATGTGTACAAGTTAGCGTTCACATGTGTACAAGTTAGCGTTCACATGTGTACAAGTTAGCGTTCACATGTGTACAAGTTAGCGTTCACATGTGTACAAGTTAGCGTTCACATGTGTACAAGTTAGCGTTCACATGTGTACAAGTTAGCGTTCACATGTGTACAAGTTAGCGTTCACATGTGTACAAGTTAGCGTTCACATGTGTACAAGTTAGCGTTCACATGTGTACAAGTTAGCGTTCACATGTGTACAAGTTAGCGTTCACATGTGTACAAGTTAGCGTTCACATGTGTACAAGTTAGCGTTCACATGTGTACAAGTTAGCGTTCACATGTGTACAAGTTAGCGTTCACATGTGTACAAGTTAGCGTTCACATGTGTACAAGTTAGCGTTCACATGTGTACAAGTTAGCGTTCACATGTGTACAAGTTAGCGTTCACATGTGTACAAGTTAGCGTTCACATGTGTACAAGTTAGCGTTCACATGTGTACAAGTTAGCGTTCACATGTGTACAATCTATCTATACTGTGAATATGATCATTCACATGTGTACAAGCTAACGTTCACACGTGTATCTAAAAGATATATACCAACTAAAAATATATGTTTTTAATTTTACATATTTTTTTCATTTCACATGTTTATAAGTTGAATATAATCATATTTCATAACCATATATTAAAAGAGTTGTATTCCTGTGCACATGGAATTTTTGGTGCAAACAAAGGAACAGATCGGAGTCGTCGGATCAACAAGGGTGAAGGGTCAAGATCAAATCAAAAATAACACTGAAAGGGTATTTAGGTCATTTAGCCTATCCATATATATACCGCCCAAACACACCATCAACTCACAAAACACATAGTAAAGCACACACAAACACACACCGAAACACACACACTGCCGGAAAGTCACCGGAAAACCTAACTGGGAAAACGTACTCTCCATTCCAATACCTAATCGGAAAAAAAGATTCCGCCGGAGATCACAATCATCGTCGCCGCCGTCAATCATACAAGTTATAATCATCATTGTTATTAGCAAATTCTCCATTCTCCGTCAATCATACAGGTTCATCAAACAGTTTTGTTAGACTTTTTCTTTTTTCTTTGTTTCTTCTCCGTTAATCTTCTGTTTGTTCTCGTTTTCCAGCTTAATTGCAGAAATAACTAGTTCAGATGGAAAAGTAAGATTTTTTTGACAGAATTATGTTTTGGTTCATCACCTTTCTGAATTGCACATAAACTGTTTGACAAAATGCCTGAAAAAAACATGCTGCTTGTGTATATTTTTTGGTTATTTTGTTGTTACTTGTTAGTGTAGTTCAATTTATAGTAAATTTGCTAGGTTTATAGTTGCTTACTTAGTTTATATTTTGTCGTTACATGCTTAATGCTCGATACTATAAGTTTAGTACTTCTCAAACTTGGTATTCTGTTTGTTTTTATCTTTGGTCGTGAACTCATGAACTCGCTAGTTTCGTAATTAGTCAGTATGGTTTATTATGTGTCCATGTAGTCACTTCGTTATTGTTTTGTTATTTGCTAGTCTAGTTTGCTATTTCTGTGTTTGTTCACTTGTTAATTTGCTGATATAACTACTAGCTCACTACCACGTTACTTTGTTTGTTTACTGAATTCGTTACTTTGTTGGTGTACTTTGCTAGTTACGAGTTTTGTTAGTTGCTATCTTAGTTTATTACTTTTTGTTATTGCTACTTAAGTTTTTTTTTTAGTTAAATTGTGTTTCATGATTCACTTTGTTAGTCTTGTTCACTGCTTCACATGCAAACTCATTAGTCTCGTTTATGTGTCTATATTTATTTATTGTTAACTTGCTAGCTAACTAACTCGTTAGTTAATCACCCAAAGTCACTAGTAAATTTTGAAAGGAACAAACTCAGTACCTTTGAACTGGCTCGGTGTTTGCTTCTTCATTTAAATTGCTTGGTGTTTAGTATTTGGGTTGATTAGGTCAGTTGATACTGCATTTGAGTCGCTTGAACTTTGAATCATTTGGATTGAAAGTTGTTCCGACTTTGAATCAATCAATCGTTGATTTGCTCTGCTGTAAACCTGCGCGTTTTTTTCCAAGCTCAAACTTTGCCTCCTTCTGACCTTACCTCGCTCGAACTTTAACTAGTTCGGACCTCGGCATACTCGGACCATAACTTGATCAGGCATAAATCCATTGGGTAAATAATCTTCTCAAACCATAACCAGGTCACAATTTAAGAAACATGTTTTAACTAGCTTGTACCTTGACTGGCTCTCAAGGGCATGAGGGTAGGTAGGGTGGTGTGGTTTAGGTTACAGGTCAAAACGAGCTAACTTTTTTATACGGCTAAATAGGTATGTCTTGTTTGACCAGAAACGCCTTTTGTTTCAAGTTTCAAAGATCTAACTTTTTTGTATGGCTAAACGGGTCACATTTCTAATTCCGGGCATTGGTTCATAGGCTGAGATGGAAAGAGAGTAATTTAAAACATTGTTATGAATTGCGATAAATATTTCTTAGTTCTTCATTCCTACACGGTCTAAAGTTTGAACACATTAGTGAAAATTAAGACATCTATATATATGTGGACAATTAGCTCTAAAACATTAGTGAACACATTAGTGGATCAATAATAGAGTGGAATCCAGGACATCTATATATATGTGAACAATTGAAAAGGTTACTGAAAGGTGAATCTGATCCATGCCATCTATATGTACAGGGGTAAAATCTTTATTCCGCCTTTAGCTAGAACATTCAGGTGTCCATATATTCATGCACAACAGACGCATATATCATCCAGACATATAAATCAATACTACTCAGTTTGCTTAGTGGTTTCTGTACATGTCCTTACTCAATTTTTACTCAGTTTAATACTTGTCTCTTGTTTGTCAAACAAAAGTTGCTAGCTGCCTGACTCAATATGTGTGTGGCTGAGTCAAGATATGTTTCTGCTTGTTTGCTAGCTGGTCTAACATTGATATGCTTTTTTAATACTATGCGGGTTTATATGTGTATCTGTTTGCTTGATATGTAGCCTACCATTCATTAAGTAATCTGATTTAGTTAGTGGATTGAGAATGAATCACTAGGTTGCAAGTGTGATTTAATATTTGGATGAGTATTTTATTTGTCGGATTTATCAAGCAAGAGGTCAAGGGAAAGGCACACTCATGTTAGCCGATTCAGTGGATTCACTTGATTTGAGGTAGTAGCAAGTGTATTATGTCATTTGTATAGGTTGTCATCACGTACTTGTCCAAGAGGCTGCAAGTTTTAATGTTACATGAGTAGTAATACTAGTAAGAATGTATCTTATGTTTCAGTTGGGCTCATCGGGTTATTGGTTTCTTGCTTTAGTGCCTGTGCTACTAGTGCAGCTACTGCCGCTATTTCAGCTGGTCCTCCTTCAGTGGGTTGTCATTTGGTATATGTATAGTCGTTGTTAAAATTAGTAACAAGGTAGTATGTGTATGTACTAGGTAGGTTGTCATTACATGAGTAGGGTCAATTTAATACTAGTAAGCATATATCTTATGTTTCAATTGGCTCATCAGGTTATTGGTTTCTTGGTTAAGTGGCCCGTGCTACTAGTGCAGCTACTGCTGTTCCAGCCCATTCTATAGTGCAAGTATTGTCGCAGTTGCAGCTCTTGCTTCTGGTAACTATATGGTAATTATAATGTAGTAATTAAATCTCTTTGTGATTAAGTGCCAATCCCATGGGGATTATTTGCTTTTATTCTTCTTAAATTTTTTAGCAATTTATGGTTAAAATCTCTTAGTGATTATATGCCAATCCCTTGGTGATTATGTGTCAATCCCTTGGTGATATCAATTATATGATAATTAGAATGTAGTAATTAAATCTCTCTGTGATTAAGTGCCAATCCCATGGGGATTATTTGCTTTTATTCTTCTTAAATTTTTTAGCAATTTATGGTTAAAATCTCTTAGTGATTATATGCCAATCCCTTGGTGATTATGTGCCAATCCCTTGGTGATATCAATTATATGATAATTAGAATGTAGTAATTAAATCTCTCTGTGATTAAGTGCCAATCCCATGGGGATTATTTGCTTTTATTCTTCTTAAATTTTTTAGCAATTTATGGTTAAAATCTCTTAGTGATTATATGCCAATCCCTTGGTGATTATGTGTCAATCCCTTGGTGATATCACTTTGTGATTAAGTCCCAATCCCATGGGGATTATTTGCTTTTATTCTTCTTAAATTTTTTAGCAATTTATGGTTAAAATCTCTTAGTGATTATATGCCAATCCCTTGGTGATTATGTGCCAATCCCATGGGGATTATTTGCTTTTATTCTTCTTAAATTTTTTAGCAATTTATGGTTAAAATCTCTTAGTGATTATATGCCAATCCCTTGGTGATATCAATTATATGATAATTAGAATGTAGTAATTAAATCTCTCTGTGATTAAGTGCCAATCCCATGGGGATTATTTGCTTTTATTCTTCTTAAATTTTTTAGCAATTTATGGTTAAAATCTCTTAGTGATTATATGTCAATCCCTTGGTGATATCAATTATATGATAATTAGAATGTAGTAATTAAATCTCTCTGTGATTAAGTGCCAATCCCATGGGGATTATTTGCTTTTATTCTTCTTAAATTTTTTAGCAATTTATGGTTAAAATCTCTTAGTGATTATATGCCAATCCCTTGGTGATTATGTGTCAATCCCTTGGTGATATCAATTATATGATAATTAGAATGTAGTAATTAAATCTCTCTGTGATTAAGTGCCAATCCCATGGGGATTATTTGCTTTTATTCTTCTTAAATTTTTTAGCAATTTATGGTTAAAATCTCTTAGTGATTATATGCCAATCCCTTGGTGATATCAATTATATGATAATTAGAATGTAGTAATTAAATCTCTCTGTGATTAAGTGCCAATCCCATGGGGATTATTTGCTTTTATTCTTCTTAAATTTTTTAGCAATTTATGGTTAAAATCTCTTAGTGATTATATGCCAATCCCTTGGTGATTATGTGTCAATCCCTTGGTGATATCAATTATATGATAATTAGAATGTAGTAATTAAATCTCTCTGTGATTAAGTGCCAATCCCATGGGGATTATTTGCTTTTATTCTTCTTAAATTTTTTAGCAATTTATGGTTAAAATCTCTTAGTGATTATATGTCAATCCCTTGGTGATTATGTGTCAATCCCTTGGTGATATCAATTATATGATAATTAGAATGTAGTAATTAAATCTCTCTGTGATTAAGTGCCAATCCCATGGGGATTATTTGCTTTTATTCTTCTTAAATTTTTTAGCAATTTATGGTTAAAATCTCTTAGTGATTATATGCCAATCCCTTGGTGATATCAATTATATGATAATTAGAATGTAGTAATTAAATCTCTCTGTGATTAAGTGCCAATCCCATGGGGATTATTTGCTTTTATTCTTCTTAAATTTTTTAGCAATTTATGGTTAAAATCTCTTAGTGATTATATGCCAATCCCTTGGTGATTATGTGTCAATCCCTTGGTGATATCAATCTTGTGATTAAGTGTCAATCCCATGGGGATTATTTGCTTTTATTCTTCTTAAATTTTTTAGCAATTTATGGTTAAAATCTCTTAGTGATTATATGCCAATCCCTTGGTGATTATGTGCCAATCCCATGGGGATTATTTGCTTTTATTCTTCTTAAATTTTTTAGCAATTTATGGTTAAAATCTCTTAGTGATTATATGCCAATCCCTTGGTGATTATGTGCCAATCCCATGGGGATTATTTGCTTTTATTCTTCTTAAATTTTTTAGCAATTTATGGTTAAAATCTCTTAGTGATTATATGCCAATCCCTTGGTGATATCAATTATATGATAATTAGAATGTAGTAATTAAATCTCTCTGTGATTAAGTGCCAATCCCATGGGGATTATTTGCTTTTATTCTTCTTAAATTTTTTAGCAATTTATGGTTAAAATCTCTTAGTGATTATATGCCAATCCCTTGGTGATTATGTGTCAATCCCTTGGTGATATCAATTATATGATAATTAGAATGTAGTAATTAAATCTCTCTGTGATTAAGTGCCAATCCCATGGGGATTATTTGCTTTTATTCTTCTTAAATTTTTTAGCAATTTATGGTTAAAATCTCTTAGTGATTATATGTCAATCCCTTGGTGATATCAATTATATGATAATTAGAATGTAGTAATTAAATCTCTCTGTGATTAAGTGCCAATCCCATGGGGATTATTTGCTTTTATTCTTCTTAAATTTTTTAGCAATTTATGGTTAAAATCTCTTAGTGATTATATGCCAATCCCTTGGTGATTAAGTGCCAATCCCATGGGGATTATTTGCTTTTATTCTTCTTAAATTTTTTAGCAATTTATGGTTAAAATCTCTTAGTGATTATATGCCAATCCCTTGGTGATATCAATTATATGATAATTAGAATGTAGTAATTAAATCTCTCTGTGATTAAGTGCCAATCCCATGGGGATTATTTGCTTTTATTCTTCTTAAATTTTTTAGCAATTTATGGTTAAAATCTCTTAGTGATTATATGCCAATCCCTTGGTGATATCAATTATATGATAATTAGAATGTAGTAATTAAATCTCTCTGTGATTAAGTGCCAATCCCATGGGGATTATTTGCTTTTATTCTTCTTAAATTTTTTAGCAATTTATGGTTAAAATCTCTTAGTGATTATATGCCAATCCCTTGGTGATTATGTGTCAATCCCTTGGTGATTATCAATCTCTTGTGATTAAGTGTCAATCCCATGGGGATTATTTGCTTTTATTCTTCTTAAATTTTTTAGCAATTTATGGTTAAAATCTCTTAGTGATTATATGCCAATCCCTTGGTGATTATGTGTCAATCCCTTGGTGATTATGTGTCAATCCCTTGGTGATATCAATTATATGATAATTAGAATGTGGTAATTAAACTAACAATCCAAAAAATAAACACATAACAACTTCATTGAAACTTACTGAATAATTCATGACCCGTTGGTATTTAGAGATGAAGTCTGATCCAGAATAGATGTTATCAATAATAGACAATTGAGGTTTTCGAAGGTCAAACAAAATTAACATATCAACTAATTAGTTTTTACAAACTGCCAAATTATGTTTTCGTTTAAGCCATTCAAAACAAAAGATATTCAGTGTGGCAGTTGGTAATTAAACTAGTCAATATTTCTACCTTGACTTGAATGTTGTCTACCTAGTCGGATGTAGATGCAAGTGGTGGTTTCCTGGATCCTATAACAAACTTTCCATTACGCTCTAACCTACTAAATGATACTGAGCCAAAAAGCTAAATAAGCCACTACTCAAGTTAAGAAGACACTCACAATTATTAACAAAAAGATATGTTAACATCTATGACTTTGCCTAAAACAATTATTAAGAAAGAGGTGCAACAGCGGCAGCTGTACTAGCAGCAAGAGTTGCAACATCAGAAGTAGCTGCACTAGTAGCACGGTGTTAGGTCCAGATTTACTGTACTCACTCCAGACTTGACGACTGGAGAGTCTCTGAAGACTTGTCCAAAAATGATCTTTACTGGACACACTCCAGACTTGAAGACTGGAGCGACACTGAAGATTTGTCCAGAAATAATAGAAGACCAGTGAGCTGTTTACTTGTACAGGAAATCTGGAATCCTCCAGATTTGCTCACTGGACTTCACCCCAGTCCAGATCTATTCTACTGAAGACATTCTCACTGAAGTCAAAGACTGAAGTTAGAATAAAGAAGACTGACAAATGGCGGAGTCCACTGGAAGTCTTACCAGATCTACGACTGGAGGTTTGTCAGTGTTCTAGACCTTACAAGTCTGAACACTGATTACGAGGAATTGACTTTTTGCCTTTACACACTTTTCAATAGACATTCCACTTGTCTTTACAAAAGTACTTACGTGTGTAAAGGTGGTTGGTTAAAAGGATAATAAGTCATTTGATGTGACTTTATCCTTGTACTTTAACCAATGCATTTAATGACCTTGTCGGTTCATTAAATGCATGCAACCATATTTGTACGGTACAAATTCACTGGTGAATTTGTTTGCCTATAAATACAAAGTCATTTCTTCGTTAAAATTACTTTTAGCAATAAAGGTGAATTTGTCTAAATACTCTCGATCGTAACAGGGATACTTCACAACTTTAAGTATCTCGATCTAAAGAGTTTATTTGGCAAATATAGATCATTTGTAATTCATAGGTTGTTAGGATACTTACATATTTGTATTATCTTGATTCCGCACAACCTTGTATTTTATTTAACATCATAAATAAAATACACTTGAAAAATTACATTGTGTTTCACCTTTACTTTAAGTCGTGTATTACTTTGTTTATATACTTGCATTTATATTCAAGTAATACTAGTCCAATCTAGTGCTTATTAGACTTGTTGTATTTTACACTATTGGGTTAAACCATCAAGTGAGGGACCTTATGTCCCCACATCACCTCTCAATGCTCTTCTTGATCCAACTGGATCTAGAAGAGGTCGGAAAAAGAGGGAGGAACATTGGTCTGAAGAGGAGAGGAGATTGGTAAATCTAGATACCCTTCTCAAAAACATGATCCTTGGGGCTGTTCCTGAAACCCTAATTCCCACACTAGTTCTTTTTCCCAGTGCTAAAACCATGTGGGATGAACTAGTGAACCAGTATGAATGAGGAGATGACAACATTGTCACCAGAAAGGTCTCCTTAAACAAGAGGTATGAGTCATTTTTTGCTCTCCCCAATGAGTCTCTCACTGGTACTTACACCAGATTTATGAGCATCATTAACCAGTTGAGAGGACTGGGGGTTGAGAAAGACAAGGATATACTTCTGGAGAATTTTGTGATATTTTACCCACCAAATGGTCTCACATGATCCTGATCTTACGACAAGGTAAAACTCTGCACACACATACTCTTTCAACTTTATATGGAGCTTTCAGGTACACTGAAGAAAATCAGGCTCAGGGAGTTGTGGCAGAACAAGATGCCTATAACCATGCCTCCAGTAGTCCTAGTGTGGTTAGTCATACTGAACCACAAGGTACAACACTAATATCTTCTGAGAATGTATTTTCTATGAAGAAGATGGTGTCTGAATTTATGGAATCTGGAGAATCTAGTCTTATCTCTCCAGACTGTGATGAATCTGAAAATGATGACTGGTTGCAATGATTGCTAAAACGTTTAACCGTTTCAAAGCAAGAGCAAATAGCCCATCTGGATGATTTGCATCCAGTTCTTCTACTGATAAGACCAATCTGACATGCTTTAAGTGTGGCAGAAAAGGTCATTTCATGAAAGATTGCAAGTCCAGTCAGTTTGTATCCCAGCCTGGTCCATTTACTTCTAATAAAAAGCCTGATGATAGCTATAAATCTAAATACAAAAAGCTTAAGGCTCAAATTGCTCTCATGGCACAACAAAAGAAAAATAATAAGTGCATGATTGCAACAAGTGAAGAGAAATGGATTCCTTCTGATGATTCATCTGTTGATGAAGAAGAAGAAAGATATTGCTGTTACATGGCTCTGGCAGACGAAGAGCACCTGGTGAAGGAAGATGTCACATTTGAAAGATGGGTGGACATTGTTATCAAAAAGGTTAGTGATTATGATACTGAAACTGACCAAGAACTAAAATTGGACATTGCTGAAGCTCTTAATTCTGATTTAATATTTGTTGAAACTGTTAGATCTGACTGTGTAAATGGTCTAGAAACAGATTTTTCTGAAATTACAGTTTTAAAATCAAAATTAAAGGAACTTCAAGATATTGAACTGGCATTTCAAGCCCAAGTTCTGGTAACTGAACAACTGATTCAAGAAAAACAAGATCTTGAAGTCATTTTAGAGAAAGAAAAACTGGTTATTAAATCATGGCTTGAAACCAGAAAGCCATATGATGCTGGAGTAAATCAATTTCCCACTCAAAAACGTGCTTATTTAGATGGAAATACTCATGTTGCATCATTAATACCAGTAATTGATCGCTTACCAGAGGGATTCAGGCCCATTACCATTTATGATGAGCCTGTAACTCCCAAGGCCAATATTTTCCCAGTTTAATCCCCAGAGGTTAAGACTGGAGCATTCCAGATGACTTCTCCAGTTAAAAAGGTTAATCGGAATAAACCTTTGCCTCAGTCTGCTTCTAAAGAACCCCAGGTTCAAAAGAAGAAGAAAGATATTGCTGTTACATGGCTCTGGCAGACGAAGAGCACCTGGTGAAGGAAGATGTCACATTTGAAAGATGGGTGGACATTGTTATCAAAAAGGTTAGTGATTATGATACTGAAACTGACCAAGAACTAAAATTGGACATTGCTGAAGCTCTTAATTCTGATTTAATATTTGTTGAAACTGTTAGATCTGACTGTGTAAATGGTCTAGAAACAGATTTTTCTGAAATTACAGTTTTAAAATCAAAATTAAAGGAACTTCAAGATATTGAACTGGCATTTCAAGCCCAAGTTCTGGTAACTGAACAACTGATTCAAGAAAAACAAGATCTTGAAGTCATTTTAGAGAAAGAAAAACTGGTTATTAAATCATGGCTTGAAACCAGAAAGCCATATGATGCTGGAGTAAATCAATTTCCCACTCAAAAACGTGCTTATTTAGATGGAAATACTCATGTTGCATCATTAATACCAGTAATTGATCGCTTACCAGAGGGATTCAGGCCCATTACCATTTATGATGAGCCTGTAACTCCCAAGGCCAATATTTTCCCAGTTTAATCCCCAGAGGTTAAGACTGGAGCATTCCAGATGACTGCTCCAGTTAAAAAGGTTAATCGGAATAAACCTTTGCCTCAGTCTGCTTCTAAAGAACCCCAGGTTCAAAAGAAGAAGAATGTCTCCCTACCTAAGCCCAGAGTCTAGTCAACTGGAAAGGCTCAGGTGTCATCTGATGAATGTTTTTTGTTAAGGTTAGAGAGCCAGTTTCAATTACTGACTCGTCAATTTCAAAGTTTTAATGCAAGATTAAACTATATTGAGGGTACTTTATCTGGCCCTAGACAAAATACCAAACCTTTTTCAAAGAAAGATAAATATATTTCTCCAGTTGAGAAAAAGAAAAAGGCTTCAAAACTATCAACCCCAGTGGTCTTTTCAACTAAGACTACTGTTGAAGAAAGTGAACTCAACCAGATTGCTCCAGGGACCTATAAGGGATGGTCCAGTGAACCCATCAGTCAATGGGTTCCCAAATCTAACTGATATATCTGGTGGATGTGCAGGGCGATCGAAAGAAATTTATCTGGTATCTTGACAGTGCAGCTGGCAGGACAATGACCGGATGTAAGACCCTGATGGAGGAGTTCATAATTTCTGATGGACCCTCCATTACTTTTGGAAATGATGGTTGTGGAAAAACTGAGGGGTATGGTGTTATGAACAATGGACAAGTCAAATTCAGACGAGTTGCATTTGTGAATAGTTTGAAATATAACCTGATCAGTGTCAGTCAACTGTGTGATGATAGCTATCAAGTCCTGTTCAATATTGCTCAGGGCATCGTATTCAACAAGGACTGGAAGGTAGTATTGATTGCTCCAAGAAGAGGAAATGTGTACGTGATGGATATGGAAAGCTCTCCTTCAGAGCAGTGTTTCTATACTCAAGCTGATGAAGACACAAACTGGTTATGGCATAAAAGGTTATCCCATTTAAATTTCAAAAATATTAATAAGTTGTCTAGAAAACAACTGGCAGATGGGATACCTTCAGTTTCCTTCAAAATAGAAAGGCCATGTCCAGGATGTGAGATGGGAAAGCAGAAACGTACCAGTTTCAAGACCAGACAGAATTTTAGCATATCTGAACCACTTCATATGCTTCATATGGATCTCTTTGGTCCAGTGAATGTTCAAACTCGTGCTGGAAAAAGATACACCCTAGTGATCGTAGATGAATTCTCCAGATATTGTTGGGTTATCTTTCTCAGGTCTAAAAATGAAGCTGCTGCTGAAATCATCAGTCTTATCAAGCAAATTGAGCTCAAGTACAAGCGAAAGGTGTGTCAGTTAAGAAGTGACAATGGAACAGAATTCCAGAATGCAACTCTGGAGTCATTCTGTATTGACACTGGCATCTCCCAGAATTTCTCATCAGCCCGCTCTCCAGAACAGAATGGAGTGGTGGAAAGGAAGAATCGAACGCTGATAGAAGCTGCCAGGAGTATGCTTGCTGAATCTGGTCTTTCTACCAGTTTTTGGGCTGAAGCAATTGCTACTGCTTGTCACACACAGAACAGGTCTGTGTACATCAAAAGACACAAAAAGACAGCCTATGAAGTCTTAAGAAATAGAAAACCAAATATTGGTTATTTTCACGTTTTTGGATGTCCAGTGTACATCCTGAATGACTCCAGTCAGTTAGGAAAATTCGATGCCAAAGCTGATGAAGGGTATTTCTTAGGCTATTCAGCCATTTGCAAGGCCTTCAGAGTCTATAACAAGAGACTGGAGAAGGTCCATGAGTCAATACATGTCACATTTGATGAATCAAATGCCGCAATCAATAAAAACCCAACCCTTGATACTCCCCCAGTAACTCCAATTGTCTTATGTGAATCTGATCCTATCAACTACAATAAAGATTTACCAGAAGAAGTTTCCAGTCATCCTGATCTGGAACCTGTTCAGACTAAGAAACCCTCCAGTGGTACTCCATTCTATCCTTCAATTATTTTCAAGCTACCCTCTGAAATTATTATTGGATCAGATGTTCGTACTACTTCCCCAGTATCAGTCCCAGTTGAAACTGAACCAGTACTTCAAGAAATGCCTTCAAATGAAGAATTTCATGATGCAAATCGTGATTTAAATGAATCAGATGAAGATGTTGAAGTAGTCTGGCAAGATCCTCCTCCAGAAGCAACACCAGAGGAGACTCAACTGATCTCTTGCACTGATATTGTTGTTAGTAACAATCCTGGTCAGTACTCCAGATGGACAAAAGCTCATCCTATCAATCAGATCATAGGTGACTCCAGTAGAGGAGTTCAGACCAGAAGAGCCTCCAGTGATCAATGCTTATATGTCAGTTTCTTATCACTGATAGAACCAAAGAAGATTGACGAGGCTATGGAAGATCCAAGCTGAGTGACTGCTATGCAAGAAGAGCTTCACAAGTTTGAAAGGAACAAGGTTTGGTACCTGGTTCCTTTCCCAGTTGGAAAGAAAGAACCAATTGGAACCAGATGGGTCTTTAGGAATAAGGTAGATGAAAATCGCCATGTCACCAGAAACAAGGCCAGACTGGTAGCACAAGGGTACTGCCAGTCAAATGTTGATTTTGATGAATCATTTGCTCCAGTAGCTAGACTTGAAGCGATCAGAATATTCTTAGCATTTGCTGCTCATTATCAATTCAAGGTCTACCAGATGGACGTTAAAAGTGCATTTTTGAATGGAAAACTTGAAGAAGAAGTTTATGTCAGACAACCACCAGGTTTCGTTGATGAAAAGCATCCACATTGGGTATATCGTCTGGACAAAGCACTTTATGGTCTCAGACAAGCCCCACGTGCCGGGTATGATACTCTGACTAAACATTTATTGAAAAACGGTTTTAAAAGAGGTGCAATTGACAATACCTTATTTATTCTTCATGAAAAAGGTAATCTTCTGATGGTACAAATTTATGTTGATGATATTATTTTTGGGTCTACTGATGACAAAATGTGCAAGAAATTTTCGAAAATAATGTCGACTGAATATGAGATGAGTTTAATGGGTGAATTAACATATTTTCTTGGACTCCAGATTAAACAAAACCAAGATGGTATTTTTATTAATCAGGAAAAATATGTTAGAGATCTTTTAAAGAAATATGATATGAACTCTTCACCATCTAAACCCACTCCAATTTCTGCACCACTGACACTGGACTCAGATCCAGATGGTAAACCAGTGAACACCACTGTCTATAGAGGCATGGTTGGTTCACTGATTTATTTAACTGCCAGTAGACCAGATATTATGTTTTCAACATGTTTATGTGCCAGATATCAGTCTAAACCAAAAGAATCTCATATGCTTGCTGTAAAGCGCATACTGAAATACCTTAAGGGTGTCCCCAGTTTGGGTCTTTGGTATCCCAAAGGCTCAGGCATGGATCTAATGGGTTATTCAGATTCAGATCATGCAGGTTGTAAGATAGACAGGAAATCCACTACTGGTGGATGTCATTTCCTTGGTGGCAAACTGGTCAGTTGGACCAGTAAGAAGCAAACTTCAGTTTCATTGTCCACTGCTGAACCTGAATACGTGTCTGCAGCCAGTTGTTGTGCTCAGATACTCTGGATGAAGAACCAGTTGCTTGATTATGGTATTAAGTACTCAAAGACCCCAATATTTTGTGATAATACCAGTGTCATTGCTATCTCGAACAATCCAGTCATGCACTCAAAGACGAAGCACATTGATCTCAGGTATCATTTTATTCGTGATCATATTATGAAAAATAATATTGAACTCCATTTTATTCCCACTGACAAACAACTCGCTGACATTTTTACTAAACCACTGGATGTTAAAAATTTTGAATATCTTGTTGGTGAGTTGGGAATGTTAAACCCTTAAATCTGGAACCTTGGTATTGAACGCCTTTGTGTACTATCAGGGATCCTTGATTTAAAGATTTATAAATCTATGACTGCTTAGATATCGAACGCCTTTGTGTACTATCTTTGCATTAATAGATTTCTGGATCAACATTCCAGGGGGAAGACTGAAAGATATATTTTTGTCCTTAAAAATGTTTTAATTTCAGGGGAATTTATTAATTTATTTTCTCACTGGACAAATTTTCTGGAAACTTTCACTGGTACTTAGTAAATGTGTCCCTCTCACTGGTAATTAGATAGGTTGAAGTGCGTGTTTGAGGTGACTTTTGTCTCCTTGTAAATGTGTCCCTCTCACTTGTCTGTATTAGTTGATGTGCATGTTTGAGGTTACCAGTCTCTTTCAAATGGTTTTCGTTGGTACTTTACTGGAGTGTCCCTCCAGTGTACCATCAGTACATGCATCACTGGACTAATCCACCAGTGATACTGGAGTGTCCAGTCAACCTCCAGATGCACTGAAATGAGTCATAATATTTTAATACTTGGTCTTTGTGCGTGCCACGTATGCAAACTCTTTGAAAAGATATTTATCTTATAATCCTACGTGGCATGTAGTTTTACAAACCTAATGATGGAACTTTTTACCTTGGGAAGACAAAAAGTGCAAGTTGGTTGATGTTTGTGGGCTGTAAACCGTCACACATTTATGTGTGATGTGATGTACTTAATGCGGATTTCAAAATCCGATCAAAATTATTTTTGATAAATTCAAAATAAACGTTTGAGTTCCACACTCTCTCTCCTATAAATACCCACTTTCACTTTCATCTGCATTTACTTCGAACATATTTACTCCCAAATTCTTCAAATTCCTTCATTTACTCCATTTTTCATTCAATTTCCAATCATCAATCTCTCTCATATTTAATTCATCAAATCTTCATAAATTCCTAATTTTATCTTCCTTTTCATCTTTATATCAATTAAAATGGCTCCAAGACAATCAAACTCACCGAAAAATCTTCTCGCTGCTGCATATGCTCCCGTTGCCAATGTAATAAAAGCTCCTCATATTACTTTAGAGGCAAAGGCAATCAGAATCAATATGAATAATTGGATGGCTAGACTCACTAGCATCATTCATGCTCCCACCTCTCTCATTGGACGACTGAATGCCTTTTTCCTCGGTTGTCCACTTTACGGTGCTCTTACTCTTAATCCCGGAAAAATGTATCACGACTACTTATGTGAGTTTTGGTACACTGTTGTGTATGATGAAGACACTCAATCCATCAATTACACATTGCAACAAGGCACCAGGGCCTTAACTCTCACAGCAGACTCTCTTAGAGATGTTCTGCATTTGAATTATTTGGCTGAAAATGAGATGGTCATTACTCTCCCTACTGGTCTTAATTACAGGGATGTGTGTAGACAAATGGGACACACTGATATACTGGATGAACATGGCCAGTTATCAAGAAAAGGCACAATCTACATGAGCAAGCTTTCAGACTCATGGAGATACTTTTTCACTCATCTTGTTGAGTGTTTGGGTGGCAGTTCTGGAGGGTTGGACCAGATAAATCGGATGCAACTCCAGATTGCCTACTGTCTATGGTTTGGATACAGGGTAGACTTTGCTCAGATTTTCTTTGATGACCCGGTGGAGCGTCTAAAAGTGAAAGGTAGAAAACCTCATATTCCATATATTCGTTTTCTTTCACTTGTTTTTCTTAGAGCTCTAGGTTCTGAGTATGATTACGACACAAACCATTTTTCTGTGTGTGATTATTTGAGGGAGTTGAGTTCGTTAAAATCAAGAGCTGGTAAGGTTGAAATTCCTGTAAATATGTTCAACCATTTTAGAAATGATGCACTTGAGGCATCATCTTCAGATGAGCAAGAAGAGGCTCCAGGTGGGAACCAAGTTGGTGAAGGTCCCTCTGGAGTCCTCAGTACTGAAATTGTGCAACCAGTAACCCAGGTGGCTCCTGAGGTTCAGCAGACTGAAATTGTTACTCGACCCAGAACTTCCAGACGTCTTAGGAAAGCTGGAGTTCAGGTTAATCCAAATAGAGCTGAATCGAGCCATCCAGGTGATATCATGAATGAAGATGGGTCTCTGATTATTAAGCAGGTAGAGAATGTTGTACAGGTTGTTGAGCAGGTGACTGGTGAGCAAGATGCTCAGTTGGATTTAAATAGAGCAGTGGATGATCAGACAGTTGGGACGGCTCCAGATTGGGATGAGGTAGATTCCCCAATGTCTGAAGGTAATATATTTGATATAAATATGAATTTTCTGGGTGATGAAGTAGAAAATGTTGTTGCTTCAGTCACCCCACCACTTATCTCTACTGAAATGCCACCACCACCAGAATCCATTATTGCACCACCACCACCACCACTTTCAATTCCACAAACCACTCCATATTTCAATCCACCCACACTTCAAATTTCACAAAATCAACCACCACCACTTGAAACGCCAATTAATTTTCCTGAACACCGTGTGCTGGACTCAACTATTGTAACATCTGAAACTTCCACTAAAGGGGTCCAGGCACAAGTTCCTTTGGTGACCAGATTGGCTTCTGAACTGGCACCTCCCAGTGGTCTCTCTACCTCTTCTTCAGCCGAGGTCCAAGGCCTTTTAAGTAAGGTGGCGGATCTGGAGAGATCACTCCAGTCTTCATCGCAGGTTGTTTCTGATTTTAAGTCTTTATTATCAAATAACCTTGCATCAGAAATGAATGTTTTTGCTGGGAATGAGAAGCTGGTGTTTGAGAAGATGAATGAACTGGTACTGGCCACAAATAAAAATTCTAAAAATATCAAAGTGGCAGTCCAGGGCTTGGAGGCAAGGCTGGTGAATTCTGTTCAGACTGCAGTGAAAGCTGAACTTGTTCAACCACTGGCAGGTCTGACAGATGAGGTTCAGAAGTTGACCACCAGGATTAGTTCTCTGGAAAGCAGGCCAACCCTTGACCAGAACTCTGTTGTCAGTTCCATCAGTGATGAGTGTGCTAAGAAGTTCAGACACAGTATGTTGAAAGAAATCACTGAAGAGATCTCTGGGTCAGTTCTTAGAACCATTCAAGATGGGTTGTTGCCACAGGTGGTAAAGATGATTGAAAATGAAATGCCAAAGCACTTGTCTTCAGAAATTCAAATTATCAAGAAGAAAGTGACTGAGCTAAGGAAGATTGTGAATATCACAACTCCAGTGGCAGGAAGAACATTTGGTGCTACAGACAGATACATGCTTGAACAGTTATGGAGTGCCCACAAGTCTCAAACTGGTGGACATTCCAAGGGGGAAAAGTCTGTTGCCACTGAGTCTGTTCCAAAAGAGTTGGTGATGAAAAAGAAAGAAGTAGTTGCCAGTGAAATTGAAAAGGCCTTTGGCACTGAAGCCATCGTGCAACAAGAAAAAGTGACTGGTACTGATGCCAGTGCACAAGAAGTAGTTGGTACTGAAGCCAATGTACAAGAAGAAGAAGCTGCTGGTACTGATGCCAGTGAGCCCCAATTTGAACAATTCACAGATATCACATCCACTCTGAAGTCAGTAAAAGGAAAGCAACATGTGGTATCTGGAGAAGAAATTGAAACCACTAGGAGTTCATCATAATTTCCTACTGCTGATGATGACACTTCAAAGAGACTGGAGCAGGAATGTATAATGATTGAAATCTTTATGAAAAGAAAAAGGATGAATTTCAGGCTCACAAGATGGAAATGGCAAAGATGGGGACTCTGGATTCTTATAATGCTGGCAGGTTGGGCATTCATATTGATGTATACAAAAAGATGAAGGAAGACCCCAGAGTTCATCAATGTCTGGATGCATTGGATGATGTTTATGTACGCTCCAGGTACTCTGAAGAAGAACAAACTTATGATGCAGTGACTTATGGTGTCAGTGTAGTGAACTGATCAGACAAAGGAAGGAGGAACTGGTGAACCTCCAGAAGAAGATCAGAAAGAATGTTGGTGCTCTGGAGATAGAGTACAGAAAGAAGATAAAAGGCTTGCCTAAACTCACTGCCAAACAGCTAAAGGAAATCAGAGATGCAGATCTGAGCACTTTCATTCCCTTGGATACTTCACAAAGAATCAATCGTGAAGAACTCCAGTCTGCCATCGAACAGCAGAAAGTATCCAGGGAAACTGAATATATGATCCAGATGGCAAAGCAAAAAGCCAAATATGAAGATATGTTGAAGTTCAGGGCTGATGCCAGAAGGATCATAGGTGCAGAGATTAAATTAGCTGAAAATCATGAAGGCATGTCCAGGTTTGAAGTAAAGTTGACCAGAGAGGGTAACTTTACTGATGAAAGAAAGAATGCTTCAGTCCAAGCTTTTGGATGGACTGAACTGAAGGAGATAGCCTTAACTTTCAGGGGGAAGACTGATGTGTCTGCTGATGTTAAAGCATTCTTGAAGAGGATTGAGAAGATCTGGAAGAGAAAGCAACAAATGGAAGTTGCACTGGGTATGAAACCACCAGAGTCTGTACCATCCTCACCATCACCCAAGAGGAAGGCCACTGAAGATGCTCCAGGACAGACGTCGAAGAGAAGGGCCTGACTCTTTTATCATTTACTTGTACTTGTATTTATTTCACAAAATTGTAACTTATTTTCTGTTGATGGCTGTAAATATAGTTACATATTTTGATTCACAAAGTAAGTGATCAGATTTAGTCTAAGTTAGAATTAAAAGATGAAACTGGAACACTGATGATCTATAAAGTGTTTTCCAGTAACTTAAAATTTTTAGACTAAATTAAAACAAGTGTTTTTCAAGCATACAAAATTGTATAGATAGAAGCTTGAAAAACCTTGCATTATTTCTGAACAAATAGGGGGAATTTGTTAGGTCCAGATTTACTGGACTCGCTCCAGACTTGACGACTGGAGAGTCTCTGAAGACTTGTCCAGAAATGATATTTACTGGACACACTCCAGACTTGAAGACTGGAGCGACACTGAAGATTTGTCCATAAATAATAGAAGACCAGTGAGCTGTTTACTTGTACAGGAAATCTGGAATCCTCCAGATTTGCTCACTGGACTTAACCCCAGTCCAGATCTATTCTACTGAAGACATTCTCACTGAAGTCAAAGACTGAAGTTAGAATAAAGAAGACTGACAAATGGCGGAGTCCACTGGAAGTCTTACCAGATCTACGACTGGAGGTTTGTCAGTGTTCTAGACCTTACAAGTCTGAACACTGATTACGAGGAATTGACTTTTTGCCTTTACACACTTTTCAATAGACATTCCACTTGTCTTTACAAAAGTACTTACGTGTGTAAAGGTAGTTGGTTAAAAGGATAATAAGTCATTTGATGTGACTTTATCCTTGTACTTTAACCAATGCATTTAATGACCTTGTCGGTTCATTAAATGCATGCAACCATATTTGTACGGCACAAATTCACTGGTGAATTTGTTTGCCTATAAATACAAAGTCATTTCTTCGTTAAAATTACTTTTAGCAATAAAGGTGAATTTGTCTAAATACTCTCGATCGTAACAGGGATACTTCACAACTTTAAGTATCTCGATCTAAAGAGTTTATTTGGCAAATATAGATCATTTGTAATTCATAGGTTGTTAGGATACTTACATATTTGTATTATCTTGATTCCGCGCAACCTTGTATTTTATTTAACATCATAAATAAAATACACTTGAAAAATTACATTGTGTTCCACCTTTACTTTAAGTCGTGTATTACTTTGTTTATATACTTGCATTTATATTCAAGTAATACTAGTCCAATCTAGTGCTTATTAGACTTGTTGTATTTTACACTATTGGGTTAAACCATCAAGTGTGGGACTTTACACACGGGACGCTAAAGCTAGAAACAAATAACATGATGAGCCCAACTAAAACATAATATACATTCTTACTAGGATAAGCCCCTACTCATTTAACATTAAAACTTGCAGCTTCTTGGACAAGTACGTGATGACAACCTACCTGGTACATACACATACTACATTGTTACTAACTTTAAAACCATTAACTTTGGCTAGACTAAAACAATGTAGTACCCATATATAAAAAGAAGACAATAGCCAAAAGGCCAAGAAGGTCAAAACTGGTGATTTTTGGTAAGGCTCGGGCTCAGGGTGACCTAAAACACTTTCCATCCAGATTCATTCGGTCTTCTACGTCATCAGCATGTTATATATTTGTTCAGTATAATAACAAAAACTACATTAATGTAACATAGCCTGATATTAAGGCACTTATAAGTCTACAAACGACATCCAGTGGTGTCGATAGTCATCAATCTAGCAATGTAAAGTTCTGTTTCTTTACATTCATGTTATGTTTCTACCAAAGATGAAGCACTTTTCCGGCTACATTCACCTATCAATTCTAGTCAAGCTATTTTTTCTTTTACAAACTATGGATGCCTATTAATAATAAGCAGTTTACATCCTACAAAGTATGATAAATTGAATAGATTACCTCTTTTGTTGGCAGGGCCACAAGTAGCTTCATTTGTTTCTTCTAATCCTCTCACTCTTATATATGGTTGCCTAACTTCAACTGCTCCTCTGTGACTAGTCAAACCAGAAAAGAATCAAGTTCAGCAACACTTTAAAGGTATGAAAAGTTATATCTTGCTTTAGAACTTACGACATGGAAAAACTTACGATGTAGACGACTTGGCCGCTTAAAATATGGATGTAAATTCCCTTTACAGTCTCTCTTGTACCAGGCACAATCGTTTGCACAAGATGTCGGTCAACGAAAAGAAGCATGTTCCATGGTAGCTCTTGTGTTGGGACAACCTAGAATTTACAACAAATAAAGCACCCAAATAGTTAAGTAGTATTGGAACTTCGGGAGTAAATCGTAATAAACCTCATCAGATCACTCTTACCTCGGAAATCTTTTGAAGTTGATCAACATACTTGCTTTTATCTGGAACTAAAATCCATGGATGAATGGGGCAAGGCGTTTCAACCGCCTGCAAAAAATTTTAAGAGATGTATCAACCAGTAGAGAGTAATAAGAAATGTTGCTGATGTGCTACAAGCATATTTTCAGTTCCTTTATCGCTCTAATGGTACACACACACACGATAAGGAATTCTCAGATCATAACAGACATTATATGCTTGTTTGTAGAAAGCCGTAAACACATAATAACGTCTAGTAACCAGAATGCGGCATCTCCTTTATTGCCAAAAAGCATCAATTGTAACGTTTCACGGTGTTCACTCTAATTATTATCTAAACTATGCAATAATCATACATCCAAAATCAATAGTCATATTCGAATATAAATATCATTTGAAATGTCATGAAAAACTAATAATAATAATAAATTCTTCTAAAACAGCAGTAACACCTAAATAATTAAGTTTGGCCATAATCGAATCGCCATCTCTTTCGTAATACCTTTCTTAACAATCACCAGAAATTTCTCAACCAAATTTTTAGCTTCTTTCAATCCTAAATTAGTAAACACGAGTGATATATCTATATATTCACGAGCTTGATGAAGTAACGAATCTATATTTTAAATTTGAATGAACACTTAGCTAGCTAAAACATAACTAAGCAGCAACAAAAAAAACTGAGATAACAGAATCACACACACACACACATATAATTCAACAATCGGAACACATGAGCTTCAAATTGGAGCTATACAAACTATATAGATACACATACACATACATAGATATACATATATAGATACAGATACCATATGTAGATACACATGTATAGATACAAAAATATATACAAATACACATATATAGATAGACATATATCGATACAGATACAAAAAAACGAAATAAAAAATTAAGATTACAATCGTCGGAGAGAGAGATAGAGTTCCGTTGGTACGGGTTCCGCTGTTGATGGTCGTTGGAGATGGTGGCCTGATCAGATATGGTCGTGACTATGTGTTGTCGTTGGGAGGGGGAATGAAAAGAGTGCGTCTGTATTTTTCTGTTTTAGGAAAAGACCAAAACACCCCTCCGTGTCTATTTTCTTAATGATGATAATATTAAATCTGGACCATAGATCTCCTTGATCCTATGGCCACAAATGCATCCCTCATATGCACTTAAACTATCATTTGCAAATGAATAATTACCTATATTATAAATTAATAAATTTAAAAATAATATTTATATTATTAATAAATGTTTGAATCAATACTTTCCTTTTGTTGATTAATTTAACTAATAATCTGTAAAACGATTAAAAGTAAATTTGAAAAAAAAAAGCATCAATTGTTAAAAGAGTTGACAATTTTAAAATGTAAGATCCTAGATTTTCGAATGAACGTGTGTTCCGTTTCATTTTATTACTTTTAATTTCATATTCCAATTATGCCCTTTATTAATGGTTATCTATTAATAAATTAATTTGTATTCAAAATTATTACATAAATGCCATCAAATCTTTTAGCCTTTGATTTAATTAATCTAATGGTCTTGATTGGTTCTCGCAGTTCTCGACAATTTATTGGTTCTCGCAATAACTCTACTCTACATTTATATATATATATATATATAAATTTATAGTTTTTTCTAACTTTTTCTAACTTTTTTTTGTAGACTTCTATCATAAAAAAAAAGAATGTTTTGGTCAAAAATTCTAGAAACATATCACAGTATTTTAAATAAATCGTTCTATCGAAGTCTCAAGTCGTTGCAGGGGAAGTGGTACAAAATTCGAACTGCTGTTCAAAAGTTTGACCAAATATACACCCAAATTAGTGGTTCGAACTATCAAAGTGGTTCGTATGACACCAATTTATTTAGTCGTGCTAAGAGCGAGTACGAGTCAACCAGTCGGGAGTTTGTATTTTTAGAAGAATGGCAGTTCTTGAGGGCATCTTCGCAGTGGGATGTAGTGGAAAATTGGGGTTCGACGGGTAGTCATGGTGAGTCGAGTTCTAGTTCAGCGGGTCAGCAAAGCCAAGGGTCATCACGTGCGGGCAAGTCTACGGATGACGAAAAAGAGGAGCCACAACCGGCTAAAAAGGCCTCACGTGCGGGGTCGTCACGTAAGGGCAAGTCTACGGATGACGATGCGTACAACATAGCGTTGGAGATGCTTGAACTTAAAAAACAAAAACAATATTATAAAGATTTGAAAATCTTGGCAACCGACTTATCTCATCTCCCACCGGCCGAACGACATGTGGCGGAGCAAATGAAACGTATCATTCGTCAAAAATACGGATATGATGACGTCTAGTTTTAGTTTTAATTGTATTTGTAGTTTTAATTTTATTAAGTAGTTTTAATAAAATTAACTTTTATTATTAACTTTTAATCTAAATAATATATAATCTAAATAATATATATAAGAAAAAAAAAGGGAGTGTCCTCCCTTGGAATGCCCTACTCCAAGGGATGCCCTCTAATGGGGGAATGCCCCTCATGATTAGTAAATGTCACATGACATGTTTTGATAGGAGGGGCATTCCCATAATGGGCTACTCCTTTTAGTCTAAGAAAAAACCAACGGTTGGAATCGAGAGAATGTAGGTCACATTATGAGAATTAAGTTGAGAATCTCCCTTTTCAAACTAAAGAACACTCTACTTGCTATGTCACTTATGTGACGTGTCGACATATCAAGCCTTCCACATTGGAACTATGACATAGGCCATGACCATTTTTGTGTGTGTTTGGAAGTGTAGAGTGTGTGCTGGAGTTTGTTTGGGCGGGAGGTGGGCTTATTTTCAAAGTATATACTTTGGGCGGGAGAAAGGCTGGCACAAAGGTACAGAAAGAAGAGAGACAAAGAGACAGAGGGGACAGAAGAGAGAGAGAGAGGGGAGGCTTCTCCCACACAAATCTTTATTTTCTCCAAACTGATTTCATATATCTCTTCAATCTTCAGATTCATCATCATCTCTCTTAATTCACATATACAAATTCTTGGATTTATCATCGATTCATCATTAGCAGCAGCAGCAGCTTCTTTTTTTTTGGTGTGATTTCAACATCAGATTCATCATGTCATTATCATCGATTCGTTAAAAAAGGAGTTTATTGGTAAGTTTTTACTTTTATGATTTTTCAAATAAGGGTTTCAAGATTAAGATTTGATTAGGATTTATGTTCATCTTTTATTTATTTATGTATACCTAATTTATTTTAATGTTTAGATCTGGAGCCGTAGATATCAAAAGCATTTCTTGACACATTTCCGTCTCCTTTCCGGTTAGACTGGCGACCAACACATACACAGTGGACACAAAAAGTGTGAGGGCTTTGAGGCGGGGGCTTAGATGTAGATGTTTAGATGCTGGGGCTTAAATGCAGCCATGCAGGGACTTATATGCATGTGTTTTAAATGAGTGTGTGCAGAAAACGTTGGCGGGTCTACTTTTTGAGGTAATTGTCATTTACAGTTGATAGTAAGTATTTGCATTATGATGGGTGTGTAATTTTTTGATCTAAAATGAATAAGGGGGTTTGGTGATTTATGGTTGTTTTTCTGGAAATGGTTTGGTTGGCAGTGTTTTGGTTGGTATAATATGAAATGTGGGGTAGTGATCACATGGGGGTATTATTTTGGGGATTATAGGTAATGTGCTTTATAGTTGCAAATATGTTTTATGGTATGTTTGGAGAAAAGGGCTAGGATGAATGTACTTGGTTGGGATGCTATAGCGGGCGGGCTGAGGCATCCGTCCTTGGATGATCTATTTTAACAAGATAACCTAATTTGAGCTAATTATGTGGAAATTTGATAACCAAGAACCCGGATATGATGAAACTTTCAACATAGTAATTCTGGTAGCTTATGCAACTTCTCCTTTTCTGCCAGTGGCGTTACTCGAGAAGGTTTTGTTCTCACTTTTCTGAGTTTCCTCACCTAAAAGATAGCTGAGTTCTATGGATGTTTTAGTTCCAAGAGGTTAGGGTTGAATCAGCTTAGAGTTGAATTAGATTATGTTATAGACTGGTTTACGTTTAAGTGGTATAAAGTATTATATATGATGGTAAAAACTTGTGTTTAGAATAATTATATAACTGCTTTATGTTAAACAGGGATGTTTTAGGTCGGCCATTGAATGTTGAAATGGCCAAGTCACTACCTCAGAAGCCTGCTAATTATGCTCTTGATTCATCTTCTTTGCTAATGGTGATGCAACAGGTTGTTGCAATGCAGCAAATGCAGTTTCACCAGCCTCTTATAATGCAGCAAACCATGAATGCACAACAGGCAGGTAATAGAGCAGCAACTATGAAAACCGCAACAGAAACAGAATTAAGTATGAAGTTAAAAGCGGAAGGGATAATCAAAATTAGAAATGAATATAAATCAGTCAAAAATCACAGGTATCTATAATCTATATTTTATCATTAGGTGTTATCTATATTTTTTTGTTAGATTTATTAGTTATTTCATTTTTAATTTTCATAAAAGTTTGATTGCACCTATATATCTGCTTCCATGTTGCAGTTGCAGGTGTAAAAAAAAACATTTTTTAAAAAGTGTGGCTTTCCACAATTTATATTGGGGGTAAAGATTGGAGGGATTTACGGTTGGGAGTAAAGAGGTAAGTAATACTATTTAGGATATTATTATTGTTATTTGTTGTTGTTGCTGTAAGTGATATTGGGGGATAGATGAAGATGTTATTAATTTTATTATTCTATATTTACTTCAAGGTGGATATGTTTGTAGTTATAGTTTTGATTGCCTAAGGTTGAAGTAAGCAATGGTGTGGGTATTAAGGTATATCGGCTATTGTTGATTAATAAAAGCCGAGTCGACACATGCGGTTTCTTTTTCTTTTTTTTAAGATGATGGGTCTTTTTGTTTCACTCTTAGGGTACACTTGTCTGCGACAGTGGAAAAGTTGAATTGCATGAAAGTAGAGGTTGCTAAAGAAGATGGCGTTTATAGTGTCTTTGCGGAAAGATTAGTTGGATGTCAAGTGTCACCTCAGTTTCATATTAGAACAGATAGGCCAGTAGAGGAGGACTTCCCCGGCTCCAAAATACATACAATGATCTACTTTTATGACATTAGGTTTTATGTTAGGGTGCAATTTTATGAATTGGGAGTTAGGGACTTCTAGGTAACAAGAGGTGAACTTACCTGCTTAAAAGCATGTAAAATAGCCAAGTGACAACCAAACTTCTTCGAGTAGCTATTACCTTTTAAACTGTTAGTTCACACTCATTCTTCACTGTTATAGTACACCATTTTACGTCATAATGTCTAATATTACTTCCATTGATTTCGACTGGTTTACGTATTAGCATGTAAAGTTATTTTTACCTGTTTGACCCATTGGAGATAAAATGTACCCTGAATTGACTCATCCTTAAATGGGTCGTACGTCTAGAGAATAATTTTACTGGAGTTTATTGCACAGATTATGGCATATGCTGAATCTGGAGCAAGGGAGGCAATGCAAGGGAGTAACGCTCCTAGAAAACCCCGAATTCTGCTTGCTGCAAGTGGAAGTGTAGCTGCCATAAAGTTTGGGAACCTCTGCAGCTGTTTCTCAGATTGGGCAGATGTAAAAGCTGTGGCCACTCAGGCAGCTTTACATTTTATTGATTGAACAACACTTCCTAAAGATGTGATTCTGATGAACATGAATGGTCTTCTTGGTCCAAGATAGGAGATAGTGTGCTGCACATAGAGCTTTTTAGGTGGGCTGATATAATGGTGATTACCCCATTGTCAGCAAATACACTTGGCAAGGTATTATATAGTTACAACTCATACCCTTATTTTATTTCCTCCAATGAATGTTCTTATGTTTTAAAAAAATTCTACGTTATTTTGAACACTATAATAACCAGATAGTTTTATACTAACACCCTAAGTAGTTAAGGACTCGTATTTCGGTATTTCGGTCAAGGACTGGTATACGAAATACCGGTATTACCGGTGGTATGTCGGTGGTATTTCGGTAATTTTAATATTATTATATAATATATTATATATAATTATATATACATAAATAATAAGTAAAAGATGAAACCTGGAAGTGCCGAAACAGAAAACAGATTGCTGAAAACATAAAACAGAATTTGCTGAAAACAGATTGCTGAAAACAGAAAACAGATTGCTGAAAAGTGAAAACAGAAAAACAGAATTCAAATGACAGAAATAGAGATTCAGAAAACAGAAAACAGAAAACATAATTGATAATTCTGAAAGCAGAAAACAGAAAAGATTGCTGAAAACATAAAACAGAATTTGCGAAAACAGAAAACAGAAAACATAATTGATAATTCTGAAAGCAGAAAACTGAAAAGTGAAAACAGAAAACAGAAAAATAGAATTCAAATGACAGAAATAGAGATTCAGAAAGCAGAAAACAGAAAAACAGAATTCAAATGACAGAAACAGAGATTCAGAAAGCAGAAAACAGAAAACATAATTGATAATTTTGAAAGCAGAAAACAGAAAACAGATTGCTGAAAACATAAAACAGAATTTGCTTGAAAACAGAAAAAATTGATTCTGAAACAGAAAACAGAAAACATGAAAACAGAAAACAGAAAGCAGAAAACAGAATTCAAATGACAGAAACAGAGATTCAGAAAGCAGAAAACAGAAAACATAATTGATAATTCTGAAAGCAGAAAACAGAATGTCTACATGAAACAGAAAAGCAGCAAACATTGAAGTGAGAAAGCAGAAAACAGAAAAATAAGATAATTCAGAAAGCAGAAAACAGAAAACATAATTGATAATTCTGAAAGCAGAAAACAGAAAACAGAAAACATAATTGAAATTCGAAAGCAGAAAACAGAAAACAGAAAACATAGAGATTCAGAAAGCAGAAAACAGAAAACATAATTGATAATTCTGAAAGCAGAAAACAGAATGTCTACATCCCATATCTTTATTCCCAGCTCTTCTACTTGCATCCGATGACATTGTATCATTGTTTGAAGGGTTTACTGATGCATGAGAAGATGGAGTTGTTGCATCATTGTTACTGGTCATAATCAACCCTACTGCCTACCAAAAACAAATTGCAATTATACACTAACTAAATAAGTAAATAACTAAATAAACTGCTGCTGCTGCTTGAAGAAAGAAAGAAATAAGATAGAATCATAGAAAGAAAGAAAGAAAAAAAAATACTGCTGCTGCTTGAAAAAAGAAAGAAAGAAATAAGATAGAATCATAGAAAGAAAGAAAGAAAGAAAAAAAAATACCTGGTGGGCTTGATTGAATTGTGCTGCTGCTTGAAGAAAGAAAGAAATAAGATAGAATCATAGAAAGAAATAGAATCATAGAAAGAAAAAAAAAAAATACCTGGTGGGCTTGATTGAATTGAAGTCGCTGCTGCTTGAAGCCCTAGTGGTTGTTGCTTGAAGACTGAAGTCACGCTTTCTTTGATTGAAGAATTTTGATCCGATCGGTGGGTTTTTAAGGAATTTAGGTTGTATTATTTAGGTGGGTTTTGTTATTCATGGGCTTAATTGATATAATGGGCTATCAAAAAGAAAAAAGGATCGGTCTTTTTTATTAAATTAGGCTCATAAAAATGGACCGGTAAAACCACCGAAATAACCGAAACTGGAAAGCTTGAATTTCGGTCAAATTTCGGTCAAAACCACCGGTTTTCTCGTAAACGAAATCCTAACCGGTATATGAAACCGAAATTAGACCTACTCACCGAAAACCGGTATACCATCGAAATTGATAACATAGCTAACACCTTTATAGACAATGATTTAACCATAACACTGCATTTTCTTGATTGCTGGTTCTCGAAATCAAATCACATTGTTGCTAGACAAGTAGTTGTTTTGAAAAAGGATGTGATAGATCATCCCAAGTATGTAGAAAAGGAAGTAAATAAGTAAGGTACGGTTCCCTGCATTTGTGCTTTTATCTTCTTTTGAAAGGTTAAGTAAATTAAACTTATTATATGTGTTTCTTTGTAGAATTTTAAGAAGATCACTTCTCATGTTTTGCTTAGTAAAAACAAGGACCGGGTGATTCTCTTATTGTGTAAGTTTATGTTTTATTATAACGTAACAATATGACATTTTCTTTGATTATATTTATAGCATCTTCTTTTATAGTTCATTTTAATGGAAATTTCAGGTTAGACACTATTACTACTATCAGGTGACAGATGGGCATATGGCAGCTTTTAATTCTGCATGGTGTGCCTATTTGAACAGTTTAGTAGTATGGGTGTGGGCTGTTGCAGCAATATAATTGAAGGAATGAATGTTGATTTTTAGGCTATCCTAGGTCTTGTAGTTGGTGCAGTCGTGTATTAGATCTGTCAAGAAAGAAATATGAGCCATTTTCAAGGAAAGGTGAGGGTAAAATTATTAAAGAAGTGGTAGAGCTTGAGACTAATGGGATTAGATATAAAACCTTTTAAGTCTTCCAAAGAGGCTGCAAATATATGGAAGTATCACTTGGAAAAGGGTTTTGGAGTAGAGGACAGTAATGCAGGTTTGAAATGCATAAGCCAGTGTGCTTAGTTTGTGGTCTTTGGGTTGAAGCTTATGATAAGGTGTGTAGAGCTCGATATTGGGCTAAAACTGCTGATCGGTGCTTAGGTGCTTAAACTTGAAGAATTATCTCATTTTTTAAATTAGGAGTTTTGGTACTTATAATTTATATTCAAATGTGTCATCATGCAAGTTTTGTAATATGTCAAAGAATTATGGGGATAGCACTAGAGTTAATAAGAACAAAATTTTCCCATTTCATTTGTTTGGCTTGGTGTTGATAATTATTTGGTAAATTTAATGTATTTGTTAATTTTTGTTTTGATTCAAGTGCATTCTTATGTTCTTAGGTTGAAGATTTGTGCATGATATCTAATTTGTATTGCTTATGTTTTGTGTCAATTTCACATAATTTGCATGATTTCTAACTATAGAATGCTAGACCATCCCAATGAGTGACTTGTGAAGCGAGTAAAGCAACAAATAGACTACGTAGTCTATATACGTATTTAGATGAGATAAGAAACGTTCTTAAGTTCACTTATTTTATAAAATGCATATCAATAATCCGTGTTTTCACACGGGTCTACAACTAGCTTGACAAGACTTAAAAGGAATACTATCGTTATCAGTCTCTTTATTATATATGATGGTATGTCTCGAGTTGTTAAGGGTCCTATATCCAGTTATGTGCTATATCAAAGATGTAACCTGCCAATTTTGAATCGTTGCTTTATTATTGAGTTCATGAGTTATAGATTTTACCTTTCATTGTGAAAAGTGTCGTGTAACAATTATTATAATTATGATTTTAAAGTCACTTAAATTTTAGTGTTTAATATTAGCATTTTATGGGTTTGTGACTTGGAATGTGTAAAGTGCAAATCTCTTATGGTTATGCTTATATGAATTATATTATATCAAATTGGAAAATGAAATAAGTTACTGCTTGAACTACATTTGTCAAAAAAAATTGAAATATTGTAAGTCAATCAAGATAATTGGGCTATCAGTTTACGTTTGATTAATTAATGGAGGACATAAAACACTTGGACGACAGCAATTCTGACTTTGACCTCCCCTACATTATCGTCAACACGGTATAGTTGTTGTCTTTGAATCTAATTCATTAAGGAATGAAGTTCCATCCAATGCCAAAGTCACTAAATGGATAAGTCGTCAATCCTTAAATTGGCTTACGTAATGTTATATGATGTATTTCATTTGTTGGGTTGCGGACTGTGATTTTACTAGAGGTTACCCTTGTGTGTGAATCCTATTGAAGTATTAGTCATATGCCCGTGCGATACGGTGGTGTAGTGACGACGGTAACAGTGTGGTTATTAATGTAGGAGTAATAGATGTAAAAGGGTGTAGTATAGTAATATAACAATTGATGTAGATGTTGTAAATTAAGCTCATTAAGGGTGTTATGGGTAATTCAATTAAATATTATAATATTTTAAATGGAGATATTTAAAATATGAATAAAAGAAGGACATTTTAGGGTTATCAATTACTTAGGAAATGATAGTTTACTTTATCAATTTCACACATATTTTTGATATTTGTTTTTATATTTGATTTTTTTTTTTTTTGAAAGGTGAATTTCGCTGAAAACTTCGTGTCGCGATTCGACAGCGAGAGGTCTAGCATACGTTGTCTTAACCGGGTCCGCGCTAGAGAGCTCCCTCGAAGTAGAAATGCCTATTTCAAATACCCGATGGGGAAAAAACCCCTACTAATCCGCCCGAAGGCACGACGATTAATAGGGGTAAACTCTGCCCCCTCAGGCTTGAACATGGGTATACCCAAACCAAGCCCTCATAAAGGGACTTCCTATGTCATTCCCACGGCTTGAACACAAGATCTCTTGAATGGGGGATGGTTTTTCAACCATTGAGCTAATGCTCAAGGACTTAATCTTCCTAACTAAATAGCCTAAAGATCCTCCTAATTATGGGATGATGACATGTGAAAAAATCAGGGGGCAAGATTAGGAAAAAAAATTAGTGGATAACACATGTCACTTTCTTATAATTTTAGAAGGATATTTAGGCTATTCTTTAGGAGGATTTATCATTTTCCTATCAATAATTTTGTTGGAAAAAAAAAAATTGAAATATTGTAAGTCAATCAAGATAATTGGGCTATCAGTTTACGTTTGATTAATTAATGGAGGACATAAAACACTTGGACGACAGCAATTCTGACTTTGACCTCCCCTACATTATCGTCAACACGGTATAGTTGTTGTCTTTGAATCTAATTCATTAAGGAATGAAGTTCCATCCAATGCCAAAGTCACTAAATGGATAAGTCGTCAATCCTTAAATTGGCTTACGTAATGTTATATGATGTATTTCATTTGTTGGGTTGCGGACTGTGATTTTACTAGAGGTTACCCTTGTGTGTGAATCCTATTGAAGTATTAGTCATATGCCCGTGCGATACGGTGGTGTAGTGACGACGGTAACAGTGTGGTTATTAATGTAGGAGTAATAGATGTAAAAGGGTGTAGTATAGTAATATAACAATTGATGTAGATGTTGTAAATTAAGCTCATTAAGGGTGTTATGGGTAATTCAATTAAATATTATAAGTATTTTAAATGGAGATATTTCAAATATGAATAAAAGAAGGACATTTTAGGGTTATCATAGGAAATTTAGCTTCCTAACTTTTTTTTTTTTGAAAGGTGAATTTCGCTTGAAACTTCGTGTCGATTCGACAGCGAGAGGTCTAGCATACGTTGTCTTAACCGGGTCCGCGCTAGAGAGCTCCCTCGAAGTAGAAATGCCTATTTCAAATACCCGATGGGGAAAAAACCCCTACTAATCCGCCTGAAGGCACGACGATTAATAGGTGAACTCTGCCCCCTCAGGCTTGAACATGGGTATACCCAAACCAAGCCCTCATAAAGGGACTTCCTATGTCATTCCCACGGCTTGAACACAAGATCTCTTGAATGGGGGATGGTTTTTCAACCATTGAGCTAATGCTCAAGGACTTAATCTTCCTAACTAAATAGCCTAAAGATCCTCCTAATTATGGGATGATGACATGTGAAAAAATCAGGGGGCAAGATTAGGAAAAAAAATTAGTGGATAACACATGTCACTTTCTTATAATTTTAGAAGGATATTTAGGCTATTCTTTAGGAGGATTTATCATTTTCCTATCAATAATTTTGTTGGAAAAAAAAAATAGAACTAAATGGTTGTCTATCATTCATGACTTTTGTCTTGTGTACATAAGCATATAAGAGCTCAAATCTTATAAAGTTTTATATCATCCCGTAATAGGCTTGGTTGTGACTTGTGACCATTTGTATCACTTTCATTAGGTGCATAAATAATGATTTTTATCGTATTTTCAACCATAAGTCCATAACTGAACAACTTATCTTTCCTCATAAAAGTTGCATTGGTTTGGTTGTGAATGGTGTGTTTTTCATTACTTCCAACATTGTCCTCAAACTATTGTTATTCTCGTACCTTTGTCCAATTGTCCAAAATTTGTCATTGTATATTTGTATGTCAGTTTTATGAGATGAACGAGAAAATCAATGTAAAATGATGCAATTATAAAATAGAGTCTACTGAAACTATAAAAAACGTTAATTCTCATAGCGATAAACCATTTTACCTAATAATAAAGGTTAATTTTCACCTATATTTAGAATACAGAATATATGCATACAAAATTCAAACCATAACCAATAATCGCACCTGAAAATAAAATATAGAATTATTATACACGTTATAAGCCTCTATACCCTTCGTAGGCAGAAGAATAATTGCAGTCTCATCTTCTTCGACCAAGCCTTTGTCCTGCACCAACCAACAACACCTTCCCTATGGTTCCGGTACGAAGTCCAAAAACCACTGCCACTGCCCCGCCAACCGCCACCCACCTCCAGTCCACTCCCCCGCCTACTTTGCCGCCTCTAGTGTTAACATCTCCAGTCTTTTGGTCCCCGGGCATTGACTCAACATCCCCGTCAAAAGAGATCTTTGTGGCAATTGTTGCCATCAGTGCACATCTTGATAGTGTTGCATCCTGTTTTCGTGCACTTTGATAAGCTCTAAACCCACCATGCAGCTTCTTTACAGTTCCCCACATTCCATGGCGAACTCCTAACTTAGCTACATCTCTAGGGATCCCCATGTCTTCACAATGTAATAGTATAACTTCACACGATGAGAACACTCCATCCCCTTTTCGGGATTTAACTGTATTCAATTTAGACATACCCATCAGCCAAACTCTGCATTCACATCTTAATGTATGGATGTGATTCTATAGTTTGAGTTCAAATTGTGAAGTACGTCAAGTATCAGATTAGAATATTAGAGATCACGTGGAGATAATAAAGTAAAGACATACCCCATTTATATTTACATAATAAATAATAATTGATATTCTTTTTCAGTGTAACCATTTTAAAAAGTAGCAGGTTACTAAAGTATCTCCTCTAATAGTTGTCCCTCCAACTTTAAAGGTCAACTTTTAATTAAAACACTTTTCCTTCAATAGCAACACACCTGATTCTATCTTAAATCTTATAGTGGCTCCTCATGTAAAAATTTAACGTTCCCTCGAAAATTAATAGAGACTATGTACATAACAGTTTTAAACTTTATATGTCATCTGGTTGACATAAAACTTAAGAGCAATACAAATTAAATAGAGAGACAGTAAAATATTTACCAGGCCTGATCACCCAGCTCGAGAAGTAATGGTCCACTCGCCTAGGCTTGTCACGTCGACGGAGAGCTGGATAAGGCACTCCCTGCAACAATTTGGTATCATATAAAAGCTATGCTCATTATGGTAGCATATTATTTATGCAAAAGTAACAGCTATGTTCTGACCATATCAGAAACAGTAATAAACTGGTAAGGAAATAAAGAAACCATGCTTAACTTGATGTAATTCTAGGGTCCAATACTACAATTAAAAATCATTCAAAGAGACAGTATAGAAGCAAGCAGATTGTGTAATTTGATTCTCGTCAGTTTAGAATATACTGTATTTTTTTTTGGTTCTTGTCATGGCATCAGAGTGTTCAAGACTTCAAGTACATTCGGAATTCTATCATTCAGAAAAAAATAGAAAATCCTAAGATTATTTATTTGATAATCAGTTTTCCTTCTAGAATGTGTTTTGCAGAGCTATAATACATGGAAACACGAATTTGGTGAAGTTCACTAGAAATTTAAACTTAATGTAAAAACAAAACTGTCAATTTAGTTAGATCAAAGCAAGGGTTTTTGTCCTTTCTTGGTTCAATTTATTTCGGTTCCATTTTTCAGGTGGTTTCCATGTCCGGTCATTCCTTCTCTCCATGATTCAAATCTCATATTATACATATCTAACACTTTAATGTTGAGTTGAAGAACAATTACTACCAATTAGCCCTTTACCTTAGTAACACAGTAGTAAGTCTTGCCAGCTTCCCATATCCTACGACCGATGACATATTCTCTATCACTGCAGAAAAATGGGAACTGCATGCATAGCCATAAAGATAAGCTGTTAGACAAAGAAAAGTAAATGCCTGTATGCAAGATGATAATGTTCTTTTAAGGGTTACTGTGGATGCGCCTACAAAACCTTTTTTATCCAGTTGACAATCATGGTCCCAGTATGGCGGCACTCTTCCAATATCTTAACATAAGTTAGCATCGGGTCCCACTTAGGTCGGAACTCGTCATCCCAAAAGAAATCTCTAACCAGCTCTGGTGTTGCATCCTCAAACACAGTTCGGCTACGGTAGACAGCAGGGCCAGTCTGATATAATCAAAGAAAAACAGTGTGAAGACAAAATGACATAATTTGGCCACTATGCTCTGGAAGTTATTTAGTTGGCCATTGGATCTCGTGATTCGACCACTCTTTTCTCATAGATCCTACTTTGCAGCAAAAAAGATGGTGAGTTGCCCATCTTGCCTTGGTTACAATGATGTCAGGTTAACACTTATTAATGAAACTTTTGGCTAGAAAGAAGAAGCAATAGGCAAAGTGTGATAAGCACATGGAGTATAGTGACCAAACAAATAAATCTGATTGACCCAAATTTACTTCAGCCCGTAATTTTTAAGATCGAGTTAACCCGTGAACACTTTATTTCCTTTTTTTGACTTTTTATAATTAGGTCATGTGTTAATTATGACATTACTATTACAATAATAATCTAAATCTTTGAACAAATAATCAGAGAAGTTGTAAGCATTAAAAACAGATATTGGGTGACTTCTAAAGCATTTGACTCATTCCTCCTTCAGCTAACTTTTTATTTGGCCCGTTTCTTATAAAACACAACTCAGATTGACCCATTGATACCAAATGTGACAAAAGTGCCAACTCGGTTTATACAACCAGTATTTATAACAAAAAACAAGTTTTTACCATGTGAAAAAAGGAAGAGATCGTATTTTGAATTCAATGTTTACCTCAGGCTCATAGCGCCAAGCTTGACAAGCCATGTTGGGAGTGGAGCGTTCAATCATATTCTGCCACACAGCATCCTTACCATCAAGAAGATGCAACAAATATTCTAGATCCTTATCTGTAACAACCTCATGGTCTCCTCCTGAGTTGATTATGCTGCACCTGTGAAAAAAGATAATCAACTGATAAGTATGCCAGTTACTAAGATATGAAGTAAGATAAATACAATAAAAAAAAAAAAGATCGTATTTTGAATTCAATGTTTACCTCAGGCTCATAGCGCAAGTTTGACAAGCCATGTTGGGAGTGGAGCGTTCAATCATATTCTGCCACACAGCATCCTTACCATCAAGAAGATGCAACAAATATTCTAGATCCTTATCTGTAACAACCTCATGGTCTCCTCCTGAGTTGATTATGCTGCACCTGTGAAAAAAGATAATCAACTGATAAGTATGCCAGTTACTAAGATATGAAGTAAGATAAATACAATAAAAAAAAAAAAGAAAAAGGACAAGAGTTGTAAGTTACTACTTTTCTTTCCAACCAGCATACAGATTACCACTTGGTTAAAAAATGAGAAAATGATTTTTAAAAATTCAATATTGCTAAAGAAATGGACATTGTATTATAGGAAGGGTTATTAGACATCTGTATACGCGAGAGATTGATAAAACCCATACATTTTTTTTATATTAAAAATAGCTAATAACAAGGCAACATCTGACCAACTTTTGAGAGATCGCACATCTCTCCCGCAACTGCTAATAGACTTGATATACAACTTTTCTACATGCCTAATCATTAGTTTAATCACCTATATATAGAGAATAGATAATACCTTGTCAATAAACCCTAATTATTAGAAGGTCCACCCACGATTCTAAGACCAAGAAAGAAAGGCAAAATTAATAACTGGTCAGTAAAGCAAACATTTGAAAGTTACCCAACAGCTTATGAAACACATGTGGTGTTGGAAAGATATGGTGGTAACACTTCCAATAGTTATTATATATTTTATCAGGCTCGAGTCTGATATAATCTACTTGAAAGTAGTTTAGAACTACGCTCAAATCATTTCATGACAACAAAAGTGCATGTTCTGAAAATCAGCAACACACGAAGCACATAAACAATGGGTTTCAAAAGAGTAATTTTGTAACTATAAACATTTTACACGTTTGAGAACGAAATTTTGACCAGATGCTTTACTGGAGGTTAACAGAGACAAAACAACGGCTAGGAAGAAACAAACGCTTTTATTTTATGGGTGACTTTGGATGGAAGACTTCAAACACAAGACAAATTGCTAATATGGTATCCTGACAAAGATATGAGATGTCCATGTTGCAAGTCACTTAGCGATTCCGAGTCCCACTTATCTCTAAGTGTCAATATCCGAAAAAGATTTGGATTAAAATAAAGCAAATGGCTAGTTTGCAAACTGCACCCCTGTGATACTTGGGATACTATTATCAAGTTAATGGTAGCTGGAAAGTGAAATATAAGTATTTGGAGTGTTTTCCAAAGGCTGGTTAGCTGCATGTGTATATTACATTTGGAAGGAAAGAAATACTAGAAATTTGAAGGTATGGTGCAGAGTTGGAAACACCTCTCTCAACAAATAATTGGAGTTGAAGACCCGAAGCCTTAAGATCAAGCATTCTGCTGCAACAACAATGGTGAAACAGGTATCGAACATCCCTATGACATGAAGAGTAGTAGATTGATATCATTTGTATGTATAGATTTAGAAGAACAGAGGATTTGATGTATAGCTTGTAGTGTCTTGTTTGGTTTTGGGGCATGTTCCAAAGCTGATTAATTTGGTATCATTTTTAAATCAATAAAACAAACCATTATCCCCCCAAAAAATATTTCTGCACAGTTAATAACATAACAAATCTGCATTGTTGGCAGTTAACCAAGCAAAAATAAATCATGAAATACTAAAGATACTACAAGTATCATTAGATAAATTAAGATAGGAACTAATCTAAAATGTTTCAATCCTGGATCTCCCACGATACAATATGCATTCATTTGTTAGTGATTAGTATGTCCCAGAGTACAAATCTAGTCTTCTCCAAGGATCGTGAACATGCCTACAGGTGTGTTCCTGATGAGTGGAATTTTTTAACTCTTAATACTATCTGAGTTCAAGAAAGAAAACTTGACCAGATACATTTTGTAGCAAAGCCACTGACAAATATCACAAAGGTATATAAACAAAATACGTGCAATGTTACAAAATTATATAAAAATTGAGAAACTTGAGTTATCAGATAAGAATTAAGTTACAGAAGGTAATAATTATCTTCAAGTCGCCATGTCGGTCAACAAAAAACAAATATCCACATACATCGGGATCAAAACTCTCCGGGAAAACATGGGTAATCAAACATACGTAACTAACAAAAGGTTAGCAGAAGAAAGGCTAAGAACAAACAAAGAATGAGCGGCTAATAGCATATCAAGCTTTGTTTTTTTGGCAGGCTGGCAGCTAACCAAGCAAAAAACTTAGCATAAGACACTAGAATACTACCAGTATCATGTTAATTAAAAGGATGAAGTGATATTCTATCCTAACAATATCAGAAATCCAAATTATCTACTGATCTAAATATCTAAAATGCTTGAATCATATATATCCTACTATTCTTATTCTTACCTACAATAATATAGACATCTATACATAATTGATAAGTACATCCCATATACCAAAACTTGTCATCACCAACCACTGTGAATCATATGCGAATAACTAAAGTAAACACAAGCAAAATCTTAGGGATTCTATATGAGCTCAGCTTACACATCCACAAACTAAACCCAGAAAATAGGTAACTAATGCAACCAACGTAATTCATGCAAGAACAGCAACAAGTCGAATATTCCTTTTTACCTCGTCAGTGGTCACCAACAAAAAACCAACTGCATTGCTGGATAAAATGTATCCAACAATATAATTAGTTGCTCGCTGTCACAAAAAACTACCTAACTTAACTGTTTCTAACACTATTGTGTCTCACCAAAATGTATGAAAACCCACCCTACCCTAGCAGATAGACTTTCATATGGTAAAGAGATGAAGCCAATCAGACTGAAGCCCATTTCTTGCCAAAACTGCTAACCACATGATCAAATCAACTGTTGAGTGGTTCACCAACTCAAACAGAAGCTTTACCATTTCCACTGATAACTAGAACAGCCCCTCATAGCGTTTATGCACAAACAAAAAAAAGAGGCTATTTAACTGACAATCTGACATGACACGCAATTAAGCCAACTAAACCTAACCTGTCTCTCCAAGCATATGTTAAAGCATAAGAATGAAGAAAACGAAAAATGAACACACACAATTGACTGCAAAAGGTGTTCTTGTAAAAGATTGCTTATGTTATCAACTATTAATTATTGCAGGTTCAAATATTTATTTGACTTTTGCATTCGACAAACGACCTGATTATGGATAATATAGTATTTATAAGCTAGATTAATTGACATAACACAACTAAATTTAAAGTCAAGCCAAATGTTAGTCAGCGTGACAATGGAATATCATTGCTACAATATTCATAAAGGCATCAATCCCTGAATCAAATGAACACAAATACAATCATACGTACTCGAATTCATACCATAGCTACCCCCACATTCTCTTGAATAAATGAAAATTTACATTATTAAACCTCTGGCTGCACATCCAACTCATTATTTATCTAGCAGTAAGAGATGTCATCGTATAGAGTAGTGAAACTTTCTTCATACAAAGAAGCAAGTCTCACAGGTCAAGGGCATGTTTGGTAAGAGCTTTGCAAGAGCTTTTGGAGAGCTTTAGCTTTTTTGAACAATAAGCTCCTATAGTGTTAAAAGCTTTGTTTGGATGCAGCTAGCTTTAGCTTTTATTTGAAAGAAAATGCTCCAAAATGAAATGCTACTTGAAGTAGCGTTTTAGGAGCTTTTAGTTTGGATGAAGCTTTTGAATCTTTAAAAGTTACACAAATACCTCTTGAAGTTGCAGCTACAACTACCATACCAAACACTTCAAAAAAAAATAAAACCTCTAGCTAACAGCTTTGCTTAAATGCTACAGCTTACAGATCCGACTAAAGGCTACAGCTACCGGCTGTAGCTACTTTTTCCAATCATACCCAAGCTGTCAGTGTAGAGAACCTTATGACTTACATGGTGAAAGACTTGAATGCAAGATGAAATCTAATCAACGAGATGCGTCAAAGCAACGCTCAAACACAGTGGCAAGAAGAATTCGAATCCTAGAGCAATCTAAAAGCTTAAGGTTCGACAATGTAAACTAGTTGAGTGACTTTGGTTAAAACTCAAAATTATCAAAGACCCCACAAATAAGACATGTGTACATGGAAAATAGTTACATAAATAGAAAGTCACCACGTAGAATCAACTATCCCCGTATTTTATCATGGAAAATCTGTTAGTGTACAGATCAAATCATGACCTGATTATCATTAAAGATAATTCCACATTTGGGTATGCATCATAACCTTCATTAAAATCCTTCCTGTTTGGAGGCAACGTATTACGCATAAAACCAAAATGTAAGCAAGTGTGTCATACTATTGATCTTAATAATATATATGCCAGACTATTTCTCTCAATAATAAATGCTAACCGCCAACAGCATTCTTCGCATATAATTACTTCCATAACCATCCTAAACACACTCACAACATAGACTCTCATACCAGAAATCCTAGCTTCTAAAAAAAATCACTTATCAATAAGTAAATGTTGGCTCGGAAATACCAAGAAAAGGGGGAAAGAGACACCTTTACTTCCAACAACAAATTTATATATATATTTTTTTTTGGCTCAGATGTGCCTCGTATTTACAACATGGCACATCAATCCTCGTTTACAACACAACTAATCTCTCTTTTTTTCTCTTCCTACAACTACATGTTCCGGGCACACTAGAGTCCATACTACAAACTTCAAAGAGAACTAAATCATAGGCTTAATTAAACACCAAGAAGCTAAAAAAACTTTAACGGATTCTTTGTTCACGTTGCTGACGTAATATACAACCCTTAGCCAACAGCCCAACAGTAACAAATTAGCATATCCACACTAAAAATCAGGAAAATGACAACAAAGATATAACTTCAATCCAAACTCCAAAGATAAACCCTAAACAACAATATTCACATGAGCTACATGTATATAAATATATATCAATCAATAATAGATAGAATAAAATAAGAATAAAAAACAGAAGGAAGAATAAATACATACTTAATATCAACGCTACTTCCATCACCAAACTGTCCATCAGTCACCGGTTGCGTACCAGCCACCGGACGTGGTGATGACACGTCATCCATCCGCTGTTCTTTCTCACGGAAGTTTGACCACATCCGACGACCAACGGAAAACGCAGATAACGCCGTAAAAGCTAACCAGAGCCGGCGAGCACCGAATCCAGGTGGCGCGGTCCACGCAAAGCCTCGCAGTTTCGAACGGAAGCCTAGAAAGACGAGGCTCGTCCAGCGTGGCGTCCAGGCCCACCCGATCACAACTCCGATCATGACCGCAAGCCATATAGGTACCACACATAAGAATATGTCGACTAATGTTTCGATTAAGGCTGGTTTGTTGACGAAATCGATCAAATTAACCAAGTAATTTTGATCTTCCATCATTTAATTTAATCAAATTAATATACTATTACTATTATACTTTAAATATCATATATATTTCTGGGAGTTTCTCTCTCTTCTCTCTCTCTCTAACCTCTCCCTCTCCCTAACGGTAACAAATTTCTAGATCTAAGATCTGAATTTGTGAACCGAAGAGTGGGATTGAGATTGAGAGTTTGAGATCGAGATTACCGAAGAGTGGGATTGAGATTGAGATTGAGAGTTTGAGATCGAGATTATCCCTATCCGGTTAAGCTTCCACTCCGGTGGATCTAACCTTATTTTTTTCACCCGGGCCGGAGGTCCCTTCCACTGCGGTGGAACCGGAAGCAGCCTCCCTACCTTTGAGTAGGGGTAAGGTCTGTCTACATCATACCTCCCCATAGCCCGGCTTATGTCGGGATTGGGTACCTTGTTGTTGTTGTTGTCATATTTAAAATTATAAATAGATATAATTAATAGATGTGTGATCGGTGCTATGAAGAATGAATGAATTAAATGAACAACTGAATAAGGGAAGGGGAATAAAAATGAAATGAGATAGTACGGTAATGTGACGTGGCAGCTGGTTGATTTTGATTATATTGGTTAGTTGTGAAGGAGCGTGGGATACAGACGCCGATTAAAGCTGTTTTTAAAAGTAAACGTGGTTGATATAGTTTAGAGTTAATTACAGAAATCGTCCTTGTCGTGGACCTCTACTTGCAGCTTTCGTCCCTAGGTTTGATAAATTACAGTTTTAGTCCAATAAACTTTGCTCCGTCAACACTTTTAGTCCTGACTACCAACGTCCGTTTAAAAGCCCATCATGTGCCTTGCACATGATGGGTAATTTAGTCATTTAACTTATACAAGGACCACAATTGCAGTCAACTCTAAAATGTCTCTTCTATCATCATCATTATACATCTGTATTTCTATTTCTATATCAACAAAACCTTTTTATTAATACCAAACTACCAAGATGGTAGGTAACCACCAGTACATATATCACATCTCCACTTTCGCGTACAACAAAAAGAACAGACATAAACAAAGAACATATTACACCGATTGAAACACACCAAATATCTCCACACTATCAATCACTACATGATGCTAGTTACCCCATTTATTCTCCAGCTTTAAGCATTCACACCCCGAACTTTTGATCTGCAATGAATCCATAGATATGATTGAGCTTTTATCTCCTCGATTACCTTCACTATCTTTGGTTGCACACCATTAAATCTATAAACATACATACATAAATCATCCATCCTTAAACATCATCCCACCACCACCACCAGATCTATCGATTCCCAAATAGCAAACCATATTTAGAAACAAGAAACTAAAAACACACCAACAAATCCACATCTAACAAAAATATATCTCAAAGCTGTTCTATAATCCACAACTCAAAGATATCATGGATGTCTAACCAAATATAATTCAAATCTTCTACATCTATCCAAAATATCATAGATCTATGACCAAGCCAAGATTGCGACAGTGGGAGTGGTGGTGGTTGAAAGCTACAGTGACGGTACTGGTGGTGGTGGTTGAAAGTTGTGGCGGCGGTACAGTGGCGGTATGCATCTGAAGAAACCAAACCCGGATCCAAGTAAATCAAACCCATGAATTTCGATCCCAGCGAAAACGTGAAAACACGAATGGTGACATGAAACCCATGACTTTTGATCCGAGTGAGTCGTGACTTTCGATCCGAGTGAATCGTGACTTTCGATCGGTTGGGTAGTTGAAGATAGATATACAATTGTAACTTATCCTTGTGCCATATTATCTCATCTCATCTTTGCCACATTAGATGTTTTGTTTCTTATTTTTTTATTTAATTTTATTATTATTTGGTTGTGGCTGCTTTTATCTTTGCCAGAGATATACTATATGATGATGAAATGAGTTTGTAGTTGTTATCATCCTTTGTCACATCAAATGTTTTGAATTGGGTTTTAAAAATTTGGAAAATGTTTTATTGATTTGTTGTTGATGATGATGAAAGAAAATCTGGAAAAAAGAAAATAATAAAAAATAAAAAAGCAACAGTTTTTACACTTTTGGTCCTTGTATAAGTTAAATGACTAAATCACCCATCATGTGCAAGGCACGTGATGGGTTTTTAAACGGACGTTTGTAGTCAGGACTAAAAGTGTTGACGGAGCAAAGTTTTTTGGACTAAAAGTGTAATTTATTAAACTTAGGGACGAAAACTGCAAGTAGAGGTCCACGACAGGGACGATTTCTGTAATTAACTCTATATATTAATACAGCATGAGCCACCTGCCAAGTTTGATTCGCTTTTGATTATTGGGTTGGCTAGTGGCCGCTTGGCCTGACTAAAAGCCCGAGAATAATTGAAATGGATAAGGTCATAACATGACATTAAACAAGTATTTTAACCCCGGGCTTTGCCCGGGAGAAAATAACGATACGTAAAACGTATATTGTGTATAAGGTGGTGATACATACATTTCGTTGGTCGGCGATTACATGGCTGTTGGAACCGTTTAAACTAAACAATTAAAAAAAAGTGAATATAAAAAATAAAGCATCTTTTAGACATATAGAAAAAGGTTTAAAAACCGGCCATTTTGTTGTAGCAGAAACAATACAATATACTATTATATCTGTCCGCTCGTTGGTGATTACCTTGTTATTGACGGAGATGAAAAATATAATCTTTTCTCACTTAAAAGAGCTCTTTAAAAAAAGAAAAAAACATTAGTACCAAGAAAAAGGAAAAAATTAAAGAAAAAGGTAAAAAGTAAAAAAATATAACGATACGTAAAACGTATATTGTGGATAAGGTGGTGATACATACATTTCGTTGGTCGGCGATTACATGGCTGTTGGAACCGTTTAAACTAAACAATTAAAAAAAAGTGAATATAAAAGCATCTTTTAGACATATAGAAAAAGGTTTAAAAACCGGCCATTTTGTTGTAGCAGAAACAATACAATATACTATTATATCTGTCCGCTCGTTGGTGATTATCTTGTTATTGACGGAGATAAAAAAAAGAAAAAAAATTAAAGAAAAAAGATAAAAAGTAAAAAATATAACGATACGTAAAAAGTATATTGTGTATAAGGTGGTGATACATACATTTCGTTGGTCATGTTGACGTCATGCTGACGTCAGCGGGTTACTATTCCTAAGCCTTCATGAATTGTTATATATATAATTAAAAAACTTATTTATGAAAATATATCATTTTCTTATTATCATGTTAATTAACTTTTTAACCTATATATACATTTAAAAATATTTAAATTATGACTGGTACAACTAGATTCCTTTTTAAATAGAAATAGAGATTGGTGTTAGGTTCTGATGATATTATTCACTCTAATTGAGATCGGACTAATAATTGTGTTTTTTGAAATTGACTATTATCAAAACTAGACGAATGTCCGCGCGATGCGGCGGTAATGGTGGTAGCGTCAATGTGATGGTGGCGGCAACGGTTAGTGGTGGTGGCGACAGAGCGGGCAGTGTAGATTATTGATATAAAATGCGGTGTAGTTATTAAGGGTATATTGAGTATAAAATAAACTTTTAGATAGTATTAGTTATATTGGTAAGGACATTTTGGGTATTTCAAAGATAGAAAGTTGAAAAGAAGGGGTAAGTTTGTTTTATTAAGGAGTAATAATGTAATGATTTGAATCTAATTATATAATTTTTAGATTTTAGATTAGGTATATCAATAGTTAATTGTGGAGTAAAAATTCAAATTTTTAATATTATGCAAGTCTGTTTTTTTATGATTTATTTACATTTATTTAAGATTTATTAATTTAACATTTTCACTTTTTTTACAAATCTCGTCAAACTTATACAAGGTTAAAGGACTAAAATATTAAAATCATAAAGTTAAATCATTATTTAAAATAAATTTGAGTTAGAAAATCTCCACCGGTTCTTTAAGGTGCTTTTCAAGCCACCGTGATCAACTGTAAGCCCAACGTTATAGTCGTATCATGGGCAATAATGTAATGCGTATCACTATGGATAAAGAAGTTGTCAACTTATTTTTTTTTAATAACGGTTTTTTTTTTTTTCCTCTTTACAAGTGATCTCATTCACTTTATGAGCACATTAATTCCCAAATGCTAATGTTTAGTTTAGGAGAGGATTTGTTGGATATAGTTCAATACACACGTCTGCATGTTATTCTTGTGTCTATGCAAACGTGCCTTTATTTGTTTAAATGTATGGTCAGGATGTAAACGTGCTTAGTTTGGTCCGAGTCTTATGTTTGATTTAGTAAAAGTCAGTTTTATTTAGAAGTCATGGTCTAGCTGATTTGTAGGAGGATAATGGTGGAGTCAGTTGAGTTCTTGTAGCCTATTTAAGGCAGTTTGTTTCATTGAATAAAGTAAGTGAGTTTACACCCTAAAGCACTGATTTATCGCTTGAATACCAAAGTTTGATGGTGATTACGACCATTGGTGCATGGTTATGGAAAACCTGTTGCGATCAAAGGAGTATTGGACAGCCATAGAACCTGGCTATGTTGAGCCAGATCCAGAAGATCAAGTATCTGATGCAAGAAGGAAGGAATTGAGTGAGTTGAAGCTCATTGATCTTAAAGCAATGAATTTCTTCTTCTACTCAATTGATCGAAGTATATTACGTACAATCACACAAAAGGCCACTTCAAAACAAATCTGGGATGCCATGAAAGCAAAATACAAGGGCAATGCAAGAGTAAAGAAGGCCCAGTTGCAGAAACTAAGGAGGAACTTCGAAACCCTAGAGATGAAAACAGGTGAGAGTGTTGTTGATTATTTTGGGAGAGTCATGACTGTCTCAAATGAAATGAGGAATAATGGGGAGGACATGTCTGATGTTAAGGTGGTTGAAAAGATCTTAAGAACTTTAACTCCTGATTTCAATTTTGTTGTATGTTCAATTGAGGAGTCCAAGGATCTGGACAAGTTCACTGTTGATGAACTTCAAAGTTCATTATCAGTTCATGAACAGAAACTGTCAAAAGGGGTAACTGACGACCATGCTCTGAAAGTTGATGATCAGGGATATGGTAGAGGCTATTATAGAGGAAGAGGTGGATACAATAGAGGAAGAGGTAGAGGAAGAGGAAGGGGACGTGGCAGCTATGACAAATCCACAGTAGAGTGCTACAAATGTCATCAATTGGGCCACTTCCAGTTTGAATGTCCCCAAGAAGATAAAAATGCAAACTTTGCTGAGTTTGATGAAAATGAAGAATTAGTTCTTATGGCAATGACTGAAGAATCACAAATAACAAACAAAGGTTTCTGGTTTCTAGACTCAGCCTGCTCAAATCATATGACAGGTATGAAAAGCTGGTTTTCAAAATTGAATGAAAAGTATAAATCTTCAGTGAAATTGGGAAATGGTTTAAAGCTAGAAGTCCATGGGATTGGTGATGTGAGTTTCCAAATAAATGGAATTCTGCAGACATTCACTAATGTGTATTACATACCTAGTTTGACCTCCAATTTGATAAGTGTGGGTCAGCTACAAGAAAAGAATGTTGAAGTAGTAATCAAGCAGGGTATATGCAGTGTCTACCATCCAAATAGAGGTCTGATCATGAGGTCAAAAATGGCAAGAAATAGAATGTTTATTGTATATGGTACACAAAAGACAGTCCCTGGCCATTGCATGCAGATCACTGAAGAAAATAGCACCCAACTTTGGCACAAAAGATTAGGTCATGTGAATCACAAGTCACTCAGAACTATGCAGTATCAGCACATGGTAAAGGGTCTACCTGTAGTATGTGGAAAGACTCAAGTATGCACAACATGTAATGTGGGGAAGCAAAACAGAATAGCAATTCCAAAAGCAGCAAACTGGAGAGCTTCACAACGACTTGAACTGGTGCATACTGATCTCTGTGGGCCCATAACGCCAATTTCCCCTAGTGGGAAGAGGTATGTCCTATTGTTTACAGATGACTATACTAGAAAATCCTGGATATACCTGCTAAGTAACAAAACTGAAGCCTTCAACTATTTCAAAAAGTTTAAGGCATTGGTTGAAAATGAAATTGATAGCAAGATCAAATGCTTAAGAAGTGATAGGGGGGGTGAATTCACATCACATGAGTTTAATGAATACTGTGATAACAATGGAATTAAAAGACAACTTACCACTGCTTATACCCCTCAGCAAAATGGGGTTGCTGAGAGGAGAAACAGGACTTTAATGAACATGGTAAGATGTCTTTTAGTTGAGAAAAATGTGCCAAAGTGTTTCTGGTCAGTGGCAGCCACATGGGCTTGCCACATTATGAACAGATGTGTGTCAAGGTCCCTTGATACTAAAGTGCCAGAAGAATTATGGTCTAATCAGAAACCAGATGTAGAACATTTCAGAGTGTTTGGATGTATTGGACATGTTCATGTGCCATCTCAAAAGAGAACCAAACTGGATTCAAGGAGTCAGCAGTGTGTACTCTTTGGAATCAGTCCTGGTTCTAAGGCATATAGAATGTATGAACCTGTGTCAAAGGAAATAATTATCAGCAGGGATGTCATTTTTGAAGAAGGAAAAGGATGGGACTGGGAGAAAAATGAGATACATTCAGGTGAGTTGGTGATTGAAGGTGAGAAAGAAGAGCATGTTGTGGTACCTGATAATGAGCCTGCTGAAACTACTGATAACAATCAAGAACAAGAAGAACCACATGATCAGTCAAATGAAAATGCCACAGCAGCAGCAATTTCAGCACCCAATTCATCCCAAGCTGGAACATCTGCAAGTGTCCCAGTTAGAGCTGATCCACAGTCATCAATCAGGCAGAACCCACAGTCCACCACCAGTACCAGAAGTAGAAAGAAACCGATTTGGATGCAGGATTACAAGTCAGGTGATGAACTTTCTGACAGTGAAGAAGATGATTTTGTAATGTACACTGAACATGGGGACCCCACCAGATATGAAGAAGCCATAAAGGAGTCAAAATGGATGGAGGCTATGCAAACTGAAATAGATTCTATTGTGAAAAATGACACCTGGGAATTGGTATCACCACCTGAAAATATTGAGCCAATTGGAGTGAAATGGCTATATAAAACCAAACTCAATGCTGAAGGAAAGGTTGACAAGTATAAGGCCAGGCTGGTAGTTAAAGGATATGCTCAACAAAGGGGAGTTGATTATGAGGAAGTGTTTGCTCCAGTTGCAAGGTGGGACACTATAAGGAGTATATTGTCCTTATCTGCTCAAAAGAATTGGAGGATATTTCAATTAGATGTGAAGAGTGCCTTCCTAAATGGTGAATTAAATGAGACTGTGTTTATTGAGCAACCTCCTGGTTTTGTAAAAACAGGAAATGAAGAAAAGGTTTACAGATTAAAGAAGGCATTATATGGGTTGAAACAAGCACCTAGAGCTTGGTTCAATCGCATAGAAAGGTATTTCAAAAGGGAGGGATTTAAGCAAAGTAAGTTTGACAACACTTTGTTCATCAAATCGGTTTGGAAAAATATTTTGGTGGTCAGCGTGTACGTAGATGATTTGATATATGCAGGCTCCAGTCCAATAATGTGTGATCAGTTTAAAGCCTCTATGATGAAAGAATTTGAGATGACTGATCTTGGTGTGATGAAATATTTTTTGGGAATAGAAGTCAAACAAGCTGAAGATGGAATTTACATGAGTCAGAAAAAGTATGTGGGAGAGATAATTCAGAGATTCAGAATGGAAGAGTGTCACCCAGTTGAGAACCCCATAGTGCCTGGAACTATTCTCACTAAGGTTGGAATAGGAGAGGAGTATGATCCTACAAGTTACAAAAAGCTGATCGGGAGTTTAATGTATGTTACTGTGTCCAGACCTGATATCATGTATGTTGTATCCTTACTGTCCAGATTCATGTCACAACCAAAAACTGAGCACTGGGAGGCTGCAAAAAGGGTACTAAAGTATTTGAAGGGAACTAGTTCTTTTGGTCTGTTTTATGCAAAAAGATCAACTGAGGGACTGAAACTCTACACTGACAGTGATTATGCCAGGGATGTGGAGGATAGGAAATGTACTTCTGGTTATGTGTGCTTATATGGTGGTGCTGCAGTAAGTTGGAGTTCAAGAAAGCAGGAAATTGTAACTTTATCTTCAACAGAAGCTGAGTATGTGGCAGCTACACACTGTGTTTGTCATTACAAATGGGTCAAAGGTATTTTGGAGGATTTAGGTGAAAAGCAAGAAGGTGCAATGAACATAATGTGTGACAATACATCTACAATCAAGTTGTCTGAAAATCCAGTGATGCTTCGTAGAACCAAGCACATTGATGTTCGTTATCACTATCTAAGAGATCTCGTCAATCTGGGAGAAGTGAAGCTTGTGTTTTGTGGTACTAAATATCAAGTTGCAGATGTTATGACCAAGCCACTGAAGTTGGACGACTATACAAAGTTCAGAGCAGCTATGGGGATTGTGAAGATAAACTAAACATGCTAATGTTTAGTTTAGGAGAGGATTTGTTGGATATAGTTCAATACACACGTCTGCATGTTATTCTTGTGTCTATGCAAACGTGCCTTTATTTGTTTAAATGTATGGTCAGGATGTAAACGTGCTTAGTTTGGTCCGAGTCTTATGTTTGATTTAGTAAAAGTCAGTTTTATTTAGAAGTCATGGTCTAGCTGATTTGTAGGAGGATAATGGTGGAGTCAGTTGAGTTCTTGTAGCCTATTTAAGGCAGTTTGTTTCATTGAATAAAGTAAGTGAGTTTACACCCTAAAGCACTGATTTATCGCTTGAATTCCTTCAAATAGCTTTTATGCGTATTAGCTTTTTGTGTGACAAATTTAGGAATAAAATAGGTCTAATGTGATATGATGTTACAATTACGTAACCTTTTAAACGTGATAACTAGTGGTGATCAAGGTATTCATTTTATTATGTTGCATTGCTTTTTATATATATATATATATATATATATATATATATATATATATATATATATATATATATATATATATATATATATATATATATATATATATATATATATATATATATATATATATATATATATATATATATATATATATATATATATATATATATATATATATATATATATATATATATATATATATATATATATATATATATATATATATATATATATATATATATATATATATATATATATATATATATATATATATATATATATATATATATATATATATATATAGATATATATATATATATATATATATATATATATATATATATATATGAGCCAGATCCAGAAGATCAAGTATCTGATGCAAGAAGGAAGGAATTGAGTGAGTTGAAGCTCATTGATCTTAAAGCAATGAATTTCTTCTTCTACTCAATTGATCGAAGTATATTACGTACAATCACACAAAAGGCCACTTCAAAACAAATCTGGGATGCCATGAAAGCAAAATACAAGGGCAATGCAAGAGTAAAGAAGGCCCAGTTGCAGAAACTAAGGAGGAACTTCGAAACCCTAGAGATGAAAACAGGTGAGAGTGTTGTTGATTATTTTGGGAGAGTCATGACTGTCTCAAATGAAATGAGGAATAATGGGGAGGACATGTCTGATGTTAAGGTGGTTGAAAAGATCTTAAGAACTTTAACTCCTGATTTCAATTTTGTTGTATGTTCAATTGAGGAGTCCAAGGATCTGGACAAGTTCACTGTTGATGAACTTCAAAGTTCATTATCAGTTCATGAACAGAAACTGTCAAAAGGGGTAACTGACGACCATGCTCTGAAAGTTGATGATCAGGGATATGGTAGAGGCTATTATAGAGGAAGAGGTGGATACAATAGAGGAAGAGGTAGAGGAAGAGGAAGGGGACGTGGCAGCTATGACAAATCCACAGTAGAGTGCTACAAATGTCATCAATTGGGCCACTTCCAGTTTGAATGTCCCCAAGAAGATAAAAATGCAAACTTTGCTGAGTTTGATGAAAATGAAGAATTAGTTCTTATGGCAATGACTGAAGAATCACAAATAACAAACAAAGGTTTCTGGTTTCTAGACTCAGCCTGCTCAAATCATATGACAGGTATGAAAAGCTGGTTTTCAAAATTGAATGAAAAGTATAAATCTTCAGTGAAATTGGGAAATGGTTTAAAGCTAGAAGTCCATGGGATTGGTGATGTGAGTTTCCAAATAAATGGAATTCTGCAGACATTCACTAATGTGTATTACATACCTAGTTTGACCTCCAATTTGATAAGTGTGGGTCAGCTACAAGAAAAGAATGTTGAAGTAGTAATCAAGCAGGGTATATGCAGTGTCTACCATCCAAATAGAGGTCTGATCATGAGGTCAAAAATGGCAAGAAATAGAATGTTTATTGTATATGGTACACAAAAGACAGTCCCTGGCCATTGCATGCAGATCACTGAAGAAAATAGCACCCAACTTTGGCACAAAAGATTAGGTCATGTGAATCACAAGTCACTCAGAACTATGCAGTATCAGCACATGGTAAAGGGTCTACCTGTAGTATGTGGAAAGACTCAAGTATGCACAACATGTAATGTGGGGAAGCAAAACAGAATAGCAATTCCAAAAGCAGCAAACTGGAGAGCTTCACAACGACTTGAACTGGTGCATACTGATCTCTGTGGGCCCATAACGCCAATTTCCCCTAGTGGGAAGAGGTATGTCCTATTGTTTACAGATGACTATACTAGAAAATCCTGGATATACCTGCTAAGTAACAAAACTGAAGCCTTCAACTATTTCAAAAAGTTTAAGGCATTGGTTGAAAATGAAATTGATAGCAAGATCAAATGCTTAAGAAGTGATAGGGGGGGTGAATTCACATCACATGAGTTTAATGAATACTGTGATAACAATGGAATTAAAAGACAACTTACCACTGCTTATACCCCTCAGCAAAATGGGGTTGCTGAGAGGAGAAACAGGACTTTAATGAACATGGTAAGATGTCTTTTAGTTGAGAAAAATGTGCCAAAGTGTTTCTGGTCAGTGGCAGCCACATGGGCTTGCCACATTATGAACAGATGTGTGTCAAGGTCCCTTGATACTAAAGTGCCAGAAGAATTATGGTCTAATCAGAAACCAGATGTAGAACATTTCAGAGTGTTTGGATGTATTGGACATGTTCATGTGCCATCTCAAAAGAGAACCAAACTGGATTCAAGGAGTCAGCAGTGTGTACTCTTTGGAATCAGTCCTGGTTCTAAGGCATATAGAATGTATGAACCTGTGTCAAAGGAAATAATTATCAGCAGGGATGTCATTTTTGAAGAAGGAAAAGGATGGGACTGGGAGAAAAATGAGATACATTCAGGTGAGTTGGTGATTGAAGGTGAGAAAGAAGAGCATGTTGTGGTACCTGATAATGAGCCTGCTGAAACTACTGATAACAATCAAGAACAAGAAGAACCACATGATCAGTCAAATGAAAATGCCACAGCAGCAGCAATTTCAGCACCCAATTCATCCCAAGCTGGAACATCTGCAAGTGTCCCAGTTAGAGCTGATCCACAGTCATCAATCAGGCAGAACCCACAGTCCACCACCAGTACCAGAAGTAGAAAGAAACCGATTTGGATGCAGGATTACAAGTCAGGTGATGAACTTTCTGACAGTGAAGAAGATGATTTTGTAATGTACACTGAACATGGGGACCCCACCAGATATGAAGAAGCCATAAAGGAGTCAAAATGGATGGAGGCTATGCAAACTGAAATAGATTCTATTGTGAAAAATGACACCTGGGAATTGGTATCACCACCTGAAAATATTGAGCCAATTGGAGTGAAATGGCTATATAAAACCAAACTCAATGCTGAAGGAAAGGTTGACAAGTATAAGGCCAGGCTGGTAGTTAAAGGATATGCTCAACAAAGGGGAGTTGATTATGAGGAAGTGTTTGCTCCAGTTGCAAGGTGGGACACTATAAGGAGTATATTGTCCTTATCTGCTCAAAAGAATTGGAGGATATTTCAATTAGATGTGAAGAGTGCCTTCCTAAATGGTGAATTAAATGAGACTGTGTTTATTGAGCAACCTCCTGGTTTTGTAAAAACAGGAAATGAAGAAAAGGTTTACAGATTAAAGAAGGCATTATATGGGTTGAAACAAGCACCTAGAGCTTGGTTCAATCGCATAGAAAGGTATTTCAAAAGGGAGGGATTTAAGCAAAGTAAGTTTGACAACACTTTGTTCATCAAATCGGTTTGGAAAAATATTTTGGTGGTCAGCGTGTACGTAGATGATTTGATATATGCAGGCTCCAGTCCAATAATGTGTGATCAGTTTAAAGCCTCTATGATGAAAGAATTTGAGATGACTGATCTTGGTGTGATGAAATATTTTTTGGGAATAGAAGTCAAACAAGCTGAAGATGGAATTTACATGAGTCAGAAAAAGTATGTGGGAGAGATAATTCAGAGATTCAGAATGGAAGAGTGTCACCCAGTTGAGAACCCCATAGTGCCTGGAACTATTCTCACTAAGGTTGGAATAGGAGAGGAGTATGATCCTACAAGTTACAAAAAGCTGATCGGGAGTTTAATGTATGTTACTGTGTCCAGACCTGATATCATGTATGTTGTATCCTTACTGTCCAGATTCATGTCACAACCAAAAACTGAGCACTGGGAGGCTGCAAAAAGGGTACTAAAGTATTTGAAGGGAACTAGTTCTTTTGGTCTGTTTTATGCAAAAAGATCAACTGAGGGACTGAAACTCTACACTGACAGTGATTATGCCAGGGATGTGGAGGATAGGAAATGTACTTCTGGTTATGTGTGCTTATATGGTGGTGCTGCAGTAAGTTGGAGTTCAAGAAAGCAGGAAATTGTAACTTTATCTTCAACAGAAGCTGAGTATGTGGCAGCTACACACTGTGTTTGTCATTACAAATGGGTCAAAGGTATTTTGGAGGATTTAGGTGAAAAGCAAGAAGGTGCAATGAACATAATGTGTGACAATACATCTACAATCAAGTTGTCTGAAAATCCAGTGATGCTTCGTAGAACCAAGCACATTGATGTTCGTTATCACTATCTAAGAGATCTCGTCAATCTGGGAGAAGTGAAGCTTGTGTTTTGTGGTACTAAATATCAAGTTGCAGATGTTATGACCAAGCCACTGAAGTTGGACGACTATACAAAGTTCAGAGCAGCTATGGGGATTGTGAAGATAAACTAAACATGCTAATGTTTAGTTTAGGAGAGGATTTGTTGGATATAGTTCAATACACACGTCTGCATGTTATTCTTGTGTCTATGCAAACGTGCCTTTATTTGTTTAAATGTATGGTCAGGATGTAAACGTGCTTAGTTTGGTCCGAGTCTTATGTTTGATTTAGTAAAAGTCAGTTTTATTTAGAAGTCATGGTCTAGCTGATTTGTAGGAGGATAATGGTGGAGTCAGTTGAGTTCTTGTAGCCTATTTAAGGCAGTTTGTTTCATTGAATAAAGTAAGTGAGTTTACACCCTAAAGCACTGATTTATCGCTTGAATTCCTTCAAATAGCTTTTATGCGTATTAGCTTTTTGTGTGACAAATTTAGGAATAAAATAGGTCTAATGTGATATGATGTTACAATTACGTAACCTTTTAAACGTGATAACTAGTGGTGATGTTATATTTTTGATTGTATAAGTATTGGATGTGTAAATGTTTATATATATATATATATATATATATATATATATATATATATATTTTACTTATTTTCAAATTGTTTTCAACCAAATATAGCCTGATTTTTAATCACTTTTATATTAATTACTAGTCCTAATACCCGTACGATGTACGGTAGCTATATAGATTGTATCATAAAGAAATTCGAATATGCCTCATACATGATTCGTGAGTATGAAATAAATTGTGGTTAAAGTAAACCGATGATCGAAGTTAAATTATAATAAACAGTAATGATAAATATAATATATGTTTAGTTAGAGTTTTGATTTACCTTAAATTTTTAAAATCACATCAAAATCGGAACTTGTAAGCATAGTGGATGACGGCAAATAGCCTTGTGATTTCGGATCGTAAACTCAAAATTTTGAAGTATTTATGTTAATAATTTATTATAAGTAATTGAAGTTAAAGAATTGAGGAAGAAAAAGACAGATTATTAATGAGAAAACGCTTAATCAAATAAGGTTATAATGTCTTTTGTATTAATAAGCAAAGAGTTATAGTTTAATTTTAAGTCTAATAAGAAAATTGAATTTATATACATTTTAAAAAGCTAATTTAATAGAATAAATAAATTAAAAAGACACGTGTTGATCAAGGATTACGTCACGTATCGTTTCAAGAACATCTTAATCATGTTTTAGTTTATTGGTAGATTAGCATGTTAAGAAATCTTATCTGTTTAGATGATTTGAAATGGAGAGTGGGAAACACGCAAAAGGAGGTCGCGTGAGCTGTCGGTACAATGGACAAAGTTGTGGTTTTGGGAAGATGCCTTTATACCTGGAAAATGGTCCCCGTGTGAATTTTAGGAGGTGTTCTTAACCGCGCAACACTTCCTCCCTTGTCCAATTCAAAGTCGACTGAAATTCTCTTACAAACACCGAACAAAAAAAAAAACCGTATATGCCTTCAAAATATGCTCCAACATTTGTCATTATTAACCTATACAAAACATGTGCATATCTTGGAGATTCAAAGATATTTTAGTCAAAATTATATGACAGGTAAAATATCTTTTATGACCTTAACAAAGTTTGAAGATTGATAAACTACGAAATCATTTAAGTTTCTCTTTGAAAGGGGAAATTAAACCCGGAAGGTTTTAGAAACTAAAATGACGATAGTGATCCTTTCTTCCCCTTAGGAGTCATGATTTAACGTAAGTTTGAATTTGAAGTGATATTTCTATACGAGTTTTCTACACACATACTCTATTATACTCACTCGTAAAACAAAGCTCACTTTAAGATTTTTGTAAACACACATATGACAAATGTTATTCAAATAAAGCAATTTGTTTCAATTATGATCAAAATTTATTGACATATCTAAGCAAAGCTCCAAATAGTTAATACACGTTTAAAACAATATATCTTAATAAGTTCAACAACTTATGAATAGTAAAATCATAGAAGATAAGATGTTATAACAACTGAAATAGATATTAAAATTGGTTGCCCAACAACCATTACCTATCTCGAACTCTCGAAGTAGAGTCCTCAAATTCTTAAAATAGTAAATCTATTTTGATTTGTTCTTCAAATAAATTTTAAATGGTTCAACCATTAATTTGTTTTATCCACTCATACGTATCGTCATCAAAACAATTAGGGCTTCTTCTTTTTCTTGATTGTTAGAATATGAGCACATAAACATGTAACAATTCACGAGTAAGCGCAACGGAAGAATCGAATATGCAATCACATTAATTAACAAAGAAAGGAATTGAAACGTGTACCTTATGCAAAGCTTCCAATATAATTAATAATAATAAGATTATTATTATTATAGGGTTTAAAGTAAAACCCTTCTACAATCGCACACTAGACACCCCTATACCGTATGCTAGTACCCCGATCACGATCAACAAACCCCTTTGTATATTACCCTTCATTCGAAACCCTTTTGTAATCGAAAACCAATGTTGCCGTAAACCAAATACCTTAATTAATGCTATAAGCATTAATTACATGTGTTACCATATGGTTATTCGAAAGATACAAAACCAAAACCCTTGGTTCGGCAAGGAGGAAAAGAGGAGAATTTCTTATGTGTTAATTGTATAAACCCTTTGAAATAAGCCCTTTATATATAGGGATATAATTAGGGTTTATTTACTTGATGACCAAGTTTAATCAAGGCCTTAAAGCCTCTCAAAAAACCGGCCCCCTTTAGGTAATTAGGGTCCAACTCTAATTTCCTAATTTCACATTTAATCCTCCTTTTTAATTAATTAAATACAATTAACCCTTTAATTTATTTAAATTAATCATTTCGTGATCAAATTAATTAATATATTACTTTAATATACTAATTAATAATATAGAGTTACCGTGTCATTTCGTGTGACCCCGTAGGCTTAAATTATTTCCGGACATGCGTTTATTATAACGTGATCACATACCAACAGCTCCCACTTGAGCATGTTATCATAAAGGCAATAACATTGGTTAGCGTCTAGCAACACTCCAATGCTCCCGGAAATATTTAAGGATAGTTTCTTAAAATATCATTTGAAATGATTTAGTCTTTAATATCCCTTTGTTTCAGATACCCTTGTTAATTATGAATATGGATCAATGTCATTTCATAATTTAACGATTCTGTTTCTCATTTCTACAATTAATCAAGATTACCAAATTAGTCAAGACATCCTCTTGAGTTCATTTGGGTATGGCCATACAAACATCTTAATTAATTAATGAGGGCGCCAAATGGTATCATACTTCAGTTGCAAATTGAATGAACAAATCCTATATTGACTACACGTGTTAGTCATGTCGTTTCACTACATTTCTGAAAATAGCCCTTTATTACTACCTTGTTCAGGACAGTTAGAACTATATCAAGAAAATGCAATCCACACATGCATAACCTGTTTGTATCTCAAGTCTAAGGATAAATAAAGTAACCATTTCACGAATTTCACTTAATGACGCCGATCCATAAAATGACAATTCGTTAAGTGGGGTAAGTCCGATATTCACCTCTTTGAATACCATGTGAGTTTGACAAGACCATCTTCTAAATATTCCCTTAATATTTCAACCAATCTCTCACATTTGCCTTAGTTCAACTATATTCCCATATAGTTAATCGACAATGGACGTTTAGAATATTTTAAAATATTCATGGATTTAAACATGCAAAAAAGTCTCCTCATAATCAACTCCATAAAGTTGAGTATAGCCTTTCACCAAAAGACGAGCTTTATAGGTGTGTACATTTCCATCCATGTCGGCCTTCTTCTTGAAGATCCATTTACACCCAACGGTTCTACCATTTGGTGGAAGATCAACCAAGCTCCAAACTTGATTATCTTTCATGGATTTCATTTCCACATTCGCAGCTTCAAGCCATTTGTCAGATTCCGGATCTGATAATGCAGCTTTGAAATTAGGAGGTTTATTTAAGTCTCCTAATACGTGTTCTTCAGATTCAACCATAAGATTTAATCTTTCACGAGCACGTATTGTCCTTGAGGACCTACGAATTGGAATCGCTTCATCTTCAACTTGAAGTTCATGAGATTCATCTCTTTGAACATTTCCCCCCCAAGTTGATGATTGCTAGTATTTTCAGAAGTTGACACATCTTCTTGAGCCTCATCAAGTTCAACAATCCTCCCACTGTCTTCTTGAGATATGAGTTTCCTTTCAAGGAACTCAGCAAATCGAGATACCTTAACATCGTTTCGGGTAGGAAAGTAGAAGTAGTAACCCATTGTTTCCTTTGGGTATCCTACAAAGATGCACTTCACAGGTATAGATTCAAGTTTGTCAGGCGTATCTCGCTTCACGAGTGCCTCACATCTCCAGACCTTTAAGTAAGACAATTTTGGGAACACTTCCATGCCACAATTTATGCGGTGTCTTGTCAACATTCTTGGTTGGTACCATAATGAGAATGCGAACAGCAGTCTCTAAATGGGCATAATCCCAAAACGAAATGGGAGAGTCTTAAGGTTCATCATTTAATCTAACCATGTTCAACAAGGTTCAATTTCTCCTCTCAAATATACCCTTATATAGGAGTAAGCTTGTTGGATAAATCCTCAAGCTTTTAGATGATCCTTAAACTTTTGGCTTAAGAATTTTCCATCTCGATTCGAACGAAGAATCTTGATGGTTTTACCGAGTTGATTTCCTATTTCATTTTTAAACTCCTTATGTTTCAAAAAACTTCATGTTTATGTTTAAGCTAGTAAACATAACCATAATGACTGAAATCATTCATAAAAATGATGAAGTAGCTGCCACCTTTCTTGACATATGTCTAAATGGGCTACATAAATCGGTATGTATAAGTCCAAGTAGATCTTTTATCCCTTCTCCGTTTAACGCGGAAAAGATTTTCTTGTCATTTTGCCGGAAACACAAGATACGCATTTGTCAAATGATTCATCATTTGATTAAAAATCCCTTGTCAAATGATTCATCATTTGATTTAAGATTTCTTCACATTTTGAAGTATGCATTTCTTGCTAACGACAATGCCAAAACACAAAATTTTCAAATGATTCATCATTTGATTGAAAGACCCTTGTCAAATGATTCATCATTTGATTTTGAGATCCCTTCACATTGAAGACTTTTAATGCGTTTCTAAACAAAATGACAATGTCAAAGATAGGTAAAGTCCAAGTTAAACTTGACTTTTTTGCTATTTGAATTAACACTTATAATTCAATTTTAGAAGATACCTGAAGAACTGGTTAAACCAGCTTGCTTCTTCTTCTTGTTCAACTCAGCTAGATACTCGCTTTGTTTTACCTTACCAAAGTTCTTGCCCTTAGCTTACGGTTGTATTTCTTTCTGAACCTTTCCCCCCTTGATCATTAGAACTTGGGGTGTAGCAGATTTCTTTGGAAGCCTTTTCTCATACTCAATCAACATGGCATGAAGTTCAGCTATGGTTTTACTCATGCTATGCATATTATAATTGCACACTGACTCCTCAAAATCCCATGAAAGAGACTTTAGGATCATGCCAATAGTAATAGGCGAAGGATAAGCATAGTTCAACCTTTCCAATTTCTCAAAATACCTCTTTATCTTGAGAACTCGAGGACTAACCGGTGTTCCATACTCGTTTATCAAGTCATGAAGTGTTTCAACAAGTTCAACCAACTCCACTCCAGCTTGCTTTTCGTACAAAGACTTGAGCTCTTTAATCATATCAAGAGGAAAATAATTTTCGAATTGCTTTTGAAGTTCAGGAACCATCCTTCCTAACATCAAACAAGCAACCTCATTATGTCTATCGTACTGAGCAGCATATGCAGCCAACTCTCTGGTTCTAGCATTAGCTCCCAGAACAACGGGTATCTGCTCTTCAAGGACTTGATATTTCTTCTCCGCTCTTAGAACTATTCTTAGCTTGACGAAATCAGTTATTGAAGTTTGGTCCAGAAAGTTTTTCCTTTCTAGCATCGACCTAAAAGCCGATTGGTGTATGTTTTGAGAAGGATTTGTTGTTGTCATCTCTAAAACAGACAAAAGTTCAATTATCGGTATTTTCGATAATAACTCCTTAAGAAATGTAATTTACCCTTGTTAAATTCATTTAACAATTAATTTCTTTAAGGCTAGGATCCAATTGACATACAATCATTTCATCTGTTGATCAGCTAGAAATGACGGTACTCAAAAGGTAATCGACGATCAATAATTGCATTCATGCAATTCCTAGAGTTATGGGACTTACAACAACACTTTAAAGGGATGTTAAGTGTTTTGTAAACATGTATTGTCCCATCTTATGCCACGGGTCAAGGATTTCACCTCTTAACTCGTTTTAAGTCGCCCAATTAAGAACATGTAAAATAGTCCACCACCGGTCTCACGGTGGAGTGGTAATTTACCTTGAAGAGATACAATTCGCCTACGGTCTCACGTAGGAGCGAAAAGCACTGGCAAGTGTTCTAATCAAAGTGGGTGGCAATGACTTAACTTTAAATGGGTAATGCATTTGATGTGAATCAAAAGTTTATGTATGAAGACTCATGTAAATTTTCATAACATAATGTTTAATAAAATCATTTTTATAGTCTTAACAACACAAGAGAGCTCGGTAGCTCCATTTAAACGCACAAAGAAGCGCAAGAGCAAAGGTTTGCGATGAACGCAATTAAAAACCCGCCCTTTTAGGAGGCTAGCGCACTCCGACTTATACCTCTCTTAGAGTTTGTTCAAATGGGTGAGCCGGTGTATCTCAAGGTTGTAAGACTCCAATTTTATTAAAGAAATCTCTATTTCGGTAGTTCTTAGTCAAGTTTATATTTTTCTCCAAAACAATTTTTGCATTACCTTTATACCTCTTTATAAACAAGCAAAAATTAATAAACTTACTAATTACCGAACTAATTTAATCATGTAACAAGTTAAGGTAGGCCACCTAAACATGGTAACTATGGTTCATGCTCGGCTCCCCCTTCCGAAGAAGAGGACCACATACATCAAGTTGCCTTGATTGCGTAAGCCTTTAAACAATTTAATTAACAAGCAATAACACATAAACATGCTGACTGGAAATTTCCAGTAGCTTCACGACCTGTTTATCCCTGTTTCTGGTCAGATTCAGCTTTCGACCAGAACTACAAAGTTGTAGCCCTATGAGTCTACTATCTACTGTCCAAAACTGAGCTTCTAACTCATTACATATTAAAAGATATGAATTGTTTAGTGAACTGTCGCAAAGCAGAAAAATCACACGAAAAATTCACATAGTCACACAATTATCTAATAATTAACCCTAATTATTGGATCATCATGCTTTGCTAAATATATCTCTATATATCAATAATAATCACAAGTAATTTTGCATGAATTCCTTGTGATTTTACTTTTATTTAACAACTTTAAATAAACAAGATACACAAAACATGCAATTTATACAAATAAATCAAGTCAATTCACAAACTCAAAACTTGCCATGAGGGTTTCAATCATCCATTGAATTAGTTTAAGTTTAATTAAACAAAAAACCCTTATTTTTATTTAATTTAATCCGATTTTCAATTAAAAAATAAGAAAACCCTTTTAATTATTTAACAATTAATTAAAAATCAACCAACCCTTAACCCCCTTCAAGTTTTGATCTTTGTAATTAATAGATCACATATGTGGCTCGTGATACCACTGTTTGAATATGAGCACATAAACATGTAACAATTCACGAGTAAGCGCAACGGAAGAATCGAATATGCAATCACATTAATTAACAAAGAAAGGAATTGAAACGTGTACCTTATGCAAAGCTTCCAATATAATTAATAATAATAAGATTATTATTATTATAGGGTTTAAAGTAAAACCCCTCTACAATCGCACACTAGACACCCCTATACCGTATGCTAGTACCCCGATCACGATCAACAAACCCCTTTGTATATTACCCTTCATTCGAAACCCTTTTGTAATCGAAAACCAATGTTGCCGTAAACCAAATACCTTAATTAATGCTATAAGCATTAATTACATGTGTTACCATATGGTTATTCGAAAGATACAAAACCAAAACCCTTGGTTCGGCAAGGAGGAAAAGAGGAGAATTTCTTATGTGTTAATTGTATAAACCCTTTGAAATAAGCCCTTTATATATAGGGATATAATTAGGGTTTATTTACTTGATGACCAAGTTTAATCAAGGCCTTAAAGCCTCTCAAAAAACCGGCCCCCTTTAGGTAATTAGGGTCCAACTCTAATTTCCTAATTTCACATTTAATCCTCTTTTTAATTAATTAAATACAATTAACCCTTTAATTTAGTTTAATTAATCATTTCGTGATCAAATTAATTAATATATTACTTTAATATACTAATTAATAATATAGAGTTACCGTGTCATTTCGTGTGACCCCGTAGGCTTAAATTATTTCCGGACATGCGTTTATTATAACGTGATCATATACGATAACTCTAACAATCTCAAATTCTAATCTGCTTCGTGGTAACTTCTGCGAGTTTTTTTCTAGACTTTCTAATGAAATATTGCCGTTCGGAAAAAGAAAAGAAAAAAACACCACATTGTAGATTGGGTTACATAATTGGGCCAACTCTTATTATTCATTTGTTCCACAAGAATGTCAGATCAGGTTCCACTATGTGGGTTGTAACATCATGCACGGACCTATTTAACCCATTTGTTCAACTTTTTATTATACCGAACTGAACATATAAATTTCCGTACCTGAGTACGTGACTCTCTTTTCTTATGTGAACAACTACTTAACTCATTTGATATCTTATTATAATAAACAAATCTGACTCATTTAAATAATAATAACAATTTTATAGGTAATGGTACCTGTGCGGCTGTGCTCGAAAGTCAAAAATGATATAACCAAGCAAAAATAATAACATACATTCACACCCACACACACACACACATACACACACACACATATATATATATAATATAGGGTAAGGTTCATGTGAGAACTTTTCACGTATGAACATAGATAATATTAAGTATAACCTGATCCATTCATATGTGAACCAATTTGTTCACATATACATTCACATATGAACATCAAGTTATAATTTAGAGGTTCTCATGGTTCTTCCAATTCAAATGGTTATCACTTAAACCTTTTCCTATACATATATATACTAGCATGGTACCCGCGCAATGCGGCGGTGGTGGTGGGGACGACAGTCTAGTGGTGTCAGTGACGGTATTATTGGTAGTGGCGGTGTCAAGTAGTTGAAGTTGATGTAAAGGTGATAGTGGAATATTTTAGAAGATAAAGGCTTAAAGTATTAATTATTAAAATAAGGGTTTAGAGTGTAAATTAATTCATTAAGGGCAAATTTGATAATTTATAAAAACTTTTTCCATAGTGGGTATTTATTAAGGTAATTTAGTACTTTTGCATCTAACCATTTTCTAACACTTTCTAAAAATAGGGGGTTGATAATTATTATAAAGGAGTATAGATAGATATAGAAATATAATTTATCTATACTCCCTTATAAAACAAACTCAACCCCCCTCTCTTAAATTTAAGAATCTGATATGTCTAATTTACCCTCCATCTTAATACATCCTTATTTCTATTTATAGACTGTGACTAAAATGCCCTTAAAAAAATTCAACCTCTATTTTTCCCTCACGTAGAAACAAATAAAAAAAAACCTAATTCACAATTCGTCCCTTCCTCCCCCCTTTCACATCCCACCGCAAAAATTTATCACATCACTGACCGCAATGAAATTATTTTTATGTTGATAACCACACCGTCACCGCCTCACTGGCGCTGCATTGTGCGTGCACCAATCTAGTAAACTTAAAGTAAAACTAGCATTGTACCCGCGCGATGCAGCGACGGTTTGGTGGTGACAGCGATTGGCGGTGGTGACGGCGGCTGTGGTGGTGGTGGGTGTAAGTAATTGATGTAAATGTGTAATTGTTGTAAAGGAGTAGTGGAGATATTTTAGAAGATAAAGGATTAATGGTGTAAATTAATTTTTAAGGATAAAATGGTAATTTTATATCTATTCTTAAGAGATGAAGTGTAATAATTATTATAAGATAGTATAGATATCTTATTAGAAGATCACTAAAAGTAAAAAGACAAAATGATTTAATGATGTTTTGGTTTCACATTTAACCATTTTGGAGCACTTTTTCCTTAATTAAGTTTTAACAATGAAATTTGACGTCGGGCGTTGCCCGGGATCGACGTTGTGTCATGCAAATATACATACAACATTATCTAAAAGCTTGGACACTTAAGTTTGTATCAAAAAAGTTAGACTAAAGTTAAAAAACTCAAAAGTTGAGTGGTAAAAATAAGAAACCTTAAAATGGTAAAAGTTAGAAGCCTTAAAATAAGAGATAGAAAGTAAAAAAAAAAAAGATTTTATGATTAAAGTTAAAACCCAAAGTTAATTGATAAAATTTAAAAATTTAAAAGTAAATTAAGTTGTATACAAAAAGTTAGACTAAAGTTAAAAAACCCAAAAGTTGAATGGTAAAAATAAGAAACTTTAAAATGGTAAAAGTTAAAAGCCTTAAAATAAGATATAGAAAGTAAAAAAAAAAAAGATTTAAAAATTAAAAAAAAACCCGGAAAAGACTAAAGTTAAAAAACCAAAAGTTAAGTTGTAAATTTTTTTTTAAAAAAAGTATACAATCGTAAAAAAAAAAAGGAAAAAGACAAAATAGTAAATAAGACAAAATAGCTGACGCCATGATGTATCATGACGTCACACCGGGTACTGTAGCTTTTTGCTACTTTAATTGTTATATATAATAATATGTAAAACAAGAGGGGGTTGATATGATGACAGTCAAGTCGAAAGTGATAAAAATCTCATGTCCTGATTTGGTTTCTATATGGTTTTTGTATAACTTTTCGAAATTACATGATTATAATAAGATACTCCGTATTAAGTTATACAGAGTAGTAAACATATATTTATTTATTTTTACCAGTTTTACCATTTAGAATGAAAGATAAAAGGTACACTAAAAGTACACTAAACAACATTTATACTGTATTAATGATAAACAGTAAAAGGGAAGGTTTTTGCTTCATATTCTTTGTAACTGCCTACAAGCAAAGTCCGTTGAAATGATTAATTCAGACTTCTAATAAAGCTGAAAAGGTAAAGCAATTTGATTGTTTGGTAATTGGTAGTCATATTTCCACACTTGCACTTTTTAAAGGATTTGTTAGCAACAAGAGTCAAGCCATACGTGCCATACGGGCAAGGTAAATTAACATCATACAAAGGCCAAAAATCGATACCATATTCCCATATTCTTAAGCTTTAATATCGAAAGTAATTCGTACACCGTGTTTTTTGATTTGTACATCATCAAATTGTTAGTATAAGTGTTTATAAACACTATATATGATATTAGACCGGCCGATTTAAAAACCTGACTCGAATTGTACACTTTTAAAAGTATGGATGTTACCATCGAGT
>CM067174.1:33877574-33898787 GCA_034093135.1 Erigeron breviscapus
CCTCTAAAACAGTTCTATACTTCCACATGTCTTACAGCTCAATCTTACTACCTTTTGCTGACTAGTTAAGCACTTATATAAGGTTTGTATAGCAATCAGAACTACTAGCTACTAGCAAGGCATTTGTTATTTCAAGGTGTGTGTACTTGTGAGTCACTACTTAGATATACTCCTACACTACAGTCATGCTCGCTAGCTAGACACTAAAGCAGTCATACGATATTATCATCTTTAATAGTTGAGACAGCGGTGACAGGTCGGTGATTCCTCACGCGCAGAGCGACATAACTCAACTAAAAGTTCACATCAAGACAGCGGTGACAGGTCGGTGGTTCCCCACGCGCAGAGCGACATAACTTGATGCGTTATTTAGATTTTACTCGTTAATAGTTCTTTGAACTTTGTTTAATCTACTGATTGTCTTTCTTAAGATACTACATTATTCATGCAATAGACATTTATCAGAGACCCCAGATGACTCATAATCCTACTCCGCATGCAACTAGTTCACATTAAATAGTGTAATAATTAAGGCGAACCATACATCTAAACTAGTTCCTACACAGGCACGTATAATTAAGTCCAATTAATATACCTACTAATAACTAGAAAGCTCTAATTGCTAGGCATATTAAAGTCCGGTTAAGTGTGCTATGGCAAACGTAATCGCATACAGTTTCAGTCTAAGCTCTAATCCAGTTGGAAGCATGAACAGCCACAAGTCTATAGTTAAGCTAACAATTCTAACTAACCGTTCATCTACCAAAGCTAATATTGCTTAGTTATCGTCATCTTTTGTCTACTTGCAAAGGTTATATTCTCAAAACAGTTTTCAGACACCAAAAACTTTTAATTTGCATGAAATAAGTAGTAGAAAACTTGTTCAAAATCAAGCAATTAGACCAAGGGTTTTTCCTATTCCATACCCCCACACTTAAATTGTACAACGTCCTCGTTGTACTAGACATATAAACCAAGGGAAATAGGAAAAACACGTAAAAATAAAGAGTAACAGGAATAACAAAACTTCCCGGGCCTAAAATTGCATGATAGTTGTTGAAGATGGCATTTGCGGAGCGACTTGAACATGATGAGCTTCAAAAACTTCAATCGTCTCCATTTGATGGCGATCCATTGATGCGTCTCCATCTTCTTTTCTTTTTGCTATTTTCTGATTTTTTGATTTTTTGGATTTTTGGGTCTTTCTGATTTTTTTGGATTTTTGGCGATCTGGTGCGCAGAACGAAGCTGATAGCGGCGCTGGACAGGTGGGTAGCGGCGCTGGTGAGTACCCAGCGGCGCTGGTGATGTGGGTAGCGGCGCTGGATGAGCCTTTCTGGGCTTGGAGCGGCGCTGGTGGTCAACAGCGGCGCTGGAGGTGGTGGTAGCGGCGCTGGGGTGCCCTGATGCACTCCCAGCGGCGCTGGAGATCCTCTAGCGGCGCTGGTGACTCCAGTACTTGTCCCGATGTCTGATTTCTTCAGCGATTTGATGCTCAAACTTCCCCACACTTAGCTTTTGGCCAAGTGCATGGTTTCCTTCAGACTACAAAGCAATATACTCCTGCACACTTCAATCAAAATATAAAAATGGAAAATAACAAGCTAAAACATAAAAATAAAAATAAAAACGAAATACGATTGCAACAAGTTACTTGTTTCCCTGATCCATTGAAAGCTTGCATTTGTGATACTCAAAACATACTTCATAAAATATCACAATGATAATATTCAAAACAATCACTTAGTTGCAATTAGTCACATATTCCTAAAAATGAAAAATAAAAATAAAAATAAAAATAAAAATACGGCTTGGGTTGCCTCCCAAGAAGCGCTAAGTTTAACGAGTCTTCATCCAGACTCGGCCTAGGAACTAGGTTGAGGAGTACGGGTTAGGCCTAGGGCCGGTACCCGTGGGGTTATATCGAATGAAAATGTCCGACTTATCTTCTAAATACGATTCGATATTCATTCTTTCTCCTTGTCCTTGGCAAAGCTTATACTTACTATCAAAATCATAGGGATTACTTTCACTTATATCCTTTTTAGTAAATTTTAATATGTTAATCCCTGATTGTAATATCAACTCTCCTAGCTCGGCATTTATATCAGCACATGCGGTCTTCAAAAAGGGTTGACCTAAAATCACATTGTTCCTAGTGACTGCATTTTCTTTTACCATAAAGAACTCTGTCGAGAATTTCAGTCCGTCAATGTTAATTACTACATCCTTCACAAATCCTCGAACTCTAACCTTCACGTTCCTAAAAAGGTAGACCATCTTATCTTCCCATTCTACTTTCCCTAACTCCTTACTAGCATATCTTGTCTGATAATCTAAGGGAAGTATGTTCATTGCTGCTCTAGCATCTATGAATGCCCTACATCCTAAATTTCCTCGGATTCTACTTCTAATTTTAAAGATTGTAGGGTCTCCTAGGGCAGTGGTTAAAAGATAAGGGTTATACTTTGTTGAGGTTTGTTCCTTAATATCGTTCCATCCTATGTTGTCTAAGACCTTGTTTGCCTCAACTAGCATTTTGTCACCTTCCTCTATGCTTTTCTCAGTTTTTTCTAGAATATTCTCTAACTTCTCAACTTTGGTCTGCCTATGCAAATCACTTAAACCTTTCTCATATCTAGTCTTTATATCTAAGCCTCGACCATACCAAAAATGACTTAAATCTTTAAGGCAATGATAGGCATCTAGGGGTTCCTTACGACACTTATTCCCAATATTACAGCACATTTCATCAAACTCGACATCCCTAGAGTCTATAACAGGCAATTTGACTCTAACTTGACCATTTGACAAAGACATTTCACGTTTAAGGACATGGATGATAGCATCCGCAGCATGCAAAAATGGTCGTCCTAAGATTAAGGGTGTCACTACTTCACTTACCGAATCAAGCACAATAAACTCAGTCCAAAATTCTAAATCCTTAACCCTGACATGGGCTCGTTCGACAATCCCCTTGGGTTGTCGGTAAGTCTGATCGGCTAACCGAATGCTCATGTTAGCGGGTTTTAGCAAACAAAGGGTAAGTTTCTCATAAATCACAGTAGGCATAACATTAATACTTGACCCTAAATCAGCTAATGCACTCGAAAAATATTCATTATTAATGGTGCAAGGGATAAGAAAACTTCCTGGATCTTCAAATGCTTGCGGTAGCTGTGTCCCGTCATCCGGTGTGTCGGGATTCTGAACTTCTTCACTACTGTCCGAGTCTTCTCCCTCCTTGATTTTGCATTTGGAACTGAACTGAGCCTCGACGTCTCCTTCCGAAAACAAGTTTTCGTGCGAAACTGGTCTGACAGACTCTGGAGCGGTGCTGGTTGAGTCTGAGCGGCTCTGGATTGCAACCTGGGGGCTACCAGCAGCGCTGGTTTGCACCTGGAGGGTCATCAGCGGCGCTGGCAAGTGGCCAGCGGCGCTGGGTGTCACCTGGAGGGCTTCCAGCGGCGCTGGGGAGAATACCCAGCGGCGCTGGTGGCTCCTGGACAGATTCCAGAATTGCGTCTTCGTCCGTTTCGCCTTCATTTTGCTCCCGTTTGACTTGTACTAGATTTGAAACTTCACAAGAATCCTTATAAACCTCAGTAGAATCATTACCTTCGGTGAACACGGCGTTCACATTCTCATTTCGTCCGATTGGTGGTTGGTACTTTTGACTCGTGCTAGGGTTTCCTTAAGGGTTCGGCTTAAGATTAGCTTGTGCATTGCTTGCAAGAAGTCCATTTTCCTTCTTAGTACTCTGTTCCATCATCTTCTCCAGCTTCTTTTCCAAACTTTTAATGGCGGATTGTTGATCTCTTACCACGATATCCACTTTATGATCAAGATTTGCAACCTTCTCATTCAAAAACCTTGTATACTTGTCCAAGGAATCATGCCTCTTGTCATTCATGTCCATGTACCTCTCCATCATGTGGGTAAGCTTGGCAATCGGATCCTCCTTGACTTCATTCTCCACTTTTGGTTGCTCGGGTTGACCATTGTTTCTTTGCCACATATTTTGAAAAGAACCAAAGTTATTTCTAGCATAACTAGAATTAAAGTTAGAATTACCTGGGTTTCTTTGAATAGTCCTCGTTGAAAGCTTCCTCGGTATTGGTTCTGAACATAATTGACTTGCTCGGTAGCCTCCTCTTCGCAATCCTCGGTATAGTGCATTCCTCCGCAATTGTTGCACCCGTGTGCAATCACTTTGAGGTCTTTGTCCATAATGTCCAACCTATCTTCAAAAGTAGAAAAACGGTTAGATAAAGCTTTAAGTTCATGAATTACCTCATTGTCGGAGTTGCTTTCAATGCTAGCCACGGTCCTTCTTGATCTTCCTTCTCGTTCCTTATCACCCATATCTCGAGCTAAGCTAGCTTGCACCATATCCTCCATCATCTTGTACGCTGCATTGGTAGTCTTGTACAAAAAGTTACCACCTCCGGCTAGGTCTAAATCCTTTTGGGAACTCTTGGTTAAACCATAGAAAAAGATTTCCATGATCTCGTCCTTGCTAAGTCCATTCCCGTGACAGTTTCTGATCAATTCCCTAAGCCTTTTCCATGCATCAACTAGTGATTCTCCTTCGTCTTGCTTGAAAGCCTTGATGTCTCGAAGCATTTTCCTAGCTAAACTCGGGGGAAAGAATCGCGAGACAAACTGTTTGCGAAGTTGATTCCATGTAGTGATGGTACCTTCATCGAGCTCATCAAACCAAGCACGTGCCTCTCCGTGAGAGACGACAGAAATAAGCTAAGTTGCACATCGTCATCGGTGACGCCTCCACCATATTTGAACATTTTACACAAACTGGTGAACTTGCTTACATGCTTATGGGGGTCGGATTTGGCTCGGCCGTCATATTGGTTGTCCTGGATTAACTTAAGGTGGTGTCCTTTGACTGAAAACGAATCTCCTAAGTTGGGTAAGACTATGGCCGATCCCGGTGTCGGTGCTACGACCCTCGTCCTTTCCATCATCGGTCGGTCGAACTCGTCAATGACGCCTCTAGGTGAGTTTGGTTGAGACATAGTGTCGGTTGATCCTACGGGGTCTTCTAAGTTGAAAAGGTGAGCTAAATTACCTACGGGTGTGGAGTTGGATCTGTAGAGTCTTCTCCTACGTCTGAGTCTGCTTAGGCTTGTGGATACATGTAACGCCCCTAACTTACAAAACGTACAAAATGGAACTTACAGACAAAAGGGGCGTTAATCTTATTCAAAAGTCAAACCAAAGTCAAATTGACAAGGTATTCAAAGTACTAATTCTTCAATTAACTCTAAAGCAAAGGGGTGCTAAGTCCACTTCATTCTACTCTCTTTTCTCGATCCCAAAGCCCTTCTGATAACCTGCCGTATAAGAAAGAAAAAGGAATACGGCTGAGCAAAAAGCTCAGTGACGGATATGACAAAAGCAGAAATATTATATGAAAAGCAGAGACGTATTTCAAAGACAAACTTATTTCAAAACAAACTTATTTTTCGAATCAAAATACAAATAGGTATAATCTTATACTTAACAAATATCTTATATTTAACAAATCTTATACTTAACAAATCCAATTCCATAAAATAATGCACACAAGAGCCAAAACTTATAACTTATCTGAAGGGTCCTAGTGAATTCATAGGGTAGCTACTCCACTAATCATTCACTAATGGTGCCAAACGTTTCGTATGACACTACGATAAACGTCCACCGTCAAACTTACCAACTAATGCCTAGGATCGATCCATTCGCCCCCTATCAAAATATAATATAACCACTCGGTGGTCATAAAGGAGACGCCGTAGATTAATCAAATACACTGCTACGGGCAGTGCCACGTCATCCGTGTCACAATAACGCGCCCATGGGACCTCCATGGATAGGTACTCTCTTATATGCATATCTTAAGAAACCGTTTTGACCAAATTATATACTTAAATATATCAAATATGTTTCCATATGACAAAATTTGTTTTCGGACAATTAAACAATAATTATATATATTTTGAGACATTTTAAATATAGACTTAAAATCACATCTCCATAAACCCAATTTTCATAATATGATTATCTCAAATTTCGGGGCCAATACTCGAGGGACATATATGAGTGTACAAATTTGGAAAACACTTGTACGAATCACCGCATCAAATGTAACCCAAACGTACCTCTTTCTGGACTATTTTCAAATCAGGTTTCTAGAGATAGTTTTGACACAATTATAAATAATCTTATACAAAGGCTGACAAACAAATAATATTTCAAAGAATATATAGATATTAACATAATTAATACATCATTCAAACATAGTTTTGAGAAGAAAGATTTTTAGCGGAATATGAACAAATATTTCAAATGAAACATACTAAGGAATGCTGAAATAATTTAAGGAATTCAAATGGCAGTTTTAATATAATTATATATATATATAACAAACAAAGTTTTGAGAGGAAGAATTGTACCGAAAAGCTCCTAATAACCTCTAGAATATCCGTACCTTATTGCCGATCATAACGAATTCAAAATGCAAGATCCCCCAACGAAACGCGATCACCTGCTCAACTTTGAGTTCCTACTCCATTAAAGTATTAATTTTGTGAATTTTTTTTGTATGGATATTACAATCTTACCTCCTTAAAAAAATTCGTCCTCGAATTTAATTATACGAATAATACTAGGATTAGACTGTCATGCTTTATATATAATTTGAAACAAAGAATTTTATTTATTATTTGTTTATCAAAATTTAGGGTATTAATTCTTCCCCTTAACAAATAGAAAGTCAATCAACCTCTCCAACGAATTTTGACCATAAATCGGTATTAAATAGATATCGCATTTAATCCATCTATTTAAAAGTTAGATTTTCAAATTTTCAAATTTCAAAATTCGAATTCACCTTTCCCCCTCTTTCCATTTCGACTGTTAGTAAGGCTCATTGAGTCTATATAAATGACACCACAACACACATCTCTTCATACAATTTCTGCTTATCATTCTCTCTTGTCTTAAAAATCTAACCAAACTCTTATCCAAAAATGTTGAACCCATTTATGACTATGATTTACATAATCATTTTTGCTTGGTTGTTTCTGGTGGCTCAACTTCCATGGGACGAAGCTTATCCATGGTTGATCTTATTTGCCCTCGGTGTGGTTCCTCTACTGTTTGTGGCCACCTGGGTTTCTTTGTATGGTTTTTAATTATGTTGTAGTTCTAATTGTTGTATTTCCGTTTCAAATAATGTAACGAGTTTTACTCGTATTGTACCAATAATGAAATACAACTTTTCTTATTTTTTTTAGCGTAATAAAAATTTTAAATGTCTTATCACTGTAGCAAATATTTACATCTTACTGTAGTTTCTGGACACCTATCCATGCTTCTAGATCATTGTAACAATAATTACAGATTACTGTAGTTTACGGACACCTGTCCGTTCTTCCAGGTCACGCTTGCTTTTTATCCTCTATATAATAACGCGTTTTGTTAAGGAGAATGCACACCAAATCTTCTTTCTCTATCTCTTTTATTTGCTTAGTTCTTCTTTTAGAAATTTTGTTGTAAGCTATTCCGCTCACAACTCTCCAGTTCCCCGATCTTCTCTGGTAAGCTATCTTTTGTTCTTTTACTCATCTTAATTTATATACTGTCTATTTATATGTTTATATAAAACATTTATCTTTTAATTCATGTTCGCTTAATTAACGATATTGTTACACCAAAATTAATATTGTTAATTTATCACAAGAAAATGAAAAATTCTGGCGCCTCATCTAGCGACCCAAAAGGCAAAAGACCAATGACACAAGACGAACTCGAAAATCTTGAAAAATTGGCTATAGAAAATAATAGGGTCAAAAGAATCAAACTGGAGGCCGAGCTTAGAGGTGTCTCTTATGAAAACTGTAAAGTAATCGTGGACATAGAGGAAGCCGAACTTGTTGAGAAACAAGCGAAGCAAGAAACTGAAGATGAAATGTTGGCCAAAGTTTTATCTGAAATCTTAGAGGAAGAACAATCCAACATTGTTAATCGTCAAATAAAAGATGATGAAGCGTTCGCAAAATTTGTAGCTCAGCAAGAACAAGATGAGCCACCAAAAATGGAGAAATCCATTTTTGCTATGTCATCTGAAGATGAAGATGAAGAAGATCTCAATGTTCAACCTCTTAGGAAAAGAAAGAGAGATGCTGCCGGAGGGAGCAACATGCCGGAATCGAGTTCTGACGAAACTTCCAACTCTTGAATCCAAAAATATTTGTATAAATTATTCGGAATATGTCAAAATCATAAATAATTATGTTTTTCTTCAATAAAAATCTCGAGTTGTTCTGAATGTCTCTTTTAAACATAATATCATATTTGCAATTGTTCATTTAGTATTTGACGTATAAGTTATCTGACTAATCTTTATTCCAGGTAAAAGATATTCAAGGCAATTATGGACGCATTTCAAAATCCAATGATCGAAACTAACGAATGGGATAGAACGTTTGATGACTTTTGCCAAGAATGGCTTCTTCATAACACAACTCCGTCATCACAACAAAATTTTCTTCATGAAAATGTCAGTGCATCGTTTTCAAATCCTATTGATGTCATTCATCATGGGGCCTCAACTTCTAACCTAATAGAACCTTTTAATCAAAACTTATTTCTGAATACACCAGAACCAACATTCCAATTAGAATCAACATTCCAACCAGAACCATCGTTCCAATCAAAACCCTTTGAGGAAGGTAACAAAGATAAAGGTAAACAACCAATGTCAGACCCTAATATACAATTCGAAAATCCTGTCAGCGAAGAACATCATTGGGCCTCTACTTCGAAAGTAGTGGAGTTGATTGATACAAAAACAGATAGCGGCCCAGAGTTTGAGAAGCATGTAGAAGAATCATGGGCTTATATTAGCAAACTTTATAGCCGTAAGAAAAAGTCCGCAGAAGCATCGTCCTCGACAGCCCAAAGAAATGTAAGGTCGAAAAGGTCTTACCAGTTTAGGAAACCTAATACTACTTTGAAAGTATTTGGAGAAGAAATGGACATATCAGAGATGCCAACACCGATATGCACATGCACAGGGACACCTAGGACCTGTCGTGGGTGGAGTAAAGAGGGATGGACCTCCACTTGTTGTACAGCTTTTCTTTCCATGTATCCGTTGCCAACATATGTTGGGCCAAGTCGTATTGTAAGGTTGCCGGGAAGAAGAATGGGTCGTACCACATTCACAAAGGTCGTAGAGAATTTGTTGTTATCGGGTTACGATCTTGATTGTCCGATTGACTTGAAGGATCATTGGGTTAAACTTGGGACTAACAAGTATGCGGTAAATAGATAAGTATGTAAATTTCAAAATTTACCTATTTACTGCTATGCTATGAAATAGAATTTTATCATAGCATTTATTGTTGTTTTCAGACTTCAACTATTACTAGTCTTATTTGTCACTTATGCTTTTACTTTATTGACTTGCGTATCCAGATCTTATTTTTCGCATGTCTTCTTTACTTTATTGTTGATGAGTTATTCTTTGTCGGCCATTTGAAAATTTAGCCATTTGACGTCATTGCTTACGTCATAACACACTGATTACTTTCAATGCTTAAGAATATAATACTTATTTTGATTATCACCAACACAATCACTTTCCACACCAGTCAATACAAGTATAGCCACAAACACACTCGTGTCCAGATACATTTGCAATTATGTTCCGGACCATAATTGTAACTGTATCTTTTCACATGCATGTACGTTACACCACTTGTATATTACTGATTGTACCTCCTCAAATACATATATGAGGAAATAATCCTAACCCAAAGTCTACCCAAATCTCACAGGCCATAACTTAGGTTTAAGTTTCTACAGGAAGGAGCCTATGCTCTGATACCATTCTGTAACACCCCTAACTTACAAAACGTACAAAATGGAACTTACAGACAAAAGGGGCGTTAATCTTATTCAAAAGTCAAACCAAAGTCAAATTGACAAGGTATTCAAAGTACTAATTCTTCAATTAACTCTAAAGCAAAGGGGTGCTAAGTCCACTTCATTCTACTCTCTTTTCTCGATCCCAAAGCCCTTCTGATAACCTGCCGTATAAGAAAGAAAAAGGAATACGGCTGAGCAAAAAGCTCAGTGACGGATATGACAAAAGCAGAAATATTATATGAAAAGCAGAGACGTATTTCAAAGACAAACTTATTTCAAAACAAACTTATTTTTCGAATCAAAATACAAATAGGTATAATCTTATACTTAACAAATATCTTATATTTAACAAATCTTATACTTAACAAATCCAATTCCATAAAATAATGCACACAAGAGCCAAAACTTATAACTTATCTGAAGGGTCCTAGTGAATTCATAGGGTAGCTACTCCACTAATCATTCACTAATGGTGCCAAACGTTTCGTATGACACTACGATAAACGTCCACCGTCAAACTTACCAACTAATGCCTAGGATCGATCCATTCGCCCCCTATCAAAATATAATATAACCACTCGGTGGTCATAAAGGAGACGCCGTAGATTAATCAAATACACTGCTACGGGCAGTGCCACGTCATCCGTGTCACAATAACGCGCCCATGGGACCTCCATGGATAGGTACTCTCTTATATGCATATCTTAAGAAACCGTTTTGACCAAATTATATACTTAAATATATCAAATATGTTTCCATATGACAAAATTAGTTTTCGGACAATTAAACAATAATTATATATATTTTGAGACATTTTAAATATAGACTTAAAATCACATCTCCATAAACCCAATTTTCATAATATGATTATCTCAAATTTCGGGGCCAATACTCGAGGGACATATATGAGTGTACAAATTTGGGAAACACTTGTACGAATCACCGCATCAAATGTAACCCAAACGTACCTCTTTCTGGACTATTTTCAAATCAGGTTTCTAGAGATAGTTTTGACACAATTATAAATAATCTTATACAAAGGCTGACAAACAAATAATATTTCAAAGAATATATAGATATTAACATAATTAATACATCATTCAAACATAGTTTTGAGAAGAAAGATTTTTAGCGGAATATGAACAAATATTTCAAATGAAACATACTAAGGAATGCTGAAATAATTTAAGGAATTCAAATGGCAGTTTTAATATAATTATATATATATATAACAAACAAAGTTTTGAGAGGAAGAATTGTACCGAAAAGCTCCTAATAACCTCTAGAATATCCGTACCTTATTGCCGATCATAACGAATTCAAAATGCAAGATCCCCCAACGAAACGCGATCACCTGCTCAACTTTGAGTTCCTACTCCATTAAAGTATTAATTTTGTGAATTTTTTTGTATGGATATTACAATATTTTAAATATAAACTTAAAACCACATCTCCATCACCTAATTCTCACAAATATATAATGGAGCCATCATGACTCATAATATGCGACTGTATTACTTTTTCGGAGCCAATAATCGAGGGACATATATGAGTGTACAAATTTGGGAAAACACTTGTACGAATCACCGCATCAAATGTAACCCAAACGTACCTCTTTCTGGACTATTTTCAAATCAGGTTTCTAGAGATAGTTTTGACACAATTATAAATAATCTTATACAAAGGCTGACAAACAAATAATATTTCAAAGAATATATAGATATTGACATAATTAATACATCATTCAAACATAGTTTTGAGAAGAAAGATTTTTAGCGGAATATGAACAAATATTTCAAATGAAACATACTAAGGAATGCTGAAATAATTTAAGGAATTCAAATGGCAGTTTTAATATAATTATATATATATAACAAACAAAGTTTTGAGAGGAAGAATTGTACCGAAAAGCTCCTAATAACCTCTAGAATATCCGTACCTTATTGCCGATCATAACGAATTCAAAATGCAAGATCCCCCAACGAAACGCGATCACCTGCTCAACTTTGAGTTCCTACTCCATTAAAGTATTAATTTTGTGAATTTTTTTGTATGGATATTACAATATTTTAAATATAAACTTAAAACCACATCTCCATCACCTAATTCTCACAAATATATAATGGAGCCATCATGACTCATAATATGCGACTGTATTACTTTTTCGGAGCCAATAATCGAGGGACATATATGAGTGTACAAATTTGGGAAAACACTTGTACGAATCACCGCATCAAATGTAACCCAAACGTACCTCTTTCTGGACTATTTTCAAATCAGGTTTCTAGAGATAGTTTTGACACAATTATAAATAATCTTATACAAAGGCTGACAAACAAATAATATTTCAAAGAATATATAGATATTGACATAATTAATACATCATTCAAACAAGTTTTGAGAAGAAAGATTTTTAGCACGTCTTAGAACCGTTCCCGATCTTAAACGCATCAACTACCTAAATAAGCTGCAAAACTCAAGAAAAAGATCAACGCACCAATATAAAAATGAAATGAAAACTAAATTAAACTACTTAAACTAAAAATGAAATGAAAATATTTATGGATTTTTTTGATTTTTAAAAGAAAATGAAAATACTAGCTAAATTAACTAAAAACCCTAATTTTGACCTAAACCTAATTTGACCTAATTTGACTTTTAACCTAAATGACTTGACCTAAGTACTGAAAAGTAACTACTTCGTGCCGAAACACAAAGCAGGATCGAATTACACTACTAAACTAAGAATGCGTCGCGTCCCCGGCAACGGCGCCAAAAAGCTTGATGTGCGTTTTTATTATTGATTCTAGCTTTTAAATTTATAATGTTGTACAAGTAATTATCTTAAAACATACACACTTACGAGCAGAGAACCCGGTCTGTGTAGTATAGTCTAGTGGTAAATTACAGGATCGTTCGCAGGGACGCTTGCACTACCTAATCTAATAATATGTGTAATTCTAGTTTGTTTTGGGGGTTTGTCACTAACTCCTAATAAACTACTACCTAACAGTAACTATCCGGTATTACCGGGGCAGACTGCGTCAGAAGACACAACGTAAAATATTGAAAAAGCAAATAACAGTAATTAAATTAAAATACTTGTTTGGCATCTCCGATCTCATGACACGACCAAATACTATTCTACCCGTTTGCTAGACTGTTGGAAACTTAATCACGGCTCAGATTCTCGTTAGATTCACTTTGCCTAAGTAACTAGTGCTGTCGCTAGACTCACACTACCCTATAAACAAATTCTCGTTAGATTCATTGTTTAAGCATTAATGACCTAAAGTTTGTGTTACTAGTTCATCTTTTAGTTACCCAGCTCTTAAGCCATGACCAGATAATAATTCTCTCCGGTGACCACAGTGCTCGGTTACAAGTCACTGGATCGCGTCTGACATTGTTAAGCTTCATGTTCAATTCATCCTAGTTACTATGGTTCTGGATCCCTCGGTTACAAGTGAATCACTTTTTACATCTAGTTATAGACCGACTAGTGTTTTCCATCCTACCATATTAGTCCTAGTGTATGATCATAGACAACCATCAGAATTAAACTAATATGTTCAGATATAGAACCTATAATATCATGAATTACTAATAAACATGGATCTACGATAAACAGTAAAACACACTCCAACAGATTTAACAAACAAAGTAAAACAATAAACGTCTACATGATCACATCGATCCAAACAAGTATTCAGCCTACTAGCCTGACATTATTAAAGGAATAACAAAGTCTGAAAAGATGAAAGACATTGTTCAATAAAAAGAAAGTAAATAAAAAGATAAGATCTAGACCAAGGATGAAGATCGGAAGGCGTTAGAAGCTCCAAAACCTTCTTGGAATCTGCAAATTCGATCTAGGGTTGATGTTGGGCGGCTAGGGCTGCTGAATCGGCTCTCTCTTAGGGTTTTGAGGGTTAGTTCGGCTTAAATAGTGATTTAAGTCGGTTTCTGATCTGGGCCGACCAGCGGCGCTGGTGGGCTCACCAGCGGCGCTGGTTCTGGGTTTTACTGGGCCAGCGGCGCTGGTTCTTCGGGAGCGGCGCTGGGTCTTCGCCAGCGGCGTTGGCATGGTTGCCAGCGTCGCTGGTGGCTGCTGTTTGTACTCGTACTTCTTCGTTAGGCTCCCGAATCACTTCCTTGTGTCTTGTAACTTCATAGGCTTCCTTCTTGAGTCACTTGATGTCATTTACCCTCTCTCGCATCTTCCGTGAACCTGCATAAACATACGATTCCATTAAGTACCAATAGTTCCGGAATATTAACTCATTTAAGCATATAAATGAAGCCTTTCGATAGGGGTTTTTATCACAAAATGGACGCTCATCATATACCCCCACACTTAAGTCTTTGCTTGTCCTCAAGCAAAATAGTCCAAGAAAAATAAAACAATGATGAGCGGACAGCTTAAGTGTTAAAGTATTCTACTATATTGAAATCATTTGAAAGAATAGTCATGCAAAACGATTTGAGAAAGCTTTAGACAAAATCAGTAAGCTATAGCTAGAGGCGAGATAATTGGTCAATCAAAACTAAAAGCTAACTTTTTACTCGTGTTAATACCTCTAAAACAGTTCTATACTTCCACATGTCTTACAGCTCAATCTTACTACCTTTTGCTGACTAGTTAAGCACTTATATAAGGTTTGTATAGCAATCAGAACTACTAGCTACTAGCAAGGCATTTGTTATTTCAAGGTGTGTGTACTTGTGAGTCACTACTTAGATATACTCCTACACTACAGTCATGCTCGCTAGCTAGACACTAAAGCAGTCATACGATATTATCATCTTTAATAGTTGAGACAGCGGTGATAGGTCGGTGATTCCTCACGCGTAGAGCGACATAACTCAACTAAAAGTTCACATCAAGACAGCAGTGACAGGTCGGTGGTTCCCCACGCGCAGAGCGACATAACTTGATGCGTTATTTAGATTTTACTCGTTAATAGTTCTTTGAACTTTGTTTAATCTACTGATGGTCTTTCTTAAGATACTACATTATTCATGCAATAGACATTTATCGGAGACCCCAGATGACTCATAATCCTACTCCTCATGCAACTAGTTCACATTAAATAGTGTAAGAATTAAGGCGAACCATACATCTAAACTAGTTCCTACACAAGCACATATAATTAAGTTCAATTTATATACCTACTAATAACTAGAAAGCTCTAATTGCTAGGCATATTAAAGTCCCATTAAGTGTACTATGGCAAACGTAATCGCATACAGTTTCAGTCTAAGCTCTAATCCAGTTGGAAGCATGAACAGCCACAAGTCTATAGTTAAGCTAACAATTCTAACTAACCGTTCATCTACCAAAGCTAATATTGCTTAGTTATCGTCATCTTTTGTCTACTTGCAAAGCTTATATTCTCAAAACAGTTTTCAGACACAAAAAACTTTTAATTTGCATGAAATAAGTAGTAGAAAACTTGTTCAAAATCAAGCAATTAGACCAAGGGTTTTTCCTATTCCATCCCCCCACACTTAAACTGTACAACGTCCTTGTTGTACTAGACATATAAACTAAGGGTAATAGGAAAAACACGTAAAAATAAAGAGTAACAGGATTAACGAAACTTCCCGGGCCTAAAATTGCATGATAGTTGTTGAAGATGGCATTTGTGGAGCGACTTGAACATGATGAGCTTCAAAAACTTCAATCGTCTCCATTTGATGGCGATCCATTGATGCGTCTCCATCTTCTTTTCTTTTTGGTATTTTCTGATTTTTTGATTTTTTTTTGGATTTTTGGGTTTTTCTGATTTTTTTGGATTTTTGGCGATCTGGTGCGTTGAACGGAGCTGGTAGCGGCGATGGACAGGTGGGTAGCGGCGCTGGTGAGTACCCAGTGGCACTGGTGATGTGGGTAGCGGCGCTGGATGAGCCTTTCTGGGCTTGGAGCGGCGCTGGTGGTCAACTAGCGGCGCTGGATCTGCACAGGTGCAGGTCCAGCGGCGCTGGAGGTGGTGGTAGCGGCGCTGGGGTGCCCTGATGCACTCCCAGCGGCGCTGGAGATCCTCTAGCGGCGCTGGTGACTCATGTACTTGTTACGATGTCTGATTTCTTCAGCGATTTGATGCTCGAACTCCCCCACACTTAGCTTTTGGCCAAGTGCATGGTTTCCTTCAGACTACAAAGCAATATACTCCTGCACACTTCAATCAAAATATAAAAATGGAAAATAACAAGCTAAAACATAAAAATAAAAATAAAAATGAAATACGATTGCAACAAGTTACTTGTTTCCTCAATCCATTGAAAGCTTGCATCTGTGTACTCAAAACATACTTCATAAAATATCACAATGATAATATTCAAAACAATCACTTAGTTGCAATTAGTCACATATTCCTAAAAATGAAAAATAAAAATAAAAATAAAAATACGGCTTGGGTTGCCTCCCAAGAAGCGCTAAGTTTAACGAGTCTTCAGCCAGACTCGGCCTAGGAACTAGGTTGAGGAATACGGGTTAGGCCTAGGGCCGGTACCCGTTGGTGATTTGATGTAAAGGTCGGATTTATCCCTAAGGTGTGACTCTATCCTTCTTTTCTTAAGTTCCCATGCATAGCTCCTAGTTTTGCATTTAGTTCCGAATGGGTTGGTCCTACTAATGTCCTCCTTAGTCAGAACTACTTGGTTGTATCCCATGGTTAGGGTTATCTTCTTTGCTTTCACATTGACCGATGAACCTACCAAAAGCAAGAATGGTTGACCTAAAATCACATGATCTCTAGTAATCGAATCATCTTCAACTATAAAGAAATCAGTGGGGATATCCAATCCCTCTATCCTAATCACTAGGTCTCTAATGGTTCCTTTGGTTAAGACCTTTACTCCTCCTACCAACCTGATTTCTAAATCTTCCCATCTAACTTTATCCTTGTACTTCTTCAAATTATTCTTGTAAATTCCTATGGGTAAGATGTTAGAAGTGGCTCTAATGTCTATGTAGGTGTTTTCAAAACAATTTGAGCGTATGTAGCAGGGAATTTGAAATATGCTAGGGTCACTATAAAACTTACCATTTGGTTCTCTAGCTATTATTTCATTTATCTTATCTCTTTCTAGGTTGGCTACACACTCTTCCCACTTAATGTTTACTAGGATATTCCTAATCCTATCTGCCATTTTTCTGCCATTTCTTAACTGTTCTTCTATTTTCTCTTTTAATTCTTTTAATTCCATAAAGCTTTCATGGCAAATCTTTCTTTTAAGTCTGGTTTCTAAGGTCTTTTCACTTACAGTTATCCCTACTTGTTCACTAGGGTTATGATCTTCATCCATTATCTCCATCCTAAGGCATTCTTCCTTAACCAGTTCATCCTCCCCTTCTAAGTCAGATACTCTAATCCTATTTTGACCATCAGATAATGATATCTCACGTTTAAGGACGTGGATGATAACATTCGCAGCATGCAGAAATGGTCTTCCTAAGATTAAGGGTGTCACTATTTCACTTACCGAATTAAGCACAACAAATTCACTCCAAAATTCTAAATCCTTAACCCTGACATGGACTCGTTCGACAATCCCCTTGGGTTGTCGGTAAGTCTGATCGGCTAACCGAATGCTCATGTTAGCGGGTTTTAGCAAACAAAGGGTAAGTTTCTCATAAATCACAGTAGGCATAACATTATACTTGACCCTAAATCAGCTAATGCACTCGAACAATATTCATTATTAATGGTGCAAGGGATAAGAAAACTTCCTGGATCTTCAAATGCTTGCGGTAGCTGTGTCCCGTCATCCGGTGTGTCGGGATTCTGAACTTCTTCACTTCTGTCCGAGTCTTCTCCCTCCTTGATTTTGCATTTGGAACTGAAATGGGCCTCGACGTCTCCTTCCGAAAACAAGTTTTCGTTCGAAACTGGTCTGACGGACTCTGGAGCGGCGCTGGATTGCAACCTGGGGGCTACCAGCGGCGCTGGAAGGGTCCCAGCGGTGCTGGTTTGCACCTGGAGGGTCCAGCGGCGCTGGTCACCTAGGGTCCAGCGGCGCTGGGTGTCACCTGGAGGGCTTCCAGCGGCGCTGGGGAGAATATCCAGCGGCGCTGGTGGCTCCTGGACAGATTCCAGAATTGTGTCTTCGTCCGTTTTGCCTTCATTTTGCTCCCGTTTGACCTGTACCAGATTTGACACTTCACAAGAATCCTTATAAACCTCAGTAGAATCATTACCTTCGGTGAACACGGCGTTCACATTCTCATTTCGTCCGATTGGTGGTTGGTACTTTTGACTCGTGCTAGGGTTTCCTTGAGGGTTCGGCTTAAGATTAGCTTGTGCATTGCTTGCAAGAAGGCCATTTTCCTTCTTAGTACTCTGGTCCATCATCTTTTCCAGCTTCTTTTCCAAACTTTTGATGGCGGATTGTTGATCTCTTACCACGATATCCACTTTATGATCAAGATTTGCAACCTTCTCATTCAAAAACCTTGTATACTTGTCCAAGGAATCATGCCTCTTGTCATTCATGTCCATGTACCTCTCCATCATGTGGGTAAGCTTGGCAATCAGATCCTCCTTGACTTCATTCTCCACTTTTGGTTGCTCGGGTTGACCATTGTTTCTTTGCCACCTATTTTGAAAAGAACCAAAGTTATTTCTAGCATAATTAGAATTAAAGTTAGAATTACCGGGGTTTCTTTGGAATAGTCCTCGTTGAAAGCTTCCTCGGTATTGGTTCTGAACATAATTGACTTGCTCGGTAGCCTCCTCTTCGCAATCCTCGGTATAGTGCATTCCTCCGCAATTATTGCACCGGTGTGCAATCACTTTGAGGTCTTTGTCCATAATGTCCAACCTATCTTCAAAAGTAGAAAAACGGTTAGATAAAGCTTTAAGTTCATGAATTACCTCATTGTCGGAGTTTCTTTCAATGCTAGCCACGGTCCTTCTTGATCTTCCTTCTCGTTCCTTATCACCTATATCTCGAGCTAAGCTAGCTTGCACCATATCCTCCATCATCTTGTACGCTGCATTGGTAGTCTTGTACAAAAAGTTACCACCTCCGGCTAGGTCTAAATCCTTTTGGGAACTCTTGGTTAAACCATAGAAAAAGATTTCCATGATCTCGTCCTTGCTAAGTCCATTCCCGTGACAGTTTCTGATCAATTCCCTAAGCCTTTTCCATGCATCAACTAGTGATTCTTCTTCGTCTTGCTTGAAAGCCTTGATGTCTCGAAGCATTTTCCTAGCTAAACTCGGGGGAAAGAATCGCGAGACAAATTTTTCGCGAAGTTGATTCCATGTAGTGATGGTACCTTCATCGAGCTCATCAAACCAAGCACGTGCCTCTCCCGTGAGAGACGACGAAAATAAGCTAAGTTGCACATCGTCATCGGTGACGCCTCCACCATATTTGAACATTTTACACAAACTGGTGAACTTGCTTACATGCTTATGGGGGTCGGATTTGGCTCGGCCGTCATATTGGTTGTCCTGGATTAACTTAAGGTGGTGTCCTTTGACTAAAAACGAATCTCCTAAGTTGGGTAAGACTATATCCGATCCCGGTGTCGGTGCTACGGCTCTCGTCCTTTCCATCATTGGTCGGTCGAACTCGTCAATGACGCCTCTGGGTGAGTTTGGTTGAGACATAGTGTCGGTTGATCCTACGGGGTCTTCTAAGTTGAAAAGGTGAGCTAAATTACCTACGGGTGTGGAGTTGGATCTGTAGAGTCTTCTCCTACGTCTGAGTCTGCTTAGGCTTGTGGATACACGTCTTAGAACCGTTCCCGATCTTAAACGCATCAACTACCTAAATAAGCTGCAAAACTCAAGAAAAAGATCAACGCACCAATATAAAAATGAAATGAAAACTAAATTAAACTACTTAAACTAAAAATGAAATGAAAATATTTATGGATTTTTTTGATTTTTAAAAGAAAATGAAAATACTAGCTAAATTAACTAAAAACCCTAATTTTGACCTAATGACCTAATTTGACCTAATTTGACTTTTAACCTAAATGACTTAACCTAAGTACTGAAAAGTAACTACTTCGTGCCGAAACACAAAGCAGGATCGAATTACACTACTAAACTAAGAATGCGTCGCGTCCCCGGCAGCGGCGCCAAAAAGCTGTGATGTGCGTTTTTATTATTGATTCTAGCTTTTAAATTTATAATGTTGTACAAGTAATTATTCTAAAACATACACACTTACGAGCAGAGAACCCGGTCAGTGTAGTATATTTTAGTGGTCAATTACAGGATCATTCGCAGGGACGCTTGCACTACCTAATCTAATAATATGTGTAATTCTAGTTTGTTTTGGTGGTTTGTCGCTAACTCCTAATAAACTACTACCTAACAGTAACTATCCGGTATTACCGGGGCAGACTGCGTCAGAAGACACAACGTAAAATATTGAAAAAGCAAATAACAGTAATTAAATTAAAATACTTGTTTGGCATCTCCGATCTCATGACACGACCAAATACTATTCTACCCGTTTGCTAGACTGCTGGAAACTTAATCACGGCTCAGATTCTCGTTAGATTCACTTTGCCTAAGTAACTAGTGCTGTCGCTAGACTCACACTACCCAATAAACAAATTCTCATTAGATTCATTGTTTAAGCATTAATGACCTAAAGTTTGTGTTACTAGTTCATCTTTTAGTTACCCGGCTCTTAAGCCATGACCAGATAATAATTCTCTCCGGTGACCACAGTGCTCGGTTACAAGTCACTGGATCGCGTCTGACATTGTTAAGCATCATGTTCAATTCATCCTAGTTACTATGGTTCTGGATCCCTCGGTTACAAGTGAATCACTTTTTACATCTAGTTATAGACCGACTAGTGTTTTCCATCCTACCATATTAGTCCTAGTGTATGATCATAGACAACCATCAGAATTAAACTAATATGTTCAGATATAGAACCTATAATATCATGAATTACTAATAAACATGGATCTACGATAAACAGTAAAACACACTCCAACAGATTTTAACAAACAAAGTAAAACAATAAACGTCTACATGATCACATCGATCCAAACAAGTATTCAGCCTACTAGCCTAACATTATTAAAGGAATAACAAAGTCTGAAAAGATGAAAGACATTGTTCAATAAAAAGAAAGTAAATAAAAAAGATAAGATCTAGACCAAGGATGAAGATCGGAAGGCGTTAGAAGCTCCAAAACCTTCTTGGAATCTGCAAATTCGATCTAGGGTTGATGCTGGGCGGCTAGGGCTGCTGAATCGGCTCTCTCTTAGGGTTTTGAGGGTTAGTTCGGCTTAAA
>CM067174.1:33899787-34134470 GCA_034093135.1 Erigeron breviscapus
GCAACGGAAAGACTTCTGGAAAATCTCGTACGATGGGTATGTCTTCAAGCCGTTTCTCCGGAGCCTTTTTCTCCGATATATGGGCTAGGATTGACTGGTATCCCTTTCTGAGATACTTCTGAGTCTTCATGCAAGATATAATGTTACATCGTACTCCATTCTTATCGCCTTGGATAATCAACTTCTCACCGTTTGCAATTGGAATTCGAACAACTTTTTCGTGACAACTATTTCTGCTTTGTTTTTAGACAACCAGTCCATACCAATGATAATATCAAAGCTTCCTATTTCGAATGGTATTAGATCTATAGAAAATAATTCTTTGCTAATTCTAAGGTACAACCTTGGATTATGCTTTCGACTTCGATCATTTTACCATTTGCTAATTCTACAGAATACTTAGCATCTAATGGGGTAGGTATAATTGAAAGCAGGTGAATAATTTTATTTGACACAAAACTTCTATCGGCACCAGGATCAAATAAAGCAGAGACACAATGATTATTCAGATGAAACATACCCGTGACGATGTTTGGGTCTTGGCGGGCTTCTCCCGCATTGATCATGAATGCCCTCCTCGAGCATTGTTGTTGTTGTTGTTGTTGTTGTTGTTGTTGTTGTTGTTGTTTCGATTGTTGTTGTTGTTGTTGTTGTTGTTGTTGTTGTTGTTGTTGTTGTTGTTGTTGTTGTTGTTGTTGTTGTTGTGGTTGTTTCTCAGCTTTGGACAGTTATTCCTGAAATGTCCTTCTTCACCACACTCATAACATCTTATTTTGTTCCATTGTTGACAGTTGGATTAGGGATTCTACAGTTCTTGGCCAGATGACCAATTTTCTTGCAATTATTGCATTGTACTGTGCAAGGACCGGTGTGATGTAAAGTACACCTATTGCAATATGGCCTGGTTCCTATATAACCATTATTTGATGATGGTCCTGAGGTATGAGCAGGTCTCTTTGTCTGTTGATCCCCTTGATTCTTTCCAAAGTTATCTTCCCATCTCCTTTTCTTATTGAACCCTTTTGATCACCAGACTTTCCTTCTGTATTAGCACGAAGTTTTGCTTTGTCAGCCAAACTGTTTGCCAACCGAACCGCATGTTCGATGTCAGTGGTTTCGATAGCAGTGATCAAATCCTGAATCTTTGGTGGAAGTCCAGAAATGTACTGCTCAATCTTCTTATAATCGGGTGTAACCATGGTTGGGCAAAGAAGATGCCAACTCATGAAAGCGGTTGGTGTATTCAGATACTTCGTATCCCTTCGTCTTCAAATTATGAAATTCTTCCTCCATTTTCTGAATTTCGCTCCTCGGGCAATACTTGGCTTTCATACGTTCCTTCAAATCTTCCCATGACATTGCATAAGCTGCATCAATTCCTACTGTAGTGGCGTACTCATTCCACCAGGTAAGAGCTTGATCTTGTAGTGTGCAGGTAGCATATTTTACTCGGCTATCTTCAGCGCAGTTACTAACACGAAATATGGACTCCAGTTTCTCAAACCATCGGATGAGTGCAATTGCTCCTTCAGTACCATTGTATATAATGGGTTTACATTGTTGAAATTCTCTGTAAGTACAACCTCTAGGTGTACCATTATTGTCATGATTATTGTTTGCGGCTTGAGTTGCAAAAGCTACTGCTATACTTTCTGCTACAATTCTAGCAATATCTGTTGCGTTCATTTCTGGTACTTCTTTTGACGGCCGGATCCTTAAATATAAATAAAGAAATTGATGAGATACTACCACATCATACCATAACCACAATTCAATAGTTATGACTAAAAGAAATGTAAATCAAGATAAAGATAGTAGATTTATTGGATAACAAACTTTGAGATATAAACATCTCAAGAATCCATTATTTTATCTAAAATTACATTTCCCGACATATACGCCGTAAATAGTAAGTAACTAGACAATATCTACTGTGACAGAGTAGATGGGTTATAGTAGTGGCTCTCGATATAGCTTCAAACATAGCTTCAAATCTTGTTACCTTCTCCTGTAGTTCCAACACGGTGTCTTCAAGACCATGTATCCTGAAGTGAGCTTCCTCCATCTCACCTTCCAGTGCGACTATCATATTATCTTGATTTTCCACCTTCCTCCGCAGTATGTTTGTTCTTTCCCTCAACTCCGTAATACACTTTTCTGCTCGGACTATGCGTAGGACCAATGTAGAGACAGTGTCATGCAAAGGTTCCATAGTTAATGCAGGAATATTGGTTGGACCGTTGGCTTTTCTGAACCGGTTAGAGTTAAGGAGTCCTTCTTCAAATCTCCATTCCGCCAGGAATCTTGGTATAGCATTAATAGATCTCCGCAGCCGTTGAGCGGGTGGTTCAGGATGAGTAAGTCGAGTACGTTGTGACTGAGGGTGGTTAAACATCGGATATCTAGGCGTTCGGATCCTTCGTATTAAAGATCGAGGTGAGCTTGAAGGACCTTCCCCAGATGGATTTGAAAAGGTAAAAGTAGGCGTAGTGCTAGTAAAAGCATTAGTGGTGACAGTAGTGTTTGGTCCAGGGACAAGTGCGTTATCAAGCTTCTTCTCCAACGTGATCGGTCTCCTCCATTGGCTGATTTACTACATGACGAGGAGAGTCGGAGGGTTCAAGTACAGGTGGAGGTGATCGAGACGTAATCTCTTCCTCACGATCGGATAAGTATTCCACTACGAATCCCGACATTACTCTGTTGCTATATATATATATATATATATATATATATATATATATATATATATAATATACATTAAATTATATATTCTAAACATATATAATCAAGTAGGGATTATTCATAAAATTATGCATGTATGTGGGTGTTGTTCTATATGGGGTTATAGTCTAGGTCCATCAATTTGCTACCTAGTTCACTATAACTTGGGCTCTGATACCAATCTGTCACACCCGCCCTAGACGGGGTATGACGTACATGGATTCACAACACAAGATATACTGAACGACACAAAACGTTGTCGTTTTTAAAATACATTTATATAAAACATTGTTCACAAATTTATATTACAATTTATGAAAGATATTATTATTGAAAACATTTATTTAATATTAAACAATATTAAACAGTAGCTTGAGACTTTAGCAAATTGACGAGTCTTTACTAGAGTCTGAGGGTAGGCCAGGGTCCAGTATGTTGTATGCAGCGGAAAGTGTCCCATGTATAGTGTATCGTCTAGTTACCTGAGAATACATGCTAAAATACGTCAACATAAAGTTGGTGAGTTCCATAAGTTTTTCATATAGAAAATATAGTTTCACAAAATGCCAGAGTTCAGTGTGACCATTGCCTTACCGCAATGTCAAATAGTTATGATACAATATCAGCAAAGAGTATCATATGTTTTAATTAAAATATAGAGTATGAACCACAAGATTTAAAGTAACTATTTGATCACACAATGGATCAAATAGAATATAAGAGTAGATACTGTATACATCAAGTTCTAAGCTCATGAACCGAAACTAGACAAGTGTGTGTTTATTTGCCTCCGAAGTAGGTACCTTGTTCAGGGTACCCTAAGCTTTCCAAATATAATGCATTCGTATACAGTTGGTATGACCAACACGAATGGGGGTGCCTACCCCAATAGTACTATTCAATATACCCACGTTTATGTTTCCATAATTAATCGTTCATGATAGAGAGGTCTTTAATTGAACAGAGCAACTTAGAATCAACCATATATACATTTCTGAAAATACTTGTGTTCATCATAACAGTAAAGAGTTTGTATTTTACCCCGAAGGTAAAATAAATAAAGCAGTGTTACAAAATATATAATATATAAATTGTAAATATACATATAAGTATATTATAAATATAACTTTGAAAATATACATATAAATATAACAAATAGTTTTATTGCATGTATCTCAGTCCCCAAATAAATGTATAAATAACTGAAAAGGGGATATGGAGACTCACCTTAGTGTTGTAGAAGAAGATCACTTAGACGTACTTAGTCTTGTGTGATTATAAAAGAGATTTTAGAAGTGAATATAAATGGTGTGAGTTTTATAATTAAACTAAGGTCGCTATTTATAGAAAATAATTTTAGAATATGCTTTGGAATATGGCTTAGCATATTCTTTGGAATATGCTTTTTACCTTTACCATTTACAATTTACTTTTTACCTTTACTATTTACCGTTACTATTCATAGTAACTATTCACGGTCACTATTCATGAATACGATTTCTGGATACGGTTACTATTCACAAAATACGGTACTATTCATAAGTACGGTTACTATTCACAATTACGGTACTATTCATAAGTACGGTTACTATTCACAAATACGGTACTATTCATAAGTACGGTTACTATTCATAAATACGGTACTATTCATAAATACGGTTATTGATAGTATAAGTATGAAAAAGTATTTCCAAGCAACTCTCAAATAACTATTTGAGTTCTTGGCAATAGTTATCCATAATTTATCAAAAAATATTTGTTCAGTTTATTATGCCATAAAATGTTTGTTCATATTGTTTGATCAACAAAAATTTAAATAGTACACATAATAGTAAATTTATCAACCTGAAATTTTGGCGGTTGTCACATTAACGATCCGTCCACGTCCGTTAGAGGGAGGTATGTCAATTGTGCAAAATTGCAAACCGTGGGTATGACTCGGGTAATTTTTTGCAATTAGGTATGAATTGTGAAATTTGGTGTATTCGCCAGGTACCAAATTTGTAATTTACCCTTAAAATAAGGGTTTAAAGTGTAAATTAATTCATTAAGGGCAAATTTGGTAATTTATAAAACTCTTTCCAAAGTGGGAGTTTATTAAAGGGCAATTTAGTAATTTCGTATGTAACATTTAAGTAACTATTTCAAAAAATAGGGGGTGTGGTAATTTTTATAAAGGAGTATAGATAGGTTGTGTTTTTGGGCTGAAATCTTTAAAACTTATTTATTTTTTTTATTTTTTATTTAAACTACCGTCTATGAGACGAACATTAACTATGAACCATTTCGGATCTTTGATACATACATTTTGAAACCACCTGCATATGAAACGGGCCTGAAAACTAACATAGGTATTTGGGTTGGATGGGCTTTTAAAATGGATACATAGACCCAAACAAAGAGTAGTGGAAGAAAGAAGTCTGGCTCTGTTATCTATCAATTTTCAAGAAACACAAAGAGTCAAAGACATCAAAGTTTCTCTCTACGATGTGGAATCGGCGGCATATTATTTATATTTTTAATGATAAGATTTTTGGAGGTAAATATTTAATCCAATTTATTATTCCTTCAAAGAATCCATGTTTCCAATTAGGTCGAGGGTTGGTTCCTCGCAGATTCTCAGTCGCTTTTCATTCTCATAATAATTCTAATAATCCTTCAAATAATAATGATGTTATTGGATCTAAAGGTATCAGCTTTTTGAATGATTCCAAGAATATGTTCTCGAAAATGCTATTGAATGAACCCCCTCCATCTGTTGTTAAGTTTACTCAATTGTTAGATGATAATGATGTTGATGTTACCCAAAATTCTTGTTCCCTTAATCATTTCAATCAAATGTGTGCAACTGGTGTTCCTGTTAGTAACCACGCAGCTGGTATCGCAATAAAGTGTTATTGTAGATTGGGTCAATCCAAACTAGGTTTCTCAGTCTTAGGATGTTGCTTCAAACAGGGCATTCAACCTCACGTGTCCATTTATAATACCCTCTTGAAAGGTTTCATCCGAGAGGATAAGACTCACGAGGCCGAGAGATTGTTCTGTAGGTCCATCCAAAACCGACTCTGGGAACCTGATGTAGTCACCTACAACACCATTATTCAAGGCCTTTGTAAGATAGGAAATCACTATACCGCCATTGCTTTGCTTAGGCTCATGGATCATCGTGGTGTCAATTGTAAACCCGATATTCTCACATACAACACCATCATTCATGGTCTTTGCCATGACACCGTAATAATGATTGACGATGCCTTCAAGCTCTTCAATGAAATGGTTCTTCACAAACACCTCCCACCTAATGTCTTCACATACAACTCTCTGATTTACGCCCTTTCTAAGCTAGGCCGTTGGGATGGGGTCTCTAGGATGCTTAAACAAATGCAGGATGCAAACATATCTCCACAACTCAAAACCTTCAACATCGTTGTTGATGCACTTTGCAAACAACGTTTGACTGATGAAGCACAGCTTGTTATCAATATTATGCTTGGGACCGCTGGGAAGTATCCTCCTGACATAGTCACTTACAATTCACTTATTGAAGGTTATTGTTTGAGACGTGAAATGACCGCAGCAAAGGCTCTTTTTGATTCCCTGCCCTCCAAATCCATCGTACCTAATATTGCCACTTACAACTATATGTTGGATGGGTATATCAAGGATCTCAAGATGCGCGAGGCCTGCGATCTGTATGAGGATTTAATTAATAAAGCCAATCCCATTCCGGACGTGGTCACTTTCTACATCATGTTTCGGGTAGGAAAACTTTATAGAGATCCATTCAAAACCATTGGTGAGATGCAGTCTCAAGCTGAATTTCCAGACCCAAACACTTACGGCGTTTTTTTGGGCAATCTTGGGTGTCATGAAGCTGCACTTGTTTTGTTCCACTTGATGGATGGAAGCAAGCTAAATTCAGAATTCATTGTGTATGATTACCTCATTGAGGATGCGTTCAAATGCGGGAAGCCTGATAGTGCAAGGCGTCTTTACCGTCACCTGTTTCTTAAAGGTTTGGAACCTTCTCTTGGGATATATATCAATATGATGAGTGGTTTTTGTCGTGAAGGTATGATCAAAGAGGCCACAAAGTTGCATCTCGAAATTTTAAAAAGAAATCTCCCACCAAATGGGATCATTGTCAATGCTCTTGTCGAAGGATATCTGAGGCACAAGCCCTTTTCTGTTGCAAGGATTCTTTTTCGTGAAATGATGGGAAAAAATTACAGAATAACTGCTTCAAATTCGTCGTTGTATTTGGATCAACTTGCAGCTAGGCAAAGAGACAGCAAGTTGCGTGACTTGCTCCTTAAAATAAAGCCAAAAGACTGCTTCGATCCTCTTGATTCTTCTAGGACTTATAAATACGAGATGGATGAGCCCGGGGCACTCATATATTGGGGGCCAAATATAAAAGACCCATATATTGCTGGCTAAAAGACATAAAGTTAAGGTGAATCTACCATCTTTGTTTCATTTATGTTTCAACAAGTCTCATTCTGGGTTTCCAGAATGATCGGTGCATCTTTGCTTGTGTTTTACAGTATTTTTGATCTTATATTTGTTTATTTCCTCTTTCAGGTTCAACTGAAGCTGTTTTTCAAGGGATGATGCTTCACGCCTAAATTTGCTGATAAAGATTTGATTTTTACTTCTTAGTCAAAGAACTTCTCTTAGGCCCGTTTGTTTTTTTCTACCCATTAAGTGTTGAGTGAATGATAAGTTATTATTGTTTGTTATTGTTATGTTTGCTTTTATATGTGTTTTATGAGTAATGGCCAACAAAATTTCCATCCTTAATGCAAGGTTAGTTGGTTGTTTGTTTGTTGTATATGCGTGTGTTTTGGTTTGTTGTTTTCTGCTAATAGGTTTTTAGTTTATTAAGCTAATTTAGTGTTTTCTGGATGAATGGTTAATGAGAATTTTTAATAGTTTAATTAACGGGGTCAGATGAAAGAAGCTATGAAAGTTTTTGATGGTATGAAAGAGAGTAAAGTCGAGCCCAATGTTATTACCTTCGATAGTGTAATTAACGGGTTTTGCAGAAGAGCAAATGTAGATTTGGAGATGCAAGTATTTGAGGAGATGACTGATAAGAAGCTGGAACCCACAGTTTCGACATACACTACTCTGTTGTATGGATTGTTTAAGGTTGGGAGATCGAGAGATGGTTTAAAACTTTTGGAACATATGCCTGACTCTGAATTTTATTACTTAAGTTGAGATGCATTTCGTTTTAGTATTGAAAATTTCCTCTGCATTTTTATCAAGAGATTGTTTCCGTGAACTACAAACCCAATGCTCTCCTCTCAGCTAGCTTGGATTTCAAATCTTTCACATCTGGTGTCCCTCCATTCTTTGATGTTTTACAGGGGAGGTTCAGAACAAATTATCCAGCTACTCTCTTTTTATGAACCGGTCTATTAAAAGGAATAGTGAACCGTTGTTTGATGTAAAGCTTTCTTGAAGTCTTCATCTGGATATGACTTGGCCCATTGGCATGCATAAGCAGTGCATCAGTCATTCAGTCTCTTGCCCAACAATATGCCAGCTTCATCAGCAGTATCTACAGAATCACTAATCAAAAAGTAATTTCTCAAACTCCAAGCACAAAAATAATGTTAAAGTATTAGTATATATGTTCAACAGACCTTGAAAGCGTTTATATTATGAATCTTCTAGATGGTAAAAGATTATATTACAACTGAAAATGATGCATAATCCGGCCCAACTGACTGAGTGATTCTATGGCAAAGAAATGCAATATCACTATAACAGAAAGAAGGGAAAAAAGTAGATTACCTCTAGAAAATCACAGGTAGAGACATGTTCACTTTCGACAAAGCATTCAACGCCTCGAACTTTGACACATATACCTTGCATTGCAATTACACCTTTCAGCATGGTTTCCCCTTGTAATCCTGCAATATCATAAAGATGTACTACAAGATAACGGTAAGAATTTTACTATGATCAAGTGATCAACAACATTCTCCCTTATACTGTGCGAAGCGGTAATTAGGTATCTCAACGCCTTCAAAAGAATAGGAAGTCATACCCGTTATGCACGCAACATAGTATCTTGATCCTCTTGCTTTGCAACCCTCAGTCGGAGAAAAAAACCATCTAATTTGGCAACCGATGATTGGGAATTTGTCCATCTGCCATAACAAATGGCAACTTAATTGAAAAAAACTTCAAAATATTGAGCAAATATATCGAATAAGGTGGATGCTTTTGTTAACTATATACTTATGAGTTGGTTCATCTTCTTATCTCTTAACAGCTCAAACAAGCAAGATTCACAGAATTAAAATAAAAGAAGACAGATCATCTAGGTAGGATGGGTCAAACGGGTACAAAGTTGGCGAAAGTGTAACCCCATGATTCATTATATTCAAAAGTATTTTGAAAATAAGTCATTTTGCTAATCATATTTGACAAGCTCTAACGAATCTACCAATGAAAAAGTTGTTTCAGTTCTACCCATCCAGGGTCATTTCAACAATTAATAGTTTTGACCTGTCACCTGACTTGTATGTTACGCAACGTCTGTTTTCTTACTTGAGGATATCTGTACGCGATAATCTGAGCCTTCTAATAGTGTCAAACATTTCCTTTGTTACTCTTTCGTATAAGCTTGTATATTTTACAAGACACTGGGCCTCTTTCTCTTTTATCTCCAAAGAGTCAGGTGAGTCGTGGCTATATTTGTTGGCTAAAATCATTTCTTTCGTTCTGTAAACGGGCATATATTCTATTTGTGTTAAAGTTTCATGTGCCTTTGAATCTCGTGAGCAGAGAGACTGGAACACATTTTGAAATCCCTTCTTTTTAGTCTGAAAACTTTGAGTTTCTTCAAGCCTTGTGACATGTTTGAAATCCAATTCATGAAAGAGCTATCCTTTTTAACGCTGCATTCATCAGCTTCTTTCTTGATTCTTTTACTTCCAAGAATCAATTGTTCTTCGAAACTCAATCTTCTCTTTCTTTTAGTTGACAAATTAGTTGAGGGTAAAAGGGACCATGGAGTCTGTTTCCCCTGTAATAGTGATGGTGTGCAGAAAGTAGGATGTTAAGAATGTTCATGACCACTATATGAGCACTGATTTTATCGTGTCGGATAAGAAGGTAAGATGGTTATTGGTTCAATATTTTTACTTGTAAAAAACTAGCAAAAAGTTACTGCTTTTTTTTTTTTGTACAAAATCCCCTTCTCATTGATTACTTGGCAAAAGTTAATCTCTTTCCCATTGATTACTTTGGTGCCTCTGATCTGTCTTTCAATGCATTAGACCCTGAAAGAAAGAAAAACCAATCATTCATTCATTCCCACAACACATTGCCAATTATCATGGTGGTGGCGTTGGAAGAAACTGATTCTTTATGGAGAAAAGTCATATTTGCCATTCATTCTTCTTCGCGTGCTTGTGCTCCCCTTCCTCTCAAACGAGGGCATCCGGGTACTTGGTCAGGTATCACTAAGATAGACGAATTTCTATTACATCAAAATATTTCTTTGCATAGCTTTATTGCTGGTACACTTGGAAATGGAGCCACCATTCGGTTTTGGATTGATGTATGGAATGGAGATACACCGTTTAAAACACAATTTCCGGACCTATATCGATTAGAGGATGACAAAAGCCAAAACGTCGCGAGTATGAAACCCATTCAAGCATCTTCACGCACTTGGCTATGGAAATGGACAAGACCACCTTCAACACATGAAGAGCTTCAGCAACTAAACTCCCTCATGTCAAAGCTGGAAAATATAACTTTTCGAGATGGAATCGACAGATGGAAATGGACAGGCGGATCTCAGTGAAAACAGTCAGAAATGTAATTACAAAAACGAGACACGATCCACATCCATGGGTCTTCCCTTGGAACAAATGGGCTCCTATAAAAGTTAACATATGGGGATGGAAAGCAGAAATGGACCGCCTACCTACAAGATCAGAATTGCTCAAACGGAATGTGAACATTGACAGCCCTCTATGTCCACTTTGCGAAGATACAGTGGAAACAACTGACCATCTTCTCACGGCATGCGCGTTTGCATCTCAAATCTGGTTCCACATATCTGCTTGGAGCAAAATACCTCCAATCATTGCCTTTCACACCAAGGACCTCTTCCTTACAAATCTGCTTGCACCCAGGGCCTCAAGGACCAAGCTGCAAACTGTTAGCCTGATTGTAATCACAACAAGCTGGCTCATATGGAAAGCTCCGAATGACAAAGTATGTTCCAACAAAAATGCCAACCCGAGACAGATATTTGAAGACATCAAACACTCAACTTTTCTATGGTTGAGAGCGAGCTCAAAACGCAAAGACTTAGATTGGGATTCAAGGAACAACCTCTCAATGTAACCTTCTCATTTCTACTTTTGTAAAAATTCTAGCTTCCTGCTAGTTTCCTATTGATAGCATTATGTCGCCCTTCAGGAAAAACAAAACCAAAAAAACAACCTATCAAGGATAAACATGCTATCATCTAACAAGGCTAATCCAAGACTGCATATTCGCCCATCTCAACTGCCAAAATGAGTGATTACATTTACATTAGACATAGACTCAAACAGGGAAGAAAACACAACATCACCAAACTGCATTAAACTGTGTTATTCACAGGTTGAAAATCTAACATTGCATATCATTGACATTCAATATAGAGGAAACATAGAAGAGTACGGAAATGACTAAACGGTAATGTAATCAATTACTCGAATAACGGAAACTAAAAAGAGTACTGGCAATAACAAAATACAAAGATACTAATCATAAAAAACTAGCAAAAGTTATTGCCTCTCTTTACAAATTCTGCAAAACTAGTAGCCTTTCTTTACAAATTGTGTTTCTCATTGATTACTCAGCAAAAGTTGCTGCCTTTCTTAGCAAATTCTCTTTCTGAATGATAACTTTGGTGCCTCTGATCTGCCTTTCAATGCATTAGACCCTGAAAGAAAGAAAAACCAATCATTCCCACAAACACATTGCCAACTATCATCTGCTATTTGCAAATATAAACATGCTATCATCTAATATAAGGCTCATCCAAGACTGAATATTCACCCATGTCAACTGCCAACAGTAACATGAGACTTGGACTCGAACAGGGAAAGTACACGACATCACCAAATTCACAGGTTGAAAATCTAACATTGCATATCATTAACATTCTATAGAGGAAACATAAAAGAGTACGGCTTTAACTAAAAAGTAATACTCGAATCATGGAAACTAAAAAGACTACGGCAACAACAAGTTACAAAGATGCTAATCACAAGAAACTAGCAAAAGTAACTGCCTTTCTTAACTTGATAGATTACCTTGGTGCCCCTGATCTGCCTCTCAATACATCAGACACTGAAAGAAAGAGAAACCAATCATTCCCACAACACAAACGAGAAGATATATATTGTGAAACTAGTCCAAAAGAACAAAGGCAAAAGCTTACAGATTAGTCGCTCTTCCAATTTCAGGGCTGCAGCGATTGCTTGGAATACCTCAGGGTCTTTATCAAGGAACAAGTCTGCAGCTAACTCCACAGTGGCCAAGTGGACCTGATAGGCTGCTTCTTCATGCTCCTTGATAAAATCAATAGCTTCCTTGGTCCTGTTTGATTTCATAAGCTCTGTAACAATAGCATTGTAGCCCTCAAAATCAGATTTTCCCCTCTTAAACATCTTCATGGCATCGTCAAGCCGGCCATGGCAAGCAAATCCTTGAATGAGAATGTTGTGACTTGTTACATCGGGCTCCAGCCCTTGGTGTTCCATCAACTTCCAGACCATCTCCATCACATGCAGATTATGGGCCTTCATGGCAGCATACATCATAACGTTGTAGTTATCAAGAGGGGGCGGGATGTGACAAATGAGGTTGAACAGCCCCAAGGCTTGGTCCAGTTTGCGCTGGAAACACATTCCTTGTATATATATATGATACGTGGCGAGATCATGATGGGTCATTTTGTTAAAAAGCTGTAGGGGCTGTTTGCCTTGAATAGGAAGTCATACCCGTTATGCACGCAACATAGTATCTTGATCCTCTTGCTAGCATAAGCACTAATGAGCTGGTTGAATGCTATTGAGTCGGGCTTGATCCCCTCATTTATCATGCTTTTCAAAACCTCGTCAGCCTCATCAACATATCCGTTTATACATAATCCTTTGATCAGGATTGAGTGTGTTTCACAGGAAGGATAGACCCCATGTTCGGGCATGACTCGCCTGATTAGCAATCGACCTTTTGTGATGTCACGATAGTAAACAACTAGACACTTTAAGATGGAGTTGAAAATAGGAAGATCAGGCTTAATGTTCTTGGTTTTCATCTCCTTCAACAAGGATTGGGCTTCATCCACGTGCCCGTCTTCACACAAGGAGTGGATGAAGTTACCATAGGTTTTTACTTCTCCATAACTCGCAAAAGTGAATGGGCAAGATCAAAACACTTATCTCGGCACAATGCTTTTAATATAGTAGAATAAACCACCATATTGAGCTCAATCGTGTTATCCATTATCCAAGCTTCTCTTGCCAAACCTTGTTCAATCAACCCATCCAGCAACGTGTTGTATGTTATAACCGTCGGTTCTTCCCCAATTTTGACTGCCCAGCCAAGGTAAGTGAAAGCTTTTTTGCTTTCTTTCAAAGCACATACAGACTTGCACATAAGTGTTAGGGTGTATATGGTCATTTTAAAGCCTGCAGACGCTAACAAAGTCACTACTGTCTCATGCTGATTCACCTGACATATTCCATTGAGTAATCTATTGTACTCGAGAATGGACCCTTGAGGAAACATTTTATCAAACACCTGGAGGGCATTTTCAAGAGAGGAGATTTTCAAGGTGTGCACCTTGTACTGTGGGCCCAGATGTTGTTTTTTGGAGGATTCAGAACGAGAAAAGCTCGGGTGGTTGCCATGAGACCAGTAGTTTCGGCGAGGAAGAAGATGATGAAGAATAGAAAGATACAGGTTGAAATTGAGTATTAATTGGGGGGAATTTAATGTTGTTATTATTATATGTATGTATGGCTGTAGACCTTTTTCAATCCCACAATCCTAGTCAAATTCATCTTCGATATAACCGCTCCCCTTTATTTACTGCTGCAGATTTTGTTTCTTTATGGATATGATTTTGTTTGTTTATGGATATTATTTTGTTTTTAATTAAATCAAGTGTATATATTTTTTTTTTTATATTACCCTATAAAACCGGAAATTGAAAATAATAATAAATTTTCAAAATTTCCCCCCCTCTAGCCCGAAATTTTCCCACATTTATTGATTTGTTTTTCCATTTTTAACTTCCTCTACTTTTTTCCTTATGTGAAACAACTACTTATTACTATAAACTAATCTGACTCATTTAATCAATATTAACAAATTTATAAAATAAAAATAAAAAATGGTACATGTGCTCTCGAAAGTAAAAAAAATAATATAACCAAGCAAATTTCATTATTTTTAGGTGTAATAGTCCCAACCTTTTGTAAACATATTTAATATGTAAACATCTAAGTCTTTATTTAACGATTTTATATTGTTGAGTTCTTGTTATAACGTTTATGTATACACTCAGGACATACATAGAAATTTATAGAAAACATTCCAATTAAACAATGCTATCTAGTCTACCCACTATCGAACATTAGATATATTACAAGGCAAATGATATATCCTCCTGATAAATAACAAGATCACATGATTAAAAAAAAATAAAAAGATTTTTAAAAGGATTTATCATTTCCATATTAAAATGTAAGTCATTTTACCGTGTAACTTTTGACTTACTCATATCGATGATCAATTTTTTTTTCTAAAGAAAATTTGCAGTCATGAGTTTAACTCAATGATAAATAATCTAATAATAATAATACTCATAAAAACCTTAAAACATTCTAATGTTATCCACTTATGCTCCCTTTTAATTTAATCTTTTAATTCTTATCAAGTGTCATGATTACCTTTTACATAGTTAGGGAACTTTTTAGAAATATTTATAAGTAACACATATATACAGTATATTCTATGCCATAATAAGATCAAGTCTTGTAAACTTAGGGGTTTGCTAAATACAGCCCTTAGGGCTGTATTTAAGGTGCATAAATTATTTGTACATTTGCCATGAAAATCAGGGCTGTATTTAGCATTTCCTATAAACTTAAAGTAAATTATCTTATACCAAGATCACCAAAGTAAAAAAAGGCAAAATGATTTAATGATGTTTTGGTTTCACATTTAACCATTTTGGAGCACTTTTTCCTAAATTAAGTTTTAATTTACAAAACAAGAAGGGGTTTGATATCATGACAGTCAAGTCAAAAGTGATAAAAATCGCATGTCCTGATTTGGTTTCTATATGGGTTTTTTATAACTTTTCGATATATCCTCCTAATAAATAACCTTATAACATTTATCAGTAAGATTTATTTAAATAACCATCACTCCCAAAGAAATTAATCAAAAATTAATAAATTGTGTAAAAAAATATTAACAGGACGAACTATATTACTATATTCAGTATTTCTTTTATCTAAATTAAAATCTTCTCAAAAGTTTATTATTCAAAGAATAAGTGGATGCACACCAAGAACTATTTTATAAAGGATAAATAAATTGATTCATTTGGGATGATAAGTTTGATGATCTATAATACCCATTTAATAAACAAATTAAGAAACAGACCTCAGATAATATCGTCATCTAATCTAAAGCTTTTAGAACCATGGATGCACTATTAGGCCTCTCCCTAAGGACCTCATCGACGCCTCATCCATGGCTTGTCGATGAGGAAGCCTTTGTTAGCAACTCGTCGACATGGGGTGTCGTCCGGTGGTTTCGTTCCATCGAAGAGCATAGACGAAGAAGAAGAGAGAGAGGAGGTGGGTCTTTCACTTATTTTATTGTTTTTTTTTTGTGTGGAAGAGGTGTGGAAGAGGGGTTATAGGGAGTGATTGTGGAAGAGGTGGATGAAGAGAGAAAAAAGCTGACGTGGCAGTGTGGAAGAGGGGTGGGGTGTTCTAGCTTAGGGAGAGACCTTATGTTCAAGCCATTTTCTTCATTGCGTTGTCAATTAAAAATAGAGAAAATTTCATTACATACCCCTGGGGTATGTCATATTATTAAGTTTCGCCCTTATCGTTTTTTTTTTATCATTACATACCCTTATGGTGATTTTTTGTATCATTACGTACCCCTCACCCTAACGGACGTTTGTCACTCTCTGTTAACCCTCTCATGTGCATACCACGTGAGGGTATTTTAGTCTTTTTAACATCTAAAACACTCATTTCTTCTTTATTATTCAAAGAATAAGTGGATGCACACCAAGAACTATTTTATAAAGGATAAATAAATTGATTCATTTGGGATGATAAGTTTGATGATCTATAATACCCATTTAATAAACAAATTAAGAAACAGACCTCAGATAATATCGTCATCTAATCTAAAGCTTTTAGAACCATGGATGCACGTATTATGTTCAAGCCATTTTCTTCATTGCGTTGTCAATTAAAAATAGAGATAAACTTAAAGTAAATTATCTTATACCAAGATCACCAAAGTAAAAAAAGGCAAAATGATTTAATGATGTTTTGGTTTCACATTTAACCATTTTGGAGCACTTTTTCCTAAATTAAGTTTTAATTTACAAAACAAGAAGGGGTTTGATATCATGACAGTCAAGTCAAAAGTGATAAAAATCGCATGTCCTGATTTGGTTTCTATATGGGTTTTTTATAACTTTTCGATATATCCTCCTAATAAATAACCTTATAACATTTATCAGTAAGATTTATTTAAATAACCATCACTCCCAAAGAAATTAATCAAAAATTAATAAATTGTAAACTATATTACTATATTCAGTATTTCTTTTATCTAAATTAAAATCTTCTCAAAAGTTTATTATTCAAAGAATAAGTGGATGCACACCAAGAACTATTTTATAAAGGATAAATAAATTGATTCATTTGGGATGATAAGTTTGATGATCTATAATACCCATTTAATAAACAAATTAAGAAACAGACCTCAGATAATATCGTCATCTAATCTAAAGCTTTTAGAACCATGGATGCACGTATTATGTTCAAGCCATTTTACTATACGCGGTCATTCGTAGATATGTGTTGCTAAAAAAACTTAAATTCAAAGATATGTTGCTAACGAGAATTTTAACCCCGGTGTTGCCTCGGGACACATAACGATACGTAAATTGTAGATCGCGTGTAACGTCGGTGATATATACATAACGATAAACGAAGGATAAAAACGCAAATAAGAAACTATATAAAAACTGATCATTTAGTTATACAAAAGGGAACAAATGAAAAAGTTATAAAAAAACCAAATGTTACATGTGAAAAAGTTATAAAAACCAGATGTTTAAAAATTAAAAACGAATATATAATGCAAAAAAAAAAGAGTAAAAAAATAAGATAAAAAAACAAAATATATAACATTTGAATAAAATATATAGCATTGTAAAAACTTGTAAAAAAACAAAGTGTAAAGTGTAGAAAAAGGTATAAAAAAACAAATGTTAAAAAAGATAAGAAAAACCACAAATTATATAAAGTTAGGGCTAGAAATAATAAAAAGCAAACAGGAGGGGCAGAAAAGCAAAAGAAAAAAAGGAGGGGGCAGAAAGGAAGAAGGGAAAAAAAAGAACAAAGTGCAAAAGCAAAAAAAAAAAAGAGGGGGCACAGTGCAAAAGCAAAAATACAAACAAAAAAAAAGCAGAGCGGGGGAGGAGGGAGGGGTTCGAACCCGTGACCTCCCACCCCAAAGGTAGAGACACAAACCACTCCTCCAAGTGTGGCTTTTATGTTTTTATTTGACAAATCTGGTATTTATCCTAAAATGGCATATAAGGACAAAATAGCTACTATAGCTAAGGCCTCTATAATTGTTATATATATAATATAATTTCCTAATCTTATGATTGACCAAATCCATTGACCAAAATCTTTTAAAAATATGGACGTTACCATCGAGTAACTCAAAATATTGGTTATTTTTTTAGTTGTTGTGAACAACGACCTAATAGCAAAGTATAACATTAAACAACAATAGGAAGAACAATAGAGATTAGAGAGAATAGATAATCATTTTATTGATATGATAATACCAACATACATAAGCCACTTATATAGGCTCTATACAATTAATACATACATAATGATAGATATACAAAGGGTCATAGGTTATGGATAGCCACATAATTGGTATGTTTATAACACTCCCCCTTGGCTATCCATCAATCAAAGAATATGTCTCGTTAAAACCTTACTAGAAAAAACCCATTGGGACAAAAATCTAGTGAAGGAAAAAGAGTACATAGTTCTTTCGATACGCTTGGGGATGTTGCCTCATTAAAAACCTTGCCAGGAAAACCCAATGGGACAAAACCATGGTCAAGGAAAAAAGAGTGCAACGCGTATCTTCTCCCCCTGATGATCACATCACTTCAGCTCCTTAAGTCATTAATATCATGTACAAGCTTCCTTTGGTATACGATTCCAGTAGTTGAAAAATCCATGACGCATTATCTTCATGTTGATCTGCTGATTTTGTTCTCTTATGATATATAATAAACTTGATGTAAGCACATATAAATACAGATTCGTTTGTAATCATCCTGCATTATCAAAACAAACTAAAACTGCTCTGATAGGTTAGTATAATGTAAGCTTATACCCTTATCGTCTTCAGCATAATAGAATATACATTCTAATAAATTCTCATGGGATAAGATCTCTATCTTTAGTAGAAGAATGAAAAACAATATATTGGAATATACGTTAATAGTAACCCGATGCTATTCAATATAGTATTTTGAATCATGAATTTATCTCCACAAGGAATGAAAATGATCTTTATCGATACCATTTTTCTCAATACCAAATGACCATATATACAAATTATTTAATATACTCAATAAATAGATATAACCCACAAAATATTGTCTTGATCATATAAATTCCTTTCGAGTAACTATTCATCACTAGAATGTTCTGAATTTGTTTATTCAAGATATTTCATCTCACACTTTCAAACATAAAATTGCCATAGAGATCTTTTGCACTACTAACGTATTCAAGTTTTATATTTCTTTAATATCCTTGGGCAAATATATCTCATAATTTCAAGCTAAATTTCAAAGAGATCGACTTTACCAAATGTCTATTATGGACTTATAAATTATATTTGCTACATGTTGTTTTCAAGGATTTTTCAAACATGTTTGTAGTAGCTTTGGGTCATTAGACATGCTCCATGCATTTTATATACTTCAAGTAATATTGCAATTTAAAGAATAATGCATGCTCTATGCATTGTATATATACATCCTCCGAGGATTAACCATATCTTTTAAGCTCAAAATCATCCATAAGACGCTATTTAATATTATTTTATATTGTCAGACTTATAAGATATCAATAGTTGCATCCACCACATGAGAATATGTCTCATCGTAATCAAATCTAAATCTGTACGAAAATCCTTATTTCATAATGACCCAAATGTATTAAATATGGGCAACCACTATATCTTTATTCGTAATACTTCATCTTGATGTCCATTACTTAAAAGATTATGCCTTATACATGTAATTTTGTCATTTATTTTTCGCACTCATCAATTATATCATAAAACGTCACACTTTCAGGTGAACGAACTTGAGGTCCAACTTTTGCGTCTTTTCCTTTTGGCCAATCATATATATATATATATAACTTTATTTTTATGCATGATTTCAAGATCCTCATAAGTATTTATATATATATATATATATATCTTAGAACTTTATTTCCATGCATGATTTCAAGATCCTCATATTTATTCGTAGTACTTAGCGCTATATCAAATTCAAAATCATTATCGACGTCGATTTTACTTTTTCGATCGATTCCATAACTCTCTGGACATGATATTGTTTGAGATCTCAATGTTTATATTCACTTTTCAGGTACCTGAGGTTTCTCTAAAACCTTCATGTCCAATTGCATCAATATATATATATATTTTAATGGGGTCTTTCATACCTCGAATTTGACCATCTTATTTTCTTGCTCCTTTTCTTTCGAGGATTTTATTTGGAATCAACTCATGTACTACGCTTCAAGCATATGTATACTCATTACCAATCGGAGCATTAGCAGCTGGTATATATGATTTGATCACTCTCTTTTTGATCAGTTAACTAATCTGGCAATTACTAAATGTAATATATGAATTATCCCATGAACATCATATTCATTCTATTTGGTGTGAGGATCCTTGATAATTCATTTTTACTTATTTCAATTTCAAGTTGCTTTCCTTATATCCCTAATGTTGGGAACATCTCCCCCTAATGTTGGGAAATCAAAATCATATTTATGAGAAACTTAAGCCATAATCAAATATCTCAATAATGGCTTTATTTATAAACGAGATCCATACTCGATATTTTCCCAACATTATTTCCAACATTCTTTAAAGTCTCATCATTGTGCATAGTGGTGGAGCAACAATAACATATTCCACACAACCAAAAAAAACTTTTATATGAGACATATTTGGTTTCTAACCATAAGCAAAGTTCAATGGGGAAGAAATACGATAAAATATTGGCATGATGCGAGTTCATATTATCACATGTTGTATAACATGGCCCCAAAACAATTAATAATTCGTTTTTGCTCCCATATGATCATTGGCATTACAATCAACTGAAAATACTTAATAAGCAATCCAACAAAAGCAAAACTCCAATGATCATCATAAAATTAATCATTATTGCCAATTCGATATGGAACATGCTCGCACTCTTATAAGATGAGCAATTAATTACGCAAACTTCATGTTGCGACTTTAGCAACCATTTAGACGATGCATCGATTTTAAACACTAAATGGTCTTTTGGACGATGTATAGACTTACTTACATCTCCTTTGCATATGTTCCATTTATGTATTTAATCCTTGTATTTGGCACATATATTCTTATAGAGCAAATAACGACAATTTAGATAACCACTTTGAAAAATTTCGCAACTCTTATATATATATATATTTCGCATCGTCATTGACCAGAGATGGTCTATCCGGTCATGCCACTTAATCAAATAATCTTGATTAATAAACCTCCAGTTTATGACCACATGTGTTTAGATTGAAGAATTTAGTACAACGGTACTTTAAAATTCTAATTTCTCCTTTAACTTTATTTCAACTTCTTTTGAACTTTCACACAGTTCAATGTAACATTTATAGTATAACAGTAGAATGACAAACTCTACCTATAACGATCAATGAAGTGTCTTATAAAGCATATAAAGTACATACAAACTTACATTTATGCGAAACTTAAAACAGATCCAACTAAGAAATTTTTTTCTTTTCTTTTATATCTGTCATTATTAACAACCTTCATAATAATGAATATACACATATCTTTTCATTTATTCATATCCGACATTTACACAAAAGTGATTTTAAATTTATGACCATGATGTATATTTATTTTAATGACACATTTATCCTTTGCATAGTGTCATTATTAATTGATCTTCTCATAGTTAGTAACACTCCATCTTATCACTTTAACCATGTCATTAATCAAATAATCAAGGTACATATAATATAATATATGGACATATATGTGTTTAACCATGTCACTAATCAAATAATCAAGGTACATATAATATAATATATGGACATATATGTGTGTTTGTTTCGAAATAAGCCATAATACTAAAATTTTAGTGTCTCAACACCTTTGTCTCGAAACAAATTTATGTCAGCCTTATATTTTCTTTTAAAGCATTTAAATGATAACCTAATATAATCAAATATAATACATATAATATAATATATGGACATATATGTGTTTAACCATGTCATTAATCAAATAATCAAGGTACATATAATATAATATATGGACATATATGTGTTTAACCATGTCATTAATCAAATAATCAAGGTACATATAATATAATATATGGACATATATGTGTTTAACCATGTCACTAATCAAATAATCAAGGTACATATAATATAATATATGGACATATATGTGTTTAACCATGTCACTAATCAAATAATCAAGGTACATATAATATAATATATGGACATATATGTGTTTAACCATGTCATTAATCAAATAATCAAGGTACATATAATATAATATATGGACATATATGTGTTTAACCATGTCACTAATCAAATAATCAAGGTACATATAATATAATATATGGACATATATGTGTTTAACCATGTCATTAATCAAATAATCAAGGTACATATAATATAATATATGGACATATATGTGTTTAACCATGTCATTAATCAAATAATCAAGGTACATATAATATAATATATGGACATATATGTGTTTAACCATGTCACTAATCAAATAATCAAGGTACATATAATATAATATATGGACATATATGTGTGTTTGTTTCGAAATAAGCCATAATACTAAAATTTTAGTGTCTCAACACCTTTGTCTCGAAACAAATTTATGTCAGCCTTATATTTTCTTTTAAAGCATTTAAATGATAACCTAATATAATCAAATATTATTTCAAGCAATATGACAATTGTTGCTTTACTATATAACTCGATCATTAACAGTCATAATATCAAATAGAAATCAGGTACAAGTACATACTTGTTTTAACTTGTTTTTCACCATTATAAAAAAAATTCAACCTAAATATATGTAACTATGTAAGATAGGATTTAACTGAGTGTCACAATTGTGATCATGTCTTAAGCTTGATTTATCCCAAATAAATAACTACTATTACTTGTTTCATTAATTGGAGCTATTGTTTTCCATATAAATCACGTATATTCAGAGTCTATTATATGATCTTACTCACCAAGTCAAATATATATATGTATCTTACTCACCAGGTCAAATGATGTGATACCATATTAATTAGTAAAGTTTACTACGAGAAAAAACGCATGTCCATATCTGTCTACGATTAAAAGCCTTGGCCCTTGGGATACATATATTATGCCATCACGTAGACACATAGTATAGACTATAAAAATAATAATATGCAAATTCAATTATTAAACTAACATCTCATGAATATAGCACACTGCACATCATATTTAACACTGTGCGATTAATTATAATTAACTCACATTAATTAAATAATGAATTCAATTAACTGATTATTGAGAAAAAAAACTCAAACGTTTCAAATTCATAAAACTTTTCAAGGTTATCAAGAATTTGTTTTGACATTCAAATCTGTAAAAATCTAACTAATAATATCTCACAAATTGATGACTTATGTAGTATATTATAATTATAATCCAAAGTTCAAAGTTACTTGGAAGAAAGGTCTCGTGCAAATCTATCGAAATATTTAAATTGTTTTAAGGGTAAAACAATAAACCACTTTGATGAATTAGGCTTTCATAGCACAAACAACTCAACCAGCTTAGTCATGAAACGTAATGGTAAAGATTTTAAATTAATCCGACCCTCAACAGATAATCATCGGTAAGAATTGTCAAAAGCTCAATGCCAATATTCTCTTGTACCAACAAGTTTTGCAGCAATTATCTTAAACTTCGATAGAACTGTAATTTCAACCTTCAAATATTCACACTTTCTAGTTGAGTAGTTTCGGTGCAAATATTTAAGAAATTATGATGACAATATTCAAAAATAAAATATACACTTAACTAATCCCAGATTCTTTTACAAAAGATATACATGAATCATATAATGGCGGACATTTAAACGTAATTTAGTAAAAACCATTATGAACATACACATGCAAATCTATTTTTTATATATATGTAATCAAGTAACATAATAGAATCTACATGTAAAATAATATGTTTTATAAAGAAAATCTTATATATAAGCATCAATTAATTTTGCAAACATAACTCAAGTGTATTTTGATTACTATCCAATATAAAGAGTATATTATAATTCTACTGCCAAGCATACATAAATTAATTGAATATAAAACACCATGATAAAATATTTCATATAATCCACCATGAATCCGTTTTATCATCAAACAATAAAGAAATTGATTTAATTTTAATTATATCAATTGAAGTTTTTATATTAAGATGACGTAATGTTGATGGAATAGAAATCATACCTTTTTGAATATTATCATACCTACCGCAAGGAATGAAAGGAAAATTACCATGCCAAAAGTAAAAGACTTAGGATTCGATTCGATCATGCGGCAGACCATCGTCTTTCAAATGTGTAGACATAAACTTTAGATCGAGAATATCGTGCTGATAACGTGTTGTGAACAACGACCTAATAGCAAAGTATAACATTAAACAACAATAGGAAGAACAATAGAGATTAGAGAGAATAGATAATCATTTTATTGATATGATAATACCAACATACATAAGCCACTTATATAGGCTCTATACAATTAATACATACATAATGATAGATATACAAAGGGTCATAGGTTATGGATAGCCACATAATTGGTATGTTTATAACACTAGTTGGATTATTTGTAACTAAACCTTTTTCTTTTTGGACTTATCAGGTTTTAAAGCCCCAAGTCGTGTTGTCGAGTATGCCCCTTAGTTCTTTTGTTGTCTCTCGTTATTTTATTTTTTGCTTGGTTGTAACTTTGTACCTTTGTTTTGTGACTTCTAGTACCTTGCTAGTAGATCACATTTATTAATAAATGTCTTTTTGCTGTTAAAAAAAAAAAACCTTTTTCTTTTTGGACTTATCAGGTTTTAAAGCCCCAAGTCGTGTTGTCGAGTATGCCCCTTAGTTCCTTTGTTGTCTCTCGTTATTTTATTTTTTGCTTGATTGTAACTTTGTACCTTTGTTTTGTGACTTCTAGTACCTTGCTAGTAGATCACATTTATTAATAAATGTCTTTTTGCTGTTAAAAAAAAAAACCTTTTTCTTTTTGAATAGTTGTGGTTGACTTTTTAGGTTTTGGTTAATCTATTATCCATTGATGGAAGGGTTTTCGTCGCACACACACTACATACTTATATGATTCTAAATTTCTAATTAATCCTATTTTAACTCTAAGCTAGGAAAGCCAATGTATGTTTGCTCCATATCGGGCTTGTTTTCTTTGAACATATATACATACATGTCAAATTAATACAATGTGCAATCACCGAAACTAGATATAATTCCATATATGTGATTAGTTCTTTACAACGTAAATAAAGATCGACATGAATCATTATTAACCTGTTGTTACATACATACATGCCTGGTGAATATGTCGAAACATCATAGATAAAAATCTACATATAGAACCTATAAGCCGACTTTTTAAATAGAAAAACATATTCACATTAAATTTTTACCCTTGTTATACTTACATATCTTCATGAATCATAGGGCATGCAAGTACATTATATATTTTTTTTATGTAATTAAGTCTGGTACAAATACTTTATTGGTTACATATATTATGAAGCCCAGTGTTTCATTATTAGTTAACCGGTTAGACTTTTTAATGGTTTTAAAAAAGACAAATATATAACATTAGCGAGCGGTAAAATAAGAGAAAAATGATGGCCATGAAGAACTAAGCCCAACAAAAAGTTCATTTCTTATAATCGATGCAAGGTAGTAGTGTAGTACCATATGTATGAGCTAATTAAAGCAACCAACGTGCATTCGCTACTTCAAAAATTATAGATATATAAGCAGCTAATTATAATTATCAAGTATGTGGCAGTATTACGTCTTTTCATATATAACTAGTTTTTTGTCCCCGGGCGTTGCCCCGGGAGACATTACGTAACATGTACACATGTGAAAAATTATATAAAATGAAATTTTCGTGCCAAAAGTGAAAAGTTATGTGATAAAAAGTAAAGAAAATGAAACTTTGGTGGCTGAAGTTGAAAAAATAAAAGTATAAAAAGTAAATAAAACAAAACTTTTGTGTGGAAAGTAAAAGAAATGAAAGTGATTTGGCAAAAAGTAAAAGGACGAAAACTTAAGTAAATTTATGTGATAAAAAGTAAAGAGAATGAAACTTTCGTGACAAAAGTTAAAAAAACAAAAGTTTAAAAGTAAATAACACAAAAATTTCGTGCAAGAAGTATAAGAAATAAAAGTTATGTGACAAAAAGTAAAAGTTTAAAAGTTTCTGTGATAAAAAGTAAAAAGAATGAAGTTTCGTGGCAAAAATTAGACAAACAAAAGTTTAAAAACTAAATAAAACAAAACTTTCGTGCCAAAAGTAAAAGAAATTAAATTTATGTGACAAAAAGTAAAAAGTTAAAAGTTTCCGTCATAAAAGTAAAGAGAATGAAACTTTCGTGACAAAAGTTAGAAAAACATATGTTTAAAAACTAAATAAAACCAAACTTTCGTGCTAAAAGTAAAAGAAATTAAAGTTATGTGACAAAAGTTAAAAGGTTAAAGTTATGTGGCAAAAATTAAGAAACCTAAAAATCTAAATAATCTAAGTTAGCTGATAGGGACCATTGTTGCAACAAATTTAACGACAGAGACTATAAATGGAAAAAGGTGCACGAAAACCAAGTAACGCTATTTATATATATATATAGAATTATGAGACATGTAAATATATGATAGTGCAATAAGTATAGATATATCTAATATTATCTTATAAAGCATTTTGTCCTTTTCTAAAAATCTCAATTAAGAATTTGATATACCTAATATACCCCTCTTTTTTATTCACTAATTTAAACATCTCTACGACTCTACCTAATATACCTATAATACTCTTAAATCTCAACCACTCATTTTCTTCTCTCTCCTCAAATCTCAACCACTCATTTTTTTCTCTCTCCTCCATAAATCATTTTATTCCTCTAATTCATTCAAAATCTTTTATCTCAAAAACCGTATATCGATAAATTATAAAAATTGTATGGGTGTTCTTAAATATTCATTCTCTTTCATTAGAGATGTCATTCGATATACTTTCGACGAATTTTTAAATCCGAGGCGGAGCCCGTACGACTAAGGCATTTGGCTATCATACTCTATGACTTGACCTATCACCCACACCATCTCACCGCCGCAACACGCGGGCACTTTCTCTCGTATGTTATATATGCAGGTTGTCAAAATTCTACTACCTCTACATCATTTATAAAAGAACATGTATATATATATGGTGTACCTATATATATGAAAATTTTAACTTATTTGGAAATACCTTTCAAACAGCACAACATGTCAACAACACACTTCCATGACAAATTCTCAAATGTTGAAGGGAATGAAGCCTACTCCGAAATCAATTCATATATAACGAACGTGGTTTCGAACCAGGCAGCATTCCCCTCAACCTTTCATGAGATAGCAAGCAGTGTTCCATTTCTCATCTTTGATAACACAATTTTTTTTTCAAGAGGAGGAGACTGGAGAGTATGTAGTGTTCTATCTCTCATTTGTATGCCCCCTTAGGGGGAGAGGTGTAGTCGGCAAAAAGCATCGGCAAGATCGACAGTTTGGCAAGGCTATAGCACATGCATCGGCTAGTTTTGGCAAGTTTAATCGGCAACTTTTGGCAAGCTACGTCGACTAGTTTTGGCCGATGCTAGTGAACGTTGGGAGCGTCTGACTTGACCGTTTTTTTTTTTGTTTTTTTGTGCAAATTAACGTTGGAAGCGTGCTGTGACTTTTTTTTTTTTTTTTTTTTTTACAACTTCTATATATACATACACATATTTATCACATATCATCAAACAACTATACTCACATACAATCAAACACCAAAACATACTATCACGTATCATCAAATTTCATTGAGGCAAAATGTCTGACGATGAACAACTACGAAGCAATAATCCCTGAATTTGGAAGTTCCGATTTCTCCTCGTCGTCGTCGTCGTCTTCTGACGGCTTCGAGTTTTTGAGATATCGATGTTGAGTAATCTTTATTTTTAATTTTTAAGTATTTGTGTGTTTTATGTTTTAAAATAAATGTAATGTTTTATTTAGTTGTATTGTGTAAGTTTAATAAAAGTTTAAGGTTGGTTTTGTAAAAATTTTCCAATTAGCAAATTGGCAAAAATTGGCAACAATTGACACTATAGCATGTAGATTGACAAGTTTTTGCTAGTTTTTGGCAAGATTTGGCTTGGACACGTGGCTCATTCTCATTGGCTAAGGCTTTGCCAAAAGTTGCCAATGTGCCAAAGGTTTGGCACTACAACTCTCCCCCTTAAATAAGTAATGAAAAGCAAGAATCTCTTTTGGGCCACTACAATGACATGTTAGTTGCAACTCACTTCACATGTTTTTCACACACATTTGGGTGATTGTAAGTTTCTAAGGATCTCGCAAACCATATGTGGAGGATTAAAGAGAAAAGGTTTGCACTTTTATCTATTATCAATAGACGTAAATCAGGTGATTTTCTTTTTAAACATCTTATAAATATAAGATTCAGATTTATAACATCTAAAGCACAATGAAGAATAGTTTTAAGTCAAAAATAGGATACCATAAGATCAAAAGTGAAAAATATTAGAAAGAAAAGAATTGAAAAACTAACCTTATAAGATGAAACCAGCGTAAAGTTAAAATGAATATAATTGTTTTTTGCACCGTAACGTAAAGTTGTCTCAAAGTCTTACCACCAACAACATGCTCACGTAATAAAGTAAATCGAATTTAGTAATTGCCCTCGTATTAACATGAAGTAATTAAATCTGTTGTGTCAAGGAGCTTTTTCAAAGCAAATTGAAATGTAATTTTCATACGATTATGTAATACTGGATATAGATTATATCTCTTTGTTCATTATTTCTCCAAATTATATGATGGTTATGTTGGGGGATTTTTCATGTATGTTTTATTAAATGGTTACTTCATTATTTTATTCTGTATAAAAATAAGTCTTGCCAATTAAAAAGAGTAGAGATGATAGAATGAAAGGCAATTAGCAAATTATTATTATTATTATATATATAAAAAGATATGTGTTCATTACATTTTTTCCCACATATCTCGTCCCAGATATAATAATATGTGAAGGACAATGTTGATCTTAAAATTCTAAAATCCTGCATCTGAATTTCATTGCAATGTGTTAAAGCATTCATGCCCATTTTCATGCTATGTCTGGTGCCATACAAAGATTGGGAAAAGGTTTACGAATGTAACATATCCTGACCATTTTCAACAAACATAAATACATAACACTTTCTCAAGACGAACCATGTTGAATCAGAATTATATAACTCACACTTGAACACACAAGGATTTCTTTGTAACTTTCTGATTATTACTAAACTGAAAATACATAGAAATATAGACAAAAATAGCCTAAAAACTAGGACCACTACTAGCACTACTCCAACGTTCCCATGACTAAAACAATCCTACAAAATAGGAAACATGGGCTGACCTATTCCAAATACTTAAACCAAACCAAAATACATAACACTTTCTCAAGACGAACCATGTTGAATCAGAATTATATAACTCACACTTGAACACACAAGGATTTCTTTTTAAACATCTTATAAATATAAGATTCAGATTTATAACATCTAAAGCACAATGAAGAATAGTTTTAAGTCAAAAATAGGATACCATAAGATCAAAAGTGAAAAATATTAGAAAGAAAAGAATTGAAAAACTAACCTTATAAGATGAAACCAGCGTAAAGTTAAAATGAATATAATTGTTTTTTGCACCGTAACGTAAAGTTGTCTCAAAGTCTTACCACCAACAACATGCTCACGTAATAAAGTAAATCGAATTTAGTAATTGCCCTCGTATTAACATGAAGTAATTAAATCTGTTGTGTCAAGGAGCTTTTTCAAAGCAAATTGAAATGTAATTTTCATACGATTATGTAATACTGGATATAGATTATATCTCTTTGTTCATTATTTCTCCAAATTATATGATGGTTATGTTGGGGGATTTTTCATGTATGTTTTATTAAATGGTTACTTCATTATTTTATTCTGTATAAAAATAAGTCTTGCCAATTAAAAAGAGTAGAGATGATAGAATGAAAGGCAATTAGCAAATTATTATTATTATTATATATATAAAAAGATATGTGTTCATTACATTTTTTCCCACATATCTCGTCCCAGATATAATAATATGTGAAGGACAATGTTGATCTTAAAATTCTAAAATCCTGCATCTGAATTTCATTGCAATGTGTTAAAGCATTCATGCCCATTTTCATGCTATGTCTGGTGCCATACAAAGATTGGGAAAAGGTTTACGAATGTAACATATCCTGACCATTTTCAACAAACATAAATACATAACACTTTCTCAAGACGAACCATGTTGAATCAGAATTATATAACTCACACTTGAACACACAAGGATTTCTTTGTAACTTTCTGATTATTACTAAACTGAAAATACATAGAAATATAGACAAAAATAGCCTAAAAACTAGGACCACTACTAGCACTACTCCAACGTTCCCATGACTAAAACAATCCTACAATCTTCTTCTTGCCTTCGGGCAACGTGGCTGCTGCCTTTCTTCCTCAAATCCCGTAGACGACTCTCAAAACGGCCCAATTTCTTAACCCGCTCTGATACCAATTGTTGAATCAGAATTATATAACTCACACTTGAACACACAAGGATTTCTTTGTAACTTTCTGATTATTACTAAACTGAAAATACATAGAAATATAGACAAAAATAGCCTAAAAACTAGGACCACTACTAGCACTACTCCAACGTTCCCATGACTAAAACAATCCTACAAAATAGGAAACATGGGCTGACCTATTCCAAATACTTAAACCAAACCAAAATACTATAATAAACTTATGACATTTATTTTAACACCCTCTCTAAATGTCATGGTCCATACTTTCCATGATCTTGACATGCTTCAACAACATTGTTCCTATGTGCCCATTTGGTTACCGCTCCTTCTTAGACATTACATCCAATTCATGGTACCTCGTCTTTGACCAGACTTAAAGTAGCCCTTGAACATTCTTCAAGTGGCCCTTATACTTCTACAAAAACTCAATCAATCGATAGATTGGAAATATGATCTCAGCACAGGTACATAGATCATTTTCTTTTAGAAGCTGTCAACCACTTTCAATCTTGGCTTCTTCTCAGAAGAACAATGACATTAATCGCATACATCTCAGCACGATGAACGTGCTATTTTCGAAGCACATTACACTAACAAACCACCAGTTTTCCCGACTTGTCGGCAATTACACGACCTGATATGGGTCATCTTCATCGGGCAAACCAAACCAACTTTGTCGTCTTCTTCGCCGGGTACACTCCTTCATCGGAGTTCTTTAGGGTTCATCAGCAAACCCCTTGTTATTTCTTCTCTTTGTATGAAGAATTCTAACTCTAACCTAATGTCTTCCACAAAAACAACGCCGTCGTTTCCTTTGTTTCTTCCGGCGACCAGACTGTCTTCTTCTATAATGTCGGCGGACCTTTCTTTCGGCGGACACATCACTGTTCTCTTCATCGCCGGGTAAACTTCTTCGCCAACTTCTCTATCACGGTGATTTTCACGACCGTGCTTCACTCGGACAGTCAACCAACAATAGGTTAGGGTTCTTCCACGATCTTCTACTTTGATCGATTTTTCAACTGCGGCGGTTTCTTATCTTCTTTTCGCCGGTTACTTCTTCTCTACCGGTTCTTCTTCACCCGGGTTTTCTTCCACCGAGTCTTCTCTTTTTCTTGAAACAATATGCACTTGTTTGTTTTGCTGCTAGTAAACACGACAACAGCAACAACAGATCCTACAATCTTCTTCTTGCCTTCGGGGGGCTGCTGCCTTTCTTCCTCAAATCCCGTAGACGACTCTCAAAACGGGCCAATTTCTTAACTCGCTCTGATACCAATTGTTGAATCAGAATTATATAACTCACACTTGAACACACAAGGATTTCTTTGTTAACTTTCTGATTATTACTAAACTGAAAATACATAGAAATATAGACAAAAATAGCCTAAAAACTAGGACCACTACTAGCACTACTCCAACGTTCCCATGACTAAAACAATCCTACAGGCTGACCTATTCCAAATACTTAAACCAAACCAAAATACTATAATAAACTAAACTGATTAATAAACCTATGACATTTATTTTAACAGACCAACCTTATAACAAACGCAAACCCACACTAATACGCTATTCACATCAAAAAAAACAAACCCACGCCTTACCATTCTCGCGCCACCGCTGAACCACTGTTACACAACCAAAACTTTTAAACACCCACCACCTCTTCACTTACGCCTCTCCACATATTACACCGCATGACCAGTATTACATAAGCCAGAGAACAGACCTTATTTCTTAATTTACATTGATTAGTACAGTTGAATTCTGCAATCTTTATTAACAGCAAATTTAAAAATCCAGAATACACATACCACAAAAAGTGTTGTGGTGAGTAACTTTTGTGTAAATCATATCAGACTTGGCATTATTTTGACATGTAAAATAGCGTGATACATAAGATTACATTTATTTCAATGAAAATAAATAAAATGATTTAAAATCTTACCGAACCCAGTTCTACCAAAATAGATAAACAATTCAATATAACAAATGGGAACTTCCTCATGGGACTAACTGATGATATAGCAATATGCATACTGTAGTTCGTTGAACAGTCATTTACTACATATAACAGTACAACATTTCTTCCATAAATAAATCCACAACTTGCAGTATAATATACAATTCTTACATGATAAATATCAAAGCACCAAAACAAGCAGGTACAGAAAATAGCTTAGAAGATCCCTGGTCGAGATCTAAATAAGAGATAAAGTTAAAGAAAGATACAATCAAGATTGTATAAATTAAAAAAACTCACCAGGAAATCGTAATTTATGACTGCATAGTAATCTTCTTATTGAAGTCTTCAGTGATATTGGGTAAAATAGAATTATCTGGCTCCATCTCATAAATGGTGGCATCATGATTCTGAAGCTTTCTACTTGTTGTGTCTTGGTAGATGCCAAGACTATGACGAACTCTAGCTTGTGCTCCTTTTCTCTTCTCTAAACCTACTGTATCGCTGCAACTCTTTCTTCTGCCCAACTTTGGTGATTTTGCACGAGTTGGTGGTGGCTACATTTGGCAAGGAATGATCAGATATGACTTGTACTTTAAACAGGCTACTAGATACCAGACAGGGCTGGTAAACAGCTCAATGTGATTCAAGTAAATATGGGTCACTTTCAAGTGTAGGTCAAAACAGGGGGAGGGGGGTCAGGCGGGCAACATTTTTATCCATCTTTTGTATTTTGAAATAGTTATTTTTTTAAATACAAAAAAATTAGGACAGTGAACAAATAAAATACACATCAAGAGATTTGGCCCATTTCATTTTTCGATAAATTTCTATGTTTGACATGTAGCGTGGACTGATGAGATATGACTTGTTCTTTAAGCAGGCTACTAGTGGTAGCAAACCAGGCAGGGCTGGTAAATAACTCAATGTAGGTTTGCGTATAAAAAAAGGGTCACTATTAAGTGTAGGTCAAAACAGGGGGGTCAGGCAGGCCACAATTCCATCTTTTGTATTTTGTAATGGTTACTCTTTAAGATACTATAAATTAGGACAGTGAGCAATTAATATTCACATCAAGAGATTTGGCCCATTTCATTTTATGATAGATTTCTATATTGACATGTTTCATGTAAAATCTAACATAACTACTCGGAATTGATAATCTATTTATCTAAGTTCTCATCTCAATCTAGCAATACATGAGAAACTAAATAGCTTAGGAAATACCTTCTTAAGCTCAACCTTTGGTGGTGGGCCCTCATGGTAGAAGCTAGGCATTGGGCTTGCCTTAAATAACAAGCTCTTTCTCAGTTGCTTGAGGGCTGCTTCTTTTTCTTCCTTTAAAATACCCAAAAAAAAATGTATGAACTTCGAGTTGACAACTTGACATGGCAAAAAGAAAGAGTAGAGAAATGCAGATATATGTTATAACCAATAAAGATCATAGATGAAGCACCTTTGTCCTTTCCTCGCTTTGAACTTTCTCAGCCTCCAGTGCTTGCTGTTTTTCCTCTAATTTGGAATAAAACTGACGCAAAGAAACACAAAGTGAAGAATACAACAAGGGAAGTTAGAATCCTGATAGTATCATCATGAGATGTTAACAGGCAAGAGTTAACAAAATTTGCACCTCTTTTCGTCTTTCTGCACGTGTGCTACACCTGAAAACCGGAGCCGATGCAGAAACTGGCTTTGATAATGTAGTTCTTGCTGATGCAGTGGTACTTTATATGGTTAAGAACAAGAACAAATGCAGTAAAGAATAAACACAAATACAGAGAAGGCAATTTGACCTACTTCCTTCGTTAGTGAGTCAACCTGGGTTGTGTTTTATCCAAATGGCTCGAATGAGAAAGAAATAATTATTTAAAGGCAGAACGAATTTGATGCATACAAATATGCAGTGATACATACCACAAGGGTGGTGGCCGAGTGATAAAAGCTTGGTCTCTAAGGGTGAAAACACCTATAGGGCCTGAGTTCGAATCTTTGTGGCCACGGAGGTTCACTCGTGACAACTCCGGTCTACCCGCAAAGCGGGTGGTCCCCCTGGGATTAGTTGACTTGCAAAGCGGGTCGAATACTTAAGTTAACCCAAAAATTGATACAACCACCCAACTGTTATTCAAAGATTTATATTGTTATTGTGATTATATTGTTTTTGTAATAATAAACTAAAAAACCAGAGAAAAAAATGTATGTCGATTAACCGCCCTGGCTTTTTTCGAGTACTGCTTAAAAATGATTCATTTCAGCTCGACCTGATTTAGACCTAAACCACGCATGCCAATCTTGCCACCTCTATCTAAGCAGATAGAACAAAAGGAAAAAATTAAAATGAAGATAAGGATACGAAGATGCTACAGAACAAGAATCATCTTCATCTGGATGCTTCTTGTTATCCGGTTGAAGAGGCTTTCTCGTGACTGAAGACTGGACTGGCTGTAAGGAAACACAAAATCTAACGATCACATTGATGCAACAGGGAATTCTACCAGAAACATTTTGAAACGAACTCTAATGAAAAAGAGACAGATTTTTACTTGAGCAGTTACCTCATTTTTTTTCTTTGGAAGTGGGGCAGGAGAACTGCTTGAATGGGATGACCTGGCTACAAGATTACCAACTGGGTTAGTTCCGGACAGAGCACGCTTTTCAGTTGCAAGAGCAAATGGCTTTGGAACAGTGTGTTTTGCTTTAGCATGTCCAACTGCAGATTTGATTGTAGGTTTGACCGATGTATTTGACTTCTTGCTTTTGCCTTCTGTTTGCTGCTTGTCAGATGTTGTCTTCTCCTTAACCAAGCAAGTTTCACCATCCATTGTGACATCTTCCTTGGGTTCATGATCTTGACAAACTTCATTTGTATGTTCCAAATCTTCGATAACGTGTTTCTCCACTTCAAACTCCTTTTCTTTCTCCACATCAACATCCCCGTCTTTTGTCTGAATATCAGGCTTTGAGTTTCCATTGACAGAAACATCAGATTCCATGGAACCATTGTTACTGGTGGTATCATTACTTGAATCGGCAGAAAGATCATTTGAAACGATAATTACAGAATCTACCTCCTTGTCCAAACATATATTAGCCACCTCCATTCCCATTGGTCTGCACATAAGACACTAAAGTTACAAATACTTCAATTCAATTATCCTAAAACTATATATGAAACAGGTTTTAAAAAAAAACTGTTTTTAATGGTGTCTTTTCCAGAAGTGACTACAATACAATGATACACTTTCGACTCCTATGTACACACCATTGAATGAGAGCAGAATAATTTTTAATGAAAATGCATGCCTTCGATGATGATCAGCAGGAACCTCCATCTTTTTAACGTTTAATTTTACACACATGTGGACACAAAAAAGGGCGTTGACAAAGAATGTAACAAGTAGGCTAGTAGAGTACATTGAAACGCTAAACACAAAGTATTTGCTCTTCTAAGACTGAAGTAGTCGGGTTCCTCATATACTCAACTTGTCACATGTCCGGGTAAGGAATAAGCATCATAACATGTATTATCGAAAACTATAATTACTCATTCCTCAATTTATTTTTGAAAAAAAAGATAAATATAACTATATAAGCCTTGTGAACTATGTGTTTCTTCATTTTTTTAGCTGACTCAAAGCACGCTAACTGTTTCAAGCTCATTAATAGGCCTCGACAAGCTAAACATTACATCAAACACCTTCGGCGAAGTCCTGCTGCTACTCTCAAAATCCTTCATTTAAATCAGCATTTTCTTAACTGTCTGTTTTCACTTATTTCAACTTAGTTAAAACTTATATATTAGCTAGCTAACATCGTCTCTCGGATATTTAAAGTTTAGACCTAAAAATTCGTCTAAATTTAACTCGAATGAAAGTTGCAAGTCTAAAAACACTAGTACTCATATCATTTTCACACTCTACAATAACAAATTAACAATAATCTGTTTCTCCAACCTACATCATTATAAACATTCACCTTCCATAATTAAACCCTAATTAAAAATCAAAACCCGAACCGAAAACCAAAATCCCGATCCAGAAGATGAACATTAACTGAAATGTAGATCTAATTACAATCAAATTATTATTACTTCTACAACATCTCATTATAACACACAAATTATTAACAACTTATTTCTATATATTAAAAAAGAAAATGTAGTAATAAAGGGATTCTTACAGATGATTAATAAATATTTGATCTGCGAAACAGTTACTCGAGTCGAGGAGAGCTTGGTTTCTCTCTCTATATTATTTTTTTTGGGTGTGATATGGAGGTGTGTATAAATAGTATGGATATTAACGGCGTTAAGTTAACGCCGTTTGGGTTATTTTTTGAATATTTAACGCGCTGTGCTAAAAGTATAAAGTGACAAAGTTATCCTTTGATTTTGTGTTTTTTAATGTGTAATGGTCACCACCTACTCGTTTATTTATTTTTAAAAAAAAATTATTGGGGGTCTGATTTTTGAAATGGGTGAGATTCCCGTTTTTGGTATTAAAAAAAATGAAAAAAAGAAGGAAAAAGCATAAACACTTTTGTGAAAGTTTGGACTTGGATCAACAATCTTGTTGTTTACATAATAGAGAAAGAGAGGAAGAACAATGAATGAGAATTATTATGTCTGTATCTAGCTAATAGAGACTTAACCCTTATATAGAGTACATTAGCTTAAGAAGTAAGCTAGGGGTAAATTAGTCTTTACATAATATATATTTGGTATATAACACTCCCCCTCAAATATATATTACACAGATTGTATTGCCTCATTAAAACCTTACTAAGAAAACCCAGTGGGATAAAACTTAGTTAAGGGAAAAAGAGTGCAACGCATGTAATACTCCCCCTGAATTGAGCAAACGTCTTCAATCTTCAAAGCCCGATCTTGTATGACAACGACTCGAAACTACTTTAAGGTGAGGACTTTGTAAATAGGTCATCCAAGTTCTCACTTGACTCGATTTGTTGCATGGATATTTCTTCATCCCTTTTGTAGATCATATGTTGAGAAGAATTTTTGTGAGATGTGCTTTAGTCTATCATTCTTGATGTACTCTTCTCTGATATGAGCTACGCAACCAGCATTGTCTTCATAAATGGTCTTCGGGTCTTCTTGATTGATTCGATCTTGCATGCTTCTTATATTGCTTTAGGGGATCCAATCATGTGGATGTTGCCAACATATTCATGTCTAGGCCGAATACCTCTTTCATGTTTCAATTCATACCCAAAACAGCCATACTACTGCCGATTAAGAAGACAGGTTCGAACTGAATCAAAGCATGAACCTACGCACTTCCAAGGCACGCTTATATATATCTCAAGTATAGGGATACATTTACGAGATATTCAATGGGTCGATTTTTACTATATTCGACCAGATTTTTATATGGATGTCATTTTCTACATTCCCGTATAAATATGTAGCAACGACCTCAATTAGTTTCATATGAAGTCCTTCAGAGATTGTAAGGCCGATTAAAATCATTTATTGTTGCATATATTACGGGAGAATATGTTTCCTCATTACCCGGGATTTGAGAGAAACTTTGTGCAACTAATCGTGCCTTATATAATCTCATTCTTTTTATTTCAATCACCCATTTATAACCTACTGGTTCGACGTCTATGGGTGTGCGGCCTATAGGTCCGAAAGATACTTCGCTTTTTGAGCGAATTTTATGGCTTCTTGCCATTTTGGGCCAATCATCTCTGTGCATGCATATATCCAGAGTTTATATACGTATTTATTACGTTTGTTGCTATATCATATGAAAATATATATTGTCAACATGCATGTGTTGTCCAGTTCCAAAGTGCGCCAATATGTATTGTATTGAGATCTCATTTTTCATTTTTGGAACTGTTATTTCATCAAGGACTATGTTTTCCTCTGGTATCGTGTATGTCCTTGGAATATTTACCTCTATAGAGGTTTCATTAATGTTGAGAATTTCACAACTATGTTTTTGCTCATTTCTTTTCGTGGGTTCTTGTCTCTAAAATCGATTGGTCTCCCACGTTTAATTCGAGCAGGTGCATTTGATGCTGGTATATGTGACTTTGTCACTCTATTTGTATATGTGAATGCATCCGATAATTTATATTATTTTGGACTTCATGAACCACTTTTAGGGTCAAGATTTGATATTGGAGATGCATTCTCAAGTTATTTCTTGTGTTACGAGTCTTTCCTTTTCTTCTCTCTCCCCCTAAGACTGGGAATACTTTCTCATAAAACTAGAAATAACATATGAGTGTTGTAGATATGTCATCAGTTGATGGCTATAAATTTTTTAATAAAGGGGAATCAAAACCCGATATATAAATGCCCAGTCATACTTTTAGTCTCATTTTGGTATGATGTGATGGTATTGATACATATACTGTGCAACCAATAATTTTACATTTTTGGTTCTCTTCTAGAGACCAATATTAGGGAGAATATGAATAATGATTATATTATCACGATAACCTGAACAGTCATATCATGCATATAATTTATCCTTATCGAAAGTATTTTTATTATGCACCATTTATATCTCGATAGGATCTATATATAATGTAACCCAGAGGATAAAGATTTTAACTATTCATAGACAAATTATTTGCCATGTATATATGAAATAATTCAAAGATATTCTATGTTGTTTTATAGATATGGTTTTTAAATAACCCCTTTTTTATTCGTTCGAATATCTAATCCTTCTGAATTGATTTGAGGGTGATAAACTATAGCCTCATGCGTAACAAACACATATCATATATAAAACAGAGCAATTGACAAAATAATTCTAACTTGCTACATATTCGATCTAATGATATTGACAATCAACATACCCCAGTGGCCAGGGGTATTTTTCTTAATCCGCTATGCGGGCCCCGGGTGAGTTTTACTGAGGTCTCGGGTTCGAGCCTCAGGTTCCTCACCGACGGTATTTTCTCATAAAGGTGGTGTCTCGCATCTTGCTCGCGAAGGTATCTTCGGAGTGCGAGTTCGACTGTTGAAATTAACCTGTCAAAAAAAAAACATATGAATGTTTATAAATACAAGCTTTAATGTAGACAATAATTACTATAATTTATTTCAAAACTTATTCTATAAACAGAAAAGAAATCTCAAATCATAATACATTAATGAGATTGATATATATTAGTAACTGTAATTATTATTATGATTTATTTCCAAATTTATTCTATAGTAAAGAAAGGAAATCTCAATCTCAAATTATATGAATGAATCATAGAAACAGAAATATATATCATCAATTTATTTCCTAATTTAACATGAGAAAATTGCTAGCTAGTCTCCAACGAGTATATCGACATCCCTCGGAATTGGCACATATCATGAATTTATTTTCAAAGTCCATAAATAATAAAATGAGGAAAATATATGTTATACGCATATATAGTTGCCACCAAATTAGAATATCACTTAAATAAGTAGAAGATAAGAATACCATTTACTTCTTTATATTCTTAGCTCATATAAATCTTAAATATGGTAAAACTTATGCTATTAAATATGTATCACTCGTCACTGTGAAGGAAAATATAAATGGAATTTAAAACTGAAATAACGCTTTCCACTTATTATTGCAATCACCGAAATCTCCTTTGAAAAGAAAAAAACAAATAATTATGTTTTACTTTAGGAAATAATTATTAAATGCATGACAATTGTTTAGCAAATTGTTTACAATTTTTTTTTTCTTTGTATCGAAATTAATTCTGCAATTTTCCTAGCACAGATTGTTTCTAAAATAGGGGCGGTTTAACTTAAGACAGGACATATATATGGTAACGGTAACGGTAACAGTGCCCAATCCCGGCATAACCAGGGTACGGGGGAGGTAAGATGTAGACAGATCTAGAGAGGCTGCTTCCAGATCCACCGAGGTGGAAGGGACCTCCGGCCCAAAGATGAAAAAAATATGGTTGGATCCACCGGAGTGGAAGATAATCTCGATCTCAAGCTCTCAATCTCAAAACTCGATCTCGAAACCATATGCTCAATCTCCGATCTAAGATCCAGGAGAAAGAGCCGTTTGAAGATCAGAGAGTGGAGAGAGAGAGAGAAGAGAGAGAAACCACATAAGAGAATGGTGAGAGAGAGAGAGAGAGAGAGAGAGAGAGAGAGAGAGAGAGAGAGAGAGAGAGAGAGAGAGAGAGAGAGAGAGAGAGAGAGAGAGAGAGAGAGAGAGAGAGAGAGAGAGAGAGAGAGAGAGAGAGAGAGAGAGAGAGAGAGAGAGAGAGAGAGAGAGAGAGAGAGAGAGAGAGAGAGAGAGAGAGAGAGAGAGAGAGAGAGAGAGAGAGAGAGAGAGAGAGAGAGAGAGAGAGAGAGAGAGAGAGAGAGAGAGAGAGAGAGAGAGAGAGAGAGAGAGAGAGAGAGAGAGAGAGAGAGAGAGAGAGAGAGAGAGAGAGAGAGAGAGAGAGAGAGAGAGAGAGAGAGAGAGAGAGAGAGAGAGAGAGAGAGAGAGAGAGAGAGAGAGAGAGAGAGAGAGAGAGAGAGAGAGAGAGAGAGAGAGAGAGAGAGAGAGAGAGAGAGAGAGAGAGAGAGAGAGAGAGAGAGAGAGAGAGAGAGAGAGAGAGAGAGAGAGAGAGAGAGAGAGAGAGAGAGAGAGAGAGAGAGAGAGAGAGAGAGAGAGAGAGAGAGAGAGAGAGAGAGAGAGAGAGAGAGAGAGAGAGAGAGAGAGAGAGAGAGAGAGAGAGAGAGAGAGAGAGAGAGAGAGAGAGAGAGAGAGAGAGAGAGAGAGAGAGAGAGAGAGAGAGAGAGAGAGAGAGAGAGAGAGAGAGAGAGAGAGAGAGAGAGAGAGAGAGAGAGAGAGAGAGAGAGAGAGAGAGAGAGAGAGAGAGAGAGAGAGAGAGAGAGAGAGAGAGAGAGAGAGAGAGAGAGAGAGAGAGAGAGAGAGAGAGAGAGAGAGAGAGAGAGAGAGAGAGAGAGAGAGAGAGAGAGAGAGAGAGAGAGAGAGAGAGAGAGAGAGAGAGAGAGAGAGAGAGAGAGAGAGAGAGAGAGAGAGAGAGAGAGAGAGAGAGAGAGAGAGAGAGAGAGAGAGAAAGAGAGAGAGAAGTGAGAGAGAGAGAGAGAGAGAGAGAGAAAGAGAGAGAGAGTGGAGAGAGAGAGAGAGAAAAGAGAGATAAACCAACGGCTCTATCAGAGATTCTAGAAACAAAATCAATTTGAAATTCCATCCAATCAATTAGTATTCTATAAACTTGGATGAATATCACTAAATATGATCACACTAAACAATCTTTGAATTTATAGATATATCAATTTTATTTTTATTATTACTGATAATATTATGAGGTGCGGCCCCTTTCACTTTTGCAAAACCTTGGCAGTAGAAATCGATGAGAATGATTCGATGATTTGGATCGAATATTTGTTGAATCCAAGCATCTAAAATTGCAAGAGCAATTCGTGCTGATAACGTGTTGTGAAAGTTAGGACTTGGATCAACAATCTTGTTGCTTACATAATAGAGAAAGAGAGGAAGAACAATGAATGAGAGAAAAGAATTATTGTGTCTGTATCTTGCTAATAGGGACTTAACCCTTATATAGAGTACATTAACTTAAGAAGTAAGCTAGGGGTATATTTGTCTTTACATAATATATATTTGGTATATAACAAACACTTTTTTTTTTAACCATTGGAGATACCCTAAGAGATATTTTATCCAAAATTTACACAATATAAATGTTTAGAGATCTATAATTTAATACAAAAATAACATTTCTCTTAATTTACGTTTAAATAATACTGTATAACTGTATATAAAATATTACATGAGTCTACTTTTCACCCTTTTAACACCTGTGACATCATATCATATCTAAAATAAAACGAGTCAAGATTTTATGAAAAATAAGTCAAGTTGTCGGAACACTGAATACATAACGAATCCAACTTAATCTTATAAGAATCTGACTTGCGCCTTAGATTTTCGATACTTTGTTTTTGAACAACGAGTTAGAAGTTAACAGTTAGCATTTGAGACATTACAGTGACATTCACTTAGGCTGTATGTGGAGCTCGAACCACGCATGCCTGAGATGAAACTCAGGACTCTCGAAACAACCCCCACCCCCTAATAATCCACTCCTACAAATGTAAGAAGTGAAATTCGAATCTTGATGAGGTCAAAGTCTTACCAATGAGCCACCAATTTATGCTTTCTCCATTTCATAATAAATAATAAGTATACACTTATTATGGAAAGAAAAGAGTATACAATTTGGAAATTTCAAATGTATTTTTTTTACTGTTGTTAGAATTAGGGATGATCCCAAAATCCTAAGTTCCGAGTCCCGATCCCGGTACCAAAAAGTGGCACCGAGTCTCAAGTTGGATCGGGACCGGTATTGATTTTTGATGGTTTACGGTATTGGGATTGGGACGGGACCGGAAAAATCACGCGAACTACGGGATTTTCCGGTCTCGATCCCGCCTTATTTGGGACTGGGACCGGTACCACTTATTTGGGATTTAGGGACCTGTACTGGCGGTACCGGGACAGGTACGAGACGGGACCAGTCTCATGCCCATCCCTAGTTAGAACATACATCTAAACAACTTTTTATCTATAAAAAATACTTTTCTTAAAATACTCGAGTTAACAATCCTATAAAATCTTGTTCCAAACTAAAGTGACTGTTACGGTTACAATCACTTATAAACACAAAAGAAAAAGAAAAAAGAAAAATTTAAAGTTACACATGAGCTAAAATAATTTTGGCTATATAAAGAAGTATACGTAAATATTTGAGTTCAAGTCAAGATGGTGCGAGATCTTGAGTGGACATCATGAGGGCTCGTTGAGATCGTGCTTAGCTTATTGGTCAAGTCGGGCTCAATTCAGCTCGTCAGTAGCCCTAGCCAAATTGTAGCCTCGTATATAATAGGTTATATGGTGAAAGAGATCAAGTGTGAGCAATCATTCAATTTTCTCGTTCAATCACGTACGATCATTCATATATTCCTCAACCATTACATTTGCTATATTATTGGAAACAATGTCTCATGTAGTGTTACAATTTGTGCTAATGTTTTCCAATCACACAAAGATTTAATATCAAAGTGCTCATCTCAAACCAAAGGTTCGAGCAAACCTTCATGGAACAAAGAAAGGTTTATATGTCACGACCAATATATCAATTCATTATTAGCCTATCTTCATCATACTTGAATGATTTTCATTTCAAAATAATTTACCATGTGCCAAAGAAAGGTTTATATCATTATATGTCACGACCAATATATCAATTCAAACTAATGATGAATGTCCATCTATAGTGTAGTCATTAAAAAGGCAATTATCTACACTCTTGACTTTTGTTCTTCATTCGATCATTCGTCGCTTGTCACATGTTTTTTTTTAACGTTCATTTTTTTTACAGAGTCTGTTCACTCCATATGTGGTCTCTACACCCATCGGGCAGAATGCCATCGCGGTAGTTCATAGGGAAAACCCCCACATAGATCGTCAAACGGCACGACATCTATGTAAACGGATTAATATTCCACTATGTTAAACTACGCTATTAAAGGCGTTTTAGAATTTATAGATTGATGATGTTCAATCTCAACCAAGGCTATCTGCCTATCTCTTCTTCAACCGTATATTATATCTATATTCGGTTCAATATGTAATTTGTCGCCACCAATCGATGATGACATTTAAGATGAGCATTCACGACGCATCGATAATCCCATTATTTGTCGTTTCGGCGATTACTTATTCAAGCCTCCTATATGTTTTATTACTTATTCAAGCCTCCTATATGTTTTATTACTTATTCAAGCCTCCTATATGTTTTATTACTTATTCAAGCCTCCTATATGTTTTATTACTTATTCAAGCCTCCTATATGTTTTATTACTTATTCAAGCCTCCTATATGTTTTATTACTTATTCAAGCCTCCTATATGTTTTATTACTTATTCAAGCCTCCTATATGTTTTATTACTTATTCAAGCCTCCTATATGTTTTATTACTTATTCAAGCCTCCTATATGTTTTATTACTTATTCAAGCCTCCTATATGTTTTATTACTTATTCAAGCCTCCTATATGTTTTATTACTTATTCAAGCCTCCTATATGTTTTATTACTTATTCAAGCCTCCTATATGTTTTATTACTTATTCAAGCCTCCTATATGTTTTATTACTTATTCAAGCCTCCTATATGTTTTATTACTTATTCAAGCCTCCTATATGTTTTATTACTTATTCAAGCCTCCTATATGTTTTATTACTTATTCAAGCCTCCTATATGTTTTATTACTTATTCAAGCCTCCTATATGTTTTATTACTTATTCAAGCCTCCTATATGTTTTATTACTTATTCAAGCCTCCTATATGTTTTATTACTTATTCAAGCCTCCTATATGTTTTATTACTTATTCAAGCCTCCTATATGTTTTATTACTTATTCAAGCCTCCTATATGTTTTATTACTTATTCAAGCCTCCTATATGTTTTATTACTTATTCAAGCCTCCTATATGTTTTATTACTTATTCAAGCCTCCTATATGTTTTATTACTTATTCAAGCCTCCTATATGTTTTATTACTTATTCAAGCCTCCTATATGTTTTATTACTTATTCAAGCCTCCTATATGTTTTATTACTTATTCAAGCCTCCTATATGTTTTATTACTTATTCAAGCCTCCTATATGTTTTCGGCGATTACTTATTCAAGCCTCCTATATGTTTTATTACTTATTCAAGCTATTTTCATCGCTAATTATATAATTAGTAATTTTGGATGGTGAAAGATACCTTGATCCATTTCTACGTTATCCCACAAAGATATATAATGTGGTTACAGCCAAATTAAGTAATTAGCACAAAACACAGCTATGACGAAGGTAGGGTGTCAATGGGATGTGTATATTCCAACAAATTCTAACAAATGAGTTTAATCCACTAAATTAGTGGCCCCTTTCGGCCTTTCCCCTTGATTACTCCTCTTAAACCATTGTTGATAATACCCCTTAATCTTTTCTTTGATTAATTAAACTTTTTCATCTTTTTTTTACCTGATATTTTGCATCAAAACAATATTGTTTTACTATTTGAAATATATATACTACTGAATACTCCGTACTAGCTTTAGTGGGTAACAATTTGAAATAATCACATTTAAGCACGGTCACAATATGCTGTGACACCAATATCTCTTGGGTGGTGTTAGGCCCACTTTTGATGTTTGATGTCATGTATTCAAATCATAAGATAGATATAAATATTAGATTTAAGATTAAGTTGTGACACTCAACATTCTTTAAGAGTCATTTTATTTGTGATTATATTTAATTGCGGTCTAGAGTGGTGGTTTAATAAACCATATTAGTTGGTGATGCTTTTTTTAAGTAAATATTATATTTTTAAAAATTTAATTGATTTTGACATTTTCTGCTTCATGTTTTGAAACAAAACCTTCACACTTTTAGTGATTGATATACTATCATGCAATGTAAACATCAAGAATTGTCATGTTGCAAAAAAAGAAAAAAAAGTCACATAAAATAGCAACCTGGGTGGTGGCATGACTTAAGGGAGTCACCTTACTTTTTGCCACTTGTCACTCTATGATTAGTTAAGATTTATTTATAAACCTTATTGGTTTTTCTTTTATATCTTTCATTTTATAATACTTTATAAAAATATAAAAACATGGTATTTTCTATTTTTTCTTTACGAACATTTTGACATAAATTTTGTTAAAAACAGAGAAATTTCGAAAATATATATTTTCGGATACGAAACCTTATATTAAAATATAACTTTATGACACTTGTTATTGTTACATTGGTTCAAAATATTCTTAGATAAAAAATCTTATCTCAAAAAAAGTTTGACGTTATCTAGTTTTTCTTTAAAAAAAAGAGTCAATTTTGGTCTATAAATAGTGTATAGACATAACTTATATTCATATCATATTAATTTAGTTAAAAAATAATATAAGTTGAGTTGTGAATGTGGGTAAAAGGTTGAGTTAGGTTGGGTTGTTTAGGTAGAAGAGATATAAATTAATTTTTTATTAAAGGTTAAGTTGATGTAAGTTGGCAGTGTGGATGGTCTTAGGGGAGAAGAGTCATCTAACCAAAAAACCCAACCCTCTCAAATCCCACCAATCATATATCTGCAACTCATTTTACATTTTCAACCCTCCAATCAACCTCCCAACCATTTTCTTTGGCATTCATCACTTTTTCAACCCTCCCAAATTTTTCTTTTTCATTTAATTTAATCAAACATTTTTTTCTTTTTTAATAAAAACTTAAACATTTCATTAAATTAAACTAAACATTACATAAACATAAGAGTTAATTTCACAAATCGTCCTTTAGCTTGTACCAAAGTATCACGTTTCATCCTTTACTTTTCAAAATGACACTGGCTGTCCTTTACAGACGGATAATGGTCATGTTTCGTCCTTTACACAAACGGACGTTTATGGGGTTGCCGTTATCTCCTCACGTGCATGCCACGTGAGGGTAGTATTGTATTTTCCACAATCATTTTTGTCCGTTTAACCCCCTCTCTCCCCCTTTATACTTATTTTTCCTTTATATCTCTTCCATTTTCACCCAGGATCCATACACACACACACATATTTCTCTAAAAAACAAGAGCTTCATCATCTCCAAAATTAAAATGGTGTTTTGTGGCTGTGGCAAGGAAGCAGTAATTCGAACCTCGTGGACAGACAAAAACCCAGGCAGACGGTTTTATGCATGCCCTAATCAGGTAGGTTTACATTAAAATTCAATTAGGTTATGCATTTTTACCCAAATAATTAGGTTTCTTGTTTATATATTAGGGTTCGAAATGTAGATTCATTGGATGGGTTGATCCAATGATGTGTCAACGTGCAAAGGATATTATACCAGGTTTGTTGAGGTCGAAGAATCGAACCGAAGCACAGCTGAAACAAAGAGATCAACAAGTGAAGAAATTAAAGATACTACTAGTGGTTGCGTCGATTATAATTGTGTTTCTTGTATCCCTCTATCTAGCTTGAACCATCTAGCATTGTATTTCTTTCTTGTTTTTGTAATTTTGACTTTCTAAATAGGCTGTTGTAATATGACTTTGTAATTTTGACTTGGTAACTTTGACTTTGTAATTTTGACATTGTATTTAGCCCAGATTGTAATCAAATTGTAAGTTTATTTTGTACCATGGTAAGTGGCAGACTGATTTAGCATCTTAGAGTAACAACAATATATGAAATTACTTTACAACAAAACAATAGAGAATTAACACATAATTGGAAGAGTACCATTACAGATAACATACCAAAGCAGCATTACATGACCAAATGTAGCATCATAGGACCAGATAATCAAAAGACAAGAAATTGTAGCATTACATGACCAAAAGACAGGAAATTAAGTACCAAAATACTGGAAATAAAGTTTGGGACCATTACATCACCAAAAGAAATGAAACACAAGTTCAAGATGTTATGGCTTGGGGCGTAGAAAACATCTTTTACCACCTGGACTGGAAATCAAATTTGAATTACTTGTTCTGAAACTTGCACTTTGCCTTGGCACACTTGTAGTTGGAACACTTTGACTTGATTGGGTTGGAGCAGTTTGACTTGCTTGAGTATGAGCAGTTTCACTTGGTTGACTATGACCAGCCTGCCTTGGTTGACTTGAACCAGCACCTTGTGTCCCTTTGCAACCTTTCTTGTTGTGACCACCAACCCCACACTTGGAACAAACAACAGATTTGTGCTTCTTTGACAGTCTCCCACCTTTGACCATTTCATTAACCTCTTCTGTGGTCTTTCTTCTTTTCTTTTTAGGCCTTCCCACAGGTACATGATAAGCTGGGGGGATGATGATAGTTGGTATTGGAGACTTAGCCCACATGTTAACACCAGTGGTTGGGTTAATCTTGAATTGGTACATCAATTTCCAAGTGCTCAGCCTATAAATAGGATCAACCCATGTCTCCACTGGACCAACTGGAACCCTGTTATTTGCCATATCCCAATTCACTGCAACTGCATGTTTGCAGGGTATTCCTGTGATTTCCCACCTCCTACATGTGCAACTCATATTCTGTAGATTAACTACACATTGATCACCCCAAGGACCACTTACTTGATACAAATGTTCACCATTAAAGATAGCAGTGTATGCTTCAACTTCTTTTTTGACCAACTCTAACAATTTAGTTCCAGTGGGGGTGATTACACCAGTACATTTTTCTATAACCTTACCAACATTAACAATCCTTATCATCAAGTACTCCCTAATGAATTCTAGGCAATAAATTATGGGTTTTTCCCTACCCTTAACCAACCTGCTATTCAAGACCTCGCGCATATTATTCAACAACACATCTGACTTTGCTCTTCCTGTTTACACAATTTAAAGTGTATAAATTAACTGAAAATCATGTTACTTAACTATTTAAACATGTCAATTTACAATGTGCATACCTGTAAAGTGTGATCTACTCCAATGGTGAGGTGGGATCTTTGCTAACCACTTGTGTGCAGCTTCACTGTATGTTTTGAACTCACCCATATACCTGTTAAACTCCTGAACAGTTGATGCTGTTGCACATCTCCATAAATGATTTTTGAAAGTTGTTCCCCTCCACTGAAGTTTCATATTCTCATGAATATGTCTTAAACAGAACCTATGTTCTGCACAGGGGAAAATCTTTGCTAGAGCTGGAATGAGTCCCTGTCAAGTTTTACAAAACATATGTCTTAAGCAATAAATTCAGAAACTGATTAAAAGTAAATTAAACTGAAAGTGAACAATGTACCTTCTGCCTATCACTTATGAAGGTGAAATTGGAATTTCTAACAAGATCTAAATCTTCTCCTAAGCATTCTAAAAACCAAGTCCATGAGTTAAGAGTTTCAGCTTCTACAATTGCATAGGCCACTGGGTATATTCCATTATTGGAGTCCAGACTAACAGCTGTTAATACTTGTCCTGGGAAAGGACCAGACATAAATGCTCCATCAAGACCCAACAACTCCCTACCAGCAGATCTAAAGCCCCTCTTTAATGCCCCCAAACACACATAAATCCTCTTGAAAACCCTAGTAGGCTCATCTGCACTCTGTGGTCTTTCAACCTCAAGTTTTACAGTTATGCCAGGGTTTGTAGTCTGCAACTCTAGTATGTAATCCCTCATTAGGTTGTACTGTCTGGTATAGTCTCCTTTGAGCTCCCCTTTTGCTCCTTTCTTAGCTCTTTGAGCTTTCTGCTTTGACAGACCTACTTGAAACTTTCTTTGTAGTTCTTCCTGCAATGCTCTTCCTGGTATGTCAGGATTGCCTGAGAGAAGATGAAAATGTAAATTGTTTTAAAAATAAATATACACTTTGACTAAAATGCTATTTTAAATATATATAAAGTCTTGAATATACCTTCTATTTGTTGAACAATAGTCTTGGACAGAAAAGTGGCAGTGCAGTGTTTTATAGATCTTGACTGAAGACAATTGTGCTCTTCAATGTTCCTCTTGACCATCCATGTAGCAGAATCTTTAAGCTTGGAGACAAGTAATGTGTATGGACAAGGATATAAATTTGGATCTGTTTTGTGTCCTCTACCACCCTTGTTCACATGAGAATCTTTGTCTGCCACTTTTTTTTGCCCATCCCCACTGCTTTTGCTGGGCCCACTTTCATTAGTCACTTTCTTCTTTGGCATCTTGGGCTTTCAAGGCCCATCTGATTGATTAACAGGCCTTACTCCTGCTTCCATGTTATTATGGGCCACATTTGGTCCACCAGTTGGGTCAAACACAGGTAACCTACCTTCACAAATTACTCTCACCCTTTCTTTATCATTTTTTATTATTTTCAATTCTCTCCTTGTTTCTATTGCATGGCTTTTCACCATCTGCAATACCTCACTTTTGTTCCCAAAGGTCTGACCTAAATAAAAGACAGTTTTATGAATTCCACCATCACCAGTTACCTTCTTCTTCCCCAACTTTCTCAACAGCCTATTCCTAACTCTGTTAGGATTATCCCAATCATCAGAAGCACTCTCAAATTCTTCATTGTCTAACACCTCTACCTCACTATTTTCATCAACAACAACAACTTGATGTGTAGGTACATTGGTACCCATAAACTCTACATTTGGGTCCACATGCATATGGAAATCTCTCATATCTACCTCTACTTCATCTATTTCATTCTGCTCATCTACAATGTAATCATCATCCTGACTATCCTCACCACTTCCATCCTCACCACTCCCATCTTCACCACTACCATCCTGACTATAAGCACTTGTATCCTGAAACTCTACATGACTTTTACCCTTGTCAGTTTTACCCACATTGTCATTTCCTAAATTATATTGGCTACTTGGAGTTAGTACAGGCTCTTCATTCCAATCAAGCAACAGTTTTCTATAAGGTCCAGTCTTATGCTTTGGTTTGGGCTTGGCTACATTTGGTACATCATCAGTTGGAGAAAAGTATGTAGCTAAGGTTGTTTTGCCATGTTCTATGTAAACAACTATGAGGTTATTGTCTTCAATATAGTTAGACAAATTATGAACATCATGGTCATGAGATAGAGGTTGAAGACCATGATCTAAGTCAAATCCAGGTTTTAAAAAGTAATAAAACATAATCTGACTTCCATCGTAACCTAAATCCTTCATAATGGAATCCATTTCATGCACTGAGAATAAAGGGTTAAGTGCACGAAAATGTAATCAACTAAGGCCGAAAAGTTATTGTGTGCATGAACTTACAGAACGTTTATTGTATGCATGAACAAAATCAGAAACGTTATAGAATACACGATTGACCTGCTATTCCCTTAGCCGGTAACCCTTGTGAATTCTTAGCTACCTGCTGACGTCAGCAATTTTGTCTTATTCTTATTTTGTCATTTTCTGCATTTTTTTTTTATTTTTTTTTTTACGATTGTATATTTTTATAGTTTCTTATTTTTACCACTTAACTTACTTTTAAAGTTTTTAATTTTTATCAATTAACTTTGGATTTTAACTTTAATCATCAATTTTTTTATTTTTTTTTTCTACTTTCTATCTCTTAATTTAACGCTTTTAACTTATTTGTACCACTTAACTTATTGGTTTTTTAACTTTAGTCTAACTTTTTGCATACAAACTTAATTATAGTTTAGTTTTAAAGTTTTTAATTTTTATCAATTAACTTTGGGTTTCTAACTTTAATCATCAAATCTTTTTTTTTCTTTACTCTCTATCTCTTATTTTAAGGTACCGTTGTATGTATAAATGCTTGCATGACGCAGTGTCGATCCCGGACAACGTCCCCCTGGGGTCAAAAACTAGTTCTAACTACACACATTCATCAGAATTTAGAACCATAAGAATTTAAAAAAAAAAAATCGGATCTCCATATCTTGATGATGTCAAATAAATGAATAACAAACACAATCACTGATGAAAAACGATGTCAAACCACCGCACATATGCCTTTTTCTGTATTTCATCATGAAACCGACAAACAAGTAATTCCTTTTACACCCCGCCGCCAAGAGATGTTGTGGGAGATGTTGGTCATCCACTGTTACTGTCTTTTGCTTTTTCTTCTTCTCTTTGATTTTATTTATTTTATCTATATGTGGGAGATGAAAAAAAGAAAAAAGTGGAAATTGTAAAAATCTTGATACAATAAATATTTATCATAGTTCCTTACATATAATAGAGGTTTTGTAAGTTCATGCACACAATAACTTTTTGGGCATAGTTTATTAATTTTCATGCACTTAACCGGCCCACATCAAGACTTTAGCCGGTTTCGTTATACAATAGAAAAATAGCAGGGTTCATGTATACAATAAACGTTCTGTAAGTTCATGCACACAATAACTTTTCGGCCTTAGTTGATTACATTTCCGTGCACTTAACCCTAGAATAAATCAATATTAATGCAATCGACATAACTTATCTTACCCCCATCATATAACATCCCTGGCATAGGTGTAAAGAAACCTCCATGGTGAACTTCAATCGAGAATAACCCAGCATAACATTCTACATTTTTATAAAAAAAAAAGAAACAAGTTAAAACCCCATTTGATTCACCACTGTTAACCTATTTAGACAAAAGTAAATAAATTCAATAACATATAAATATGAAATACTCACCATAACATTTATCCATATCCCATTTTTCGAAGGGTCCACGAATCGAATACAACGGGTTATCAGTCATCTCCCTTTCTAGGGTTTTTTGTGTATCGTATGTGTGTATGAGATGATTTGGGCGTGATATATAAATATATATAAAGGAAAAATAAATGTAAAGGGGGAGAGAGTGTGGAAAATACAATAATACCCTCACGTGCCATGCATGTGAGGAGGAAACGACAACCCCATAAACGTCCGTTTGTGTAAAGGACGAAACATGACCATTATCCGTCTGTAAAGGACAGCCAGTGTCATTTTGAAAAGTAAAGGATGAAACGTGATACTTTGGTACAAGCTAAAGGACGATTTGTGAAATTAACTCTAAACATAATTTAAAAAGTACATAGCAACATATTAGAAATTTAAATTTAAATTCTACATGATAATAAAGACACCTAAATCAAACTCTCAATCGATGGTGGTTGCATCGCTGGGTCATCAAGGTATGATAAGTCTAGACCCAATATATGCGCCGTCAGATCATATCGGAGCCGATGATGCACGTCTTCGTCCTGTAACTCCCGGTTTGCATCCCGGTTATAAACTCTTGGCACCGGTGGATCCATAATATGAACCGGTGATATTTCCCTCCCGTTGTCTTATACGCTCATGTTGTGCAATATTGTACACGTGGCGACAACTTTTCCGATCTTCTCCTTTGTCCATAGCCGGAGGGCCCCACGCTTGACCACACACGCTCCTAACGGCTCTTTTCTCCCAACCAACGACAGCCAGCCCAACCCCAACCCGCCCTAAACCAGTTGGGATGGCGACGGTGTTCCCCAACGGGTTCACCCAGCGAGCCACCCAACCCGCCACCACTCCTCTCCCCCTTATTTCCTTTTCTTCCTGTTTTTACAACAAAAATGTGTTTAACGGTTTATCAGCATTTGATTGAAGTTATAATATAATCACATACATGTTCAACTTAAAAAAGATATGTGAAAATTTTAAAATAAAACTATGGACAATTTAATATCTAGTCTATAAAAACAACAAATAAAGTTTTTAATTACAACACTTGAATTTGACTCTTGTATAAAAAAATTACAAGTTAACTCATGAACAAGATTAAACAACATACGAAATCAACAACTTATCTATATTACTTAAATAAAAACTATCCCTTATTAAAATTTCAAGCACTTTCTTTTTATCCCAAAATACTCCTCTCCAGTTTAAATCTAATTTTTTATCATCTCCTTTTCTATTAAAATTACTCATAGAAATTTAAGTGAATTTATGGTAACTAATTGTATCAATGCTGAAACGGTCAATCGACAAGGTGGTTCGTCATGCGGACATGTGTCTATTAGACAAGGTGGTTGGTCACTGCAAAAACGTATAATGAGTCGTTTATCTTATATACTAGTCCTAATACCCGTACGATGTACGGTAGCTATATAGATTATATCATAAAGAAATTCGAATATACCACGTACATGATTTATGAGTATGAAATAAATTGTGGTTAAAGTAAACCGATGATCGAAGCTAAATTATAATAAACAGTAATGATAAATATAATATATGTTTAGTTAGAGTTTTGGATATACCTTAAATTTTTACAATCACATCAAATTCGGAACTTGTAAGCATAGTGGATGACGACAAATAGTCTTGTGATTTCGGATCGTAAACTCAAAATTTTGAAGTCTTCATGTTAATAACTTATTATAAGTAATAAGAGTTATAATCAAATAAGGTTATAATGTGTTTTGTATTTATAAGCGAAGAGTTAGAGTTTGATTATAAGTCTAATAAGGAAATTGAATCTATATATAATTAAAAAAACTAATTTAATAAAATAAATAAATTAAAAAGACACGTGTCGATCAAGTATTACGCATGTGTCGTTTAAACAACATCTTAATCTTGTTTTAGTTTATTGGTAGATATGTTGACAATATCTACTCTAGTCTTAAATTCCTCCGAAGTTTTCAAAATTATTCATCTTAGATATAAGTATATAACCTTGGAATTTATCCCAAATCAGTTGGGTTAACCCCAATTGATTTTATTGGGTTTGGGCTGAACTGGGTTTACCAAGGAAAAGGCCTAATCTTGGCCCAAATTGATACTAGTCTACTAGACTTGAAAAATTAACGGTTTTTCTGTTTTTTTTTTTGTTTTTTTTTTTTGGCTGGGAAATTAGGAAAGTATCGAAGTATCTCTCAAACTGCCTAACATAAAAACCCGTTTAGTTAACAGCATCAACCAATCATGGTCATCCACGTGACACTTTTTCATGGGGTAACCCAATTTATTATACATAGATACAACATCTGAATATATACCGGCCGTTTCCACAAATTAATATATAGTCTCACTTAATCAAACTAAGGTGATTTTTCGTCTGACATGGATGAGGCGAGTAGTAGTAGTAGTAATGCAAAATTATCAATGAAGAATTATAGAATTCAAGTTTCTCGAACCAAGAAGCCACTCAACTTTTACATTAATCTTGTTAAGGTTCGATTTCCCTGTTCTTGTTTTATTAGAATTTTTTTTGTGAAATATAGTTTGACGTTAAATCATCCGAGGGTTTCTGATTTCTGATCATACATATGCTGGAATTCTTGTTAATTTGTTCTTGATCTGATTTGTTACAAATAATTCTCTTATGTTTTCTAATTGGTTTTAACTTTTAGTTTCTATATTATGTATACTGATCCGTTAATCTATATAATGACGGAAATGTTAGTACTTCTGTTGAAATGTGTGATTTTTGTGTGGTTTAGAATCTCGACGTCATTGATAACTTCTTTTGGTAATGTGTGATTTTTAGTTTTTCCCTTAATTGGTTTTAGATGTTGCCATGAATTGCAGTTGATTAACGTGTGTACGTTTTCTCTATGGTTTTAATGGGGCCCTTGTGAAGAAATTGATTCACATTTAACGTATATTCGTTTATGCCATGCCCTTATTGTGTGAACAAATTGATTAACTTGCGCCGTGCACATATGTTCTTGAATGGATCTTACACTTGAAGTTTTTTCGGGCTAATTATATCTCTTGAGATTTGTCCAGTGACATTCTTTTAATATGTAAATGTTGGCAGAAACACATAACTCGTTACAACAAAGTCGAGCTTCATGCCTTGGGAATGGGTTAGACTTACACTTACACAATACATTTGATGTCTTTTTATCCTTCATAATCATCAAGACCAATATGCATATTAATGTATCACATGACTTCTGTTTATGTGATTATTGTGATTTCTGAAAATCTTAAGGAAAGTGGACTGGCCACTCAGAAATGTAAACAGATTCTTTTCTTTATTCAGTTATCAAATATTTTGTTTTTCATCTCATCTGGTAATGAAACAGTGATCTCGACATCAACTGTTAAAATGAAGGATGAAGTCACTGGGAAACTCATTCAGAAGGCTAAGGTTGGTTCACTTGCTCTCAACGGCTACTTTTTTAGAAGTCTATTATCTTACCTACTTATTGTTCTTGTTTTTTTAATTGAAATTATACTGGCATCCAGAGAGCAGTCTGATCAACCAAAAGCTAATGAGATTATATTAGAGACCAAGAAGAATATTGCTCAGTCTAAAGTCAGGAGTGGGAAGGCAAAAAAGAAGATCACCAAAGAAACATCCTATGATATCAATGCTAATTGTCAATCGCAGGTTGGTTCTGATTAAGGATGTCAAATTTGATCAAATCATAATGTCGTGGTTTTGTTGGCCGTGTCTCTGTCTTTGACTCTTTTTTTTTATCGTAACAGGATGAAACTGTTGATACCGAGGATAATGTGAAGGTTGTAGATAAAGTTGTTGGTTTTGTTTCGCTTTCTTTATCATCTCATGATGAGAATGTTGATGGCAAGACTAGTGTCAAAAATGCAAATGCAGACAGGGCAGAGGTTGGTTTTAGTTTTTTCTTTATCATCTCATGATGAGAATGTTGATGGCAAGACTAGTGTCAAAAATGCAAATGCAGACAGGGCAGAGGTTGGTTTTAGTTTTTGGTTTAAGTTAAGCTTTTTAAGGATACTTATTTGACTAAATTTATTGTAACAGTAATTAACATGTTTCTTGTTTGTTTAAATTACTTATTGTCAGAAATTAAGGTTGAGAAATCTGCAGAAGGAGCTGAATAGAAAGTTGAAAATCAGGAGTGGGAAGAGTCCATAGATGCAAGATTTCATGCTAACGTTGTCGATCGAATGATGCTGTAATAAACTATACTGAATTAGTAATTAGTCTTATCTTAATTGCATATAAATGTAATGAAGTGATTACTTGGATAAATCTTGCACTTGTACAATATTTTATCCTGAATTGAAATTGAAATTAGTTTTATCATAATTGCACATAAGAAAACTAGTATGTTAATAACCCGTCCTTTGCAGAATTTAGAAAGCTATTTGTGGTAAACTAAGAAAAAAGGTGCCGTTATGGTTAGGGTTTTGCTAAACTTATCGTAAAATCCAGTGATGAGTTTCTGATATAGAAGAAACAATTTTTTCTATATACTTTATGTACATCCTTAGGACTGTTATATCTATCTATGTCTATACTATATTATAAAACAAATCTACTTTTGATTTTCAACATTGAACTTAAAATTTCAATATTGATTTTAAGTTTCAACAATGTACACATTCTAATGCATGGGGTATCATACATCATAGTCACATTACATCAATAACTTCTACTACTCACTGGCGCCACAGCCACCACCACCACCGCTCGCCACCACCGCCCGTCACCGCCACCACCGCCGTCGCCATTACATCACCATCACTGCCGCAACACGAGAGATAGTGCCCGCGCGTTGCGGCGGTGAGATGGTGTGGGTGATAGGTCAAGTCATAGAGTATGATAGCCAAATGCCTTAGCCGTACGGGCTCCGTCCTCGGATTTAAAAATTCGTCGAAAGTATATTGAATGACATCTCTAATGAAAGAGCATGAAATTTTAAGAACACCCATACAATTTTTATAATTTATCGATATACGGTTTTTGAGATAAAAGATTTTGAATGAATTAGAGGAATAAAATGATTTATGGAGGAAAGAGAAAAAAATGAGTGGTTGAGATTTGAGGAGAGAGAAGAAAATGAGTGGTTGAGATTTAAGGGTATTATAGGTATATTAGGTAGAGATGTTTAAATTAGTGAATAAAAAAGAGGGGTATATTAGGTATATCAAATCCTTAATTGAGATTTTAAAAAAAGGCAAAATGTTTATAAGATAGTATTAGATATTAGATAGTCAATGTGTTTAAATCATTTTTTTTTAGTTAATTGCAGGATTCGTCCCTGTGGTTTACCCGTTTTCGTGGTTTACATCCCTGCTTGAAATTTTTAGCCAAATACATCCAAACTAGTCGAATTAGTTGCACGTTTCATCCTTTTGGCTAATGGCGTTAGATTCTCACCGTTAAGTTGTGTCACGTGCTCAACATGTGAGGGAATTTTCGTATTTTTCCCTCACACCTGCTCTTTTTCTCTTCTTATTTATATTTACTCAATAAAAAAAAAAGAAAAAAAAAACACATAATGGAAACCATAACCCAGGAACTAGGTTTTCCAATCCAAAATCACTTCAATCATTTATGTCCCCTTTCACAAAAAAATAGCATCACATACATATCCAAATATTACAAAGGAATGGAAAATGGAAACAATAACCCATCAATTGGGTTTCTCATCTTGAAATGGTAATCTTTTTAATTTATATTGCTCATTTCCATCATTTTCTTTTCTAAATCTTCATTTTGATGAATCAAAGACTACAAGATCTGAGATTGAACCGATGTCGTATGAGAATCATAAAAGAACGTCGTTCTTTTCTATATCTTCATTTTCATCCATGTCTAACAATCGATCGATGAAGAAATGTAGAAAAATCCGCCACCTGCCGCAGCAACAGATCCACCATCTGCCACCACAGTTGGCCGGATCCGGCCATGGGGGTCCCGATTGTTTTGTTTCCATGGAGGTCAAAGTATAAAATCAAGTAAGCGATTCCGATTGTAAACTAATTAAAAACCCACATATCTTTTCGGCAAGATGTATACAAACCCACATGTATACAAACTCTTGAAGTTTCTTCTCAATTTCTTTGTTTTCCCATAAGAATTGAAGTGGATGAATTTTTGTTTTTATATATTGGATTTCAAGATGTATATGAAATTACTTTGCAGGTACCTTTTTTTGAATATTTCTGATTAAATGGCTGTATGGGTTGGAATTTTAAATGATTTATATAATATGTATATATGTATTATGTAATATGTGTTTATGTAACATCCGTGAATTTTGACCCGTTGACTTTTTGTGTAATTTGACTAACAAATTTGTTGAATGAAATAATTGGGCCCATTTGTGATTATATGACTATGTGGTATGTTAGTCGGGTCGTTAATATGTTTGTTTGGCGTTTAATTGCGTAATCGATTGTATTTTGGCTTGTGAAGAGAAACGGGTCGGCCCGTGGGTAGTCCACGACCCACCAGCCCTTATGACCCAGCCCTCCTCCCTTATCTCTTCATTTCACCACATATCTCCTTCTCCTCTCTTTTCTCTCTAGCAAGAACACAAGAACATATCATTTCCCTCTTTCTCTCTTGAACTCTTGAATTAATTGGTGTTGTGGAATTTGTTTAATATAAGAATTATTCATAGTGCAAGGTTTTCATCCATTTTGACCTAAATTTGGGTTTGAGCTCAAGGAGAAGTTTTGGTAAGTTAAATTCATCTCTTTTACTCTATTTATACTTGTTTATATGTTTCTAGTCGATTTGTTGTGATTCCAAGTCTTGAAAATGGTAAAATTGAATTTAGGGTTTAAATTAGGGTTTGAATGATTTGTGAGCGATTATGATGTTTTGGTCGAATTTGTGGGTTGGGTTATGTGTATTTATGGTTAATAATGTTTGGTTATACTTCAAAATGGGTTACAAGTCTTTACAAATCGTTTTGGTGTGGTTTGGGTCGAAATTGGGGGTTTTGGGTTCGTTTTCTGCACTCTTTGCTGCTGGTAGTGTTGCTGCCCAGAAGGGGGCGTAACCTACGGCCCATTTGGGCGTAGATTACGCTAAGTGTAATTTTGTGGGGCGTAAGTTACGGCCCTTTGGGGCGTAGCTTACGCTGAAGTTTTACCTTACGCCCAAAAACCACTGTTTACGCCACTCCAGACGCCAAAAGTGAACTTTCTAGAGGGCCGTAGGTTACGCCCATATTGACCGTACCTTACGCCCAGTCAAAACTTGCCCAGCGTAGCTTACGCCCTTTGCCACCGTAGCTTACGCCTGTTGTAAAAATGCCACCGTACCTTACGCCCAAATTGACCGTAAGTTACGGCCTTTGTAATCCTGAACTTTCCTTGTTTAACCTAGTTTGACTTTCTGGACCTTTTTACGCGTCGAGCCTTAATCTAATTCACTTCTTATCTTATATAACATTGATTAAGAGTCTTAGAAGTCATTTAACGTCGAGAAACATTTTGAAAACCTAATTAGGGTTTTGTCGAGAATTGTTAAGTTACGTATAGGTGTTTATGTATGTTAATGTGAATGTATATGATCGATATTTAGGTGTTGGACGTGAAGTGAACATTGTACGACAATAACTCGACCTTATATCAACTTAACTTCTCATAACCAATCGAGGTGAGTTTCGTATCTCCCTACTCGCTTGAGATTCGGGCTGAAAAGTGTAAACTTGCGTGTTTACTTACGTTGTTGATTGTTTGATTGATTTGTTTTAAATGTTGGATTGATGAGACGGATATCACGTTTGATTGACTTGGTTTATGTTTGTTAAGTATTTCATTAATGTTAGGATAGACGTACATACATGGAAGTCGGTTATGCTTTCATTGGGCTTTAGATGTGGTGGGAAGGCTGCGGGTGACCCTATATATAAGCATCTGGGACTTGAAGAAAGTAAAATCCTCTTAAGTGTATGTACGTATAGAATTAGTGTTAATATTGATTGTTGGCTCGGGTTCATCGTATATTTGTGATTATTGGTTTATGGTTGACGATTATTGATTGATGGCTCAGGTTTGGAGAATATTGATTTTTGGTTCATATTCATCGTATATTGATTGTTGGTTCATGATTGATGCATTTACAATTGATTGTAAGCATTGCATACATTGTTGATGACCCTCGGCAGGGGATTGCCGACATCCTGGTGTATAGATGTATGCACCCATTTTGGATGTAGTTCTTGACTCCGAGTATATAGACATATATATCTCGATGATTTTGAGATACAGCCTTGTTCATTGTGATGACAGAAGGGTATCGTTGCATTGGTGACTGGTGTTCACGCATAAGATAGGCATGTTGACTTATTTATGCATTGGTACTTGCATTTGATATTTATATCATTGAGCATTCATTTACACGCATTTTCGTACTTATGTAATCTTGTTGTTTGGACATTGTTGTGTTACTTAGAGGCTCACTGTAAGTCACGTTTAGCCTCTACTTGTACATTATGATTATTGTTTATGGTTGACGATTATTGATTGATGGCTCAGGTTTGGAGAATATTGATTTTTGGTTCATATTCATCGTATATTGATTGTTGGTTCATGATTGATGCATTTACAATTGATTGTAAGCATTGCATACATTGTTGATGACCCTCGGCAGGGGATTGCCGACATCCTGGTGTATAGATGTATGCACCCATTTTGGATGTAGTTCTTGACTCCGAGTATATAGACATATATATCTCGATGATTTTGAGATACAGCCTTGTTCATTGTGATGACAGAAGGGTATCGTTGCATTGGTGACTGGTGTTCACGCATAAGATAGGCATGTTGACTTATTTATGCATTGGTACTTGCATTTGATATTTATATCATTGAGCATTCATTTACACGCATTTTCGTACTTATGTAATCTTGTTGTTTGGACATTGTTGTGTTACTTAGAGGCTCACTGTAAGTCACGTTTAGCCTCTACTTGTACATTATGATTATTGTTTATGGTTCCTTGTGGACCATTACTACGAACTCACCAATCTTGTGTTGACTATGCTTAGTACACTTTTCAGGTAATCAGGTTCTCCCCGGACGTGGAGTTTAGTTGCTTGCTTGCTGTTAACCCGGGCTTTGGACTTTATGAATCAAAGATTCATCGACCTTCTCTCTTGCATTATACTTAGGATCGACTTGCCATCTTTGGGATGTTCTTTGTAAACTTTGATGGTTATTTGCTCCTTATGTATTGTGGTACTTGTTTCGTATTGTTATGGATTCACTGAATCCTTAATTGCATTTAGTTCTTGTTCTATTGTAATTCCACCTTGCGCTATATGATTTCCGTAATATTCCGAGCCTCGGCTTGGGGTGTTACAGTTTATATCATATGGGGGAGGTATAGTTTATAATATAGATACATACACAAGGAAGGAGAAAAAGTGCAGGTGGGGGCTGGGGGGAGAAATTACAGAAATGCCCTCGTATGTAAATGATTTAACGAAATGAAAGTAACGCCATTAGCCAAAAGGATGAAATGTGCAACTAATTCGACTAGTTTGGATGTATTTAGCTAAAAATTTCAAGCAGGGATGTAAACCACGAAAACGGGTAAACCACAGGGACGAATCCTGCAATTAACTCTTTTTTTTTTTGGAATAGCTGAGGTGTTTAAATCATTTAAGGAGTGTTTAATTCTCCTTCCAAAGCACACAACTTAAAACAAACTCAAAATCACCGGCGATGGCGGAGGCGGCACCAAAACACACATGCTTAAAACTAAAAATCTCTGAAAACCCAGAGGACCAACCAATCTTCATAAAAGGCACCTGGTTTCCATCTCGCTTCAGCCTCTCCATCACCGATGCCCAACACGCTTGGACTTGCAACCGTCCGTACCATCACTCTCATTCTCAAATATATATCTATATCTATATTTTGTATATAAAAGTTGAAGTTATTTCTAAAACCATTAACAAATATTGATTGATTTATTGCAGCATCAGAAGATGAAGTAAAGGAAAGAGCATCTAATTGGGACCAATCCGTATCCGAATACATTGATATGTCTGAACGATATTTAGGGTTTCAACAGCCCGGTTCCGTTTACGCCTTTACTGATGCCGGCGCTGATTTTAAAAGAGTAGGATTCTATCTTTTTCTTTTCTTTTTTGAGTTAAAGTTGAGATTTTTATAGTGTTAGATTATTTTGTGTCAATTTGTTATGAAATGTTGATAATGGATAATAACAAGAATGTATCAGCCTTTCAATAATCCAAGAGTTATTGAATTAAGGTAACACGAATTTCCAACGTATGATGATTTTGAACGTAGAAAGGATTATTAGTTCAATTATAGTTCGAAAAATGGTAAACAAAGCTAACTTATTAAACGAAATTTACCAATTAAATGAGCCAAAATCTAATGCGCAGAAAAGGAAAATTTCACTCTTTTGTTCTACTCTGTTTTGCATTCCCTAGTTAGAAAATTCGAATTGTTATGTTGATTGTTTTTTTTTTTTTTTGTTGTTTAAATTTGCTCCCTTTGGATGATCATACACTTAACGTTATTGGTTTGCCCTGTCTACAAAAGGGCTGAGCCAAGTTGATTTCGTTAGCTCTTGTTTGAAGTTTTTACAATGCTTAAATCTTTGCAGCTATCATGGACATTCGAGAAAGAAGGTATGAAGTTAGAGTGGCGATGGAAGTTTAAACCAGCTGAAAATAGTAAGAAGATAACTTCAGAAATCTTGGACTTCTTAATGGATGCTAACATACGCTTAAGTGTAAGATAATTCAGTTTTTGAAAATAGTAAGAAGATAACTCTTAATTTTTTGATTTGTAAAAAATTACCAAAAGTATCACCCTCCTTTACCCAAAAGAAGTTGTTTACTATCCTTTTGTTACTCATTTGTTTATGAATTGTATTCAAATCTCAAGCTTAGTAGTCAAAGTTCAAAGGGATTTTGGCCAAACGGTATGGGGTTGATTCAGCCGGATCCATTTGGCCATATTCCGGGATTTCAGGCTGTTTGCCATAGTATGTTACTTGACAGGGCAGCTTTGATTCGGATGGGTATTCTACTGCAGCATGAGAGTAGTAGTAGTGAGGAGGATGATGATATGGATGCTGATGATGATGGTGATGGGGAGCCAGTTAGAGAGACCCCTAGTGTTTCAGCACCTACTGGAGGTGTTAGTTCCAGTTCATCTGCTTTTGATTTTTCAGGATTAGGACATCGAGTGGATGAGATTTATCACAGTGTGACAGGGTTGCACGATAGGATGGACCGTCAGGATGAGTGGTCCCGTTTCATTGGCAGCCAGGTTAATCGTCTGGCCTTTCAGCAGGAGTACTACCAGCCACACTTGCAGCGCTGGATAGATTCTACACCTCCTCCACCTGGTCCATCTGATGTGCCTCAGCCACAGCAGCAGCAGTTTGTGCCACCACAGCTTTATCCGATCGGCCAAGCTGCATTTGATCACTACTATCCACAGCTGAGACAGCCGAGACCTTCAGGTGATGGTGCTAGCAGCTCGAGTCAGGTACCTGATAGCAGGGCGAGGTATTCTGGACCTGCTTTTGATTACTATGGTGCCGATTTGTTCAGTGAGAAGTATTATGGTGATAGCACCCCATCTGTTTTTCCACCACCGGAGTGATTGGCTTGATGATGTTGATGCAGTCAGTTGGTTGGCTTGATGGCTATGGTTATGCTTGTTTGAACAATTTAATTTCCGTACCTTTTATTTCTTTTAGTAGTTTGTTTTGTACTCCCCCTTGTGGGTGAAAGACTTCAGTACCTTTTATTTTTCTTTTGTGCTTAAACAGTAGGAACTATATATGTCGGGAATTTTTGTGGTTTGTTCTATGATGAAATTTATGCAGGTTTAGTGATGTCCATTGTGAAATCCAGTGTTGGTAGCTCACTGTGATGTCATGTGCATATGCTGGCAGTAAGTTCAGCGCTATATTTTTGTTTGACATCTTTACTGACATGGTTTGTCCATCATCCGGTATGTGTTCTTATTTTTCCATTTTTGTCGCTTACCCCTATTTACCCTTTGGTTTGACCGAATATGGACATTGAGGGCATTGTCCATCTTAAGTGTGGGGGGGATGGCAAATAGGTTAAGCTACCGGGTACATCACTTTTGTTGTTTTGCCATTGAGATTTCTACCGGTTTTGTTGATGTGTCCCTCTCATGGGCCTTCGGATTTTATCCAAAGGTAGGAGTGTCTATTTTGAGCTCTTCACTGTGATGTGCATGTTTGGAATCGGTGTTGTCAATTTGGTGGGATAATAGAGGTTGATGTGGTTTTTGAAACTTGAGTTGAGCTTGTCCTTGTGGTAAATTGCTTTTGTCACTTAATTCATAATATTTTAATGAGCAATTTTACTACAAATTTTTCCTTGGCAAAAGTTTAATCGGCGAAATGTGTTCTGAACGGTTATGGGGCTTATCCTTGTGGATTGATAACATTACTTGCATACTCAAATATCCCAAACACCTAAAGTTGTGAGATTCATTGTTCATATATAGATGTGCTAGGTGTTTACGGTTTTGGTTTGATTGCCTTGTAATTTGTCCCTCTCTTAGGCTCTTGGATTTATTCGGGAGTAAGGGTTCCATTTCGAACTCTGCACTAAGATGTGCGAATTTGAGGTTAATTTATTCCATTTCCGGGTTCTTTTTGTTGATTTGAGTGTGTCGGTGATGTGTTGAGCTAGAACTTGGCCTTGTGATCGTGACGAAACCGCAGTGAGATCACTTCTGTGATAAAAGTACATCGGATGACGAATTGGCATATAGGTTTGACCCATTCTTTCTTTCTTTCTTTATTTTCACTTTTCCTTTTGTATATTCATACCCTTACTATTCTTATACTCACTTACATTTACATCCTTTTAACTTAGCCTTTTCATTGTATACATCCACTCATTTATGTAAACTTTACCTAATTATACCTTACTATTCCGATAGTCTAATCTGGGGGGCCATTGATTGTCATTGGTTTGTTTGGACGGTTTATGAGAATTTTGGTGGTGGATTAGTTGGATTGTGCTTTGACTTGGGAATGACGTAGATTTGTTAAGTATTCGGGAATGTGTTGGATTGTTCAAAAGAAAGTAAGTGTGTTAGACATTGTTCATCATTGTAAGAGGGTACCTACTAGTAGAGTAAGAGTGGTTCAATAAAAAAAAAAAAAAAAAAAAAAAAAAAAAAAGACCTTGGGCTACTAGTGGGTACTTCTCATTTTTATATGTCTAGAGTTGTGATTAATCGTTATGATTGGAGGGTTTGGTTGTTTTTAAGTTGTTTGAAATTGATACACCACATTGGTGTCGGGTTTGCTTGGTATTTCTGAGGTGTCTTAGCGGATGTGCAATTTATGGGTTCATGGTTTGTTGGCAATCAATGGTACGGGTTTTTGATTAGACTATTTTGTTCATATTTCATACACACCTTATACTTTTGATTGTTTCCTTTCATTTCTAACCTACAATCCCTTACTCATTGTAAATATCCGTTACATATACCTTAGCCTAACTTTACAACCAACTTATATGTCATATTTTGATGATGTACTTGGTGCTTACGCCATGTCGGTGGAGCTATGATCCTTGTTCAAGCCTATGGTAAGATATGCATCACGACTGCGCTATGAGTGATTCTTGATATATTCAACCCCAAAAGTAAGTTCGTTGGAGTTCAATGATATTGATAGGTTCATTTGTTTCACTTGTGCATGGTCGTGTTATTGAGGCTTGTGGATTGTTCAGATATTGTCAAACATTTCGGGTTTTCATTTAAGATTAAAACTGCTTCACCCAACTTCTTTGTCATTGACATACTTGGTGTTGTTTCTTTTTGATACTCGTAATTGTTTATTTAGCTTCTTTGCCAAGGATTACTTTTTCTTTAAACGTTGGATTTGCTTGAGGACAAGCAATGCTCAAGTGTGGGGGATTTGATGTGTCATATTTTATACCATTTCCCACGCGAATTTAGGACCATTTATTCGTTATTTATATAGTCTTATTTCCAACTTTCGATGCTTTGAGGTATGTTAAGTGTTTTCAGGTTGAAAAATGATTATGCGGATGAATTGATCGATTTTGATGATTTATGGAAGACTCGGGAGAAGGATTCGGGTGAAATCAAGTGAAAGATGAAGAAAGCGGAGTCTGGAAGGTGTAACGGCCGTTACATCTATGACGGGCGTTAGGGATCTAGGTCAAAGTGTGACGGGCGTATGAAGACTGACGGCCGTTATGTATTGAAGTTGGTGAGTTACTGTGACGGGTCCCTAACGGCCGTATGCTTTTCAAAGAAGGTGTTACGGGTGTCACATATGTGACGGCCGTTACGGGTGTCGATGGATCGTGACGGGCGTTACAAAGGGTAACGGGCGTTACGCGATCTAGGTCAAAGTGTGACGGGCGTATGAAGACTGACGGCCGTTACGGGTGTCAATATGTGACGGCGTTACGGGTGTCACTAGACGGCCGTTACGGGTGTCAAAGATGGTGTTACGGGTGTCACATATGTGACGGCCGTTACGGGTGTCGATGGATCGTGACGGGCGTTACAAAGGGTAACGGGCGTTACATCTATGACGGGCGTTAGGGATCTAGGTCAAAGTGTGACGGGCGTATGAAGACTGACGGCCGTTATGTATTGAAGTTGGTGAGTTACTGTGACGGGTCCCTAACGGCCGTATGCTTTTCAAAGAAGGTGTTACGGGTGTCACATATGTGACGGCCGTTACGGGTGTCGATGGATCGTGACGGGCGTTACAAAGGGTAACGGGCGTTACGCGACTTATTCATATAAATAGCTGGTCAAGTTTCTGTATCAAAGAGGAATTTTTGGGAGATTTTTCCTGAGGGTTTTTGAGAACTTTATCCTTTCCAGGAGCTGCTCTATTAGGGTTCTATCAGGTTTCCAAGCAAGATTTCTTAGGCGGATCCACTGAAGATTCACGAGCACCCATCTGGATCGTATCTACTTATTGTCTTGCAATTCTCTATTTACTCAAACGATTGGTACAATATGTTCTATTATAATTTCTTTTATCAATTTCAATTTAGCATGATTGGCTAGATCTATTATCATCCATCTTGATGTAACTAGACGAATGATGTGATTGTTATGTTTTAATTCAAAGAGTTGATTTCCATTATCGTTGTGTCGAGATCTTGATGATTTAATTCCTTTATATATATTTTTATGATATTGGTTGCGTGTGTGTTCTTCGTTAGTGGTACTAGTCGAACACATATGTGATTTTCAAACGGTTGCTTGTCTATGAGCAATTATCACTAGTTCATGGTATGATAGTGAATGTCATTTAAATAAAAGGAGTCATTTTGTCAACGTGTTTAGAAACGGTTGGTGGTACCACGTTTTAATTCACATAGGCATAATTGGTATTTGGATAATCAAACAAACTATTTGTTGGTAAGGTTGTCTAGGCATTGGTGGTACCGGCTTGGGTAATTATACTAGCAACTTAGGTGTTTGGGTGATTTGTGAGCGGTTGGTGGTACCACGCGAGCATTTATCCTTTCACGATTATCTTGTCAACTCTTTATGAATTCGTTCTTAATTGAAAGCAATCATGTTTGAAGTCTAGCTAAGTCAAGGTGGATGATTTTTACCATTATTGTTTGAAGTTTACCTTTACTTTATGCGTTTTGTCTTTAAAAGTTATTGAGAGAATCAAAGCAACATCCTTTTTCCAAACCATTTTACTAAACAATTGATTCAAACCAATCCCCGTGAACGAACCTGGACTTACTTTATAACTATATTGCATACGATCGGGTCCACTGCCCGATAGTGTGTAGTAGTGAGTTTTTAGGTATTTCTAGTTTATAATTTTTAAACTCGATTTAGCACATCAAGTTTTTGGCGCCGCTGCCGGGGATTGTGTGCCGTTTTAGTTGTAAATTTAGTGGTTTGATCCTTCCTCACGCGTGAGGAAGTTATTTGCTTTAATAGTTTAGTTTTTCTTTTCTTATCTTATCACAGGTGCAGTTGACGTGTTTGGTTAGTTGTGTTTTGCAGGTCTACTACTTGGTTGATGAACTTGAGGTCTTCTGGTTTACCACTTAATAGCCCTTTGAGAACACCAACAAGACGTAGGTTTAACTACACAACACCAACACCATTCTCACCTATTGCTAGACCCACTCCTGATTCAGACGAGGAGGGATTCTATTTGGAAGAATTTTTCAATCTTGAAGTTAAGTTAGAGGAGACAATGGGAGACGAAGAAAGGGACCCGAATGATATACGGTATGGCGAGAGGGTTCGCACTATTCCTGCCAACCGTGGTAGCCCTATAAGACCTCCAGCCATTGGTCATGATTTCAATCTTAAGGGTAATCATCTTAAAAGCATTGAGGAGCAACAGTTTGACGGGAAAAGGAAATGGGATCCATATCAGCACTTAGAAAGATTTGAGAAGTTGGCACGGTTATACCAATATGGGAATAACCAAATGAATGCCGTTAAACTAGAGACATTTCCAATGTCCATTACCGGAGATGCTCTAGATTGGTTTAATGATCTCCCGGAAAACTCCATAGCAACTTGGGACCAACTAAAGCAAGCTTTCATTGGTGAGTTCTACTCACTTAGAACTCAACGGAAGTTGGAGAACTTGATTAGGTCTTTTGCCCAAGATGAAGATGAAGATGTGGTGGATGCATGGATCCGATTCAAGGAGATGTTGAGGAATTGCCCGGGCCATAACATGACTAAGGAGCAATATGTTGAGCTCTTCTTTGATGGCCTCGATAAGAAGTCTAAGAGGGAGTTAGGATATGCTTTTGGGGGTGGTTTTAACAAGATCACACCAAATGAGGGTTTTGAAATCTTGGAGTCCATGGCAAAGGATAATGCAAATATGGATGACGATAGATTTTTAAAGAATGAGAGAAGGTTGAAGAAGGGTACTAGCCAAGGTAGAGTTGCGAAAGTTGAGGCTAGTCATGATTCGGGGATGATAGGAGAGATTAGAGCGCTATCGGAGCGAATGGAAAAGGGATTTGCTATGCAAGATAGTCGGTTTGGAGCTATTGAACGGGATGTGAAGGTAGTAGCGGATGGATGTGACCATTGTGGTGACATGCATTATTCTGATGAGTGTCCCAATCGGGGACCCGAGGATGTGAGTTACATCCAGAATCAACAACAAGGGAGCTACCCGCGCAATACCGGTTTCCAGAACCGCACTTCAGGTAATCCTACTTATAACTCTTCTTTTCCTACTAATAACTCTCGTTTTTCAGGAAATAGATGGCAAAGGGATAACTTTCAGAGTCAGCCACAACATCAAACTCAACAAGGACAAGGATCTGGATCTTCTTCTTCTTCTAATGCCGATCCAAATGCCGAGTTGAGGGAGATGATGAAACAATTGGTAAGTAATCAGGCTGAAACTAACACTAGTATTAAGATGATTCGGGATGATAGGAGAGATTAGAGCGCTATCGGAGCGAATGGAAAAGGGATTTGCTATGCAAGATAGTCGGTTTGGGGCCATTGAACGGGATGTGAAGGTAGTAGCGGATGGATGTGACCATTGTGGTGACATGCATTATTCTGATGAGTGTCCCAATCGGGGACCCGAGGATGTGAGTTACATCCAGAATCAACAACAAGGGAGCTACCCGCGCAATACCGGTTTCCAGAACCGCACTTCAGGTAATCCTACTTATAACTCTTCTTTTCCTACTAATAACTCTCGTTTTTCAGGAAATAGATGGCAAAGGGATAACTTTCAGAGTCAGCCACAACATCAAACTCAACAAGGACAAGGATCTGGATCTTCTTCTTCTTCTAATGCCGATCCAAATGCCGAGTTGAGGGAGATGATGAAACAATTGGTAAGTAATCAGGCTGAAACTAACACTAGTATTAAGATGATTCGGGATGACACGAAGGCGTTGAATGAGAGGTTGGATAGGATTGATGGCAAGGTTGAGATGAATATGAAGAATCAATGTGTCAATTTTAAGGATCTTGAGAGTAGGATGGCTGCACTTTCTAGGCCTCATGGTACTTTGCCTAGTAATACTCAACAGAATCCTAGGCCTCAGTTTAGCATGGGGCCGAATCAGGGACAAAATGTGGGGCAGAAGTACACTCCACCTCAAGCCCGTAATGAGGAAGCCAAGGCCATTACAACTCGTACAGGTAAATCTTATGACCCTCCTACTATGCCTAATGTGGTTGTTTCAGATGTTCAGGATTCAGGAGCTATTGATGAAGAAGTGGAGGAGGAGATTGAGATGGAGGAGAATCCGACCGTGAAGACTCCGGTCACTCCCCCAGAACCGGTTGTGGAACCCGAGGTTAAAGCTTATAAACCAAAAGTTCCATTTCCACAACGGTTCAGGAAGGCTAAACTAAAGGAACAATATAACAAGTTTGTTCAAATGATCTCTAATGTGCATATTAATGTTCCTTTAGTTGATTTGATACAGGGGATGAGGAGATTGCTTATCTAGGAGCTGGAGTGATTGATGATGCTTTGGACCTAGAATTTCAGGAGTTGATGGATACCGATACGGGGGATGAGGAGATTGCTTATCTAGGAGCTGGAGAAATTTCTGATGATGCTTTGGACCTAGAATTTCAGGAGTTGATGGATACCGATACGGGGGATGAGGAGATTGCTTATCTAGGAGCTGGAGAAATTTCTGATGATGCTTTGGACCTAGAATTTCAGGAGTTGATGGATACCGATACGGGGGATGAGGAGATTGCTTATCTAGGAGCTGGAGAAATTTCTGATGATGCTTTGGACCTAGAATTTCAGGAGTTGATGGATACCGATACGGGGGATGAGGAGATTGCTTATCTAGGAGCTGGAGAAATTTCTGATGATGCTTTGGACCTAGAATTTCAGGAGTTGATGGATACCGATACGGGGGATGAGGAGATTGCTTATCTAGGAGCTGGAGAAATTTCTGATGATGCTTTGGACCTAGAATTTCAGGAGTTGATGGATACCGATACGGGGGATGAGGAGATTGCTTATCTAGGAGCTGGAGAAATTTCTGATGATGCTTTGGACCTAGAATTTCAGGAGTTGATGGATACCGATACGGGGGATGAGGAGATTGCTTATCTAGGAGCTGGAGAAATTTCTGATGATGCTTTGGACCTAGAATTTCAGGAGTTGATGGATACCGATACGGGGGATGAGGAGATTGCTTATCTAGGAGCTGGAGAAATTTCTGATGATGCTTTGTTTGCTGAGGTTATGGCACTTAGTTTAGAGGAGACACCTCCAGTGGATGAGAGCTTTGAGAGAGTGGTTGCGGATGGAAGCTCATTGGTACCTAATTCTGTTGATGTACCACCTACAGATTTGGAGCTTAAGCCATTGCCTGCCCATTTGGAATATGCTTACTTGGCAGGTAAATCCTCTCTACCAGTGGTTATCTCGTCCTCCTTATCGAGTGACGAGAAGGGACTTCTTTTGACCGTGCTTCGAGCCCATAAGCGGGCTTTTGCTTGGAAGACTACCGACATTCCAGGTATTAGTCCAAATTTTTGTCAGCATAAGATTGATTTTATCGATGATATTAAGCCCGTTGTCCAGCGACAAAGGAGGCTAAATCCCAATATGAAAGAAGTGGTCAAGAAAGAAGTTATTAAGTTGTTAGATGCAGGGATTATTTTCCCTATTGCTGATAGTCCTTGGGTTAGCCCAGTTCATTGTGTGCCCAAAAAGGGGGGCATGACAGTGGTTGAAAATGAAAATAATGAACTTTTGGCTACTCGGACTATAACGGGTTGGCGGGTGTGTATTGACTACCGAAAGCTAAATGACGCCACCCGAAAGGATCACTTTCCATTGCCTTTCATTGATCAGATGCTAGAGAGATTAGCAGGTAAGGAGTATTTCTGTTTCCTTGATGGGTTTTCCGGGTACTTTCAAATACCCATTGATCCAAAGGATCAAGAAAAGACCACTTTTACGTGCCCCTTTGGCACTTTTGCTTATCGGCGAATGCCGTTTGGTCTATGTAATGCCCCGGGCACCTTCCAAAGGTGCATGATTGCTATATTCCAGGACATGCTTGAAACCTCCATGGAGGTTTTCATGGATGATTTCTCGGTTTTTGGGGACTCATTTCGTACTTGCTTGCATAACTTAGATAAGATGTTGGAAAGGTGCGAGAGGGCACAACTTGTGTTAAATTGGGAGAAATGTCACTTCATGGTGACCGAGGGTATTGTGCTAGGTCACAAAGTGTCTAAGGCCGGGATAGAGGTTGATAGGGCTAAGATTGATGTGATAGCTAAATTACCCCCGCCTTCCAATGTGAAAGGGGTAAGGAGTTTTCTTGGACATGCCGGTTTTTACCGTCGTTTCATTAAAGATTTTTCTAAGATTACTCGTCCTATGACCCACTTGTTGGAGAAGGACGTCCCTTTTGTATTTGATGATGCTTGTGTAAGTGCTTTTCAGGTGCTTAAGGAGAAGTTGACCAATTCACCTATCATGGTCGGGCCGGATTGGGAATTGCCCTTTGAATTGATGTGTGATGCTAGTGATTTTGCTGTGGGAGCCGTACTTGGGCAAAGGGTTGAGAAACATTTCAAGCCCATATACTTTGCTAGCAAAACTTTGAACCCCGCTCAGCAAAATTACACCACAACTGAAAAGGAGTTGCTCGCCGTGGTTTTTGCTTTTGATAAATTTAGATCATATCTTGTGTTGAGTAAGACCATAGTTTTCACGGACCATTCAGCCCTGAAGTACTTGTTTTCCAAACAAGATGCTAAACCCAGGCTTATCCGTTGGATCTTGTTGTTACAAGAATTTGATATTGAGATCAAGGATAAGAAAGGGGCTGAAAACTTGGCTGCCGACCATTTGAGTCGCTTGGAAGATCCTCACCGGGAGGAACTTCGTGATGGGGAGATCAATGATCACTTCCCTGATGAATGCTTAATGTTTATATCTAATTCTGATAATGTTCCTTGGTTTGCTGACATTGCAAATTATTTGGTTGCAGGTGAGATACCAAATGACTTCACGCATCAACAGAAGAAGAAGCTCGTTTCAGATGCCAAACACTATTTTTGGGATAGCCCATATTTGTTTCGTGTTTGTGCAGATGGCATGGTGAGGAGATGTGTAGCAGGAGCTGAGACTAGGGAGATTCTGGATGCTTGTCATTTCGGTCCAACTGGAGGTCACTACGGTCCTTCAGTTACAGGTAAAAAGGTGTTTGATGCAGGTTTCTATTGGCCCACCATTTTTAAGGAGGCTCAAACCTTGGTAGAAACTTGTGACATTTGTCAGAGGCAAGGAAACATCACTAAGCGGGATGAGATGCCAAACACTATTTTTGGGATAGCCCATATTTGTTTCGTGTTTGTGCAGATGGCATGGTGAGGAGATGTGTAGCAGGAGCTGAGACTAGGGAGATTCTGGATGCTTGTCATTTCGGTCCAACTGGAGGTCACTACGGTCCTTCAGTTACAGGTAAAAAGGTGTTTGATGCAGGTTTCTATTGGCCCACCATTTTTAAGGAGGCTCAAACCTTGGTAGAAACTTGTGACATTTGTCAGAGGCAAGGAAACATCACTAAGCGGGATGAGATGCCCCAACAGAGCATACAGGTATGTGAGGTTTTCGATATTTGGGGTATAGATTTCATGGGACCATTCCCACCGTCTAACAAGTTCCTTTACATTCTTGTTGCCGTTGATTACGTATCTAAGTGGGCCGAAGCCAAGGCTTTACCCACGAATGATGCTAGGGTAGTGATTGATTTCCTTAAGCAATTGTTTTGCCGGTTTGGTTGCCCTAGAGCCCTAATTAGTGACCGAGGAACCCACTTTGCAAATAATCAATTAGCTAAGGTCATGAAAAGATATGGTGTTGTGCATTATTTCTCTACTTCCTATCATCCACAAACTAGTGGACAAGTAGAAAACACCAATAGGGCTTTGAAGAGAATTCTGGAGAAAACGGTGGGAGATAACCCTAAGGCATGGTCAAAGAAGTTGGATGACGCCTTGTGGGCATTTAGGACGGCTTACAAGACACCGATTGGCACCACGCCATACCGGTTGCTCTATGGTAAGACTTGTCATTTACCCATTGAGATAGAGCACAAGGCATATTGGGCTTTGAGAAATTTAAACTTGGATATGATGGAAGCCGGTGACCTTAGGATGTTGCAACTTCATGAGCTCGATGAACTTAGGTTAGGAGCTTATGAAAATTCAAGGCTTTACAAGGAGAAGACTAAAGTTTACCATGACAAAAGGATCCGTAGAAAGGAATTTAAAGTAGGAGCTAAGGTGTTGTTATTTCTATCTAAGTTTAAGATCAAGCAGCCTAAGCTTACCTCTAGGTGGATAGGACCTTTTGTAATCAAGCATGTTTATCCGTCGGGATATGTGGAATTGTTCAAGAGGGATGGTGAAGGTTCTTTCATTGTGAATGGTCATAGATTGAAGTTTTTTTTTTTTTTTTTTTTTTTTTTTTTTTTTTTTTTTTTTTTTTTTTTTTTTTTTTTTTTTTTTTTTTTTTTTTTTTTTTTTTTTTTTTTTTTTTTTTTTTTTTTTTTTTTTTTTTTTTTTTTTTTTTTTTTTTTTTTTTTTTTTTTTTTTTTTTTTTTTTTTTTTTTTTTTTTTTTTTTTTTTTTTTTTTTTTTTTTTTTTTTTTTTTTTTTTTTTTTTTTTTTTTTTTTTTTTTTTTTTTTTTTTTTTTTTTTTTTTTTTTTTTTTTTTTTTTTTTTTTTTTTTTTTTTTTTTTTTTTTTTTTTTTTTTTTTTTTTTTTTTTTTTTTTTTTTTTTTTTTTTTTTTTTTTTTTTTTTTTTTTTTTTTTTTTTTTTTTTTTTTTTTTTTTTTTTTTTTTTTTTTTTTTTTTTTTTTTTTTTTTTTTTTTTTTTTTTTTTTTTTTTTTTTTTTTTTTTTTTTTTTTTTTTTTTTTTTTTTTTTTTTTTTTTTTTTTTTTTTTTTTTTTTTTTTTTTTTTTTTTTTTTTTTTTTTTTTTTTTTTTTTTTTTTTTTTTTTTTTTTTTTTTTTTTTTTTTTTTTTTTTTTTTTTTTTTTTTTTTTTTTTTTTTTTTTTTTTTTTTTTTTTTTTTTTTTTTTTTTTTTTTTTTTTTTTTTTTTTTTTTTTTTTTTTTTTTTTTTTTTTTTTTTTTTTTTTTTTTTTTTTTTTTTTTTTTTTTTTTTTTTTTTTTTTTTTTTTTTTTTTTTTTTTTTTTTTTTTTTTTTTTTTTTTTTTTTTTTTTTTTTTTTTTTTTTTTTTTTTTTTTTTTTTTTTTTTTTTTTTTTTTTTTTTTTTTTTTTTTTTTTTTTTTTTTTTTTTTTTTTTTTTTTTTTTTTTTTTTTTTTTTTTTTTTTTTTTTTTTTTTTTTTTTTTTTTTTTTTTTTTTTTTTTTTTTTTTTTTTTTTTTTTTTTTTTTTTTTTTTTTTTTTTTTTTTTTTTTTTTTTTTTTTTTTTTTTTTTTTTTTTTTTTTTTTTTTTTTTTTTTTTTTTTTTTTTTTTTTTTTTTTTTTTTTTTTTTTTTTTTTTTTTTTTTTTTTTTTTTTTTTTTTTTTTTTTTTTTTTTTTTTTTTTTTTTTTTTTTTTTTTTTTTTTTTTTTTTTTTTTTTTTTTTTTTTTTTTTTTTTTTTTTTTTTTTTTTTTTTTTTTTTTTTTTTTTTTTTTTTTTTTTTTTTTTTTTTTTTTTTTTTTTTTTTTTTTTTTTTTTTTTTTTTTTTTTTTTTTTTTTTTTTTTTTTTTTTTTTTTTTTTTTTTTTTTTTTTTTTTTTTTTTTTTTTTTTTTTTTTTTTTTTTTTTTTTTTTTTTTTTTTTTTTTTTTTTTTTTTTTTTTTTTTTTTTTTTTTTTTTTTTTTTTTTTTTTTTTTTTTTTTTTTTTTTTTTTTTTTTTTTTTTTTTTTTTTTTTTTTTTTTTTTTTTTTTTTTTTTTTTTTTTTTTTTTTTTTTTTTTTTTTTTTTTTTTTTTTTTTTTTTTTTTTTTTTTTTTTTTTTTTTTTTTTTTTTTTTTTTTTTTTTTTTTTTTTTTTTTTTTTTTTTTTTTTTTTTTTTTTTTTTTTTTTTTTTTTTTTTTTTTTTTTTTTTTTTTTTTTTTTTTTTTTTTTTTTTTTTTTTTTTTTTTTTTTTTTTTTTTTTTTTTTTTTTTTTTTTTTTTTTTTTTTTTTTTTTTTTTTTTTTTTTTTTTTTTTTTTTTTTTTTTTTTTTTTTTTTTTTTTTTTTTTTTTTTTTTTTTTTTTTTTTTTTTTTTTTTTTTTTTTTTTTTTTTTTTTTTTTTTTTTTTTTTTTTTTTTTTTTTTTTTTTTTTTTTTTTTTTTTTTTTTTTTTTTTTTTTTTTTTTTTTTTTTTTTTTTTTTTTTTTTTTCTCTCTTTTTCTTCCATTAATCTTCAAAGACCTTCTTCAATCAGATGGCCACCAAGAGACAACGTGAGATGAGAGCAAATAGGGCTGCTGTAGCTGAAGGTTCAGGTTCACAAAAAAGGCAACCTGAAGCCCCTATCATTCGCACTCCCGAGCAGGTACCTGCAGAATATCAACCTAAGGTTACCCGAGAAATGTTAAGGACTAGACCGTTTGTAGCCAACCGAAGGTTAGATCTTGATAATTTGGGAGAATTGGGTTTGGATACTGAAGAGTTGAATAGTTTGCTGACACCCCAATGGAGGGTCTTGTTTTCTATCAATACTACTATTTGGAAAGAGTTGTGTATAGAGTTCTTTAGTTCTTTCAGGTTGAACACCGATGAGACTAGGTGTAAGGCTACGGCCATGACATTTACTTTGGGTGCTAGGGTTCACACTATGTCGTTTCAAGAGTTTGGGGTTGCATTGGGTTTATATTCGGAGGAAGAGGTGAGAAGGACCTCATTTACCAAGGGCATTGTTCAGTGGCCTGCAGGTATGACTGCTGCTCAGTTTTGGAATTCTGAAGACTTGAGCGATCAAGCGTATCATAATACTATTAAGCAGTCTGCTGTGAGAAACCCGGTGTATAGATTGGTTCTGAGGATGATAGCCGAGACCATCTCGAATAGAAACAACTGTCCTAATAATGCCACCAACACAGATTTGTTTTTCTTCTACTGTATGTTGAAGAAAGTTCCTTGTAACCTGGCTAGGTGCATTGTTTATTACTTGTACGAGCGTGGACATGGTAAGGGTAGAGGGTTTATTGCTGGTGGGCACTTTGTTTGTCACTTGGCTAGGCGCATGGGGTTGATTCAGCCGGATCCATTTGGCCATATTCCGGGATTTCAGGCTGTTTGCCATAGTATGTTACTTGACAGGGCAGCTTTGATTCGGATGGGTATTCTACTGCAGCATGAGAGTAGTAGTAGTGAGGAGGATGATGATATGGATGCTGATGATGATGGTGATGGGGAGCCAGTTAGAGAGACCCCTAGTGTTTCAGCACCTACTGGAGGTGTTAGTTCCAGTTCATCTGCTTTTGATTTTTCAGGATTAGGACATCGAGTGGATGAGATTTATCACAGTGTGACAGGGTTGCACGATAGGATGGACCGTCAGGATGAGTGGTCCCGTTTCATTGGCAGCCAGGTTAATCGTCTGGCCTTTCAGCAGGAGTACTACCAGCCACACTTGCAGCGCTGGATAGATTCTACACCTCCTCCACCTGGTCCATCTGATGTGCCTCAGCCACAGCAGCAGCAGTTTGTGCCACCACAGCTTTATCCGATCGGCCAAGCTGCATTTGATCACTACTATCCACAGCTGAGACAGCCGAGACCTTCAGGTGATGGTGCTAGCAGCTCGAGTCAGGTACCTGATAGCAGGGCGAGGTATTCTGGACCTGCTTTTGATTACTATGGTGCCGATTTGTTCAGTGAGAAGTATTATGGTGATAGCACCCCATCTGTTTTTCCACCACCGGAGTGATTGGCTTGATGATGTTGATGCAGTCAGTTGGTTGGCTTGATGGCTATGGTTATGCTTGTTTGAACAATTTAATTTCCGTACCTTTTATTTTTCTTTTGTGCTTAAACAGTAGGAACTATATATGTCGGGAATTTTTGTGGTTTGTTCTATGATGAAATTTATGCAGGTTTAGTGATGTCCATTGTGAAACCCAAGTGTTGGTAGCTCACTGTGATGTCATGTGCATATGCTGGCAGTAAGTTCAGCGCTATATTTTTGTTTGACATCTTTACTGACATGGTTTGTCCATCATCCGGTATGTGTTCTTATTTTTCCATTTTTGTCGCTTACCCCTATTTACCCTTTGGTTTGACCGAATATGGACATTGAGGGCATTGTCCATCTTAAGTGTGGGGGGGATGGCAAATAGGTTTAAGCTACCGGGTACATCACTTTTGTTGTTTTGCCATTGAGATTTCTACCGGTTTTGTTGATGTGTCCCTCTCATGGGCCTTCGGATTTTAAAAAAAAAAAAAAAAAAAAAAAAAAAAAAAAAAAAAAAAAAAAAAAAAAAAAAAAAAAAAAAAAAAAAAAAAAAAAAAAAAAAAAAAAAAAAAAAAAAAAAAAAAAAAAAAAAAAAAAAAAAAAAAAAAAAAAAAAAAAAAAAAAAAAAAAAAAAAAAAAAAAAAAAAAAAAAAAAAAAAAAAAAAAAAAAAAAAAAAAAAAAAAAAAAAAAAAAAAAAAAAAAAAAAAAAAAAAAAAAAAAAAAAAAAAAAAAAAAAAAAAAAAAAAAAAAAAAAAAAAAAAAAAAAAAAAAAAAAAAAAAAAAAAAAAAAAAAAAAAAAAAAAAAAAAAAAAAAAAAAAAAAAAAAAAAAAAAAAAAAAAAAAAAAAAAAAAAAAAAAAAAAAAAAAAAAAAAAAAAAAAAAAAAAAAAAAAAAAAAAAAAAAAAAAAAAAAAAAAAAAAAAAAAAAAAAAAAAAAAAAAAAAAAAAAAAAAAAAAAAAAAAAAAAAAAAAAAAAAAAAAAAAAAAAAAAAAAAAAAAAAAAAAAAAAAAAAAAAAAAAAAAAAAAAAAAAAAAAAAAAAAAAAAAAAAAAAAAAAAAAAAAAAAAAAAAAAAAAAAAAAAAAAAAAAAAAAAAAAAAAAAAAAAAAAAAAAAAAAAAAAAAAAAAAAAAAAAAAAAAAAAAAAAAAAAAAAAAAAAAAAAAAAAAAAAAAAAAAAAAAAAAAAAAAAAAAAAAAAAAAAAAAAAAAAAAAAAAAAAAAAAAAAAAAAAAAAAAAAAAAAAAAAAAAAAAAAAAAAAAAAAAAAAAAAAAAAAAAAAAAAAAAAAAAAAAAAAAAAAAAAAAAAAAAAAAAAAAAAAAAAAAAAAAAAAAAAAAAAAAAAAAAAAAAAAAAAAAAAAAAAAAAAAAAAAAAAAAAAAAAAAAAAAAAAAAAAAAAAAAAAAAAAAAAAAAAAAAAAAAAAAAAAAAAAAAAAAAAAAAAAAAAAAAAAAAAAAAAAAAAAAAAAAAAAAAAAAAAAAAAAAAAAAAAAAAAAAAAAAAAAAAAAAAAAAAAAAAAAAAAAAAAAAAAAAAAAAAAAAAAAAAAAAAAAAAAAAAAAAAAAAAAAAAAAAAAAAAAAAAAAAAAAAAAAAAAAAAAAAAAAAAAAAAAAAAAAAAAAAAAAAAAAAAAAAAAAAAAAAAAAAAAAAAAAAAAAAAAAAAAAAAAAAAAAAAAAAAAAAAAAAAAAAAAAAAAAAAAAAAAAAAAAAAAAAAAAAAAAAAAAAAAAAAAAAAAAAAAAAAAAAAAAAAAAAAAAAAAAAAAAAAAAAAAAAAAAAAAAAAAAAAAAAAAAAAAAAAAAAAAAAAAAAAAAAAAAAAAAAAAAAAAAAAAAAAAAAAAAAAAAAAAAAAAAAAAAAAAAAAAAAAAAAAAAAAAAAAAAAAAAAAAAAAAAAAAAAAAAAAAAAAAAAAAAAAAAAAAAAAAAAAAAAAAAAAAAAAAAAAAAAAAAAAAAAAAAAAAAAAAAAAAAAAAAAAAAAAAAAAAAAAAAAAAAAAAAAAAAAAAAAAAAAAAAAAAAAAAAAAAAAAAAAAAAAAAAAAAAAAAAAAAAAAAAAAAAAAAAAAAAAAAAAAAAAAAAAAAAAAAAAAAAAAAAAAAAAAAAAAAAAAAAAAAAAAAAAAAAAAAAAAAAAAAAAAAAAAAAAAAAAAAAAAAAAAAAAAAAAAAAAAAAAAAAAAAAAAAAAAAAAAAAAAAAAAAAAAAAAAAAAAAAAAAAAAAAAAAAAAAAAAAAAAAAAAAAAAAAAAAAAAAAAAAAAAAAAAAAAAAAAAAAAAAAAAAAAAAAAAAAAAAAAAAAAAAAAAAAAAAAAAAAAAAAAAAAAAAAAAAAAAAAAAAAAAAAAAAAAAAAAAAAAAAAAAAAAAAAAAAAAAAAAAAAAAAAAAAAAAAAAAAAAAAAAAAAAAAAAAAAAAAAAAAAAAAAAAAAAAAAAAAAAAAAAAAAAAAAAAAAAAAAAAAAAAAAAAAAAAAAAAAAAAAAAAAAAAAAAAAAAAAAAAAATCCAAGGGTAAGTTTCTATTTTGAGCTCTTCACTGTGATGTGCATGTTTGGAATCGGTGTTGTCAATTTGGTGGGATAATAGAGGTTGATGTGGTTTTTGAAACTTGAGTTGAGCTTGTCCTTGTGGTAAATTGCTTTTGTCACTTAATTCATAATATTTTAATGAGCAATTTTACTACAAATTTTTCCTTGGCAAAAGTTTAATCGGCGAAATGTGTTCTGAACGGTTATGGGGCTTATCCTTGTGGATTGATAACATTACTTGCATACTCAAATATCCCAAACACCTAAAGTTGTGAGATTCATTGTTCATATATAGATGTGCTAGGTGTTTACGGTTTTGGTTTGATTGCCTTGTAATTTGTCCCTCTCTTAGGCTCTTGGATTTATTCGGGAGTAAGGGTTCCATTTCGAACTCTGCACTAAGATGTGCGAATTTGAGGTTAATTTATTCCATTTCCGGGTTCTTTTTGTTGATTTGAGTGTGCCGGTGATGTGTTGAGCTAGAACTTGGCCTTGTGATCGTGACGAAACCGCAGTGAGATCACTTCTGTGATAAAAGTACATCGGATGACGAATTGGCATATAGGTTTGACCCATTCTTTCTTTCTTTCTTTTTCATTTTTTCCTTTTTTATTTCTTTCTTTCTTTCTTTCTTTCTTTCTTTCTTTCTTTCTTTCTTTCTTTCTTTCTTTCTTTCTTTCTTTCTTTCTTTCTTTCTTTCTTTCTTTCTTTCTTTCTTTCTTTCTTTCTTTCTTTCTTTCTTTCTTTCTTTCTTTCTTTCTTTCTTTCTTTCTTTCTTTCTTTCTTTCTTTCTTTCTTTCTTTCTTTCTTTCTTTCTTTCTTTCTTTCTTTCTTTCTTTCTTTCTTTCTTTCTTTCTTTCTTTCTTTCTTTCTTTCTTTCTTTCTTTCTTTCTTTCTTTCTTTCTTTCTTTCTTTCTTTCTTTCTTTCTTTCTTTCTTTCTTTCTTTCTTTCTTTCTTTCTTTCTTTCTTTCTTTCTTTCTTTCTTTCTTTCTTTCTTTCTTTCTTTCTTTCTTTCTTTCTTTCTTTCTTTCTTTCTTTCTTTCTTTCTTTCTTTCTTTCTTTATTTTCACTTTTCCTTTTGTATATTCATACCCTTACTATTCTTATACTCACTTACATATACATCCTTTTAACTTAGCCTTTCCATTGTATATATCCACTAATTTTACCTAATTATACCTTACTATACCGATAGTCTAATCTGGGGGGCCATTGATTGTCATTGGTTTGTTGGCAATCAATGGTACGGGTTTTTGATTAGACTATTTTGTTCATATTTCATACACACCTTATACTTTTGATTGTTTCCTTTCATTTCTAACCTACAATCCCTTACTCATTGTAAATATCCGTTACATATACCTTAGCCTAACTTTACAACCAACTTATATGCCATATTTTGATGATGTACTTGGTGCTTACGCCATGTCGGTGGAGCTATGATCCTTGTTCAAGCCTATGGTAAGATATGCATCACGACTGCGCTATGAGTGATTCTTGATATATTCAACCCCAAAAGTAAGTTCGTTGGAGTTCAATGATATTGATAGGTTCATTTGTTTCACTTGTGCATGGTCGTGTTATTGAGGCTTGTGGATTGTTCAGATATTGTCAAACATTTCGGGTTTTCATTTAAGATTAAAACTGCTTCACCCAACTTCTTTGTCATTGACATACTTGGTGTGGCTTCTTTTTGATACTCGTAATTGTTTATTTAGCTTCTTTGCCAAGGATTACTTTTTCTTTAAACGTAGGATTTGCTTGAGGACAAGCAATGCTCAAGTGTGGGGGGATTTGATGTGTCATATTTTATACCATTTCCCACGCGAATTTAGGACCATTTATTCGTTATTTATATAGTCTTATTTCCAACTTTCGATGCTTTGAGGTATGTTAAGTGTTTTCAGGTTGAAAAATGATTATGCGGATGAATTGATCGATTTTGATGACTTACTGTGACGGGTCCCTAACGGCCGTATGCTTTTCAAAGAAGGTGTTACGGGTGTCACATATGTGACGGCCGTTATGTATTGAAGTTGGTGAGTTACTGTGACGGGTCCCTAACGGCCGTATGCTTTTCAAAGAAGGTGTTACGGGTGTCACATATGTGACGGCCGTTATGTATTGAAGTTGGTGAGTTACTGTGACGGGTCCCTAACGGCCGTATGCTTTTCAAAGAAGGTGTTACGGGTGTCACATATGTGACGGCCGTTATGTATTGAAGTTGGTGAGTTACTGTGACGGGTCCCTAACGGCCGTATGCTTTTCAAAGAAGGTGTTACGGGTGTCACATATGTGACGGCCGTTATGTATTGAAGTTGGTGAGTTACTGTGACGGGTCCCTAACGGCCGTATGCTTTTCAAAGAAGGTGTTACGGGTGTCACATATGTGACGGCCGTTATGTATTGAAGTTGGTGAGTTACTGTGACGGGTCCCTAACGGCCGTATGCTTTTCAAAGAAGGTGTTACGGGTGTCACATATGTGACGGCCGTTATGTATTGAAGTTGGTGAGTTACTGTGACGGGTCCCTAACGGCCGTATGCTTTTCAAAGAAGGTGTTACGGGTGTCACATATGTGACGGCCGTTATGTATTGAAGTTGGTGAGTTACTGTGACGGGTCCCTAACGGCCGTATGCTTTTCAAAGAAGGTGTTACGGGTGTCACATATGTGACGGCCGTTATGTATTGAAGTTGGTGAGTTACTGTGACGGGTCCCTAACGGCCGTATGCTTTTCAAAGAAGGTGTTACGGGTGTCACATATGTGACGGCCGTTATGTATTGAAGTTGGTGAGTTACTGTGACGGGTCCCTAACGGCCGTATGCTTTTCAAAGAAGGTGTTACGGGTGTCACATATGTGACGGCCGTTATGTATTGAAGTTGGTGAGTTACTGTGACGGGTCCCTAACGGCCGTATGCTTTTCAAAGAAGGTGTTACGGGTGTCACATATGTGACGGCCGTTATGTATTGAAGTTGGTGAGTTACTGTGACGGGTCCCTAACGGCCGTATGCTTTTCAAAGAAGGTGTTACGGGTGTCACATATGTGACGGCCGTTATGTATTGAAGTTGGTGAGTTACTGTGACGGGTCCCTAACGGCCGTATGCTTTTCAAAGAAGGTGTTACGGGTGTCACATATGTGACGGCCGTTATGTATTGAAGTTGGTGAGTTACTGTGACGGGTCCCTAACGGCCGTATGCTTTTCAAAGAAGGTGTTACGGGTGTCACATATGTGACGGCCGTTATGTATTGAAGTTGGTGAGTTACTGTGACGGGTCCCTAACGGCCGTATGCTTTTCAAAGAAGGTGTTACGGGTGTCACATATGTGACGGCCGTTACGGGTGTCGATGGATCGTGACGGGCGTTACAAAGGGTAACGGGCGTTACGCGACTTATTCATATAAATAGCTGGTCAAGTTTCTGTATCAAAGAGGAATTTTTGGGAGATTTTTCCTGAGGGTTTTTGAGAACTTTATCCTTTCCAGGAGCTGCTCTATTAGGGTTCTATCAGGTTTCCAAGCAAGATTTCTTAGGCGGATCCACTGAAGATTCACGAGCACCCATCTGGATCGTATCTACTTATTGTCTTGCAATTCTCTATTTACTCAAACGATTGGTACAATATGTTCTATTATAATTTCTTTTATCAATTTCAATTTAGCATGATTGGCTAGATCTATTATCATCCATCTTGATGTAACTAGACGAATGATGTGATTGTTATGTTTTAATTCAAAGAGTTGATTTCCATTATCGTTGTGTCGAGATCTTGATGATTTAATTCCTTTATATATATTTTTATGATATTGGTTGCGTGTGTGTTCTTCGTTAGTGGTACTAGTCGAACACATATGTGATTTTCAAACGGTTGCTTGTCTATGAGCAATTATCACTAGTTCATGGTATGATAGTGAATGTCATTTAAATAAAAGGAGTCATTTTGTCAACGTGTTTAGAAACGGTTGGTGGTACCACGTTTTAATTCACATAGGCATAATTGGTATTTGGATAATCAAACAAACTATTTGTTGGTAAGGTTGTCTAGGCATTGGTGGTACCGGCTTGGGTAATTATACTAGCAACTTAGGTGTTTGGGTGATTTGTGAGCGGTTGGTGGTACCACGCGAGCATTTTATCCTTTCACGATTATCTTGTCAACTCTTAATGAATTTGGTCTTAATTTTTTTTTTTTTTTTTTTTTTTTTTTTTTTTTTTTTTTTTTTTTTTTTTTTTTTTTTTTTTTTTTTTTTTTTTTTTTTTTTTTTTTTTTTTTTTTTTTACGATTGTATATTTTTATAGTTTCTTATTTTTATCACTTAACTTACTTTTAAAGTTTTTTTTTTTTTTTTTTTTTTTTTTTTTTTTTTTTTTTTTTTTTTTTTTTTTTTTTTTTTTTTTTTTTTTTTTTTTTTTTTTTTTTTTTTTTTTTTTTTTTTTTTTTTTTTTTTTTTTTTTTTTTTTTTTTTTTTTTTTTTTTTTTTTTTTTTTTTTTTTTTTTTTTTTTTTTTTTTTTTTTTTTTTTTTTTTTTTTTTTTTTTTTTTTTTTTTTTTTTTTTTTTTTTTTTTTTTTTTTTTTTTTTTTTTTTTTTTTTTTTTTTTTTTTTTTTTTTTTTTTTTTTTTTTTTTTTTTTTTTTTTTTTTTTTTTTTTTTTTTTTTTTTTTTTTTTTTTTTTTTTTTTTTTTTTTTTTTTTTTTTTTTTTTTTTTTTTTTTTTTTTTTTTTTTTTTTTTTTTTTTTTTTTTTTTTTTTTTTTTTTTTTTTTTTTTTTTTTTTTTTTTTTTTTTTTTTTTTTTTTTTTTTTTTTTTTTTTTTTTTTTTTTTTTTTTTTTTTTTTTTTTTTTTTTTTTTTTTTTTTTTTTTTTTTTTTTTTTTTTTTTTTTTTTTTTTTTTTTTTTTTTTTTTTTTTTTTTTTTTTTTTTTTTTTTTTTTTTTTTTTTTTTTTTTTTTTTTTTTTTTTTTTTTTTTTTTTTTTTTTTTTTTTTTTTTTTTTTTTTTTTTTTTTTTTTTTTTTTTTTTTTTTTTTTTTTTTTTTTTTTTTTTTTTTTTTTTTTTTTTTTTTTTTTTTTTTTTTTTTTTTTTTTTTTTTTTTTTTTTTTTTTTTTTTTTTTTTTTTTTTTTTTTTTTTTTTTTTTTTTTTTTTTTTTTTTTTTTTTTTTTTTTTTTTTTTTTTTTTTTTTTTTTTTTTTTTTTTTTTTTTTTTTTTTTTTTTTTTTTTTTTTTTTTTTTTTTTTTTTTTTTTTTTTTTTTTTTTTTTTTTTTTTTTTTTTTTTTTTTTTTTTTTTTTTTTTTTTTTTTTTTTTTTTTTTTTTTTTTTTTTTTTTTTTTTTTTTTTTTTTTTTTTTTTTTTTTTTTTTTTTTTTTTTTTTTTTTTTTTTTTTTTTTTTTTTTTTTTTTTTTTTTTTTTTTTTTTTTTTTTTTTTTTTTTTTTTTTTTTTTTTTTTTTTTTTTTTTTTTTTTTTTTTTTTTTTTTTTTTTTTTTTTTTTTTTTTTTTTTTTTTTTTTTTTTTTTTTTTTTTTTTTTTTTTTTTTTTTTTTTTTTTTTTTTTTTTTTTTTTTTTTTTTTTTTTTTTTTTTTTTTTTTTTTTTTTTTTTTTTTTTTTTTTTTTTTTTTTTTTTTTTTTTTTTTTTTTTTTTTTTTTTTTTTTTTTTTTTTTTTTTTTTTTTTTTTTTTTTTTTTTTTTTTTTTTTTTTTTTTTTTTTTTTTTTTTTTTTTTTTTTTTTTTTTTTTTTTTTTTTTTTTTTTTTTTTTTTTTTTTTTTTTTTTTTTTTTTTTTTTTTTTTTTTTTTTTTTTTTTTTTTTTTTTTTTTTTTTTTTTTTTTTTTTTTTTTTTTTTTTTTTTTTTTTTTTTTTTTTTTTTTTTTTTTTTTTTTTTTTTTTTTTTTTTTTTTTTTTTTTTTTTTTTTTTTTTTTTTTTTTTTTTTTTTTTTTTTTTTTTTTTTTTTTTTTTTTTTTTTTTTTTTTTTTTTTTTTTTTTTTTTTTTTTTTTTTTTTTTTTTTTTTTTTTTTTTTTTTTTTTTTTTTTTTTTTTTTTTTTTTTTTTTTTTTTTTTTTTTTTTTTTTTTTTTTTTTTTTTTTTTTTTTTTTTTTTTTTTTTTTTTTTTTTTTTTTTTTTTTTTTTTTTTTTTTTTTTTTTTTTTTTTTTTTTTTTTTTTTTTTATTTGTCAACTCTTTATGAATTCGTTCTTAATTGAAAGCAATCATGTTTGAAGTCTAGCTAAGTCAAGGTGGATGATTTTTACCATTATTGTTTGAAGTTTACCTTTACTTTATGCGTTTTGTCTTTAAAAGTTATTGAGAGAATCAAAGCAACATCCTTTTTCCAAACCATTTTACTAAACAATTGATTCAAACCAATCCCCGTGAACGAACCTGGACTTACTTTTTAACTATATTGCATACGATCGGGTCCACTGCCCGATAGTGTGTAGTAGTGAGTTTTGAGGTATTTCTAGTTTTAATTTTTAAACTCGATTTAGCACATCAGTTGGGTTATGTGTATTTATGGTTAATAATGTTTGGTTATACTTCAAAATGGGTTACAAGTCTTTACAAATCGTTTTGGTGTGGTTTGGGTCGAAATTGGGGGTTTTGGGTTCGTTTTCTGCACTCTTTGCTGCTGGTAGTGTTGCTGCCCAGAAGGGGGCGTAACCTACGGCCCATTTGGGCGTAGATTACGCTAAGTGTAATTTTGTGGGGCGTAAGTTACGGCCCTTTGGGGCGTAGCTTACGCTGAAGTTTTACCTTACGCCCAAAAACCCACTGTTTACGCCACTTCAGACGCCAAAAGTGAACTTTCTAGAGGGCCGTAGGTTACGCCCATATTGACCGTACCTTACGCCCAGTCAAAACTTGCCCAGCGTAGCTTACGCCCCTTGCCACCGTAGCTTACGCCTGTTGTAAAAATGTCACCGTACCTTACGCCCAGTCAAAACTTGCCCAGTGTAGCTTACGCCCCTTGCCACCGTAGCTTACGCCTGTTGTAAAATGCCACCGTACCTTACGCCCAAATTGACCGTAAGTTACGGCCTTTGTAATCCTGAACTTTCCTTGTTTGACCTAGTTTGACTTTCTGGACCTTTTTACGCGTCGAGCCTTAATCTAATTCACTTCTTATCTTATATAACATTGATTAAGAGTCTTAGAAGTCATCTAACGTCGAGAAACATTTTGAAAACCTAATTAGGGTTTTGTCGAGAATTGTTAAGTTACGTATAGGTGTTTATGTATGTTAATGTGAATGTATATGATCGATATTTAGGTGTTGGACGTGAAGTGAACATTGTACGACAATAACTCGACCTTATATCAACTTAACTTCTCATAACCAATCGAGGTGAGTTTCGTATCTCCCTACTCGCTTGAGATTCGGCCTGAAAAGTGTAAACTTGCGTGTTTACTTACGTTGTTGATTGTTTGATTGATTTGTTTTAAATGTTGGATTGATGAGACGGATATCACGTTTGATTGACTTGGTTTATGTTTGTTAAGTATTTCATTAATGTTAGGATAGACGTACATACATGGAAGTCGGTTATGCTTTCATTGGGCTTTAGATGTGGTGGGAAGGCTGCGGGTGACCCTATATATAAGCATCTAGGACTTGAAGAAAGTAAAATCCTCTTAAGTGTATGTACGTATAGAATTAGTGTTAATATTGATTGTTGGCTCGGGTTCATCGTATATTTGTGATTATTGGTTTATGGTTGACGATTATTGATTGATGGCTCAGGTTTGGAGAATATTGATTTTTGGTTCATATTCATCGTATATTGATTGTTGGTTCATGATTGATGCATTTACAATTGATTGTAAGCATTGCATACATTGTTGATGACCCTCGGCAGGGGATTGCCGACATCCTGGTGTATAGATGTATGCACCCATTTTGGATGTAGTTCCTGACTCCGAGTATATAGACATATATATCTCGATGATTTTGAGATACAGCCTTGTTCATTGTGATGACAGAAGGGTATCGTTGCATTGGTGACTGGTGTTCACGCATAAGATAGGCATGTTGACTTATTTATGCATTGGTACTTGCATTTGATATTTATATCATTGAGCATTCATTTACACGCATTTTCGTACTTATGTAATCTTGTTGTTTGGACATTGTTGTGTTACTTAGAGGCTCACTGTAAGTCACGTTTAGCCTCTACTTGTACATTATGATTATTGTTTATGGTTCCTTGTGGACCATTACCACGAACTCACCAACCTTGTGTTGACTATGCTTAGTACACTTTTCAGGTAATCAGGTTCTCCCCGGACGTGGAGTTTAGTTGCTTGCTTGCTGTTAACCCGGGCTTTGGACTTTATGAATCAAAGATTCATCGACCTTCTCTCTTGCATTATACTTAGGATCGACTTGCCATCTTTGGGATGTTCTTTGTAAACTTTGATGGTTATTTGCTCCTTATGTATTGTGGTACTTGTTTCGTATTGTTATGGATTCACTGAATCCTTAATTGCATTTAGTTCTTGTTCTATTGTAATTCCACCTTGCGCTATATGATTTCCGTAATATTCCGAGCCTCGGCTTGGGGTGTTATAGTTTATATCATATGGGGGAGGTATAGTTTATAATATAGATACATACACAAGGAAGGAGAAAAAGTGCAGGTGGGGGCTGGGGGGAGAAATTACAGAAATGCCCTCGTATGTAAATGATTTAACGAAATGAAAGTAACGCCATTAGCCAAAAGGATGAAATGTGCAACTAATTCGACTAGTTTGGATGTATTTAGCTAAAAATTTCAAGCAGGGATGTAAACCACGAAAACGGGTAAACCACAGGGACGAATCCTGCAATTAACTCTTATTTTTTTGGAATAGCTGAGGTGTTTAAATCATTTAAGGAGTGTTTAATTCTCCTTCCAAAGCACACAACTTAAAACAAACTCAAAATCACCGGCGATGGCGGAGGCGGCACCAAAACACACATGCTTAAAACTAAAAATCTCTGAAAACCCAGAGGACCAACCAATCTTCATAAAAGGCACCTGGTTTCCATCTCGCTTCAGCCTCTCCATCACCGATGCCCAACACGCTTGGACTTGCAACCGTCCGTACCATCACTCTCATTCTCAAATATATATCTATATCTATATTTTGTATATAAAAGTTGAAGTTATTTCTAAAACCATTAACAAATATTGATTGATTTATTGCAGCATCAGAAGATGAAGTAAAGGAAAGAGCATCTAATTGGGACCAATCCGTATCCGAATACATTGATATGTCTGAACGATATTTAGGGTTTCAACAGCCCGGTTCCGTTTACGCCTTTACTGATGCCGGCGCTGATTTTAAAAGAGTAGGATTCTATCTTTTTCTTTTCTTTTTTGAGTTAAAGTTGAGATTTTTATAGTGTTAGATTATTTTGTGTCAATTTGTTATGAAATGTTGATAATGGATAATAACAAGAATGTATCAGCCTTTCAATAATCCAAGAGTTATTGAATTAAGGTAACACGAATTTCCAACGTATGATGATTTTGAACGTAGAAAGGATTATTAGTTCAATTATAGTTCGAAAAATGGTAAACAAAGCTAACTTATTAAACGAAATTTACCAATTAAATGAGCCAAAATCTAATGCGCAGAAAAGGAAAATTTCACTCTTTTGTTCTACTCTGTTTTGCATTCCCTAGTTAGAAAATTCGAATTGTTATGTTGATTGTTTTTTTTTTTTTTTTTTTTTTTTGTTGTTTAAATTTGCTCCCTTTGGATGATCATACACTTAACGTTATTGGTTTGCCCTGTCTACAAAAGGGCTGAGCCAAGTTGATTTCGTTAGCTCTTGTTTGAAGTTTTTACAATGCTTAAATCTTTGCAGCTATCATGGACATTCGAGAAAGAAGGTATGAAGTTAGAGTGGCGATGGAAGTTTAAACCAGCTGAAAATAGTAAGAAGATAACTTCAGAAATCTTGGACTTCTTAATGGATGCTAACATACGCTTAAGTGTAAGATAATTCAGTTTTTGAAAATAGTAAGAAGATAACTCTTAATTTTTTGATTTGTAAAAAATTACCAAAAGTATCACCCTCCTTTACCCAAAAGAAGTTGTTTACTATCCTTTTGTTACTCATTTGTTTATGAATTGTATTCAAATCTCAAGCTTAGTAGTCAAAGTTCAAAGGGATTTTGGCCAAACGGTAGTAGGGTGACCCATCACAGCCAAATGGTTGTGGGTTCCGGTCTCACTTGAGACAATAGTTGTCGATTATAGGTGATCATAGTGTGCAAGTCTTCGCCTTTCAAAAAGAAGTCTCTGATCTAATAACTTCTTATCGTATATGTTACATGTTATTGTTGTTATTACTTGTTAGCAAGTCGTTATTACTAATGTTCTTTACTCTCTTTTACCCCGAGGTTTTGGTATGCTTTATTGATTTGAAAGCTGATTATGTTCCTTTTAATAAAATAGGAGGAAGTTGTCATAAAAACAAAGTCAAATGAGAAATTGAAAGCCGAAGCTCAGAAGTGTTTAGCGCAGAGTGAGAAGTTCCAGAATGAGAAGGCAGAGTTTGAAACCGCAATTTATTCAAAGGTACTAACACATTCAGGGAGTAATTACTAATATGTCATTTGTAGCTATTAAAAATTCATTATATGTAAAATATATTGAAACACCATTTGAAAGACACTCATTGGGTTAACCAAAATTAGTCATCATTTGAAGTTGTATAACAAGGAAGTTAGAATTTCTGTGGGTATTCCACTAAATTTCAGAATCATCATAGAGTGGAATACTAGCTGAAACAATTGAAAAAACGAATACTATTATTAAAATAGAATTTATGAATGTTTTATTATTACAACCAGAATTGAATAATCATCAAGGATGATTTCAACCAAATATTCTTCGAATCACTTATGAATCAATTATATGAATATTATTATTAAAATAGAATTTATGAATGTTTTATTATTACAACCAGAATTGAATAATCATCAAGGATGATTTCAACAAATATTCTTCGAATCACTTATGAATCAATTATATGAATATTATTATTAAAATAGAATTTATGAATGTTTTATTATTACAACCAGAATTGAATAATCATCAAGGATGATTTCAACAAATATTCTTCGAATCACTTATGAATCAATTATATGAATATTATTATTAAAATAGAATTTATGAATGTTTTATTATTACAACCAGAATTGAATAATCATCAAGGATGATTTCAACCAAATATTCTTCGAATCACTTATGAATCAATTATATGAATATTATTATTAAAATAGAATTTATGAATGTTTTATTATTACAACCAGAATTCGAATAATCATCAAGGATGATTTCAACAAATATTCTTCGAATCACTTATGAATCAATTATATGAATATTATTATTAAAATAGAATTTATGAATGTTTTATTATTACAACCAGAATTGAATAATCATCAAGGATGATTTCAACCAAATATTCTTCGAATCACTTATGAATCAATTATATGAATATTATTATTAAAATAGAATTTATGAATGTTTTATTATTACAACCAGAATTGAATAATCATCAAGGATGATTTCAACAAATATTCTTCGAATCACTTATGAATCAATTATATGAATATTATTATTAAAATAGAATTTATGAATGTTTTATTATTACAACCAGAATTGAATAATCATCAAGGATGATTTCAACAAATATTCTTCGAATCACTTATGAATCAATTATATGAATATTATTATTAAAATAGAATTTATGAATGTTTTATTATTACAACCAGAATTGAATAATCATCAAGGATGATTTCAACCAAATATTCTTCGAATCACTTATGAATCAATTATATGAATATTATTATTAAAATAGAATTTATGAATGTTTTATTATTACAACCAGAATTCGAATAATCATCAAGGATGATTTCAACAAATATTCTTCGAATCACTTATGAATCAATTATATGAATATTATTATTAAAATAGAATTTATGAATGTTTTATTATTACAACCAGAATTGAATAATCATCAAGGATGATTTCAACCAAATATTCTTCGAATCACTTATGAATCAATTATATGAATATTATTATTAAAATAGAATTTATGAATGTTTTATTATTACAACCAGAATTGAATAATCATCAAGGATGATTTCAACAAATATTCTTCGAATCACTTATGAATCAATTATATGAATATTATTATTAAAATAGAATTTATGAATGTTTTATTATTACAACCAGAATTGAATAATCATCAAGGATGATTTCAACAAATATTCTTCGAATCACTTATGAATCAATTATATGAATATTATTATTAAAATAGAATTTATGAATGTTTTATTATTACAACCAGAATTGAATAATCATCAAGGATGATTTCAACCAAATATTCTTCGAATCACTTATGAATCAATTATATGAATATTATTATTAAAATAGAATTTATGAATGTTTTATTATTACAACCAGAATTCGAATAATCATCAAGGATGATTTCAACAAATATTCTTCGAATCACTTATGAATCAATTATATGAATATTATTATTAAAATAGAATTTATGAATGTTTTATTATTACAACCAGAATGAATAATCATCAAGAATAATCATCAAGGATGATTTCAACAAATATTCTTCGAATCACTTATGAATCAATTATATGAATATTATTATTAAAATAGAATTTATGAATGTTTTATTATTACAACCAGAATTGAATAATCATCAAGGATGATTTCAACCAAATATTCTTCGAATCACTTATGAATCAATTATATGAATATTATTATTAAAATAGAATTTATGAATGTTTTATTATTACAACCAGAATTCGAATAATCATCAAGGATGATTTCAACAAATATTCTTCGAATCACTTATGAATCAATTATATGAATATTATTATTAAAATAGAATTTATGAATGTTTTATTATTACAACCAGAATTGAATAATCATCAAGGATGATTTCAACCAAATATTCTTCGAATCACTTATGAATCAATTATATGAATATTATTATTAAAATAGAATTTATGAATGTTTTATTATTACAACCAGAATTGAATAATCATCAAGGATGATTTCAACCAAATATTCTTCGAATCACTTATGAATCAATTATATGAATATTATTATTAAAATAGAATTTATGAATGTTTTATTATTACAACCAGAATCGAATAATCATCAAGAATAATCATCAAGGATGATTACAACCAAATATTCTTCGAATCACTTATGAATCAATTATATGAATATTATTATTAAAATAGAATTTATGAATGTTTTATTATTACAACCAGAATCGAATAATCATCAAGGATGATATATCAACCAGAATATTAGAATAGAATGAATATTATTACATCAAGAATAATCATCAAGGATGATTTCAACAAATATTCTTCGAATCACTTATGAATCAATTATATGAATATTATTATTAAAATAGAATTTATGAATGTTTTATTATTACAACCAGAATTTCAAGAATAATCATCAAGGATGATTTCAACCAAATATTCTTCGAATCACTTATGAATCAATTATATGAATATTATTATTAAAATAGAATTTATGAATGTTTTATTATTACAACCAGAATTCGAATAATCATCAAGGATGATTTCAACAAATATTCTTCGAATCACTTATGAATCAATTATATGAATATTATTATTAAAATAGAATTTATGAATGTTTTATTATTACAACCAGAATGAATAATCATCAAGAATAATCATCAAGGATGATTTCAACCAAATATTCTTCGAATCACTTATGAATCAATTATATGAATATTATTATTAAAATAGAATTTATGAATGTTTTATTATTACAACCAGAATCGAATAATCATCAAGAATAATCATCAAGGATGATTACAACCAAATATTCTTCGAATCACTTATGAATCAATTATATGAATATTATTATTAAAATAGAATTTATGAATGTTTTATTATTACAACCAGAATTGAATAATCATCAAGGATGATTTCAACCAAATATTCTTCGAATCACTTATGAATCAATTATATGAATATTATTATTAAAATAGAATTTATGAATGTTTTATTATTACAACCAGAATGAATAATCATCAAGAATAATCATCAAGGATGATTTCAACAAATATTCTTCGAATCACTTATGAATCAATTATATGAATATTATTATTAAAATAGAATTTATGAATGTTTTATTATTACAACCAGAATCGAATAATCATCAAGGATGATATATCAACCAGAATATTAGAATAGAATGAATATTATTACAACCAGAATTGAATAATCATCAAGGATGATTTCAACCAAATATTCTTCGAATCACTTATGAATCAATTATATGAATATTATTATTAAAATAGAATTTATGAATGTTTTATTATTACAACCAGAATTGAATAATCATCAAGGATGATTTCAACCAAATATTCTTCGAATCACTTATGAATCAATTATATGAATATTATTATTAAAATAGAATTTATGAATGTTTTATTATTACAACCAGAATCGAATAATCATCAAGAATAATCATCAAGGATGATTAATATAATCAACAGAATATATATATATATCGATATGATATATATATATATATGATATATGAATACACATATATTTGAGAGAGAGATATAAAAAGCAGCAGTAGAAAATATATTCGATTAACCCTAAATCGATCATAAGGGTTGTTTATATAGCAATCATTATTTTCATCTTTAATCCCTCATTTTCACTTCTTGTCATCTTCAACCCTTTAATCTTCCAGCTTTCAGCATAAGTCATAATCAGTCCTTTAACTTCTTATTTCCTACATTTAAACACAGAACATAATAAACAACTATCTTGTAACATGTTTAAACAATAAAGTTGTATAATTCATATCATAATTTAACATCCCTCCTCAAGTTTATTATTAAACATGTCAATTAAACCTAATTTTTTGCAAAGAAAATTATGTTGATTTTTGCTTAGATTTTTGGTAAAGACATCAGCCACATTATATTCAGACTGTATCTTAACAATGTTAAGAATTCATGCAGAAATTTTTTCTCTTATAAAGTGAAGATCAATCTCAAAATGCTTTGTCTTTTCATGAAACACTGGGTTTGCTGCAATTTGAATTGCAGCCTTACTATCACAATGAGTATTAACAGGAATTTTGCAAACAATACCAAGATCACTTAACAGATTTCTAAGCCATAAAATTTCACATGTCACTGCTGCCAAAGCCCTATATTCTGCTTCTGCAGAAGACTTGGCAACAGTGGACTGTTTCTTGCTTTTCCAAGAAACCAAAGTATTACCAAGGTACACAGTATAACCAGTGACATATTTCCTTGTTATAACACATCTAGCCCAATCAGAGTCCACAAAACCAGTGAGAGAGAAATCAGTACCTTGTTTAATATGCACCTTTTCCTGGAGAATTCTTTAGATACCTCAATATTCTCAAACCAAGATCAAAATGATCTTTGAAGGAGAATGCATAAATTGAGAAAGACATTGAACAGAATAGCTTATATCAGGCCTGGTCAGAGTTAAGTATATAAGTTTACCAATAAGTTTTTGGTAAACAACCACATTTTCCAAAGGTTTCCCTTTTTCTGCAACTGGTTTAATTGTAAGATTCATTTCAAGAGGAGTTTGAATAGGTTTGCAACCCAACATACCAAAATCATTCAACAACTCTAGACAATATTTCTTTTGTGAAAGACATAACCCATCATTTGTTTCTAACACTTCAATTCCTAAGAAATACTTCAAGTTTCCAAGATCTTTGATCTTAAATTTAGAACTCAAAATTTTTTTAACAGTTTGTATTTCCTTTTCACAATTTTCAGTAATCACAATATCATCAACATAAACAAGAAGTGCAACAAATTTATCATTAGCATTTCTAGTGAACAAAGAATAATCAGATTTACTTTGCATAAACCCACATTCAATCAAAGCACTTGACAACTTGGAATTCCATTGTCTAGGTACTTGTTTCAAACCATATAAAGACTTATTCAGTTTACAAACCAAATTAGAATCATTACCAGAATAACCTTGAGGAATATCCATATACACATCTTCACATAAATCACCATATAGAAAGGCATTATTCACATCTAATTGATACAAAGGCCATTTATAAGTAACAGCTAAAGTAAGAAGACATCTGACAGTAACCATCTTCACAACAGGAGAAAAAGTTTCATCAAAATCTATACCAACTCTTTGATTGTATCCTTTAGTTACTAATCTAGCTTTATACCTTTCAATTTCCCCATTTGCTTTGTATTTGATTTTAAAAATCCATTTACATCCTATTGGTTCTTTATCAGGAGGTAAAGAGGTTAATTCCCAAGTATTATTTCTATTTAAAGCTTCCATTTCCTCATTCATTGCATTTACCCAATTAGAATCCTTGACAGCTTCATAAAAACTTTTTGGTTCACAACTTTTGTTTAAGTTAGTTGTAAAACAGAATAGATCAGATTTAAGATGAGAATAGTTAACAACTTTACTTAAAGGATATTTGATTTTTCCAGTTAACTCAAAGTCTTTTAATCTAGTTGAAAGAGTTTTGTGTCTAATAGATCTCCTAAGATTATCATTATTATCAATCAAACTGTCCTCGGAATTATTAACATTCATATCAACTAATGTAGTAGCATGCTCAACAGTTTGTCTGGTAGTTTCATTTGTATCAGTTTGTGTGAAGAATGATCACTGGTAGCTCTAGATGTGCTGCCAAGTGATGACTTATCACTTACATGATCTTCAAAACTGCCAAAGACATACTGTGGCTCACTGCCAACATTATGATCACCCACCTTAACTTCCTCTTCATCATTGGACATATGATAGATATTACTCTTATATGAATTAGACATGTCCAGGTTATCAAAAAAATTAAGATGATTTGTATTTTCAGTAATAGAACTTAGAACTTCTTTATTATTCATAGTGTAAAGAAAGATACTTTCATAAAACTTAACATCTCTTGAAAACACAAAAGTTTTTGATTCAAGACTAAACAACTTATACCCCTTTTTTGAACTAGAATATCCAAGTAAAATACATTTTTCAGATTTAGTTTCAAACTTATCAGACACATTTAATTTGGTGGCAAAACACAAACACCCAAAAACTCTTAGATGACTCAAATTAGGTTCAAAACCATGTACTAATTCATAAGGAGTTTTACCTTTTAAGACAGAGGAAGGTGTTCTATTGATTAAATAGGTAGCTGTTAATACACAATCAGTCCAGAGATACAAAGGAATTCCTCCCTGAAACATAAGAGACCTAGCAACATTTAGAAGGTGTCTATGTTTCCTTTCAACCACCCCATTTTGTTGAGGTGTATAAGGAATAGTAGTTTGATGCAGAATCCCTTTAGAGTGAAACAAAGAATACACTTTATTATTAACAAATTCAGTTCCATTATCAGTTCTTACAATTTTAAACAATTAGCACACTATATAGAGTTGAAATATCTCCCTTAGATACTAGTATGCCTTGTTATCTACCTCAGTATGTGTTTTTGTAAAATGTGTTTAACCTTTGTTTTTTCTTTGATGCAGACATCGAGTCTATATAAAATGTGTTTTGCTTTCATTCGAAACTTTTATGCACACTTTGTTTGCTTTCGTTATTACTCGATGCGGGTTTCTGTCTTTGTAACAAACTAACAATATAGATTGTCCTTGACATAGTGACTGATTTCTCGATCATTTTTGCAAATCTGCACAAGTACATGAAAATGCAAGTATATCATACTCTTGGTAAAGAGTGATTGAATTGACTTTAGATAATGAGAAAGTGAGATTTGATTCTCTATTCTTCTATTGGGTTGCACTTGCACATTGTATTTCATCAACACAAGGAAGTCAGGTGGCAAATGGCATGCTTACTTGAATTCGTATCCATTGTGCATTTTTTGGTTCTGTATTTGTGGGGTCTGTCATCAGTGGCGGAGCTATGTGGTGGCCATGGGTGGCCATGACAACCCCACAATATCAACAAAACTTTATATTTCTAGTACTATTTTTATATATTTATTAAGTTTAAAGGTAATTGGCAACCCCAGACTAATGTAGTTTAATTTTGTAGTATAATTTTTACGCTTGTTAGCATCATGAAAACTATTTGGCGATCCTAGACTGAAAATCATGGCTCCACCACTGTCTGTCATGATGGTTTAAGCCTATTGAAGAAACTTGCAAAGACAAAGTTAGGTCCACGTTGCTTAAGCTTCATATAGGACTCGTATTATAGATGGATAATAGTCAAAGACATTGAAAAAAGGTGAGCTTTAAAGGTAGATAAAGTTAAGTCTAAGTTATTAAGAATTAAAAAGGTTATATAAAAGGTATAATTTATAAAAGCAAAATCTAAGTTTAGAGAATAATAAGTGTGTAAAGAAAATAAACTAAAGTTAAATGAAAAAAAAAAGCTATAATTTAGAAAAGACAGGAAAAATTATCATTCATTAGCTTGTAAATATCAACTAATGGAACGGGAATGGGAATGGGAATGGGAATGTTAGATGGGTTATGGTGCGTTAGTGACTTGGTGTTAAGGCTAGGGACATACTGATGTAACATAACATGCTATAGAGTATAGAGAGAAGATTATGGAAATCTTCACATCGTTGTTCTTAAGTTCTTTTATCCAATGTCACCAAGTAATGGAAAAGTGCAAAAATAATGTATGTACTTTTCCCTTGTCGTGTGAAATTTCAAAAAAAGATTCCAACTTTTTAAAAATGCATCAGGTTCAAATGGTTTGTGAACCTGATAGCACTCGACCCTGGATCCTCCCAGGTTATTTTCAGGCGGTTAGCATAATATATGAGAAAAGTAATGTTGTATTGCATTTTATGACCATTGGATCCACCGCTGGTATCTTCGAAAGCATTATATGAAGAACCCATTAATTGGATCCATATATGAAGATGAAAGCATAAAACTTTCCTTTAAATATATATTTATGATATGATACAAAAGTAAAAGTTGAAAGAATAGTTTGTTTTGTGATTCCTGAAGTATCTAGAAACTTTGATGACATCTAAAAGTACAATGAGAAGAACAGATGTTCTTAATCTTATGGACCAGGCCTGTTTTGTGATTCCTGCATTTATATGCACCGATCTTATGAACCGATTCCATGAATTGTTTCTTGCAAAACTTAATTACACGGGCTTTTACATGTGGTGTTTTGTAATTCGTTTTTGTGCCTCATTTATATGCACCATTGTATTAATCTTATTTCGGGTAAATAATCAAAACTAGTCCAAGATGATATAGAGTTAAGTTGGAACCTTAATCTTATACTCCCTAGCTAGTAGTATACATGAATACATTAGAAAAACCTTCGTATTTCGGGAATACGAGCTTTTTTTCATTTTCACTCAATTATCGTTTTCTTCTGTCAGACAATACAAAATAATCGCATTTATTTTGCTCACATTCTTGTTCATTTAAGTTAATCTTTTAACCTTCCATGTGAAGGAACAGATGAAGAAGTTGCCGAACATTCATAGTCGTTAGGCATAGGGACTCCCTTTGACTATTCGAAAGCTCACCCACGACTAACCATTACTAAATTTATAAACATTTTTGAGATATTGCATAAGAATATGTGATTATTAGTTAATACTCGGTCATTGAATTAATAATGAGATCATGAATATCTCATTGTTTAATACGAGTATTTGAATAAGCTAATAATAATATATATATACAAATAAGAAATAAATGACATTCATTTTCTTTGTTGAATCATTCAAAATCAAGTTATTATAAGTAGTCGAAGTCATAAAATAATTATTGAGAGGACAGGTTCATTACATTAAACTAGCATGGTACCCGCGCAATGCGGCGGTGGTGACGGCGATGGCGGTTTAGTGGTGTCGGTGACGGGTAGTGATGACATCGACAATTGGTGTCGAGTGGTGTAACCATGTAAGTTGATGTAATGGTGATAGTGGAAATATTTTAAAAGACAAGGACTTAGAGTGTAAATTAACAAGATAAGAGTTTAAAGTGTAAATTATATCATTAAGGGCAAATTTGGTAATCTCTAATAACCTTTTCCATAGAGGGTGTTTATTAAGGGTAATTTAGTACTTTTGCATCTAACCATTTTCTAACACTTTCCAAAAGTAGGGGTTGATAATTATTATAAAGTAGTATAGATATAATATTTTATTGTGTTGTATTAATGACATCCATGCCTTAGCACCAAGATAACAAGAGGCTAAATGCTGAGAAGCCAAGGGTCGATAAGCCATGGGACATAGAACCAAGGGCCGAGAAGGGGCCTTTAAGCTAACAAGCCATGTCGCTTAGTAGTGGCCTCCTTTCAATCTTTCATGAGCGGAAAACTTATTCTTCCAAAAGGCAAATATATGTTAGAGTAAATTACAATTTTGGTCCCTGTCGTGGGTTAAAAGTTACCGTTTTCGTCCCTACTTTTCATATATTACCGTTTTGGTCCAAAAAACTTTTGTTCGTCAACGCTTTTGGTCCAATTCTCTAAACGGACGTTAAACACCCATCACGTGATCTGCACGTGATGAGTATTTTAGTCTTTTCATTAGCACAGGGACGAAAACGGTAATTTTTGACCCACGACAGGGACAAAAACGGTAATTTTTGACCCACGACAGGGACCAAAACCGTCCATGTAACTCTATAACACTCATTTCCTTCTTCTTCTTTTTCTTTTTAAGATCTAACAATAAGATCTCTTTCATTTCTTCTCATTCTTTTTAAGATCTAACAACAAAATCAAAATATTTCATACACATTTTCAAATCAATAATATATATATATATATATATATTAATATATATACATATACAAACCATCACCCTCAATTAATTATCACCTCCTTCTTATTGATTGTTAACCTGCTAATTCATGTGTGCTGCTTCTCCTTTTCTTGGCCGCACGAAAACACCAACAGTAACAACAACTTATTAATTGTGATATATGATATTGCCAAAGAATGAGAATCGCTGCCTCCTTTTTAATCACATCCATAAAAACTTAATATACCAAACTCTACTCAAATGCTTATCCAATTGTATCCCATCTCTCAAAATCGATTTTGATTTTGACTTTCCACTTAGTTGACTTTTTGGTGAAGAACCAAGGCTTCTTGATTCTGCCGATTTCATATTATTTTCATCATGTATTACTTCTTCAAATTTCTACAAATCCATGCTTTATTTAAAAAAATAAAAATAAACAATACTAAAAATGATAAAGTTTCAAGCTTTTATAGCTTGGAATTCAAGATTTCTTGAAAATTAATCAAGCAAGAAAAATGTACTTGAAGCAAAGAAGTTTTGTCCAGGGCGGCTGGTGGGTCTTTTTTCCAGGTGGCCGGAGAGTGTATCCATAGAGAGAAGAGCTTTTTCATATCCATGGATGCTTTATTATTTTTGGGAAAATCGTGTTTTCCGGCAAACCAAAAAAGAAGGAAAGAATAAAGGAGAGAAAGAATAAATTGGAAGGGGAAGAACTAGATTGAGGGATGTTTGTGCATTTTCCAGAGAGATATAGCCGGCGGCCGGCAGCGGTGATTTATTCCGGCCGGTGATATTTTAGGATATGGGTTTTGGCCAATTGTTGGTTTTGAAATTGATAATGATTTCCAGATACTCAAATTGTTTCATGAGTAAATTACAATTTTGGTCCCTGTCGTGGGTCAAAAATTATCGTTTTCGTCCCTGTGCTAATGAAAAGACTAAAATACCCATCACGTGCAGATCACGTGATGGGTGTTTAACGTCCGTTTAGAGAATTGGACCAAAAGCGTTGACGGACCAAAGTTTTTTGGACCAAAACGGTAATATATGAAAGGTAGGGACGAAAACGGTAATTTTTGACCCACGACAGAGACCAAAATTGTAATTTACTCTATATTATTATAATGTTCCAATAAGAAAAAACATGCTAAATGTCATTTTAAAATAACCCCGATTAAAAAACTTTATTCCGCGTAGGTAATAATTACATTAATCTACCTCCAACCTTGATATTAAAGAGTAGATTTGTTGGCTGTAAGATTTGTATGGACACACAAAATTATATATACATATGAGGATCTTAAAACCCGCATTTCTGGTGCAATATAAAAGATTTAACCATTCTGACTCACGAATGATACATTATATTTTGGATTTTGTATGTTTGTTATATATATTTAAACGGAGAATTAAAAAACATCCACAACCTATATAATTAATTGTAGTACAATATCATATTAATAACAAAAAGTTACAAATCAAATAAGGGAAAGAAAATGTAAGTACAAATGAACAAATTCTATTATCTCTCCAGAGCAATACAATTAGATCATACAAATCAATCAACAATAATACTCAGAATTAATAAGAAGAATAAATCAATATCATCACCTGCTAATCAAGTGATGATCATCCAACTAATTATTGAATGTGCTATTACAGTTATTATCAATATTGAGATATAAATCGATCGAGAGAAAAGGCAGCAGAAATATGAATGAATGAATTATGAAATTAGGGTTAAAAACCCCTATTTATACCCCAGCTCAACTTCCTCTCTTTGACACTTTTAGTCCCTGGACTTCTTCACCGACTCAACCTTAAGCTTTCTGGAGAGTGACAACTTCAGTCCTTTTTCTTCTAAAAGATGATTGATTAGTGCTGCAATAAACTAATCATACAATAAGCAATCTACTAAACATATTTAGGAATAAGATTATACTTTTAACATCCCCTTAATATTATTCTTAAACAAATCAACCAACCCTAATTTACAAAAGAAATTATGATAATGTTTGTTCAAACCCTTGGTGAGAATATCTGCAATTTGATTTGCAGACTCAATTTTCTTTGTTTGAACAACACCTGCCAAAAATTTTCTCTAACAAAGTGCAAATCAATTTCCAAATGTTTGGTTCTTTCATGAAATACAGGATTTGCAGCCACTTTAAGTGCAGATTTGCTATCACAGAATACATCAACAGGAAGTACATTCAAAATTTGTAAATCGTGTAAAATTTTGACTATCCAAATAACTTCACAAGTGATAGCATCTAAAGCTCTATATTCAGATTCTGTAGAGGATTTTGAAATTGTATTTTGTTTCTTACTTTTCCAAGAAATTAGAGAGTTACAAAAGAAAACACAATAACCAGTCACTGATCTTCTATTAACAACACACTTAGCCCAGTCAGCATCAACATATGCCTCTAATTTTACATCAGAAGCTTTAGAAATAAGAATACCCTTACCCGGATTGTTCTTCAGATACCTCATAACTCTTAAAGCAAGCTTTAAATGTGAAGTCAAAGGTTTATGCATAAACTGACTTAAGCACTGAACAGTATAAGAGATATCAGGTCTGGTATGTGTTAAATAAATCAATCTGCCAATCAATCTTTGATATTCAGAAATATTTTTCAATAGAGGATCATCATCAGTAGGTTCATCAGAAATAGTCATGTTAGGATCAAGAGGAGTGTTCATTGGTTTACAAGCTAACAAACCAAATTCAGACAGCAAATCAAGACAAAACTTTCTTTGACTCAAACAAATACCATCTTTGTTCTCAGGTACTTCTATACCAAGGAAATATTTTAATTTTCCCAAGTCTTTTATTTGAAATCTTGTTTTCAAACAAGTTTTGAAAATTTCAATTTCACTTTCATTGTTTCCTGTTGCAATTATATCATCAACATAAACAAGTAAATCAATAAACACATCCTTTTTATTTTTTGTGAAAAGTGAATAATCACTTTTGCTTTGAACAAATCCCATTTCACAAAGAGCACTAGTTAGTTTTGCATTCCATTGTCTTGGAGCTTGTTTTAAACCATAAAGAGACTTATTTAACTTACACACTCTCTTATCTTTCTCATCAAAAAAACCTTCAGGAGGTTTCATGTAAACCTCCTCATCTAAATCACCATACAAGAATGCATTATTTATATCCAATTGATATAGTGACCAATTTTTCTGAACAGCAAGAGTAATAAGACATCTTATAGTGACAATTTTAACAACAGGAGAGAATGTCTCATCAAAGTCAATACCTTCTCTTTGACTATAACCTTTTGCTAAAAGTCTAGCTTTATATCTTTCTATTTCACCATTAGACTTGTATTTTATTTTGTATACCCATTTACAACCTATAGCCTCTCTATTTGCAGGTAATTCATTAAGTTCCCAGGTATTGTTTCTATAAAGAGCATCCATCTCATTATTATAGCATAAATCGAGAGAAAGTACCCGCGCGTTGCGGCGGTGAGATGGTGGGGGTGATAGGTCATAGAGTGTGATAGGTCATAGGAGGTGATAGGTCATAGAGTGTGATAGCCAAATGCCTTAGCCGTACGGGCTCCGCCATCGGATTTAAAAATTCGTCGAAAGTATATCGAATGACATCTCTAATGAAAGAACATGAAATTTTAAGAACACCCATATAATTTTTATAATTTATCGATGTACGGTTTATGAGATAAAAGATTTTGAAAGAATTAGAGGAATAAAATGATTTATGGATGAGAGAGAAAAAAATGAGTGGTTGAGATTTGAGGAGAGAGATGAAAATGAGTGGCTGAAATGTTGAAAAGTTGAAAAAATTTGGCGGGAACAAATGTTTTATAATGTAGTAGAGATAAAATGATTTATGAAGGAGAGAGAAAAAAATGAGTGCTTGAGATTGAGGAGAGAAAAAAATGAGTGGTTGAGATTTGAGGAGAGAGATAAATGAAAGTTGAAAGTTGTGGGGCATTGATGTATGGTACATCATGCATTATCATGTGTACATTGTTGAAATTGAAAGTTGAAAGTTGAAACCTTATTTGCTTTATAATATGGCACGAGAGAAAGTACATGCGCGTTGCGGCGGTGAGATGGTGGGAGTGATAGGTCATAGAGTGTGATAGATCATAGGAGGTTTATAGGTCATAGAGTGTGATAGCCAAATGTCTTAGCCGTACGGGCTCCGCCATCGGATTTGAAAATTCGTCGAAAGTATATCGAATGACATCTCTAATGAAAGAACATGAAATTTTAAGAACACCCATATAATTTTTATAATTTATCGATGTACGATTTTTTAGATAAAAGATTTTGAATGAATTAGAGGAATAAAATGATTTATGGAGGAGAGAGAAAAAAATGAGTGGTTGAGATTTGAGAAGAGAGAGAAAAATGAAAGTTGTAGGACATTGATGTATGATACATATGCATTATCAGGTGTACATTGTTGAAATTGAAAGTTGAAACCTTATTTGCTTTATAATATAGTATAGATTACGAGAACAGTACCCGCGCGTTGCGGCGGTGATGGAGGTGATGGCGGGGTGGTGATGTAATGGCGGCGGCGGCGGTGGCGGTGATGGGGTGATCTACCTGACGGGCTCCGCCCTTAGCCGTACGGGCTCCGCCCTCGGATTTAAAATTCGTCGAAAGTATATCGAATGACCACTCTAATGAAAGAGCATGAAATTTTAGAACACCCATATAATTTTTATAATTTATTGATGTACGGTTTTTGAGATAAAAGATTTTGAATGAATTAGAGGAATAAAATGATTTATGGAGGAGAGAGAAAAATGAGTGGTTGAGATTTGAGAAGAGAGAGAAAAATGAAAGTTGTAGGACATTGATGTATGATACATATGCATTATCAGGTGTACATTGTTGAAATTGAAAGTTGAAACCTTATTTGCTTTATAATATAGTATACGAGAACAGTACCCGCGCGTTGCGGCGGTGATGGAGGTGATGGCGGGGTGGTGATGTAATGGCGGCGGCGGCGGTGGCGGTGATGGGGTGATCTACCTGACGGGCTCCGCCCTTAGCCGTACGGGCTCCGCCCTCGGATTTAAAATTCGTCGAAAGTATATCGAATGACCACTCTAATGAAAGAGCATGAAATTTTAGAACACCCATATAATTTTTATAATTTATTGATGTACGGTTTTTGAGATAAAAGATTTTGAATGAATTAGAAGAATAAAATGATTTATGGAGGAGAGAGAAAAATGAGTGGTTGAGATTTGAGGAGAGAGAAATGGTATTATAGTTATTTTAGGTAAATATAGAATAGATAGAAGGGGCATTTTGGGGAAGTAAAGTAAATGTTGAAACTTAAAATCAATATTGAAATTTTAAGTTCAATGTTGAAAATCTAAAAAAATATGCTTTATAATATAGTATAGATATAGATTGATAACAACTAAGATAATGTAAAATTACAATTTTTCACAAAAAGGTATTATGTTTTATTATATTTCACAATATTATTCTTAATTTGGGGTGAAAAAAAAACTACATCATTTTTCTAAAAGAATGATATTATTATTACGTTAATTCTATTATCCATGTGTCCTAAAAACACACAAGTTAAATATCCCCACTACCATTCAAAATAAAAGAAATCCCCACTTACAAATATACTCGTCTATATTAGAGTATATACGAGGGGGAGGTTACTCTAGCGCTTATCCCAAAATGTTTTGTCTGTCGGAGGACATACCAATGAGAGAATACTTTGAAGACTACGATTAGTTTAATGGTTTTGAGAGTTATGTGAGAGGGCTATGATTAGTCTAGTTAGGCGGTCTTAGTTACTTGGTTTCATAGGTTGTTTAGCATCCGTGGGCCCATCGGGCCAATAAATTTTTAGTTAATTCCTATTATGATGTATGTATGCATGGATCTTTTCATTATTCATGTTTTGGTTTCTTGTAGGAGGCTATGTTTATTATGTTTACACTTTTATGTTGTTTATATGTTATGTGTTATATGGTTGCTATCGTATATGTATTGTCGAACTTGTGATATAGTAGGTTAGGCGCCTGTCGCTATTCTTCCCTACTCTTAACGTAGCCGGGGAATACTCAGCAGACAGGTAGACCTTCTATGCGATTTTTTCGACCGACATATATGGGAACTAAACTCTTAACTCTCTCTTTTACTTTTCTGGCCGGAGGTCCTTATGGAAGCAGCCTCTCTATCTTTGGGTAGAGATAAGACTATCTACAGCTCACCTCCCCCGTACCCCGCTTAGGGATTGGGTGGTGTTGTTTGTGTATATTAGAGTAATATTGATGAGACAATTCTACTTCATATATAGAATAAATTTTATTGAATAAACTTCTAATTGCTCTGTCAATAATACGGTTAATACCATTCTCCGATCACCACTTCCCGGCGACTGTCCTTTTCAGAAACTCAGTTATGCAAGGAGGTCCTTTATAAATATATACCTACATACATATATTGATATATATATATATGTACACGCATCTAACTAACATCATATATATAATCTTTGTACGTACGTACGTGCAGATGGGTACAACAAGCTTATGGTGGCACACATCGTTGCCGCAACAACGGCGGGGTTCGTCTGGGCCGCAGCTACACACCGGCGCCGGAAAAACTCAAAAACAACAAAGGATGACATCCTTGTTCCACGGATTGATTTCACCGGATCCGGTCATGCTGGAAAACTTGAAAGGTTTTCTCATTATGTTGGTACGAATTTTACTACTACTACAGTACTACTTAATTAATTACAGATTATTTTTTTGGTAACTTTTCATGTTTAACATCTTCAATGTGTATTTTGACTTTATATATTAACGACTCTCTAGAATGTATTGAAATTTGATGGGATGAAATGTGAATGTTTATCTTTATCATGTTAGATTGAAAAATAAAAATAAAAATAAAAAATTTCAATCCATCAAATTCTTAAATATTTTGAAAACCAAACATTACCTTAAATCAATAAAAAAAAGAGAAATGTTAAGCATAATGGTACGTGCTAGGTGTTTTTAGACATTTTTTAAGAATATTAATCTTTTGAATTTGTTAAAGAATAAATTCATCTGTTATGTAAAGTTAAGTTTTACGTAAGTTTTAAGATATGTATTAAATAAAAGATATTTTATAAATAAAAGATATTTTATAAATAAGTTCTACATAACTTAAAATAACATATTTGTTGTATTTAAATCGTATGCTAGGTCTCTGATCCCCGGGGTGTCCTTATCAATACAGTGATACACTTTATATCAGAACTTGTACATTGTGTTTTTAAACTTGTATGTTTTTATAAAAGAATAAAATTTGTATCTTGTCGATAAGGAATACTTATCGAGAAAAGTACTTCTTCACTTTACAAGTTTTACCCCTTGTGTAATTATTACTCGTAAAGTTTTGTACGTTGGGTTTGGTTTCTTACATTATTGGGATATAAACATGACAGTAGACTAGAATAGACACAAATATTACATTTTTTTAAATTATGCGTATTAATCGAAACTTTTTAAAGAGTAAAGAAAAATATCTATTTGATTATTTGATGTCAAGACTTGAATTTCATTTTTGATGATTGTTTTTTTTATAGCTAAACATGATTGTTCAATCAATTAATAGATATAGTAATTTACATATAAATAAAAGGCAAACGGGCAACAAGCTGCGCCGTTACTCCTTTTTGTATAACAAAACTAAGACGTTTAAAAACTACATTCATCGATCGTGGCGTCATAACATTACTATGCATGACCCGTTGGACCCTTCCAAGTAGCTGACGGCCTCAGGTGCAAGAAATCCAAAGGTATCAAATGCAAAGGTTATAAATACGTGTTGGTTGTCAAGGCACGCCTTATCGTGTTTGGCCACTTTGCATGATGCAGCTTTTAAAGCAGCAAGACCGGCAGTGAAGCTACACCCTAAGCCCACAAGAAGAGAGACTCCTGTTAAATCCACACATGCATGTTTTCCCCAAGTCCAACCAAAGACCAAAATGTCAGCAGGTCTGAGAGTAGATCTCCCTTCCAACGGGTCAGTCAAGAAATTTACTGGCGCTTCCTTCTTAGCAGAAACCCCAGCCCGCCTAAAAATGTCAAAGTGAACATCCCTAACCAAATCGTGTCTGTATTTGAACCCCGGGAGCTCTTTACAGTGAAGCGCATGCTCTCCAAAGGAATCCAAACAAGCTTTCCGACAAATAGGGCATATCTCATCAATAGGAAATAAGGGGATCATGAGACGGTATTTTAGTATAGTGCGATACTCTACCGGTGACATATGTTGTCCTAACCCATCTATAGGGACAACAATGAGATAATCTTGAGCATGTGGTGCCTGTAAACACTTAAAAATGTTTTTTTGTCTGATTGTAATGTCAAAGTGTACCTCCATATCTTGGACAGTCTTACTAAAAAGGGCACTCGCCAATACATGTTGGGCTTTAGGGGGGACGGTGTCCTTGTTAGTGAAACCATCAACATCAAAGCTGGGAATCGTATCACGAAGACCAGCCAAGGCACAAGCATAATCAGAATCCATACCGCATATACCACTGTCTTGTAAGATGTGATCCTGTAGAACCCAAGATTGGGCCCTTGATGCCACAAATGCATAAGATGAAACCTCAACTGTCGAATATAACCCTAAACCCCCAGACCTAATAAGTAAGGAAGCCAATCTCCATTGGAGGTCCCCAAAAAAAGGACCACCACAAACCACAATGTCTGCAATAGCGCCACGCAGTCCCATGTCAAATAAATGCGTTGCCTCCTCCACATGAACAGGTTGACAGGTCCTCAGGCCAAAAAAAAGTTTGGCAATACCCATACATGATCGTAGTAATAGAAGCTCACTCTGTGGGTCGCGAAGCTGTGGGAGGAGGCGCATCAATACTTTGTTGGGGATGCGCAATCAATAACGAACAAAACCGGATATTAAACAATCACTGAAGGCGCGATACGCTTTCAGATTGAATCAATTCGGTGGTTCACCCAAATTATTCAACCGGATACAATCAGTGATTAAGAATTTTCTGTATGATTTGTGTTTGAGTTTGTGTGTGAAAAAACGGGAGAGAATTCTAAAGAATTCGTGTTTCACAGAATGATCAATTACAGGCCCATAACTGCCTTTTAAGCAGTTAAAATCTAAGTTTGCAGGATTGGCAAAATCAGTCCCTCAAGTTCCGAAAATTAATTTTCTGAGACGTTTTTGCCATAGCAACTTTAACGGAAATAAAATTTTCCAGGGGCTCTGCCCCTTGGACCCCGCCAGGGGCTGCCGCCCCTTGGACCCCGCTCCCGGGGGCGCTGCCCCCGGACCCCCGTCCCTTAGGGGCTTCGCCCCTAAGATCATAATAAATTCATATAAGCGTGCACTCCGCACCACCAAACTTATATGATGTATTATTATGATTAAATTACCAATTAACCCAATTACACTAAAATATCCAACAATATCAACAGTATTAGATCTCTTCTTTGCTAGCCCATTAATAAAACCCGCATCTTTACTAACAGCCCCTCCCAGAAGTTTCACCCCCAATGACGGCCTCCCAATGGCATCGGGGAATAAGCCCTTCCGAGACTTCCTACCATCACAAGAGGGCCAAAATAGCTCGGTTTATAGATATTCTATCAACGTATAAATTAACTAAGCAATTTTGTATATATATGTCGTCTGATAAGATTTTTGGAAATTGATCGATCAGCTAGGCAACTTGGATTTAAAGATGGAAATGAATGTCCAGAATTAAGCAAACTTGCATCGGATTATGTAAGAAATTCAAAAGGGTTCGAAGATGCCATGTATGTGTATTTTTCAAACGAAGAAGAAGTTGATCAATCACTTTGCGCCAAGCTCGTCGAGGAGCTTGAAAGCTGCATTCTTGGTTACTTCGCATTCCATTGGAGCCAAGCTTCTCTTATGATCAACCAGGTAACATTCGACACATGTTCGTTCGTATATTACATACTTTTTAATGACGTCATTTAATGTTTCTATTCAAGTTTTATGTAATTTGAATATAGGAAAATTTGATCCTATTCAAGTTTTTATGTAATTGATTGAATATACTATGCTCTTTTTGTACGTGTTAATGGCTAAAACCTTTTCAACCTAGCTTGTTACCTTCTATATATATTACGAGTAATAAATTGCTCTTTGGCTCGAATGTCAACCAATGTAAGATGGGTTAGGTTAAGACATTTAATAATATTATGTAACCGATATTATTATATCGAAAGTAAAGTATGAATGGCGCTCTATTTAAAAGTCTATGGTCACGTTAGATAATTTATGGTCTTTTATTAATGTAGATATATGGTTTGATCTGAATTTTGGTATAATTTGCTATGAAGGTGCTTAGCGTTGGATCTGATGAGAGAAGGCTTAAAAACATGGTCTTGACAGCTACAAGGTGACTTTCATTATTAAGATAATTTATGGTCTTTCATTAATCTAAATATTGGTAGGTCGTTACCAGAAAAGCTATTTTGGGTGAAATATAAAATTGAAATATAGAAGGAAGATTGACACATTTCCCTGGCTCTCGTAATATTTAAATGATTTTTTAAATATAATATAACTAATAGTGTTTTTTTACTTTCTTTGGAAATGATAACATAACTAATGATAATAGTTTATATTTTTAAATCTAAAATTAAATAAATAATATTTAAAAGATAGTGGGTTGAGCGAGGTTATCTTTCATGCATAAACAATTCAACAAGTTGGCCATCAATCATCTATTATTAGGGTGAGCAAAAACCGAACCGGTAAACCGAAAACTGAAAAAAACCGAAAAAAAAAAACCGAAAAAAACCGAAAAAAAAACCGAACAAAACCGATTGGTTTGGTTTGTGTTTTTGAAAAACCGAACGGATCGGTTCGGATTTCGATTTTATATACAGAAACCGACCAAAAAACCGAACCGAACCAAACCTATATTTTAATTTTATATTTATATATATATCATATTAATATCATTTTATATTATATCTATTATTTATGATTACTAAATATGTTAGTATATTTAAATTATTTGCTTTTTTATTGTACAAAACAAAATCATTTTAGATGGAAATTTACAACAAAATTAATTCCTATCCATAAAAATCATACCAGTATTGACACATAATTAGTTACGCCTAAAAGCTAGTGTCTTTGAAGTTCAAGTTGCATAACATATGCAGTTGACGGATCCGTGGAAGTTGCCTACTCATCTGATTCGTGGTGAGGCTTCATCAAGTTAAATTAGTAGTTAAAAGAAAGTATCATGTATTTGAAGTTCTTTGTTATATTTATTTTCTTAAGAATTGAATGTTAAAATTTATAACTCAATAAATTATTAGCCTTTAAAAAAAAAAAAACCGAAACCGACCCAAACCGATCCGGAAAACCGACAAACCGAACCAAACCGAATCCAACGGTTTTGGTTTTCCAAAAACCGAATGGATCGGTTTGGGTTTCGGTTTTGGGTAAAAACCGACCCAAACCGACCCATGCTCACCCCTATCTATTATGACTCTCTCTGAAAATGAAATGGTTGGTATATCCAATCAAACACTTTAATAAAAGGATGTTTTTGGACGTGTGTTACATATTTTCATATACGAATTGAATAATTACTAATAAAAACTATACGGTCAGGTTGTGATAGTCGAGGAAGTACGAATTTAAGTAAATGTTAATTTTACGAGAAATGATTGATTTACATATAATATGATTATACTGATTGATGTCGTACATTTCATTTCATCAAATATTTCACAAGAAATAACTGAAAATTTAGACGACATTTTAATATAGCCAACAAAATTACTATTTAAATATGTTATTTATCATGATTATCTAAAACAATACACATACTTGTATTTATACAATATCAAAATAAGGACGACAAGGTGCGATGGAGAGTGGGGTATTTCCATAATTTGAATGGGGTTATTTGATCAACTTTTCTTATATTTGTGTGAAAGATTTACATATTTATGTGACACATACTTATTGCTAATTAAAAAAGAAAGAAAGAAACTGCTCAGTACCGCCTTCCGCGGGTTTTGAGCCCCAATACATCGACGGTGTATGGGGGAGGTTAAGTTGTAGACAGACCTTACCTCTACCTTGGTAGAGAGGCTGCTTCCATGTTTTACATGAATGGTAGAAAAGGCCCTCCAACCTTTGCATAGGATGAGGATCGAACCCATGACCTCTGTCTCCAGAGGTCAGGGTATTTACCACTGATCCAACCATGCTGCTTTATACTTATTGCTAATTAGGAATGAAAACTTCATGTACATGCAGGGGCGGATGTAGTATAGAATCAAGGGGGGGTAATGCCCCCAATGGGCTTACCAAAATACATTGTTTGCCTAAAAATTTAGTAAAATTTTGTCACAAAGCCCAAATGTTGTTAAATGCCCTCAGCTCAGAATTTAAATGCCCTCAGCCCAAGTTCTGATTCGGAAGAATGATTCGTCAGGTAACAATCCATATCCGTTCAAAAAGAAGATAACAACCCAAATATTGAAAATATATAAACAACTCCAAAAATTGTATTTTTTGTTTAATTTCCGTTCAAATAGATTAACTTACAATTTTATGAATCCTAATAATTAAAAATAGTAATTTATTAGTGGCAATTATGTATTGGAAATTAGTTTATTAGTCGTTGTCTGTTGAAATTTCCAATTATGTATTTTATATTAGTTTGATATTGGTGAAGAAATAAACGTAATATAGAATCTTAAGGTGTAATTTATTAAACATAGTTTAATTTGGTTGTTTTTAGTTAGTTTTTCTTTGTTTTAATTCTCTATTTTGCTGTTTTTAGGCGCTTTTTTTTTTTGTACTATTGTTTTTTGGAAATAAATTTCCAAAATGGAATATGTTTATTTGACTGTTTTTCACTGCTGTTTTTTTGCAGTGAATTGATTGTTTTGCTACTCTTTTTATTGTTGCTTTGTTGTATGTTTGCTGTTTGTTCCTGTTGAATTTTTGTTGTATAAAAGATGATGTTTTCTATGTATTATTAGTGTTTTATTTATTGGTTGTTAATTGTAGAATTTCATGGTTGTTTTGAAGCTATTTCGACACTAGTTTGTTGCAGTTTTGCTGTTTTTTTGCTACCCTTTTATGACGCTCATTAGTCATCAACTAAGTTTTTTTTTGCCCCCACTAACACAAATTCCTGGATCCGCCTCTGTGTATATGTTAATATTATGAGAAATGTTAGATTTACAATTGAAAGGTTTACAATATTTATGTGTCAACAATAAACTATAAAGAAGCATGAAACATATTACAAGTAGATGTTCACAAACAAATTTCTCTAATACAGTAATACTATCTATGATAATCTTATTTTTATGTTATAATGTAGAAAGCAAAGATTTGATAGAGTGACAAAGGACTTAAAAGTGACAAGGGCATTCTCAACAATGGTTGAAGAAATGAAGGTGATCGGGACCCCAAAAAGAGGCGATAGCAATGGCAGTGATGCTTTCACGGAGGTTATGGGGGCGGTGGCTCATTCCGATAGAAGCCCGGTGCTCCTTTTCATGGGTGGCGGTATGGGTGCTGGCAAGAGCACTGTTCTTAAAGAAATCCTTAAAGAGTATGCTTTGGTCACTCCTCAATTATGAATTAATGTCATAAACCAACAATGTACCTTACTACCTTATGATAGCTAGTCTAGCCTTAAAGTTCCATTTTGGCAATCCAAGTTTTTGGGCAGACCTACTTTGATAACTTATGAGTAAAACGTTAGCCCACTTTATATCCATAAAATGGTTGGTTTTAGTAACTTTGTACCAAAACAGAACATTTACTGGCATACATTTCCTAGTAATCTAGTATCATCAGTTTTTGAAATAATGTCTAGAGAATAGTCTAGATCTGCTATTGAGATTTGGTCATTGACATACCACCTTCATTGTGGTATATTGTGATAAAGTGTGACGGAATTGCAGAGCATTTTGGTCGGATGCAGCAGCAGACGCAGTGGTAGTGGAGGCGGACGCTTTCAAGGAGACAGATGTGATATATCAAGCCCTTAGCTCAAAAGGCCATCACAATGACATGCTTCAAAGTGCTGAACTGGTACAACTCTCTTTCTCCCCTGTTGCCTATATGGTTTCATGGTTTGACTTCACCCTCGGGCAATTAGGCCCATTTCAGTAATTGGGTGTGTATCATATCAGCTTAATAGTAACACCTTTATGAATGGAACATTTCATACAGGTGCATCAAACATCCACGGATGCTGCTTCATCTTTATTAGTAACAGCTTTAAACGATGGAAGAGATGTGATTATGGATGGGACGTTGTCATGGGAACCGTTTGTAAGACAAACAATCACCATGGCAAGAAATATTCATAAACATCGTTATCGCATGGGTGTTGGCTATAAGGTCTCTGAAGATGGAACAATCATTGAAAATTATTGGGAAAAAGTTGAAGACGAAGGAGAAGAATTTAAAGTGAAGAAACCTTACAAAATTGAGCTGGTTGGTGTTGTTTGTGATCCTTTTCTGGCTGTTACACGAGGAATTAGGTAATTATCTTAAGCCTTTTGCAATTTTAACTAGACATGTGCCAATTAAGTTTTACTTTTCAAAGTATATAATAGGACTTTTAGAAACACATATCAATAGTCAATAATAGTAACAAAATTTTTTTACTGATGCAGGAGGGCAATAGCAGTGAAAAGGGCAGTGAGGGTAAATTCACAGTTGAAATCACACAAGAGATTTGCAATTGCATTTCCAAAGTATTGCCACCTTGTGGACAAGGCAAAGCTCTATTGCACCAATGGCATTGGAGTCCCTCCCACTGTAAGTCCATCATATATTCCTTTATCATTATTATTTGTATTTGGTATAAACTTGTTAATTTTTAACCTTCTTTTTTTTTGCTGATATAGTTGATTGCTTGGAAAGATGGCAGTAGTAATCTGTTGGTCGATCGGGATCTAATTAAATGTTTGGAAGCGTTAAGTGAAATCAATGATGAAGCAGATTCCATATATGAGCTTTATGCAGACACCACAATGTTAACAGATTCTGACTCGGTATGGAAACAACTTGTCTTGAAGCCAGAACGAATTGACCGTCAACGTGAGTTAAAATTTGCGATTGAGAGAATCGAAAACTCAAAGTCGTAACACATTCTCGTAACGTCAAGGACTAAATTTACCTGTAATTTTTCCGAGGAGGATTTGTGTATGCTTGAATATTGAAATTGTGTATGAGTATTGAGTCTAATCTTGAAATTGAATACCCACGAGACGAGAACCCAACTCATTTCTTGTACTTCGACATTGTCATTGAGTAACATCCGTCATTTTAAAATCTTTATCTTTATCATATATATTTCAAAGAAACGAGGTGATCTATACATCATTTTTTGCCCATACACCTCAAAGCATATTTTTAGTAGTATACCATTATTTTTCTACATTGTAATTGATGTTTTTCACGCGTTCAATATGACAATATGCCACTGTTTAAGCCATTTTTGACATGTATGATGCCATTGCTAACAAGTAAATTATCTTAATATCTTCTAATTAGTTGTATTTTCCATTATACGAGTGATAAATAATTCTCATTTTATGTTATAGCACATGTTTGTTTTAAATAAAAGTTTAAGCTACCAGTTTTCTTCTACTAAAAAAGAGTTTATTCTTTTAAATTTATTTTGTTCATGTTTTGTTATTTTTCACCTGTTTTGTTATTTATTATTTTGATATTTACCTTTTGATATATATATTTTGAAACTATTCATTCATCGGACGGGCCTGAAGATTAGTTAGTATAACAGTCGTGCACAAAAGTCGGGTTTTTGCCCCCACTCGGCCCGAACTGTTGGTCAACTAAGCTAGAAACTGGGTTTGACCAAACCCGAACCGGGTTGAACCTGTGTTTTTGGTCAGAAGTGGACAGGTTTTATACCGATTTTTACCAAATTTTGTCCAAAACTGAACCGACCTGATTTGAACCCGACATCCGCCCGTTTTTGAAACCCGAAACCGAAACCGGTTTCAAATTACCGGGATTTCAAAACCCGGAAGGGTTCGGTTTCAGTTTTTCGGGCCCGGATTTTGTGTGCATCTCTAGCATAGCCCATTATTCTAGTGTTGAGTTATCTAGCGAACATTGAAAGTTAACAGTTATACAGCCCATAACTAAACTAATTAGGCCCGTCTACTAAAAAACAAGGCCCAAACCCTAACCCTATAAATGATATAAACACTAACCCACACTCCATTTATCATCCTCACAGCCTAATCCCTAGCCGCCCAGAGCCACACTTGCAGCAGATCCTCAATTTGACAATGGTGATTATCCGTTCATATTTCATTTCTTAACTACTTTTGTTTTCGTATAAATCAATATATAAATGAATTTGTATGTATTTATATTATTGTATATCTATAGGCGGATGTTCAAGATGTTGACGTGGCAGTACACGATGCAGCAGCACCAAAGAAGAGGACGTTTAAGAAGTTCAGTTTCAGAGGTGTTGATTTGGATGCTTTGCTTGATATGTGACCTTGTCAAGCTCTTCACTGCCCGTGCCAGAAGAAGGTATATATATATATATTTATTTATATCTATATATGTATATGTTTTCACTAAATTGTTTTAAAATGAATATGTATTTTTAATTAATAGGTTTCAGAGGGGTTTGAAGAGAAAGCCAATGGCTTTGATTAAGAAGCTTCGCAAAGCTGTATGTTTTCTTTTATCAAACCATTTTAGTATAATAAGTTTGTTATATATAATTATGTTTATGTGGAGATTGTATATTTGTATTTAACAAAATGTATAATTTAGCTGTTATATCTTTTAAAGTATGATTGACAATAAAAATTTGGATTGTATATGAACTGTGATATACATTTTTTAAAGAAAGTTGTGATTTTGAGTAGTTTTATATTATATTTATGAGTTGTTTTTAACTGATTTGTAAAATATTGCTGCTATTTTTGTCTTGAAGTGCCTTGATAGGGTAATTTTGATGGTTATGATAATATGTTTACATTTTAGCTCGAGAGAATGTTCATTTGTTCGCATTGCTAGATGTGTCTTGAAACTTCAATGCGTTAGTTTTTTTGTAAGCATTGAAATATGCCCAAAGTTGTGGTGTTTGTAGGAATTTGTCTTTAAACAAAGATATGTTCTGTAGCATGTCCAAAGTTGTAGAGTACATTACTGTAAGATATTTAAGGTTGTTTGTATGGTTTGGGGTTAAATTAAAGGATTTCAGAGATTTGTAAGGATATGATGTGTCAATTGACTAGGCAATTAAGGCATCTCTACCATTGGAGTCTATTTTGTTGTTATTTCGTCTCTTTTTGCAATTTGCATATTTACCGTCTAAACAGGTAGCCATGGTTGTAGTGGCTACATGTATTGGGCTTACGTGGTTGAAAATGAACACTATTATATTGGGCTTTTAAGTTTGGGTCATGTATTAGTCTTCTTAAGCCTGTGTAATCATACAAACTGAGTTAAAAGCGGTAGATAGTGTGGACTGTGTGGTTCGTGTAGGATGCGTCCACGATAACTTATAATCGGAAGCTTTCCGAGTTAGAACTATTATGTTAGTGTTTGAACTTGGAAGTGACTTTTCAAAACATTTGTTTGCTTATTTAGATAACACATAAAAGGTTTATGGTTTCTTTGCTTGATGGTTATTTGGTTATGGGTTTTGTATGCCAAGCAATACGGATTATCTAGTTAACTACAAAACAGGCATTTGAAAATACCCATCAAAACTATGGATTTTTCATTTTAAAAAATTTATCTGGTGAAATGAGACCAAAAAAACTAAACAACTTTTTTTTTGAAAAAGAAACATAAAAACAAACTTGGGAACACATATTTCAATCATACATAAAAACAAACTTTTTGAAATGTAGTTGTCAATGAGTTGGTCAATAGTTTAGTTTGAAGGCATTACTAGTCTGCTACAAATTATATTTATACAATCAGTTTAGGATTAGCTTTGAGAAGGCAAATTCTAAATTAATGGTTGTTTGCTTAATTCTACCTTTTGCATCTTGTTTTGTTGGATCTGATTCTGTTTATTTCTATCTGACTAGTTTTGAAGGCCAAACTCGCGTTTTGGGTTTTTCTTTTTGTTTTGTTAGTTACTTTATATCATTGCTCTTGTTGATTTATGAATATTACTTGTTGACAGAAACGTGAGGCACCAGCTGGTGAGAAACCAGCGGTTGTGAAAACCCATTTGAGGAACATGATCATCGTCCCAGAGATGATCGGTAGCGTTGTCGGTATCTACAGCGGAAAGATTTTCAACCAGGTCGAAATCAAGCCTGAGATGATTGGTCACTACCTTGCTGAATTCTCACTTTCATACAAGCCAGTCAAGCATGGTAGACCTGGTATTGGTGCTACTCACTCTTCAAGGTTTATCCCATTGAAATGAGATCGTCGCTTTGATGAGTTTAAAGTATGTTTGGAATGGAAGGTTGAATTTTGTTCTCTAGTTTGTCATTTCAGTAAGCTGCGACATTACATGTTTTAAGGATCTTGTTTTCTAAAGGCTTTTGTGATACTCTTTGTTATTTAGTAACTACATTTTATTCTTCATCATGTTCTGAAGCTCAGTTGATTTTTAAAAATTTCCATGGATTGTTTTGTCACTGCTGGTCAAAAGTTTTAGGTATCGCTTGTTTTACATTTTGTCTGGTAAATGTGGCAAGATTGTTTCTATTTGGGAATCATGTTATAATGCATCATATCTACAATCTGGAAGTTGGTGGCTGGGTTATACTGTTGAAGTTTTGTTTTGCTGGTGTAGGCTTGTTAGCAAAGCGTTCACAAGTTGCATCGAATTGTTGTCACCCTTTTTTACAATCTCGTTTAATATCAGTAAAGAAATTATAACAGAGTTCATACTCAGCCAATCTCTATAATGGACCATTCAGCATATAAGATACCACTAGTGTAGTGTAATTAGTGAGTAAAAGTGATGAATTAAGCATGACATTTAAATCATTATCATGTGTTTGTAAGTTGGTGGTGGACAGACACCCTCTCTTGGTTATTGTTCACTGATCTTGTGTTTATGTTTTATCATAAAGAAGGTATGCTCTTTAGTGATACCATTACTATGTTTCGAGTTTGGTTTTCATGTAAACTTGCAGTCTTTTGATTGCTTGGTAATTTCGTATTCATGTGGGTGTAGGTCAGAAGTTCTCATCTTGTTGAAACAGGATAATAAGTGTGAGTTTCAAAATCTTTGGAGACAATTTGCATTCTCTTAAAACAAAACTTTTGTCGCTGTTTTTAAAAGCTAACATTTACTCTCCCAAATCCAGGAGAATAGTTTGTTTAACCAAATACCAATTGAATAGTGAAAGCAAACCAGAAGCCATGCATCGCATGTAATATTTACGAATTAATTATTGTACTTGATGCTATATAAAATTAAAGGTCAAGTTATATCGTAATTTGTAATACATCAAGTAACTGTACACAGCAACATTCTTTTAACTAACCTAACAACTTACAATAATATCATCAAAAAGGTTAATGGAAGATTAATAAGACTGTCAGTAAGCAGACCAAATCACCAAATCAATCTTTTGTTTCCTTAGACTCTTTCATATGATGCACCAAAAACGACTAATTGATGATCTCATGATCCACAATATCTGTTCCTGAATCTTCCAAATGAGAAGTATAATCATTTTCATTTTCTTCATCACTTCCACTGTCGTACGTATCCAGGTAGATGTCTTCCCCTTCCTCCTGAATATAGATACGTTGAATTATTTTAAGCAACATTCATTGTTGATATGTAATTTCAGTAACTATTATAGTATTATGAAAGAGGCTTTTGTTATTTAAAGAATGGAGACAGTTCGACCTTTTAGGGTTAAGACATTAACTTAAGATTTCAAATAGTAAATCATTTGTCAAGCTTTCAAGATTATTTGATAACAAAACTAAACTTGACCAGATTACTATAGAGTATCTATTGAGCAGATAGCATAAAACATAAAATTTACCTCACTATCCTCGTCGGTGGAATATGTTGCATTTAACATGTCATATAGCTCCTCATCAACTACCTCTTTGTTAGTTGAAATTTGCTCCTAAGATCATGCATTAAAGAAGAAAAAAACATTATTTTGATGTTAAGAGTAAGGCTAGACAATTAGTGAATGAATAACAAATATACTACTAATAAATAGATGATCGTACAATTTCAGATCTCAATTTGTTCATTCTGGTATGCAGGGTCGAAATATGTTTCTGAAGAGCCTGTTCAACAGATAACCAAATGAGTAATCAATATATATGTATCAAAGTCCACCACAAATGATATGACAAAATGACCCTCTAATGGTAAAGATAAATGGTGTAACCATGTAGGTAAGAAACTTGCAAAAGTTTTGCAACTGTCAACGCCAAAAAAATGAAAAATGAAGAGGTGTTTGGATGAGCATTTTCAAAGCGACTATGATATTGAAAAATAAAAAACAGCGACTGTGAGAGAACGTAGTAGAAACTAGAAGTTGTTCGAATGTGATTTTGCAACTTGAAGATCACTTCTTATGGTGTTAGTGTTACTATTTAGAAAATTCTTATTGTTAATGTAAATAGTTGATACAAATTAGATAAGTAATTTTTCATTATCACTAAAATACTAACCACTAATAATTACAACTTGAAGTCGCAATAGGATAATCACAGTCAAACCCACATCTGATGAACTCCGACAAACGCGATGATAAATTATACAAACTTAAATCTGAGTTGGAAAGGTTAAAAATATACCTCACTGCGTTGAAGCTCAATAGAACGTGCCAAAGCCTTCCTTTTTGTCAATAAATTCTTCGGTCTTAAAGCAGGAGGTCGTTTATAATCCTTGCCACGATAAACAATAATTGCATATCCCTTTGAAACTTTATCAACCGACACTAATACACCACCACTTTCAGATTCAAGCGATAGTGCTATATCTTTAACCTCCTGAAAGTTTGCCGTCTTTATAATGATCTTAACCAGCTCCCGATACTTCCAATGAAGATGCATATTCTCCACTGTACCATCAAACACCCCACGACGACCTGGAAAAAACAATATTTTAGCTTCTTGTTGCAAGAAAGGAGGAACATTCTTAAGTAGAAGTAGCAAACTGCGTGATTGGGCAGATTAAGTAAAGGAGTAAATTGTTTTCAAGTTGGGGTTACCCACAATTTGTCAAGTTTTAAAAAGCTATAACTGATACATTAAAAATGGTTACAAAAACTATGTTATTAGTACAATAATAAAAAATATAAATTTTGAAAAAAGTTAGGATGTTGTATGCATCAAAAGTAAACTTTTAGCCACTTTTAACAACTTCACCACCTCATTTTTTTGTTAGATCTTTTATTTGACCCGTTGATATAAGTATATAACGCATACCCTACCCATTCGTAAGTAAATAGATTGAAACTGACGCCTCTAATGTCTAGCAAGAATGAAGCATATTACCAAGGAGCAAGAAAGCTTTCATCCTTAAACCAAGCTTCCGAAACATAAATCTTTCCTCGTCAGTGATACTGTCTGGATCTGCTGGACGATCTGCTGGATCCAGAAATGCTTCCACTTTAGACAAGGCACGTTCAGCTTTCATTAGTTTTCTATCAGCCTGTAACATAAAAGTTCTGGATATAAGATGAGCTTTAAAATAACAAGATATAAAAAAGGTGACTATCAAATTATTGTACATGGTTTTATTATCACAAAATAATCAACTTTTGAAACTGCAAAAGAACACTTTGCAAGGAAACGGCAGAAAGGGTAAGTCAGGTGAGATAGGTAGTACTTAGCAGGGGATCTGGCTTTCGGGTCAGAATGATTTGATATTATTAATATGTACACTAGAACAATACTATTACAATACTAATTTGATATTATTAGTAAAGCTAACCAAGAAGTTGTAAGCATGCGAATATAGAGTGGGTGACTTACAGGCTGTTTGACGCGTTTCAGATTCAGAAGCTTATATACTTTATAGTAAACTCATCCAGGAAAAAGAAGTATAAAAAAAAATCTCCCTATTTTTGGTTCCAACTTTGCAAGGATGGTCGATTTTGGACAGAATGCTCAAACATGGTAGCTTCCTTTTTGCATTTAGTCATTTACATTTACATTGTTTGTTCAAGATTGTTATTTTTTATCGAACTGAAGAGCCTTTCCTTGGCCCCTTAACAGAACAATAAAAGGTGGCCATTTTGTTGGGTTGTAGTTTACCCCTAACATGTTAGTAAATATTGTTTGGATATAAGGAAGGTAAGGTTGATGTCACCCAAAGTGTCATTTTAATCATCACAACCTCCAAATCGTTTTATTTAAAAAGATAGATTGTTATAGTAGCGGTTTATTATATGACTTAATGTATTAACTAGGTATAGAAAATGAACAGAAAAATGTTTCCAATCAGTACCAAAAACACACCATCATCAATCAGACTCTAGTTGACCCGTTACTCAGCCCAACAACCCGCCCATTTTAAACGCAGAACATGTAATCAAAAAGTAAATAACTTGAAAGAGAATGCACAAGTTTTGAATAAGCATGTTCCGAAAAACTCACAATTCGAAGCTTTCTTTCGAGCTTTCTAATAAGGTCTGCCTGTCTACGTGTTTCTACTTCTTGAAGCACTTTCTGCTCGTGAACATCATCCATTCTTTTCGCCCACCTGGCATTTGCATCGAGAGTCTCTCCAAGTGTACCAGCGGATCCCGAATGCCCTTCTGTTTCAACTCTCGGTGTGATAAAAGTTGATGCTCTCAAACGAGCTTGCTCTTCATCATCTTGTAAAGATTTTGCCAGTCTTTCTTTTTCTAGTAACACTTCTGAAACATCAGTTGACAAGAAATTTTTTCCTCTGTAGAACACCAAATAGTCTTTGTTTCTAGAGAGAAGTATGCCCCCAGTCAATTTCTGCATACAATAAGCAAACAAAAATGTTTGTAGAAATATATTCTTCAATAAAAAATAACTCTTAATCAGGATTGTGAATAACATTATATTTGATTTGGTTATGCATGCAATTTTAAATTTGAAAATTGGTCTACAATAATTGTTAAAGTACTTGTTGTGTTCATAGTCTTTACAATACTGACATAAGTTCACACCATATATTTCTACTTCACTTCTTATAGTATTCTTTAGATACCTTGATATCTTCAGCCATTCTCTCGCTAGTCGTTAGTTGGACACCACGTTTTAGTGCAACCTTTGCAATCGAACTCTTTTCCCACAATTTAATAATTGCTTCTGCCAAACCTTGATGCTGTCTACTTCTACCTATTCATACAAATAATCAAATATGTCTTAGTGAAATATCTTGGGTTCTATTCATCCATACAATGTTCTTCAAATTGGTTTCACCATTTGTGGATCCCATTTCATTTTTCTTTGAATCATATAAACAGGACCCTCAAATGGTAAAAACAAATTATCACTTAAAATATGAAGATTAGAGGAGGCAAGAAGCCAAGAAGGGAGGTTTGAGTCACATGTCTATATGAGTTTGGGGTGAAAAAGGTCATATACAACCTCCGTTTTTAGAAATAACTAATGTAAAAATTTGACAAAAATAACAATCTAAATCTTTAACTAAAGCAAGTTTAGTGGTTGTATGCACTGGAAAAAGACTTTTGGCATCTTCAACCAGGTAACAAATTTGCCCTTTCAGCCATTTTCTTTCTATTGGCCCCTTAACAGAACAATAAAAGGTGGCCATTTTGTTGGGTTGTAGTTTACCCCTAACATGTTAGTAAATATTGTTTGGATATAAGGAAGGTAAGGTTGATGTCACCCAAAGTGTCATTTTAATCATCACAACCTCCAAATCGTTTTATTTAAAAAGATAGATTGTTATAGTAGCGGTTTATTATATGACTTAATGTATTAACTAGGTATAGAAAATGAACAGAAAAATGTTTCCAATCAGTACCAAAAACACACCATAATCAATCAGACTCTAGTTGACCCGTTACTCAGCCCAACAACCCGCCCATTTTGCCACCTGTAATGGTTAAATTTAAACGCAGAACATGTAATCAAAAAGTAAATAACTTGAAAGAGAATGCACAAGTTTTGAATAAGCATGTTCCGAAAAACTCACAATTCGAAGCTTTCTTTCGAGCTTTCTAATAAGGTCTGCCTGTCTACGTGTTTCTACTTCTTGAAGCACTTTCTGCTCGTGAACATCATCCATTCTTTTCGCCCACCTGGCATTTGCATCGAGAGTCTCTCCAAGTGTACCAGCGGATCCCGAATGCCCTTCTGTTTCAACTCTCGGTGTGATAAAAGTTGATGCTCTCAAACGAGCTTGCTCTTCATCATCTTGTAAAGATTTTGCCAGTCTTTCTTTTTCTAGTAACACTTCTGAAACATCAGTTGACAAGAAATTTTTTTTTTTTTTTTTTTTTTTTTTTTTTTTTTTTTTTTTTTACTTTTTTTTCTTTTTTTTCTTTTGTATTTTTTTTTGTTTTTTTTTTTTTTTTTTATTCTTTTTTTTTTTTTTTTTTTTTTTTTTTTTTTTTTTTTTTTTTTTTTTTTTTTTTTTCTTTCTATATGGCCCATTTAAAGGTAAAACACTATCCAGAATTTCAGACAGATCCGACTTAGAAGTAAATGAGTTGAAACTTCCACTTCTATAAACTTAGAGCTTGTAGGTCATATTGTGATATACATAGAATCAGAAGATAGTCACATATTTTCACCAGATTTCTAATTTGATAACCAGGTTTTAAAATTTGAACTACAACCACTGTCCTTTTCAAAACTGATCAAGTTAGCGTAATTTTGTTGGAAACCAATATATACTAAGAAGCTACGCGGTGAGCAGTTTACAAAAGTTAAATGGTTTCGAAATCTGAAAGTTTTTTTAAACGGATATGAAAGTCAGCTAACAAGTTAGGAATGGAGGGGAAAACGTGTTGCTATTTATTGCAATTTGCCCTAAATTATATATAGATAAATAACACACCCAAAGCGAAATGTGGAGGAAGGAATCTTGCTAGCCTTCTTAAATTAGTAGCCTCCTTTCCCGCAAGTGTAGCCTTTATTCCATACGGAAGTATTCTGAATGGTGGCTGGTAGCCTTGGATTGTTCCTGGGAGTAAATCTGCATCCACCGGCAATGGGTCACATCCAGGCCAATCTGTGTACCTCGGACCCAACCCTTCTAGGAGCTTGTCCACTTCTTTTTCATAATTCGGTTCTTCTTTTGTTCCAGTACTTCCAGCTTCGAGCTCGTGCACTTGTAAATCATTTATTGAACCAGTTGTAGTATCAGCATCAGAAACAGATGAATTTTTGGATATTTGCTTGTTATATTCATGTTGTCTTTGTTTTAAAGATGGATCTTGGTATCCAACGCCCCTATAGAGAGCAATAGTACTTCCAGACCTCCAAATCACCAACCCCCCGGTTCTCATCTAAATAGCACATAGATAATATCAGTAGAAGCATTGAAACATTATCATCAAATACATAAAACTAATATGAGGGGAAACAGTTCCTAATCCTTAAATTAGGGGAAACATTATCATTAAATACATAACTAATATGAGGAGAAACAGTTCCTAATCCTTAAATTTCTAAAAATGTTCACTGTAAAATCTCAATATCCACATATAATGTGCCTGTATACTTGAAACATGGTCCTATGTTCTTACACTAAAAGTAGCTTAAATTTTAACAATCGAGTAAAAAGCCTTAACTAACCAGCGTTGCAAGAAACTCACCTCTAATATCTCGTGTGTCCGTCTCATATTAAGTGCACCAGATCCTTCAACTTTCAGCTTCACAACTTCTGCTGATTTCCACTTATCCTTAATCAAAGCCACCATTTCTCGAGTAACGCCAGCACCCGTAATCCTCATCTTATTCTTCAACCGAAATGCTAAATTCCTCAACCTCCTCAACTCGGATTCAGGAAGTGTCAATTCAGCAACACAAGTCTTACTTTTCAGCTTCACCGAATTCCTCTTTTCATCATCATCAGGTGAAGGTTTCTCCCATGGAAATCTCACTTCCCCATTACTACCCCTAAACACATTTTCAACACCAAGAGGCGACTCGGGCGAAAACCCGCCTATTGAATTCGGTAAAACCCCTTCTTCAACATAAAATATATCCTCAATTGACCCCTTTTCAATTTCCCTCTTCTTATCATCTTTAACATTATCATTATCATCAACATACCCAAATTTCTTTAATTTTTTCACAATCTTATCCATTGTACTACTACTACTATCATCTACACTATCATTATCATAACTATTTTCATAAAGTAATGATTTTTCAGCCTTTTTAGGCCATTGTTGCTTCTGGGTATCATCCCATTTATCTAACCAACCATTATTATGTTTATTACTTTTTGATTCCAAGAGTTCATTTTTATTGTTTTTAAGAACAAGTTTGGATTTGTTATGGTTGGAATTATTTTCATAATTTGCAATAACTTTGTGTTTCTTGAAAGGATTGTAAGAACAATACCTGAAAATATGGAGCTTGTAAACTGAGCTGTGAAATGAGTCTAAACGAGTGGGAACCAAAGCCATGGTTTTTTCTTTCTTGAAGGAAATTTTGTAGAAGATAAAAGAACCTAAATTGAAAGAAACAAAAAATCAAGAGAAAAGTCTTTTTTTTACCCTAAGCTATATGTTTTGTGTAAGTTTAGTCCTTTGAGTTGAGAGTTTGGGAATTTTTATTTTTTTTTAACATTCAAAAACTTTATTGATAAAAAATATGGCCTAGCGAGATGCTAGGATACAGAGGGATACCAAGTACGACAATACAGAAGGATAACAGGGAGCTAAATATTGAAATTGTTCCAACTAATTTGATGCTTATTCGATCTATTAGTAAGCCAGGGAAAGCTGATGTTCTTGATTTCCTTGGTAGCAAAGCGAACAGAAGGTTGCTTGTTTTGGAAGAGACAATCATTCCGACATTTCCAGATACTCCAGCAGTAGGCAAGAACAACCAAGTTGAGTAGCTTGCGCTTCAGTGAGCAAAACAGGGAGTTGTTGTGGACATCAAACAGTTCTCGAGCATTGGATGGGTAAATAGCAGGAAGATTGCACCATGAAACGACATAGCTCCAAAGTGTGGAAGCAAAGTTGCAATGAAGGAATAGGTGCTCAGTTGTCTCAGCAACGAGACGACATAGAGGGCAGGTGGTATAAGTTACCAATATGTTCCATTTCTGCAGTTGGTCGATGGTTGGTAGCCTTTCCAACACAATTCTCCACCCAAGTATATTGACTTTGGATGATGCTAGCCGGTTCCATGGGAAAGGCCAATCATGTGGGCCATTGGTTGTGGAGAGAAGATGCTTCTTCATGGATTTTAAAGTGACCAGCTCTATAAATATTGTGATGAGCATAATAATGTAAATGTAAATGTAAATGTGAATGTAACACCTCATGTTGTTTTCTACGGGTTTAAGTCTTAATATTTCGACGATATATAGGGAGGTTAAGATTAAGACAATCTTGCATCTACTTAGGTAAAGAGACTGTTTCCAGATTCTATCTAAATGATAGTAAAAGACCTCCGGCCTTTACATGAGGTGATAATTGAATCCTTGACATCTGTCTCCAAAGACAAAAGTGTTAACCACTTAATCCAACCATGCTACTTAATGAGCATAATAATTAGTGTTTATTTTTTATTTATTGATGAATCTTGAAAATTTTAACGATTCAATTTATTTAGTTAGGCGTGTTTGGTTCACATAATATTGTTGGTATGAATGAAACTTATTAAAGGAATTGGAGTTTGAAAAAATAAAATTTGACGGAATATTTTTGAGTTTTTGAACATTCAAGTGATGAACGGAATGAAATTTCTCCCTGTGTCCCCAAGAAATGAAAATTTCATCAAATGATAAATGTTCACATTTTAACGGAATAAGATTTTTTGTTTATTTTTTATTTATTGATGAATCTTGAAAATTTTAACGATTCAATTTATTTAGTTAGGCGTGTTTGGTTCACATAATATTGTTGGTATGAATGAAACTTATTAAAGGAATTGGAGTTTGAAAAAATAAAATTTGACGGAATATTTTTGAGTTTTTGAACATTCAAGTGATGAACGGAATGAAATTTCTCCCTGTGTCCCCAAGAAATGAAAATTTCATCAAATGATAAATGTTCACATTTTAACGGAATAAGATTTTTTTTTATTTTTTACAACCAAACACACTAGAAAACTGAAATTTAATTCCAATTTTATGAGATTCCATCAAATTTTATGAACCAAACGCGACCTAAAAAAATTTTTTAAATTTAAGTAATTACAGTTTCTAGCCAATATTTGTAGCACGGGTCACACGTTCGAATCCCATCTCGAGCGTTGTTACTAGCCATTGGTCCATACTGTAACACCCCAAATATTTTAAATTATAAATATAATAATTTTATTATAGTTTTGCCTTTAAAATGATTTTCTAGTATTTAAATTTAAGAAATAGATGTGTTTTAGTTGGAACCTTAGTGGCTAGCGGGTATAATACCCTTATTATTTTGACAAAAACGTGTCTAAGCAGGATGTTGCCACCACCCTCTTCATTTTATGATTCATCCCTCCACTCCCACCAACTTCTTCTACTTCTTTTTCTCTTTATCTTTCAACCTTTTATTCAATGTGAGTTTACTTTCAAATTCAATCAAGAAATACTCCAAGAAATCATTATCAACATCTTCAAGTGGCTAGAAATTGAAATTGAAGGTTTTGTTTGTGGTGGTGGTGAGAGGGCCGAAAATTAGAAGATAAAAAGAAAGAGAAAGTAGTTTTTATTCATATTTCCATTTAGTTAATAACTCTTGAGGTATGGTGAAATTGATTCTTCTTTGAGAAATTAGGTTCTTGGAATTCAATTGAATTGGGGGTGTTTGGTTCTAGCATAAAGAAGAGAAAGAGAGAAAAGAATTGAGTATGTAATTGCATGTCATCATCTAGTTGATCTCCATCTCAAGTTAAAGGTACTTCTAATTACTTTGATTGTTTTAATTAGGGTTCTTAGAATCCAAATTGATTTGGGGTTTTTTTTTATATAATATGAGAATATTAAAGTGGGTTAACTCAATAAGAAAATAAGATTGGGATGAGAATTAGGATGCTAATAATGTTAGTGATATATGGCTAGATGACCTTGTGTTTGAGGTGATTTATGGTTAGTTGACCCTATATGCATATTGTGATTATTTCTAGGTTGAAAGCGATAATATGAGAATTTAAAGTGGGTTAACTCAATAAGAAAATAAGATTGGGATGAGAATTAGGATGCTAATAATGTTAGTGATATATGGCTAGATGACCTTGTGTTTGAGGTGATTTATGGTTAGTTGACCCTATATGCATATTGTGATTATTTCTAGGTTGAAAGCGATAATATGAGTTCATGTGGTCATCTTCAACTCGGTAGTTCGTCATTGAGGTGAGTACTTTTATATATGATTATTCACATGTTGGGTCAATTACATAATGACGATGGAATCTATATGGGGTATTTAGATGATGGGATAAAGACCATACGGAGTATGGCAATGTGATTTGGATGTGAATGAGATGATTAATTGGTTGTTTGAATGTGTATAGAAATATATACTTGCGTAATTGTGTAGAATTCATGATTTGAGACCCATGGTATAGTGATGAGTATATTATAAGATGATATAAGACCATATGGGATATGGCAATATGATTGAATGTTGGAGACTATGTTTTATTTGATGATTGATTACATGGTTTCACATTTTTGTGTTGATATGAAGGTGTTTATGGATGAAATGATTGTGTGGTAATATAGGTTCTTTTCTCATCCTTATGTATTGTTTTCAATATGTGCATATTTGTGTATAAACGTACTCACTAAGCGTAAAGCTTATTCTTTTAGTTGTTAATCTTTTTATAGGTTCCGGAAGTGGGAACAAGTGATTGACTAGTAGTGCCTTGAAGTGAATTTGTGCGTTTTGAAGGTAGTTAGCCATTTTGCGGAGAAATGTTGAGTTTTGGTAAAACCTAGTTGGGCTCTCTCAAACCTAATGGCTCTTGGTACATATGAAGTGTTTATGGATGAAATGATTGTGTGGTAATATAGGTTCTTTTCTCATCCTTATGTATTGTTTTCAATATGTGCATATTTGTGTATAAACGTACTCACTAAGCGTAAAGCTTATTCTTTTAGTTGTTAATCTTTTTATAGGTTCCGGAAGTGGGAACAAGTGATTGACTAGTAGTGCCTTGAAGTGAATTTGTGCGTTTTGAAGGTAGTTAGCCATTTTGCGGAGAAATGTTGAGTTTTGGTAAAACCTAGTTGGGCTCTCTCAAACCTAATGGCTCTTGGTACATATGAAGTGTTTTTGATAAAGTTTTGTTATGTACATTTCTACAAAAGTTGGGTTAGAGTCATGGTCTTTTGTATCTTGATGTATTGTAAAACCCTAGTCGATGTCAACTTGGGTAATACGACCCATTTAGTTGTGTAAATGAATGGTTGGTCAAATGGATATTTCAACTATGTTGGTAATGGTGTCAAATTATGGTTTGAACTCAGTAATGTCGTGTAGTGGGTCTTGTGTTTGTGTATGGAAAGTTTGCAAGTCATGAAAAGTGTCAAAAATGGGTTTTGGTTCTGTCAGACCCATTTATGCGGTGCATAAAATACCATGCGGTGCATATTTTAAAATAAATAAATAAATAAATAAAAACTCGTAATGGCAAAAAAGAAAACATAATGACTGTATGTTTACTAGAAGGATCGTTGAAATGAACTATATTGGTGAATAGATTTTATTTTATTTTCCTTTGAGTTAATTACAGAAATCGTCCATGTCGTGGTACCCAGCTTGCAGGTTTCATCCTTAAGTTTCATAAATTACACTTTTAGTCCAAAAAACTTTGCTCCGTCAACAGTTTTAGTCCTAATCATAAACGTTCGGTTAAAACGAGGTCACATGTTTAGCACGTGATGGGTATAATGGTCATTTCATTCTACTCTTGTCTTTGTCTCTCTCTTATCGTAATAATTAGATATAGATTTAGACATATATGTATATTATATAAATATGAATATATGAGTATCCATCATCATCATTCATCAGGATTTATATATCACCTCTCTATTTCTCTTTCTCCCCCTCACTCCCTTTCTCTCTTCATTACAAAAGATATCCCAAATCCAAAATTATATGCAGTAATAAAATATACAAGAAATTATCATTTTCTTCATCACTTTCACTTAAAAAAAAATCACACTTTTTACTCTATCAGATCTCCTTTACCTTCATGAGGACCAGCCACCACCATCAAACCGCTGCCACCATCGGGACTAGCCACCACCATCACGACTTTCATGATCTATAGATAAATAGATTGACTGTCGTTTATATATATATATATACACGAACATCACCACTCTCTCTCTCTCCACTCAACACCCCCATCGGAAGTTTTTTTTTCCCGGCAACAACTCCAAGAGCAGTTGTATCGGTGGTGGCCGCATCTGGATCTGGATCTGGATTGTAATGGATTGGTCGGAGTATGGTCAAAAATCACCGCGAATACCGTGACCACCGATGGTGGTGGTTGTTTAATAGCCACCGGCTCATTGTAGCTTCATGCCTTCATCACCACTACGAATATCCGGCCACCACCGCTTAGTGAATCAATAGATAGTCAATTACAATGATTTGGACTCATGCTATCTCAGATTTTGTTGGTAGATTGGAAAAAAAACTTGATTTTGGTTTTGATTTAAGAAAGAGAGATAATGTGTTTGATTTTGGTAGACCTGTAATTTGATAAATAAAACAGAAGATTATTTGTTTAAGAACTTAAGATTTTTAATTTTTGATCTATGAATACATGTATTTGATTTGTGTTGTTGAATAGCACCAAACAAATTATGAATCAAATATCTAAGTGTATTTGTTTGGTTGGTTAAATCTTGATTGTTTGATATAGATATATAGATGTAAATGTAGATATACATTGAAGATTGAAATGATAGATTTAATTGAAGTAAAAGTTCAGGTTTAATTGTACGTTTGGACATGTGTTAAAGGGAAAAAGACCATTATACCCATCACATATTAAACATGTGACCTTGTTTTAAACAGACGTTTATGGACATGACTAAAACTGTTGACGGAACGAAGTTTTTTAGATTAGAGATGAAACCTGCAAGCTGGCTGGGTACCACGACAAGACTATTTCTGTGATTAACTCTTTTTCCTTTTTAGTCTTGATCACAAAAATCCCATTTCATCATCTCCTTCACCACACGGAACAGAAACAATGAAAATCGATTTCTAATTCTGTCATCCCTCCTTCCTTCCCACCCCCAAGGCCCCAACACAAAAACATCCTCTTAATCCCCCCAAAAAATTTCATTTTTTTGAAAAACAAAACATGGAAAAAAACACAAGAAAACGTGGCCTAAAAACCAAACAAACAATCGATTCACAACCAAACCCTAACCCAATAACAACCACCACCACCCCCCGGAAAAACGAAAAACCCACAACCATTAAGTCACCCGACAGGAGGTCATCAAGGTACAACAATAACCAAAGTATAGTTGGAGTAGTAGTGGGTTTATAATAAGTGGGAGGAATGCGCATTCGGTTGAGCATTATACGCAGGTTAAGGTTAAGAAACGGGGTTCCGATACTAAGTATTTGGCTACTGTTCTTGCTATTGGGACCGAATGCGATATTGGTTTGTTTTCCTTTCATTTGTTATCGTTGTTCTTGTGTTATGTACATTTGTTATTTAGTACTCATTTTGTGTTTTATTGATATAATAATTTGTTACACTTTAGAACATAAGTAATTGGAAATGGCAGAAATAAGCTGTTCCAAGAATATTGAATATCTAGATACGGGTGGGTCAGTGGGTCTTTTAGGACTCGTAGAAGACTTGACAGGTTAAGAAACGGGGTTCCGATACTAAGTATTTGGCTACTGTCCTTGCTATTGGGACCGAATGCGATATTGGTTTGATTTCCTTTCATTTGTTATTGTTTGTAACTTTGTATACATTTGTTATTTGTGCCAGCTATGTGATTTAGTATCATTTTGTTACTTTAGACTTGTAAAAGACTTGAGAGGCCCGTGTAACCAATTTTCCGCCCTTAGAAGAAAATGGATGGTATTATGATTCGAAATTCTTGGATAATCACATGTAAATGAAGGTTTTTGATATTTTGATCATACGTGTATAATAAAAGAAATCATATGTTATATATATGGTCTCAAGTTTTTTAGTGGCTTCAAAAGATATATCCGATAACTGTAATTTTACAGACGAGTTACCTTCCTATGGGTAACTCTTTACTCAATTGGATTTTTTAAGTTGTAGTAATCTATATTAGGGAATATATCGAAGCAGCGGTTAAGCTCGTATTTGTTTTATTTGTAGGTTCCAAGAAAAAAGGATTTAAGTTTTTTCAGATGTTTTGATAAGTTAGTTTTCTGAAATATTCTTGAAGGCTTGGCTTGTAGACCTTGTAATATATGAAGACAAAAAGAAGTCATCTGCAAAAACTTGTCACGAAGTGAATATTTCTCTATTTTGGAGTATCAGATTCTCTGGATGAGAGATGAATGTGTAACATTTATGATGATTCTATACTGTATAACTTTCATTATGAAGTGGACATTTTTAATGCGTTGCGTGACAATTATGTTATGTTGACTGTGAATGATGACGAATCTGGGAAGAATTTCACCCTCTGTAGGTCCAAAAATGGGATATAAGTTTCTTTATTGTTGATGTTATCTGATTGATTATCTGTTTTTTTAAAGTAGTTATTAGATATTATACACACAAGATAAAAAGTTCTGTTTGCAAGAACTTGCGATGCAACTATGTTTTTTATTTTATTTTAATGCATCATATTATTGGAAACATAGATGCATGTGTAGCTTTTTTGTAATTATTTATCTTAAGAATCTTGGTATAAAATCAACCTTTTTCTTCTATGGCGTTGCAGCAATGCTGACTGTGAGCGATGATGAATTCTGGGAAGGAATTTCACCCTTGGAGTTTGGAGACTTGCCTGCATTGCAGATGCGGCTACTGTTGTTGGCTATCCTATTGGAGGAGACACAATCTCGGTCACCAGTGGGGTTGTGTCTCGCATAGAGATTTTATCTTATGTTCATGGATCAACTGAGCTTCTCTGTTTGCAGGTATAAATCATGCGCCCTCTCATTTTGTTAGAAAATGTTGAGTTGGCAGTTTCAACGCAGACACTTATGATCAGTCGATTTAAGTTATACAGCATACATTATATCTCTAAAAGGTCCAAAAAAGGTCTTAGATGGGTCAAATGTGTCCAAAGTTTGCTATACAAATATTGCAAGTCATTTCATTCGAAATCTAGATTAGTATTGAGATAATATAGTTTATGCAAATCATCTTTGACTCTCTACTTATTTAGGTGTAGGGTGTTTTGGGTCCACAACCCATATATAATATTACCGTTTTGACCAAACCTGTTTTTCTACCTGCTTAATGTCCTTGTCTATTTGCCACCTTTCAAAGAATGTTTATGTTATTGATCTATAGATCGATGCTGCTATAAACTCTGGTAATTCTGGGGGCCCTGCCTTTAATGATAAGGGAAAGTGCGTCGGTATTGCATTTCAGTCTCTTAAACATGAAGATGCAGAGAACATTGGTTACGTCATACCAACCCCAGTTATCATGCATTTTATTCACGACTATGAGAAGAATGGAGAATATACAGGTGATTGTTACAATATTAATTAATTATGCCTACTTGTTTCTTGTGTATATTTTTTGAAAAGCAAAGCATTGCGTTAAACAAGGTCCAAAATTGCATAGTACATTCTGCCTTCTAAGTCAGATGACAAACCAAACTGTGAAAGTCCTAAAAGATGTTGCTATATTTATATAATTACATGATTTTGGATTTTAATATTTAGGGTTCCCAATTCTTGGAGTTGAGTGGCAAAAGATGGAAAACCCAGATCTGCGTATGTCAATGGGAATGGGTAATGAGCATAAAGGTGTGCGTCTAAAAAGAATCGATCCTACTGCTCCAGCTTTTAAGGTCTTGAGTTCTTCTGACATAATCCTCAGCTTTGATGGGGTTAATGTTGCTAATGATGGAACAGGTGCGCATTACTTTTTTGATGGGAGATTTTTTGATTGAAGTATTCTTCATTTTATATCTGAATTCTTACACAGTTGTTTTTGTGTGACCGGTTCCAGTTCCCTTCAGGCATGGAGAACGTATCGGTTTCAGTTACCTTGTTTCACAAAAATATAGTGGTGATAAAGTTTTTGTAAAAATACTTCGTAATTCAAAGATACATGAGTTCGACATAGAACTTGCAACACATAATCGACTGATACCAGCGCACATTGAGGGCAAGCCCCCCTCCTATTACATTATTGGAGGACTTGTATTTACTGCTGTATCCGTGCCATATTTACGTTCCGAGGTACGTCAATAAAAACGACTTACTTATGGGCTCCTTTCTTGAAATTAAGCTTTGTTCAAAATTCAACTTTAGTAATCTTTCAGTATGGAAAAGATTATGATTTTGATGCTCCAGTAAAGCTATTGGATAAATATCTACATGCCTTGGCAGAATCTGTTGATGAACAACTTGTTGTAATTTCTCGGGTCAGTTATCTTTTTTTCTTGTTTGCTATCCTAGATCATCTTTTCTTCTCACAAATAGCCCCTGTTGATTTTTGTGTTTTTTCCTGCATGAACGACTTTGTGTTGGTTAAATTAATATGGGTCTCTCTTTTCAGGTTCTTGTGGCTGACATTAATATTGGGTATGAAGAAATAGTGAATACGCAGGTGAAACTGAGAATCTTATTTGACTAAATTTATGCTTTGAGACAAAAGATTCATGATACAATAGTCTACATCTTTTATCTCACATGTTTTGTTTTTTGTTTCATTCACGTAGGTTCTTGCCTTCAACAACAAGCCAGTCAAGAACTTGAAAAGTTTGGCGGATATGGTGGAAAGCTGTAGTGAAGAATTCTTGAAGTTTGACCTCGAATATCAACAGGTTACCCTTTCTCTTTCTTTTTATGCTAAATGTGCCATTTTAATCTGCTTATGTGATAGTTAGTTAATTGGGCTGTATTTTCTTGATAAAGGGTCAATTGGGTATGAGTAAAGTAAATCACCGAAAGTATGGACAAGTTAATGATCTCTTAAGCTCTTGTATGAAAAGTTAAATCTATTTATATTTTATTATAGTTTGTGTCATAGTAATTCATCGCTTATTAAACTAAATAAGAAGAAAATGGAAGTGTTGACCTTTGATGGTCAATCCTAACTTTTTATATGCCCTGACTAAATATCTACCAGGTTTAAGCCTTATATTTTCCATCCATCAATTTATCACTCATGTTACACGAGCCCAAACTAACTCGAGTGAACATTTTATGCTTTTGTAGATTGTTGTTCTGCGGACCGAGATGGCGAAGAAAGCAACTCAAAATATCCTTTTAACACATTGTATACCATCAGCCATGTCTGATGATCTCAAGTCATGAAGAGTGGGCTACCAAGAATCAGTATATGACATTCGATGATGTAACTGCTTCCTCATAGTATTCTAAATCCCATCAATTTCACAAAGACCGTTCTGCTTCAACATGGAACTAATGAAGCCGACAACTGTAATATCTGGTAAGCAGCATGGCTGGCTAATCCTAGATTTTGTGCTTTTCCATTATGAGTTGTGTCCCTAACAAATTATCAAAGGTAGCAAATCCTTAACAGTTTTGATGATGTATCTCTTTTGACATTATTGTGAAACAGTTTATTTTATGCATTGGAAATTCTCATTGGAATAGTGAGGCCCAAATAAAAAAGACAGTCAATGCATGTGCCAACATCTATATACATTGTCATAGTGATGCCTATTTGGGATACCGATACCGCATGCTGCTACATGCTGATGCCTCCATGCGGATTACACCCTCACCTAACATCTATGTAATCACCATGACCAACATACCTGTAATTACCATGCCATCCCCTGTAATTACTAACATATTTTGACAAAACTTATATTCTGAAACTTCTGGTCACTTTAGGTTGTGTGATTTCAACAAATTGACCACTTTGATTCTCCTTTCAAAAGTCATGTTGATGCCTATAATTTTCATTTTGGCATCTTCCTCCACACTCATTTTTAAAGTTGGAAGGTGGGGACTAAGTTTGAAGGTTTGTTCAAAGAGAAAACGTATTCTCTTGGTTGCCTAACACAATTTGTCATTTTCTTCTGTTCTTTTCCCTTTTTAGTGCACTTTAATGAACTATTAAACCTTATCATAGTTCCATCCACTTCCAAATGATAAAGGTATTATTAATAGTTACATAAAGTCATTTCATTCGAAATCTAGATTAGTATTGAGATAATATAGTTTATGCAAATCATCTTTGACTCTCTACTTATTTAGGTGTAGCGTGTTTTGGGTCCACAACCTATACATAAAATTACCGTTTTCACCAAACCTGTTCTTCTACCTGCTTAATGTCCTTGCCTATTTGCCACCTTACAAAGAATGTTTCTGTTAACTTGCTCTTCTTGTTGTTTATGTTATTGATCTATAGATCGATGCTGCTATAAACTCTGGTAATTCTGGGGGCCCTGCCTTTAATGATAAGGGAAAGTGCGTCGGTATTGCATTTCAGTCTCTTAAACATGAAGATGCAGAGAACATTGGTTACGTCATACCAACCCCAGTTATCATGCATTTTATTCACGACTATGAGAAGAATGGAGAATATACAGGTGATTGTTACAATATTAATTAATTATGCCTACTTGTTTCTTGTGTATATTTTTTGAAAAGCAAAGCATTTCGTTAAACAAGGTCCAAAATTGCATAGTACATTCTGCCTTCTAAGTCAGATGACAAACCAAACTGTGAAAGTCCTAAAAGATGTTGCTATATTTATATCATTGCATGATTTTGGATTTTAATATTTTAGGGTTCCCAATTCTTGGAGTTGAGTGGCAAAAGATGGAAAACCCAGATCTGCGTATGTCAATGGGAATGGGTAATGAGCATAAAGGTGTGCGTCTAAAAAGAATCGATCCTACTGCTCCAGCTTTTAAGGTCTTGAGTTCTTCTGACATAATCCTCAGCTTTGATGGGGTTAATGTTGCTAATGATGGAACAGGTGCGCATTACCTTTTTTATGGGAGGTTTTTTGATTGAAGTATTCTTCATTTTATTTCTGAATTCTTACACAGTTTATTTTGTGTGACCGGTTCCAGTTCCCTTCAGGCATGGAAAACGTATCGGTTTCAGTTACCTTGTTTCACAAAAATATAGTGGTGATAAAGTTTTTGTAAAAATACTTCGTAATTCAAAGATACATGAGTTCAACATAGAACTTGCAACACATAATCGACTGATACCAGCGCACATTGAGGGCAAGCCCCCCTCCTATTACATTATTGGTGTCATTTTCTTATCTTTAAACAGATGAAACTTACTGATCACATTTAATATGACCACTACTAACTCGAGCCTTGTTTGATCGACAGAACCCGACAGAAAGAAGAGTTTTACAAATGATAAACCAACGTGTAAAGATCCGATTACTGGTTGGACATGTCGAGAAAACAGATCTTCTATAGAATCAAGAAAGCAGTCCAAAGGTAAGCCAAATACACATTAAGTTAGCATTCTTGGTGTCATTTTCTAATGTTTAAACAGATGAAACTTACTGATCACATTTAATATGACCACTACTAACTCTGAGCCTTGTTTGATCGACAGAACCCGACAGAAAGAAGAGTTTTACAAATGATAAACCAACGTGTAAAGATCCGATTACTGGTTGGACATGTCGAGAAAACAGATCTTCTATAGAATCAAGAAAGCAGTCCAAAGGTAAGCCAAATACACATAAAGTTAGCATTCTTGGTGTCATTTTCTAATGTTTAAACAGATGAAACTTACTGATCACATTTAATATGACCACTACTAACTCTGAGCCTTGTTTGATCGACAGAACCCGACAGAAAGAAGAGTTTTACAAATGATAAACCAACGTGTAAAGATCCGATTACTGGTTGGACATGTCGAGAAAACAGATCTTCTATAGAATCAAGAAAGCAGTCCAAAGGTAAGCCAAATACACATAAAGTTAGCATTCTTGGTGTCATTTTCTAATGTTTAAACAGATGAAACTTACTGATCACATTTAATATGACCACTACTAACTCTGAGCCTTGTTTGATCGACAGAACCCGACAGAAAGAAGAGTTTTACAAATGATAAACCAACGTGTAAAGATCCGATTACTGGTTGGACATGTCGAGAAAACAGATCTTCTATAGAATCAAGAAAGCAGTCCAAAGGTAAGCCAAATACACATTAAGTTAGCATTCTTGGTGTCATTTTCTAATGTTTAAACAGATGAAACTTACTGATCACATTTAATATGACCACTACTAACTCGAGCCTTGTTTGATCGACAGAACCCGACAGAAAGAAGAGTTTTACAAATGATAAACCAACGTGTAAAGATCCGATTACTGGTTGGACATGTCGAGAAAACAGATCTTCTATAGAATCAAGAAAGCAGTCCAAAGGTAAGCCAAATACACATTAAGTTAGCATTCTTGGTGTCATTTTCTAATGTTTAAACAGATGAAACTTACTGATCACATTTAATATGACCACTACTAACTCTGAGCCTTGTTTGATCGACAGAACCCGACAGAAAGAAGAGTTTTACAAATGATAAACCAACGTGTAAAGATCCGATTACTGGTTGGACATGTCGAGAAAACAGATCTTCTATAGAATCAAGAAAGCAGTCCAAAGGTAAGCCAAATACACATAAAGTTAGCATTCTTGGTGTCATTTTCTAATGTTTAAACAGATGAAACTTACTGATCACATTTAATATGACCACTACTAACTCTGAGCCTTGTTTGATCGACAGAACCCGACAGAAAGAAGAGTTTTACAAATGATAAACCAACGTGTAAAGATCCGATTACTGGTTGGACATGTCGAGAAAACAGATCTTCTATAGAATCAAGAAAGCAGTCCAAAGGTAAGCCAAATACACATAAAGTTAGCATTCTTGGTGTCATTTTCTAATGTTTAAACAGATGAAACTTACTGATCACATTTAATATGACCACTACTAACTCTGAGCCTTGTTTGATCGACAGAACCCGACAGAAAGAAGAGTTTTACAAATGATAAACCAACGTGTAAAGATCCGATTACTGGTTGGACATGTCGAGAAAACAGATCTTCTATAGAATCAAGAAAGCAGTCCAAAGGTAAGCCAAATACACATAAAGTTAGCATTCTTGGTGTCATTTTCTTATCTTTAAACAGATGAAACTTACTGATCACATTTAATATGACCACTACTAACTCGAGCCTTGTTTGATCGACAGAACCCGACAGAAAGAAGAGTTTTACAAATGATAAACCAACGTGTAAAGATCCGATTACTGGTTGGACATGTCGAGAAAACAGATCTTCTATAGAATCAAGAAAGCAGTCCAAAGGTAAGCCAAATACACATAAAGTTAGCATTCTTGGTGTCATTTTCTAATGTTTAAACAGATGAAACTTACTGATCACATTTAATATGACCACTACTAACTCTGAGCCTTGTTTGATCGACAGAACCCGACAGAAAGAAGAGTTTTACAAATGATAAACCAACGTGTAAAGATCCGATTACTGGTTGGACATGTCGAGAAAACAGATCTTCTATAGAATCAAGAAAGAAGTCCATAGGTAAGCCAGATACTCATAAAGTTAGCATTCTTGGTGTCATTTTCTAATGTTTAAACAGATGAAACTTACTGATCACATTTAATATGACCACTACTAACTCTGAGCCTTGTTTGATCGACAGAACCCGACAGAAAGAAGAGTTTTCCAAATGATAAACCAACGTGTAAAGATCCGATTACTGGTGGGACATGTCGAGGAAACAGATCTTCTATAGAATCAAGAAAGAAGTCCATAGGTAAGCCAGATACACATAAAGTTAGCATTCTTGGTGTCATTTTCTAATGTTTAAACAGATGAAACTTACTAGATGAAACTTACTGATCATTTAATATGACCACTACTAACTCTGAGCCTTGTTTGATCGACAGAACCCGGCAGAAAGAAGAGTTTTCCAAATGATAAACCAACGTGTAAAGATCTGATTACTGGTGGGACATGTCGAGGAAACAGATCTTCTATAGAATCAAGAAAGAAGTCCATAGGTAAGCCAGATACTCATAAAGTTAGCATTCTTGGTGTCATTTTCTTATCTGTAAACAGATGAAACTTACTAGATGAAACTTACTGATCATTTAATATGACCACTACTAACTCTGAGCCTTGTTTGATCGACAGAACCCGGCAGAAAGAAGAGTTTTCCAAATGATAAACCAACGTGTAAAGATCTGATTACTGGTGGGACATGTCGAGGAAACAGATCTTCTATAGAATCAAGAAAGAAGTCCATAGGTAAGCCAGATACTCATAAAGTTAGCATTCTTGGTGTCATTTTCTTATCTGTAAACAGATGAAACTTACTGATCACATTTAATATGACCACTACTAACTCGAGCCTTGTTTGATCGACAGATTCTTCTTCTAGTAAACCACAACGCCGGTCAAATGAGAGGCAACATCTAGAGTCTAGCAGGACGAAGCGGCCTTTGATTTTTTTGAAAGATGATCATAACAGTGTGACAAAAGTTAAAAGTTGTAGTGTTTTGAAGATGGGTACTGGTATCAGGAAACCCGACAGACAGAAGAGGTTTTCAAATGATAAACCAACGTGTAAAGATCCGATTACTGGTTGGACATGTCGAGAAAACAGATCTTCTATAGAATCAAGAAAGCAATCCATAGGTAAGCCAAATACTCATAAAGTTAACATTCTTGGTGTCATTTTCTTATCTTTAAACAGAAGAAACTTACTGATCACATTTAATATGATCACTACTAACACGAGTCTTGTTTGATCGACAGATGATGCTGCTTGTCTAAATTTTATACCAACAGATGATGCTGCTGGTCAAACTTTTCTACTCACAGATGATGATTTGTTTCAAGAATTGGACAAACTCGAGGATCCTTTTTAGTAAACATCTCTTGTTGAACAGAACCTTGGCAATGATCCTTTTTATTCTGTCATAATATAAGTATGTAATTGGCTTCATTGGGTTATCATTTCTTTTAATCATTCAAATGCTATAATAGTTTTGATTCTCAGAAACAATTTCCTGTCATTTTAGTTTTGTGAGCAAACTGAATGTTTCATCTAGTCATTTGTAATTAAAAAAAAAAAAGTTTCTAAAAAACTAGCAGTATAAACTTCCATTTAAATCGGAAGGTTAGTTTGGCATATTATAACAACTATAATTGCAGGATAAACTCATTGATTTGTTGATGTTAGATAGCTTTGATACATGCCTAATATGTCTTCAAGTTTACCAAAAGTTGGATCTATTTGATACATGTCTAATATCATGTTCGATTTTGGTGATTTTCCAAAAAAAAATCATCATTCCCTTGTGAGTTGTGACAATTGTGATTTTGATAATTGTGATTTTTTTCCGTTCCAAAAAAGTTTGTATGTCCTGAAAATACAAATATCAAGTAGAGATGAGCATATGACCCGAACCAACCTGCCTAATAGGTAACGGGTCAGGTCACGGGGTTTGATTTTGTCGTATTATTTGGTTTCGGGTTTGCACGTGTCGGGCGGATTTTGATCCGTGCTCATGCCTATTATCAAGCATAAAGTTAAAACACTTTTAACTGCATAAAGTAAAGTTAAAACACCTTAGTACCCAAAAAAGCTAATATGTTCTTATGGAGGCTGCTTCGCGGTCATCTCCCAATGTGGTTCAATCTCACTAGATGTGGTGTAGATATACCTACTATTATTTGTCCTACTTGTAATAAGAATCCATAAACCGTAAACTATTGTATTTGTGATCACACCTTGAGATTATTATCGTCATGGTTGCTCATCGACATCCCAGCGGTTAAGCCGCCCGAAGTTCTTAACTGGTTATAAGAGATTCAGGTAACCAAGAAGAACAAGATCATATTGGAAGCTATTTACATTACATGGTGGTGGAATCTATGAAAACAGCGGAACAACATTGTCTTTAAAGGAACAACTTAATCTAGTATTTATGTTTTTAATAACATTGTAGGGATTATTACCTATGGATGTAACTAACTATGACTAAATGTCTATGTTATGTAAATATCTTGTAAAATGTTTATGTCATGTAATGAACTTTCAAATCTTGATTATTGGATGTACCTGACCAATCAAAAACTTACACTTGACAGATTATATGGTTGCCACATATACCCGAGTACATCCAATAACCAGGATTTGAAAGTTTATTACATTACATAGACATTTTATGAGATCTTTACATAACATAGACATTTTGTCATAGTTAACTACATCCATAGGTAATAATCCATAGCATTGTATATTTGTCTTTTTTATATATCAGTTGTCCTAATAGTAAAGATAAACTAATGTGGACATATTGGATAGGGATTCTTTAAAGTTATACCAACTTCATAGGTGAAGTTGGACAACCCTTGACCCTTTGATTGAAATCAAAGGTCAAGATTCAAAACTCAAATTTGAATCTTGACCTTTGATTTTAATCCAAAGGTTGAGATTGTACCAACTTCACCTATGAAATTGGTACAACTTTAGAGGATCCTTATCCGGACATATTAGTCCGAATTATTTGATGTAACTTTTGCTTTTGATATCTTGTCAAAATCTTTTTAATAGTAAAGATTTTTGCTGTTCAAGCAATAACAAAATATGATTTTCTTCATTTGGTATGTAATTCAATGTTTACCCACTAAAGATAACTATATTTTTTTTTCATTTACAAAACTCAGAAGTCATAAATAGTAATAAAAAGTCTTCAATTGTAACTGGGCTTACAAATTGACAATACTAACTTGGGCTTACAATTTATGGGCCCTTAAACGAGAAAATTTCAAATATGTCCCATATTAACACCTTAATTACATATTTACTCAACTTAAATTAATAATTACATATATATCCAAATTTTGTTATATCATATTTATCCATTGTGTTATAAAATGATTTATAATCAAATTTACTCAATAAATTCTCTATTTATTTTTCCTAACTAACAACCAATTACATATTAAGCGAATTATATAAGTAATTCACAAGGTGGACCTCTATAAGATCTAAACACATCTCGAAGCTGCAGTTGCACATATATGATCGGGTGTGCATCAGTAGAGCAAAAGACACACGGTAAGAAAACTTTTGTATATACAAGCAATGTCGGCTTAAGCTTTTTGGAGGCCTTAAGCGAGATTAATTTTGGAGGCCTAGTTGATAATATACAAATTAAAGTAAACAAAAAGAAACAGAAAAAAAGGTAATTCATCTTATATTCCCCAGTTGTTATGTGAAAAGAAAGCAAAAAAACAAAATCCTGAGAAAGTCTTTCATATGATCAAGATTTAATCACTAACTCGTTGTTGGAAATCTTTTTATTAGAGAAAAAATTGGCTGTCGGACTTTTTGATTTGTTAACTGGTTGTTTTTTTTTACCTTTTTTCCCGAGGTTTGTAACATTAGTCATGAGCCATGAGGTTTATTTTTCCCTATTTGTTTTTTACATTCTTGTTACCCTTGTATAGTAATAACATCTAACCTAAAAGTTTAAAGTCTAAAACACTAAACCCAAAATATAAAAATTGGAGGTCTTTGTATTTTGGGGGCCTTAGGCTCATGCCTAACCCATATATATGATGAAGCCGACACTGTATACAAGTAATAAACAAAATATTTTTATGGTATAATAATAAAACTAATAAACAAAAAATGCTAAATACAGAATCCAGGAGCATGTCATGCACATTAATCAATACCATTAGTCCATTACCATGAAAGAACATCAAATAAATATCGTTACCATGAAAGAACTAGTGTTGTAGTGCATCATAATATAGTGATTCAAATAGCTATAAAACATTGACTGTCGTTATATTACTACGGACATCTTTTTATAGAACCCAATAGCTAAAAACACAATAGACCATGACATTTGATCAAAGAATACCAGTACCATGAAAGAACTAGTGTTGTAGTGCATCATAATATAGTGATTCAAATAGCTATAAAACATTGACTGTCGTTATATTACTACGGACATCTTTTTATAGAACCCAATAGCTAAAAACACAATAGACCATGACATTTGATCAAAGAATACAAGTGGGACCTGCACTATGCGCAAGCTGTGCGAAAAATCGCTTCTTGCGCGCAAATGATGACTACCGCTTATTGTTTATGTTGTTTAGATTAAGACATTGTAATATTATGTAACAAACGAATCCTCAAAATACATAATATTGCAGCTATGCAAGGATCTTAAAATCTACTTCGAAAGTGACTACCATAAAGAAAAACAGAGTACAACCACTAAGAGGATTTGTAAGCACAGAGGATTTTTAAACATCTATACTCCCTTATAAAGCAAATCACGCTTTTCTCATCTTTTAACTTTCAGCCTTTAAAATACCTAAATTACCCATCTCTTTTATTAACTAATTTAAATATCTCCACATAATATACCTATAATACCCTTAATGAAATTAATTACTTTTACATTACCCCCATTAAATCAATTACTTTTAAATTAATAAACACATCGCTAGGTCACCAACACCGGCGCCACCCATCGCTGCCGCCGCATTGCGCGGGTAACCTTCTCGTAATGGCAAAAAAGAAAACATAATGACTATATGTTTACTAAAAGGATCGTTGAAATGAACAATATTGGTGAATATATTTTTTTTTCCTTTTTAGTCTTAATCACAATATAATTTGTAGTTTGAATAGATATGATATAATCTAGACAAAATTTGGATATATATGTAATTATAAATTAAGTTGGGTAATATGTAATTAGGTTGTAAAATGGATATATGAAATTCTCCCATAATAATGAAAACTAATGTTTTTATAAGATAATCTTATATATTATTATTTTACATAAACCTCGTAAAAAAGACTTTTACATGTGTTCTTTTTTTCTTTCTTTCACATTTGTTATTTTTTTGTATATCATAATCATTATCATTATATAATATAAAAGTTGAGTCATGAACTCTAAAACAACAAAAATAATCTCTCTTTATAATTATTGTTATAGCTCTAATTGCATGGATTACCAATGGATGTAGCATGGATAGTAAATTCTTGATTTGTTATATGATTTATTAGTGAGTATGTGCATAATTCAAAGAGTTAGTAATTGATTATCCATGTAAGTGTAATTTAATGAGAAGTTTTGGAATTCCATTAGGCTTACTATTGAAGATGATGCGGAAACTGAAAGATTGGAATGTGAAAGAGACTAATTAATTCACAATTGTTATTTACTTTATATTTATATATATATATATATATATATATATATGTGTGTGTGTGTGTGTGTGTGTGTGTGTGTGAATATGTAAACGTATATATGTTTTTATGATTATATTGGTATGACTGTTCGTTTATATATGTACGAACTTCGACACTGTCACATACTAATAATATTTGGTTGCAAAAATAAAATTGCATTACCAAATTTGTTTATCTTGACATGTTTTAACTTCTTAAAAAATATAATAACATGGATACGAAGTTCAACACTGTGACATACTAATATATATAGTTGTAACACCCGTCGTTTAAAAAACTTGGATTTTGAAAAATCTTTGCCAAACGGCGTTTAAAATACGGAAAGGATCACATATAAAATCTGCCCCATCCGTAACGGATGGTACCTTTAAAATTGGTGTTACTTCTAGCATCATCAAAATAATAAAAGTAAATCCAAGCTTTGGCACCTACATAAATGCCCATCATTACAATTCTGAAACATGAACAAAATAGCCAAACATAAGGCTAAAGGAAGTCTAAGCGTTTAATGTCTTTTGCTAAGCTTCTTTATTCATTCTACCCAACTCTCACCAAGCTAATCCTCGCCTAGCTCAAACTTGATTATCCTGAAGGCACAACATTTTCAAAGAACAAGTGTTAGCTAATAAAATTAGCTAAGTAAGATAACATAGATTTGAAAACGTTTGCCAATTTCATATATTAACAAAATCTGCATTTTATGTTAATATCACACACATACATAACATCATAAGATACACATTAGGTTCAACATGTCCTAAAGTGTGCCTATACTTTCTTTCTTTATTTCTTTGCCAAGACGTAGGCTAAGTGACTTATGCCACTTACTTAGGGATGTGGGGTTGTGTGTAGGCGGTCATAGACCATACTTGGAGTCCTCACACCCGACATGATGGGTAAACCATAAGGTGGTCCATCGGCGTCGTTAAGGAATGACAAAGTCAACCCAACTGAATAAACCGTTTATGCCTTTACGCATTGGTGGTTAGTTACTCCACCCGGAATACTCAAACGTAACTATGCCACAAGGAGCAACTCAAGTGACCACGTACGCACCAGCCCCGAAGAGCTAGCATGGGTTAAGCTTAACACAAGACTTTACATAATGCTCGAGACTTTAATAGCTTAATTAGTTTAGGCTACTCTTTCACCTAAGCTAATCACATATCATCTTTTACTTTAGGGCCCTTAACGTGCACGTGAACATGGCAATCCTAATCAAAGGACTAGTGACTAAGTGATCAAGCCACACATGCAATCATACATCATATCATTTCATCATTTCATACATACATAATCATTTCATCATTTCATGCATTTATACTTACCACCTACCATTGCACCCTGCATATGAATGTTAATCATCATAAATGGTAAGTAATATATCCCTTTGCAACCTCCCATAGTCACCCATGAACATAAAATGTACATACATATTCAATTGGAAGGTTTAACTTATGAAAACGTGTTTTGTTGTACCGACAGGTGACAAAAGATGTTATCTTACCTCGATACAGCTTACCAACAAGTTAAAAGTATATTAATGTGCTTGCTAAAGTGCTCCCGACAACCTAGAATGAGTATAAGATTGAAATATAAGCTAAACGAAATGTTTTGTGAAAACTGGTCATGAGGTGCGTCGCACCTCCCACATGGTGCGTCGCACAGATCCATCAGAAAATTCTGATCAGATGTAGGTGCGCCGCACCTACCCCTTGGTGCGTCGCATAACGGGCTATTGGCTGAAAACCAATTTTCCAAATCTGGCTGTGGTGCGTCGCACCACCCTCCTGGTGCGTCGCACCTGGAGTGTCGACCAGAAACCTAATTTTGTTCTTTGATCAAACGAATTCCATACGAACCCATACCCCAAATCCAACCTGGGGACTTAAAATTAATCCTTTTAATTGCACTTTCATCAACTTTAACCATCCTATTAACCCTTTAATCCTTTACATCATAAATCAATCATTAAAACACCCGAATAACATGTATTCGATAAACGTTTGATCAAATAACCCAACCCAAACCCTATGGCCTGGATTATAAACTCATCTATGACTCATAAGATCAGAATTCAAAGATAATATTACCTATATTACCTGTAGATGACTTAGAGGATTCAAGATCTAATCAAAACTTGATCAATACGGCACGAATCGATTGAATCTTGAGGAAACTCGTCCTGGGGATTGAGGGAATCGGCTGAGGGGTTTCACACACACAAGAGCAGGTGTTTTGTGACAATTAGGGTTGCCTAATTGCCCCTTAACCCCTGGCCATCAACTCTAAAACTTACACTTAAGACCCCTCAACTCTAAAACTTAACTTTCTTAGCTTAACTTTCTACCGGGAGTCTTAACATACTAATAAGCACTTTATAACTTAACTTTACTTTCATTAATTATCATATTTGTCATTTCATATTAAACGCCTAAGCATTTAATCACATAATCCCATATAGGGCACATAAACATAATAGACCTAACGTTAACTAACGGAAAGTCAAATAGTCAAACATAAAACGTTTGGAATGTTACTATAGTACGTACTTGACAACATAAAAGGCGTCGAAGATTGTTGGAGTCATGCAACTAAATGTTACAAAACCTAATTTCTAATATTCTAATACATGTGTTAATAAATACAACGTTTCTCCCGACCTTCTGTTACAAAAAAATAATTTTGTAAATGAATACCCCGACTAACGTATTACATACTTTTTTAAAACAAAATAAGTTTAATTATAATCATTGAAATTACATGTTTAGAGTAACACATAATAAAGACTAATTAACTTAAATTAATTATTAGTAACAACATATTGTACATATCATGGAAGTAAAAAATATTATATAAAGGAAAATGATTGATCCCCCTATAAATTAACCTAAAAATTATCCTAAAACTATTAGATTGTGACATGTGGAAAAATAAGTAAATAAACTCATCATATACAACATCAACTCAACGGTGCGTAACTTTTTATCCTACATACAAATATTTTTTAGAAAAAATTAATTTTGTAAATGAATACCCCGACTAACGTATTACATACTTTTTTAAAACAAAATAAGTTTAATTATAATCATTGAAATTACATGTTTAGAGTAACACATAATAAAAGACGTCGAAGATTGTTGGAGTCATGCAACCTAATGTTACAAAACCTAATTTCTAATATTCTAATACATGTGTTAATAAATACAACGTTTCTCCCGACCATCTGTTACAAAAAAATAATTTTGTAAATGAATACCCCGACTAACGTATTACATACTTTTTTAAAACAAAATAAGTTTAATTATAATCATTGAAATTACATGTTTAGAGTAACACATAATAAAGACTAATTAACTTAAATTAATTATTAGTAACAACATATTGTATCATGGAAGTAAAAAACATTATATAAAGGAAAATGATTTATCCCCTTATAAATTAACCTAAAAATTATCCTAAAACTATTAGATTGTGACATGTGGAAAAATAAGTAAATAAACTCATCATATACAACATCAACTCAACGGTGCGTAACTTTTTATCCTACATACAAATATTTTTAAAAAAATTATTACTAAACTTAATTGTAGTGATATAGATGTATTCGTACACATTTTTTAATCAACGTTCAACAACATGTAATTTGTAACCAACACAACTATATATTATATTGTCGATTACTTCCTTACATTTTATCTTCACAATTATGTCCATATTATAACTATACTCTTACACACAACTCAACATCGTTCTACTATAGATCATTTTTAAACCACACGTTAACAATGAAAATGATAGTTTTTAAATACAACCACTACGCGGAAACAATTTTTGCTAGTTATAACTTGAGGGACTGTGGTTAAGTTACATAAAATATTGTATACATACCATAAATGAGGATAGGCTTTCAATATACAAGATACATTTATACTATACTAAAAAGGTATATGAATGTACAAGTTCTTATAGCATATAATAATTTTTACCAATTTTCATTTTAACCCCTAAAGTTTCTATCTTTTAACTTTTGCCCTACATCAAAGTTTTCATTTTCGTGACACTAAACTATTGAATTTTCTTCAGACAATTTTCACACAGTTACGGATTTACTTTTAACATTTAAAGCATTTATTGTTTATGTTTTAATACAAAAAGTCTATACAAATTTACAACTCCTTTATGCTAAATATACAAGTTCTTATAGCATATAATAATTTTTACCAATTTTCATTTTAACCCCTAAAGTTTCTATCTTTTAACTTTTGCCCTACATCAAAGTTTTCATTTTCGTGAACTAAACTTTTGGATTTTCATCAGAAAACTTTCACACAGTTACGGATTTACTTTTAAACATTTGGTTTTGATTATTTGCATCTGTATTTTTATATGAATAACGTTTTTAATGTATAAACTTTCATTATCGTTACGTCTTACGTTCATGTAACATTTAAAACATTAATATAGTTATTGTTTATGTTTTTATACAAAAAGTCTATACAAATTTACAAGTCCTTTATTGCTTGAAATATACAAGTTCTTATAGCATATAATAATTTTTACCAATTTTCATTTTAACCCCTAAAGTTTCTATCTTTTAACTTTTGCCCTACATCAAAGTTTTCATTTTCGTGAAACTAAATTTTTGGATTTTTTTCAGACAATTTTCACACAGTTACGGATTTACTTTTAACATTTAAAGCATTTATTGTTTATGTTTTTATACAAAAAGTCTATACAAATTTACAAGTCCTTTTTGCTTGAAATATACAAGTTCTTATAGCATATAATAATTTTTACCAATTTTCATTTTAACCCCTAAAGTTTCTATCTTTTAACTTTTGCCCTACATCAAAGTTTTCATTTTCGTGAAACTAAATTTTTGGATTTTTTTCAGACAATTTTCACACAGTTACGGATTTACTTTTAACATTTAAAGCATTTATTGTTTATGTTTTAATACAAAAAGTCTATACAAATTTACAACTCCTTTATGCATAAATGTACAAGTTCTTATAGCATATAATAATTTTTACCAATTTTCATTTTAACCCCTAAAGTTTCTATCTTTTAACTTTTGCCCTACATCAAAGTTTTCATTTTCGTGAAACTAAATTTTTGGATTTTTTTCAGACAATTTTCACACAGTTACGGATTTACTTTTAACATTTATATAGTTATTGTTTATGTTTTTATACATTTTATTACTCTTTTACATTTTTTTATTGTAATTGTTACATATTTACTTGTCTTTTTTAAATTTTAACATCTTTCAATTATTACCATAGAACTTTTGAGTTTTTAACTTTGGCCACAACCTTTTCTATTTTTAATTGTAAGCCTTTAATCTCCTCCATCCATATATAAGTTCATCTTTTACACCACCAAAACTGTCGGTAAAAACTTTGACCACCACCATCGATAACCACCTGAACTGGATCTATAAAACCGGTGACGAAACACCACCACATCGCCGGCCACCTACCTTAACCAACACACATGATAGATTCAGCCCAAACCACTGAACCTAGCGGTTGCTAAAACCGCAAGAAAGCTCCCGCCACCACCACTAGCTAAACTCTGCTGTTGTCGTTAACCGCCACCGCCACTGACGGAACTTCTCCGTTGCTAAAACCATCAATAGCCTTCCAGAGCCACTCCACCAATAGCAGAAAACAAATAATAAGCAACAATAATAACAATCTTAAAATATAATACAACATCATTCGAATCTCATAAACAAATTTAAGTTGTGGGTGGCTGAGATAGACTGATGACGGTGGCGGCCGCAAAATGACGACAGTGCAGGAACAAATAATATCTCCACAATCGGATGAGCATCGACGAATCAAAAATAATAATAATGATAAAATCAACATCGGCAATTTCGTTTACCGCCGGAAAAACCCAAAACGGGAAACCATCTTCTTTATTTTGGCCCAGATAGCAAAAAAGAAATTGACATAATGATATTGGTGAATGATTGATAATTTTTTGTGAGGAGAGTAGGAGAGGTTTGAATACATATAGACTAAATTATAAAATGAGATTTTGTAAATTGTTGATCAGGGTAGGTGTTGATGTGTGGTGGGTAGGTGTTGATGTGTCATCCACCGTTTCATAAAACCCACACGTGGTTTTCAATAATAAATAAATAAAAATTATTACTCAAACTTACTCCCAGCAATTTTTTAGATAGAAAATACTCCCTATACTTTGGTATATATATCTGTTAATGAAGCATACCCTATACAATACATACAATACAAGTTATTAATAAGGGGATGGGAATATAAGGCTGTTAGGTACTTAAGCTTAGGTGTGTAACACTCACATATGATTTTTTTTATCCATAAAATTCATGGAGACCATGTGATTTAATTAAAATTCAACAAATATTAAAAAATTAGTATGTGAGGGGTTCCACACCTAAACTTAGATGCCGGACAGCCTTATATTCACTTTTCCCTATTAATAAACATTGAGTCACATAACTAATTTTTTTTATTAGTCGGCCATTAAAATTGATTAACTAAAGATGATATTATAACAAATATCACATGTATTATTATAAACCTTTTTTTACTCTTGCTTTGAATATATATTTTCCTTTTAAATATATATCACATACAAGTTATTAATATAAACCTTTTTTTCTATCAATTTGTACTCTTGCTTTGCATATATATTTTCACTTTTAGATAAAGTTACATTCTTACGTTAATATATAACAAATATCACATATATTGTTATATTCACTTTGCTATGTCAAATAAATGATTAAGGTTCTTTTGTAACTAATAAACATATAATTTTGTCTCTAAACGTAAAATCTATTTATACAACGTTCATTATTTGTTAATATATCAACGCCCGCGGCGAAGCGAAAATATTAGAAAAGGATGATTTCTACTCGAAAGTTGGAATGCAGAATCTCATGGATAGATCTCTTATAAGGGTTGACAATCACAATAAGCTCATAATGCATCGTCACTACTTGTAATGGCAAGAGCAATAACTGATCAAGAAACTGTTGAATGTAGTGGTAAAAGTAGCTTCTATAATTCATCAGGAACAAAATCAGTAAGATTCTTTCCAAGCAATATTTACGCTGTGGGGTGGGCACCATATTCATATACCTTGTATTAACAGGAGACAGTTATAAGCGGTGGATCTCTGCTGTGCAATAACGATAAGCTTGGAAAACGAAAGCGTGAGGATGAATCTGTACAACCAAAAGTGCATAGCACAAACTCGTTTAAACGCTTTTGTCTTGGATTCTTCAGTCTGTTTGAGCCAACAAGTTGCTTCAAGAAATGAAGTACAACACCCTTAAAGCACCTACCTTTCATACTTAACACTGTAGCGGGTCCTGTAGCAACATTGTAGCTAATTTATTTTATTTTTTATTTCTTTTTTGGGTTTTTTTTATAAATTTTTTTTTTTTTCTTTTTTATAATAGTTTTGATATGATTATATATGTTTAGGCTATAGAAATCGTACCTCTCACAGATAACCAACTAACCAACTTATTTTTATTCCTACATTAGCGCTTTTTACGGCAACACACATGTTATGTTGTTTAGCCATTTGTTAAAGATCCTAGCACCTGTCGTAACTGATACTTGATATTATTTAATAAGGAACTACTTTAGAAAATATGTAAATGAAGATATATTGGTACTTTACTTTGAATTTTTTTTATTAGATTTTACTTTTCCATTTTTATTTTCGATAGGTTATTTTTATTACTATATTAGTAGCGTTAAATATGATAATTAGCGTTTTCCGCAGCAACGTGCGGGTAAAGTTGCTTGTGGGTATTTATAGAGTTATACCTAAACCTAACGGGCTAAGAGAGTTGGGCCTAAAAACCGTTAACTTCGTCGGCCCACCACTTAATTAACCCAGTCGTTACTTGTTACCTTTGAAATTAACTCCAATGACGTCATCATTAAAAATTAAAAGGTTTTGCCCTAATAAGTAGCATTAAATCTATACTCCTATTATAAGCATTTAACAGGGGTAATCTCGGTATTTTATCATTGTACAATCAAAACATGCATGAGTACAAGTATCTTAATGCACCATAGTCTTAAAAGTCTTAATGTTAAGACTAAAAAAAAAAAGTAACTCCCAATGCCGTCTTCCACGGGTTTTGGGTCCCAATACCGTCTTCGACGGTGTATGAGGGAGGTTGATATGTAGACAGCCTTACCCCTACCAAAGATAGAGAGACTGCTTCCAGGTTCTACCAAAGGTAGAAAAGGACCTCCAGCCTTGCTGTAGACAGTCTTAATGTTAAGACTCCCCTTTTCAAATATCTCAAATCCATCTGTACAAGCATAAGAAGCAGCAAACCCTCTTTTTTTTCTTTTTTTACATTATCTTTAGTTCTTTTTATCTTTCCCTTTCTCTAATCTCTCCCCCAAATCATTTCTACCTTTCTAATCTTTTTCCATTCATCCCTTTCTCTTATCTCTCCCCCAAATCAGTTCTACCTTTCTAATCTTTTTCCATTCATCCCTTTCTCTTATCTCTACCCCAAATCAACTACTCCACCACCACCATCCACGACCGCCGCCTATCACCACCACTGTCCACTACTATTGTTTATCACCATCACCATACACAACCGCCGCCGGATTCTTCAGCCTATCACCACAGCCATCCACGACCACCGTCTATCACCACCACAATACACAGCCGCCGCCGGAGAATAATTGATCTGTCACCACCAACGTACATAGCCACTGCCGCCGCCGTCGTCTTTGATATATCTATTCTTCTCTTTTCATAAGCTTTTAATTTTCATATTCATAATCAATTATATTGCAGAACACTAAATATGCGTTTAATGTCTTGCTGTGAACTAAATTTGGGTATAGTTTGATTTTATTACCCTATTCAGATATTATTTCTCTAGAAGCTGTAGGACGATGCACGCAGGTTTAAGTGTCAAAGTAACGATGGAGTAAATCTACTAATGATGTTGGCGATGAAGGACGGGATTTAAGTATGAAAGTTGAGCGTCTAAATGTGAAAGTCGAAGAAGACTTGGCAAGTTCAATCCAAAATGTTGGGCCTTGCATATGGAGTCTGCATGATTCATACGGGACTAAACGGGACTACTTCAGGATTTCGGGATTTTCCCGGTACCAATCCACGAACTCAAAAAAATGAGTACCGGTACCGATCCCGCTTGGGACTCGGGAAATATGTATTTGTTTTTATATAGGATAATGTTCATGTATTGTGACACGTAATATTTTTTTTATAAATGATGTTTAATGAATTTTGACGATGGTTATCATAGATGGTTTAACATCAGAATCCTTAACACGAAAAATTACAAAATACTATAGGTTTTATGATGATTGTATGTAGGCGACAGCATATTAGTTTCACTTAGGAGAGTCATATTTGTATAGATTTGTATTCTTGTCACCTGTATTATCTAACCAGATATAAGTGGTGAAGTGTTCCAGTCTATTCTACGTGTCAATGTATTATTTGTAGTTATCTAGTTGTTGTAAAACTTTCTAGTCCTACTTACATAATGTAATCCGTTCTCTTTCGCGGATTGACGTCCTCTAAAGTTAAAAGCAACTATACCAGTAAAGTTAGTGACATATTTACTCTTGGATCATAATCAAGGGATAGAATTCAATAATAATTTCTTAATCTTGATCCTTGATTTTGATCACACGATTAATATCTAGCCAACTTTACCTTCCAACTTGAGAGATTCTCTGTCCTTCTTTTGATGCCTTCTAGAAATTTACTCATATATTATTCTGTTATAAAAAAACATCTATGAGAAATATCTTGAGATATTTGAGATAAAGTAATCGACTATGTAAAAGCAAGATAGTTAGTTGAAATAATATTGATAATAATATTTGTTTAATAAATACACTAAAAAGCAAAAATAGGTTTACATAAAAAGCAAAAATATGTTTAGAATATTTTTTTAAGGTACATGCTTTCACATATGAACTGGTACAATTGCAACCCCTTGAAAATCTGTACAAAAAAAAAAAAAAAAAAAAAAAAAAAAAAAAAAAAAAAAAAAAAAAAAAAAAAAAAAAAAAAAAAAAAAAAAAAAAAAAAAAAAAAAAAAAAAAAAAAAAAAAAAAAAAAAAAAAAAAAAAAAAAAAAAAAAAAAAAAAAAAAAAAAAAAAAAAAAAAAAAAAAAAAAAAAAAAAAAAAAAAAAAAAAAAAAAAAAAAAAAAAAAAAAAAAAAAAAAAAAAAAAAAAAAAAAAAAAAAAAAAAAAAAAAAAAAAAAAAAAAAAAAAAAAAAAAAAAAAAAAAAAAAAAAAAAAAAAAAAAAAAAAAAAAAAAAAAAAAAAAAAAAAAAAAAAAAAAAAAAAAAAAAAAAAAAAAAAAAAAAAAAAAAAAAAAAAAAAAAAAAAAAAAAAAAAAAAAAAAAAAAAAAAAAAAAAAAAAAAAAAAAAAAAAAAAAAAAAAAAAAAAAAAAAAAAAAAAAAAAAAAAAAAAAAAAAAAAAAAAAAAAAAAAAAAAAAAAAAAAAAAAAAAAAAAAAAAAAAAAAAAAAAAAAAAAAAAAAAAAAAAAAAAAAAAAAAAAAAAAAAAAAAAAAAAAAAAAAAAAAAAAAAAAAAAAAAAAAAAAAAAAAAAAAAAAAAAAAAAAAAAAAAAAAAAAAAAAAAAAAAAAAAAAAAAAAAAAAAAAAAAAAAAAAAAAAAAAAAAAAAAAAAAAAAAAAAAAAAAAAAAAAAAAAAAAAAAAAAAAAAAAAAAAAAAAAAAAAAAAAAAAAAAAAAAAAAAAAAAAAAAAAAAAAAAAAAAAAAAAAAAAAAAAAAAAAAAAAAAAAAAAAAAAAAAAAAAAAAAAAAAAAAAAAAAAAAAAAAAAAAAAAAAAAAAAAAAAAAAAAAAAAAAAAAAAAAAAAAAAAAAAAAAAAAAAAAAAAAAAAAAAAAAAAAAAAAAAAAAAAAAAAAAAAAAAAAAAAAAAAAAAAAAAAAAAAAAAAAAAAAAAAAAAAAAAAAAAAAAAAAAAAAAAAAAAAAAAAAAAAAAAAAAAAAAAAAAAAAAAAAAAAAAAAAAAAAAAAAAAAAAAAAAAAAAAAAAAAAAAAAAAAAAAAAAAAAAAAAAAAAAAAAAAAAAAAAAAAAAAAAAAAAAAAAAAAAAAAAAAAAAAAAAAAAAAAAAAAAAAAAAAAAAAAAAAAAAAAAAAAAAAAAAAAAAAAAAAAAAAAAAAAAAAAAAAAAAAAAAAAAAAAAAAAAAAAAAAAAAAAAAAAAAAAAAAAAAAAAAAAAAAAAAAAAAAAAAAAAAAAAAAAAAAAAAAAAAAAAAAAAAAAAAAAAAAAAAAAAAAAAAAAAAAAAAAAAAAAAAAAAAAAAAAAAAAAAAAAAAAAAAAAAAAAAAAAAAAAAAAAAAAAAAAAAAAAAAAAAAAAAAAAAAAAAAAAAAAAAAAAAAAAAAAAAAAAAAAAAAAAAAAAAAAAAAAAAAAAAAAAAAAAAAAAAAAAAAAAAAAAAAAAAAAAAAAAAAAAAAAAAAAAAAAAAAAAAAAAAAAAAAAAAAAAAAAAAAAAAAAAAAAAAAAAAAAAAAAAAAAAAAAAAAAAAAAAAAAAAAAAAAAAAAAAAAAAAAAAAAAAAAAAAAAAAAAAAAAAAAAAAAAAAAAAAAAAAAAAAAAAAAAAAAAAAAAAAAAAAAAAAAAAAAAAAAAAAAAAAAAAAAAAAAAAAAAAAAAAAAAAAAAAAAAAAAAAAAAAAAAAAAAAAAAAAAAAAAAAAAAAATTCAAAAAAAAAAAAAAAAAAAAAAAAAAAAAAAAAAAAAAAAAAAAAAAAAAAAAAAAAAAAAAAACTTTGACCCCGGGCGTTGCCCGGGATCGACGTTGCGTCATGCAAACATATATAGATATAACATTACCTAAAAGTTTGGACATTTAAAGTTTACTATAAGGGGTAGAAACTAAAAAAATTGGTGGTCAAAACCAAGAGTTTGATGGTAAAAGTTAGAAGCCTTAAAATAAGAGATAGAAAGTAAAAAAATAAAAAATAAAATTGATGATTAAAGTTAGAACTATAATTAAGTTTGTATACAAAAAGTTAGACTAAAGTGATAAAACCTAAAAGTTAAGTGGTAAAAATAAGAATCTCTAAAAGTATACAATCGTTATTTAATGAATTTTGAGAAATTAAGGGCTGTGATTGGTCAATTGAGGTTATGTCAGTTGCCTTTTAGTATATATAAAGATAAAGATTGGAACTTTGTCAACTTCACAGCAAATGTTTGAACTTGTAGACCATGAAAAACTCACAAAGAGAACCTGATGTACACTTACAAATTTTTGATGTAAATTGAAGTATAATATGCAAATAAACCATAAAAACTCCCCAATATGGCAGAAGAGACATTTGGCCTTCAATGAACATTTGTTAGTCAAACAGGACGGTTTGAAAAACACTAAATTCTCCAAGTAATGGGCAGCAACATCCAACAGCTTCCAGAGCCTTTTCAACTACCGTATCAAGAAGCTATAGCCAAAAAGAGTACACTATTAGTTTATATAATATGATAGTAGTAAGTCAACTGCCTCAAAATATACCACCATTTGTTGACCAACGAGAATTTTACCCGCGCGTTGCCGCGGAAAACGATAATTATCATATTTAACACTATATATGGTTGCTTCGTTATGGACCAGGGTAAAAAGTCTAATTGTTTTAGACTTTCAGTTGCTTCTCTAATTACCAGGGCAAAAGAGAGTGTAACTTTTCTCTTTTAAAAGGGTTTTGTAGTTACTTGTCTAATTACCGGGGCAAAAACTATAATTATTTTTTTATTTTAAAAGGGTTTTGTAGTAATTGTTTTTATTAAGTTATAGATATCCTAGTTTAGATACAGATAGATGAAATTAAAATAGAAAATTTATTAAAAGGTTCTTTTTAATGATTATAATTAAATAAATACTTGTCGCTTTAATACAGCATCACATGTCGATCAAAGAAGACTACAATCATGTTTTAATTTATTGGTAGATATTGGTCAGAATACTTTATCGCATGTTGATATTGGTTTAACGACCGTTAAGTGTTATTTCGTTAAATAACGGTAGTTACAAAAAGGTATTTAACGGAGTTTGTTATTTATTTCTTATTTTTACTGCATAACTTTAACTTTTTAAATTTTCGCCAAAGAAATTTTTTTTTTTTACATTTCCCCTATTATTTTTTGCCACGTATCTTTTGTTTTTTAAACTTTCGCCAAACAAACTTTGTTTTCAAGTTTACGTTTCTTAACTTTTGTACTTTTTTTCCACATAAGTTTCTTTTTTTTAAGTCTCCCTCGATAACTTTTGGTTTCTAAATTTTGTTACCAAAGTTTCATTTTTTTTACTTTTGACCAAAACTTTTATATTTTTAACTTTTGCCACAAAAATTTGTTTTTTGGCTTAATGTTTTTTAACTTTTGCCACGAGAGTTATTTTTTTCCCCGGTAATTAGACAGCTAACTAAAAGTCTAAAACATTACACTTTTTTTTATACTTTTGGTAAAGGTAATTAAACAACTAACTAAAAGTCTAAAACATTACACTTTTTTTTATACTTTTGGTAAAGGTAATTAAACAACTAACTAAAAGTCTAAAACATTACACTTTTTTTTATACTTTTGGTAAAGGTAATTAAACAACTAACTAAAAGTCTAAAACATTACACTTTTTTTTATACTTTTGGTAAAGGTAATTAAACAACTAACTAAAAGTCTAAAACATTACACTTTTTTTTATACTTTTGGTAAAGGTAATTAAACAAGTAACTAAAAGTCTAAAACAATTACACGATGAACAGACATGTATAACAATATATCGTACTACTATTGTATCACCGACCTTATACACAACGTATGTTTTACGTAGAGTTTCTTATTTTTACCACTTAACTTTTAGGTTTTATCACTTTAGTCAAAAAGTCTTTTAAAAAAGAAAAAAATTATATTTTTCCATCGGTAATTAGACAGCTAACTAAAAGTCTAAAACATTACACTTTTTTTTATACTTTTGGTAAAGGTAATTAAACAAGTAACTAAAAGTCTAAAACAATTACACGATGAACAGACATGTATAACAATATATCGTACTACTTTTGTATCACCGACCTTATACACAACGTACGTTTTACGTACCGTTATGTCTCCCGGAGCAACGCCCGGGTTACAAAAACTCTTTTAAAAGAGAAAAATAATTATACTTTTTGCCCCGGTAATTAGACAAGTAACTACAAAACTCTTTTAAAAGAAAAAAATTATACTATTTTTTGCCCCGGTAATTAGACAAGTAACTAAAAGTCTAAAACAATTACACTATTTTTTTTTTGCTTTTTTTTTGTCTATTTTTCCCCCTTTCTACAAAAACTCTTTTAAAAGAGAAAAATAATTATAGTTTTTGCCCCGGTAATTAGACAAGTAACTACAAAACTCTTTTAAAAGAAAAAAATTATACTATTTTTTGCCCCGGTAATTAGACAAGCAACTGAAAGTCTAAAACAATTACACTTTTTACCCTGGTCCATAACGAAGCAACCATATATAGTGTTAAATATGATAATTATCGTTTTTCGCGGCAACGCGCGGGTAAAATTCTCGTTTATAACAAACCTAAAAGTTGTATTTAGAATATTTTTTACGAAATTAGTAAGAGGGTGGACTTAAAAAAATGTGTCACTACTCATATTAAACATAGGATTGAGATCATTTTACATGAATGTTTACACTTAAACATTTTAGTATTTGTATATGTTATCTAAAATGTATATAGAAGTAATAATATATCATTTTAAAATTTGTTCTGGTAACCTTTCATAATTATGGAAAAATATCAAGTTTAAGTCCTATTAAGTACAATTTTAAACATGGTTTAGAAAAAAGAAAATGTTAAATGCAGCCTTTAGGACTGCACTTAACGTGCATAAAAAAATTTGTACTTTACATTATCAAAAATTCACTCTTAAATTTATGGTATATATAACTATTTCATGCACATTAATTATTTTTAACAAAACTTAAGAAAAAATATTGCAAGCAATCTTTAGACACCCTAAATAAAAACATACAAATCTTATTTGAAAATGACTTGGTTTGATAACCTAAATATGTAAAAGAGAAGTTATGTTTACGGACAATAAAAAGGCGAACCCAAACTTTACGTAACTAAATAAAACAACGATTTAAATCGACATAAATAAAAAAAAAAAAAAGGAAAAGGAAAGCTGATGATAGTTTTAATGGAAGACAAAAAGAAGGAATGATATAAATAGCAATTTTGGGCACCATTTCCCTCATCTTTTTCTGTCTAAATTTTGAAATTTGAATCTCTCTCTCTCACACACAAACACAGAATCTCTCTCTAACAAAAATAAGGCTTGATTGAATTCTTCAGCTTATATCTACCAAAACAACGGTGACTCCTTTTCTTCTTCCGTCAACCAGGTTTATTTTCTTGATTGAATTATTAAATCGTTGTTTAATAATTAAAGAGATGGACACGCATTGCTGAAACTACCAGAAAACTGGCTTGTACTGAGAACTTTCTGTGGTTATGTGATTGGAACTAACATATTTAGACTTTAAAACAAAGATTACGGATTACCCCTAATTCCTGAAGTTGTTAGGTTAAGATATACATAATGTATATATTAAAAAAAAAAGAAAAACAAAAATTTTAAAAGAGAAAAATAATTATACTTTTTGCCCCGGTAATTAGACAAGTAACTACAAAACTCTTTTAAAAGAGAAAAATAATTATACTTTTTGCCCCGGTAATTAGACAAGTAACTACAAAACTCTTTTAAAAGAGAAAAATAATTATACTTTTTGCCCCGGTAATTAGACAAGTAACTACAAAACTCTTTTAAAAGAGAAAAATAATTATACTTTTTGCCCCGGTAATTAGACAAGTAACTACAAAACTCTTTTAAAAGAGAAAAATAATTATACTTTTTGCCCCGGTAATTAGACAAGTAACTACAAAACTCTTTTAAAAGAGAAAAATAATTATACTTTTTGCCCCGGTAATTAGACAAGTAACTACAAAACTCTTTTAAAAGAGAAAAATAATTATACTTTTTGCCCCGGTAATTAGACAAGTAACTACAAAACTCTTTTAAAAGAGAAAAAATTATACTATTTTTTGCCCCGGTAATTAGACAAGTAACTAAAAGTCTAAAACAATTACACTTATTTTTTTTTTCTTTTTTTTTTTTTTTTTTTTTTTTTTTTTTTTTTTTTTTTTTTTTTTTTTTTTTTTTTTTTTTTTTTTTTTTTTTTTTTTTTTTTTTTTTTTTTTTTTTTTTTTTTTTTTTTTTTTTTTTTTTTTTTTTTTTTTTTTTTTTTTTTTTTTTTTTTTTTTTTTTTTTTTTTTTTTTTTTTTTTTTTTTTTTTTTTTTTTTTTTTTTTTTTTTTTTTTTTTTTTTTTTTTTTTTTTTTTTTTTTTTTTTTTTTTTTTTTTTTTTTTTTTTTTTTTTTTTTTTTTTTTTTTTTTTTTTTTTTTTTTTTTTTTTTTTTTTTTTTTTTTTTTTTTTTTTTTTTTTTTTTTTTTTTTTTTTTTTTTTTTTTTTTTTTTTTTTTTTTTTTTTTTTTTTTTTTTTTTTTTTTTTTTTTTTTTTTTTTTTTTTTTTTTTTTTTTTTTTTTTTTTTTTTTTTTTTTTTTTTTTTTTTTTTTTTTTTTTTTTTTTTTTTTTTTTTTTTTTTTTTTTTTTTTTTTTTTTTTTTTTTTTTTTTTTTTTTTTTTTTTTTTTTTTTTTTTTTTTTTTTTTTTTTTTTTTTTTTTTTTTTTTTTTTTTTTTTTTTTTTTTTTTTTTTTTTTTTTTTTTTTTTTTTTTTTTTTTTTTTTTTTTTTTTTTTTTTTTTTTTTTTTTTTTTTTTTTTTTTTTTTTTTTTTTTTTTTTTTTTTTTTTTTTTTTTTTTTTTTTTTTTTTTTTTTTTTTTTTTTTTTTTTTTTTTTTTTTTTTTTTTTTTTTTTTTTTTTTTTTTTTTTTTTTTTTTTTTTTTTTTTTTGTTTTTTTTTTTTTTTTTTTTTTTTTTTTTTTTTTTTTTTTTTTTTTTTTTTTTTTTTTTTTTTTGCGAGGAAACTGCTATTGCATTTTATTATCTTGATTAGTTTTTTTTTTTTTATTTGGTGTGCCCTTTTTTCCCGTCAAGTGAATGGAGCCATAGTTCTGATCTCTTATGTATTACTAAATTTTGCTTCTGAAGCATTTCATTTCCTTTTTTCCTTGTTATAATTTATTTTGAAGACAATCACCATTTGGTATTTTACTGTTTCCGATTTAGAATGATACATGAGGGTTACTCTGGTCATTAAAAGCCAACAAAATCTTAAAATTAGAAATAAACGCAAGAAGATAACTTCGTGAACATCTTCCTGCTAAGCCTCTGAATACCATGTTTTAGTTGCAAACTTGTAGGCACCTGTTGACACAACAGAGGCAACTTGAAAGTGAAATTTGGACTCATGACTTTTAGGCTGCTATGATTCATGAGCAAACTTTTAACCACTGGAGCGCAAGCTCAGTGCCTCAGCTTAGCTGTTGCTTCAGATAGTCTGAACTCTGAAGACTAAATATGAACATCATGGATTTATAGTGATTGCCCGTTACTTTCCGTAGTATTCTCATATTCTTTTTCAACAATTACACTTTTACTATGTGATAGAAGATATGCACATAGCTCAGAGATGTGGTCTCACGGTTTCAGGTTGTGATCTATACACTTTGGATTTCCCAATAATAGTTGTTCTTTCAATTTGTACAGACCAACAAATGATATTTTCCCCTTCACAGATAATAGATGTGATGCACAACGTATATTTTTTCTCCACTGAGCTCCTAGCTTACTTTCATGGTGTTGCAATGACCTTAATTACATGCCAAATATTATGGAAATGTGCTGGTTTATGAGAATGAAGATGTGGGCCGTGGGTACAGTTTCATGCTATTACTGGTAAAAGTGAGACATGCAAAATAGAAATGGAGGAAATTGGTATATTAGTAATTACTTTTTATCTGGTGTATGATAAACAACACACTGTTTTCTTCATTTCTAATTGGTAGAAGTTGTTATCTAAAGCCATCCACCTCTAGGCAAACAGTTATAAAAACCATTCAGCCATATGTCCATAAATATGTTTTGCTGGTTTCCCCTGTTTATCAATATTATTCCATATCAACTTGAATAAAATGAAAAAGTTTTGATGAAATAAGTAATCCTAGCAAGTAGTGCACCAAACTGGTTTCTTTAATGCTAAGGTTCTATGCCATGCTTCTTTGAAACTTGTCACTGATCTTATGTCTAGTTATCTTCATGCAGAAAGAAACAATGTTTCGTGAAGTGGAATGTCTGTCCCACGTAGTAATTCACACAAAAGATCTGAACACAAAAGGAGTTTGTCCCACAAGCTCAGTAGTGACCAACCTTCTAAAGCAGCTAACAAATTTGAAAGCCTATGAGGAGTTTGGTTATGTTCTTGGAGTAACCAAATTGAAAGCCATTGGCAATGCAAGAAAGATTGATTCCACAAAGTACATGTTTTTAGTAGCCTTTAACTGCCGCACCCTCTTGCCTATGAAGGGTGAAGTCATTATTGGCATTGTGCACTCGATAAGCAGATATGGGGTTTTCTTGAAATCAGGTCCCATGAAGATTGTATATCTATCAATCCGAAAGATGCCAAATTACTCCTATGTTGATGAGGGAAAACCGTTGTTTTTGTGCAATGATATGTCGAGGATCGAGAAGGGTGTGATGGTACGATTCGTGGTTCTTGCTACTAGATGGAGCCAGAGGACCCGTGACCATAATGTTCTGGCTAGCATTGATGGTGATTCACTCGGCCCAGTTGCTACAGCTGGATTGGATGGATTTGATTTGTAGTTTCTTACTAATTGTAAAGTCAATTTGGTCATAGCTGTATAAAATGTCCCTCTTTAGGTGGAATGTAGCCAAGTAAAAAGATCGAAAGTTATAGCTGTAATTTTGTATACTCGTAAAGCTTACATCGAAATCCAAAGTCGAAATCTATTATCTGGTTTTTGGAACTAAAGTGTCTCAGTTTATGTATATTCTGCAGGTGTTACCCTGGCTATAAGTATACAGTTACATACATAGGTTATAGAAGATAACTAGTTTTAGACCCGTGTAGAAACACGGTCAATCGATGGCCGTTGTTTAAAATTTTTGTTGACGTTACATATTTATCTAGTCTCCAGGCTCCAGATCCAGTCTCCAGTCTCCAGTTTCCAGACTCCAGTCTCCAGTTTCCAGACTCCAGTCTCCAGTTTCCAGACTCCAGTCTCCAGTTTCCAGACTCCAGTCTCCAGTTTCCAGTCTCCAGTTCCAGGCAGACTCCAGTCTCCAGACTCCAGTCTCCAGACTCCAGTCTCCAGTTCCAGACTCCAGTCTCCAGGCTCCAGATCCAGTCTCCAGTCTCCAGTTTCCAGACTCCAGTCTCCAGTTTCCAGACTCCAGTCTCCAGTCTCCAGACTCCAGTCTCCAGTCTCCAGTCTCCAGACTCCAGTCTCCAGACTCCAGTCTCCAGTCTCCAGTCTCCAGACTCCAGTCTCCAGTCTCCAGTCTCCAGACTCCAGTCTCCAGGCTCCAGATCCAGTCTCCAGTCTCCAGTTTCCAGACTCCAGTCTCCAGTTTCCAGACTCCAGTCTCCAGTTTGATTCCATTTATCCAGTTTGATTCCATCAGTTTGATTCTCCAGTCTGATTCCATTTATCCAGTTTGATTCCATTTCTCCAGTTTGATTCTCCAGTTTGATTCTCCAGTTTGATTCCATTCCTCCAGCTTGATTCCATTTCTCCAGTCTGATTCCATTTCTCCAGTTTGATTCTCCAGTTTGATTCCATTTCTCCAGTCTGATTCCATTTATCCTGTTTGATTCTCCAGTCTGATTCAATTTCTCCAGTTTCATTCTCCAGTTGATTCCATGTCTCCAGTTTCCAGTCTCCAGTCTCCAGTCTCCAGTCTCCAGTTCCAGACTCCAGTCTCCAGACTCCAGTTTCCAGTCTCCAGTCTCCAGTTTCCAGACTCCAGTCTCCAGTCTCCAGTCTCCAGACTCCAGGCTCCAGTCTCCAGTTTCCAGACTCCAGTCTCCAGTTTCCAGACTCCAGTCTCCAGTCTCCAGTCTCCAGTCTCCAGACTCCAGTCTCCAGTCTCCAGTCTCCAGACTCCAGTCTCCAGACTCCAGTCTCCAGACTCCAGTCTCCAGTCTCCAGACTCCAGTCTCCAGTCTCCAGTCTCCAGTTTCCAGACTCCAGTCTCCAGTCTCCAGTTTCCAGACTCCAGTCTCCAGTCTCCAGTTTGATTCCATTTCTCCAGTTTGATTCCATTTCTACAGTCTGATTCCATTTATCCTGTTTGATTCTCCAGTCTGATTCCATTTCTCCAGTTTCATTCCATTTCGCCAGTTTGATTCTCCAGTTTGATTCCATTTCCATTTCTCCAGTTTGATTCCATTTCTCAAGTTTGATTCTCCAGTCTGATTCAATTTCTCCAGTTTGATCCTCCAGCTTGATTCCATTTCTCCAGTCTGATTCCATTTCTCCAGTTTGATTCCATTTCTCCAGTTTGATTCTCCAGTTTGATTCCATTTCTACAGTCTGATTCCATTTATCCTGTTTGATTCTCCAGTCTGATTCCATTTCTCCAGTTTCATTCCATTTCTCCAGTTTGATTCTCCAGTCTGATTCCATTTCTCCAGTTTGATTCTCCAGGCTGATTCCATTTCTCCAGTTTTCTCCAGTTTGATTCCATTTCTCCAGTTTTATTCTCCAGTCTGATTCCATTTCTCCAGTTTGATTCTCCAGTTTGATTCCTGATTCCATTTCTCCAGTTTGATTCTCCAGTGTGATTCCATTTCTCCAGTTTGATTCTCCAGTCTGATTCCATTTCTCCAGTTTCATTCCATTTCTCCAGTTTGATTCTCCAGTCTGATTCCATTTCTCCAGTTTCATTCCATTTCTCCAGTTTGATTCCAATTCTCCAGTTTGATTCTCCAGTCTGATTCCATTTATCCAGTTTGATTCCATTTCTCCAGTTTGATTCTCCAGTCTGATTCCATTTCTCCAGCTTGATTCCATTTCTCCAGTCTGATTCCATTTCTCAAGTTTGATTCTCCAGTCTGATTCAATTTCTCCAGTTTGATCCTCCAGTTTGATTCTCCAGTTGATTCCATTTATCCAGTATGATTCCATTTATCCAGTTTGATTCCATTTATCCAGTTTGATTCTCCAGTCTGATTCCATTTCTCCAGTTTGATTCTCCAGTTGATTCCATTTCTCAGTCTGATTCCATTTCTCAAGTTTGATTCTCCAGTCTGATTCTCAAGTTTGATTCTCCATTTCTCCAGTTTCATTCCATTTCTCCAGTTTGATTCCATTTCTCCTGGTTTGTGTTTTTGTATGCATTTTCCAAATATAATATGATTCCTGTTATATTGTAGACTATTCCCAAAAACTTTGTTCGAAAACATCAAATTCAGAAGTACTCTTGGGCTAAGGTTCATTTTCAGAATGCTTGGTATGCTGGAAAAGTGATTATCCGTTTGGACAGCCGAAGACCAGGAGATTACACCCATGTTGTGCTGCAAGTCAACTGGCGAAAAGTTGTTGAAGACATTGGAATGAGAGTGGGGGATGATGTGAAGTGTGAAATGAGGCTTCAACTCAATATTGACAAATGTGATGGAGACGTGGCTGATTTTGACATATGCTATGAATAGTTGATGAAATCTCATGTGCGCTGAAGGACTTCTCATGGTAATGTTCAACATGTGTGTCATTTGGTCATAAGTTTGTATGTGATAATATTATGTTCAACATGTCTGCTGTGATACTTGGTACTATTTCTGGTATTGTCTATCGGCATTGTATTTGCTGGAACTTGTTCTTTTGTTGGTGGGTTGATTAGGTATCAAAATTGTAGCTACAACCCTTTGGTAGGTATTTTTAGGACGTTTGATGTATTAACGTGACAAAACTTTGGTATGTTTTAAAGTATTTAGTTATCGTAATTCTGTGTTGTTTCTTTTGTAATGCATAAGACCGGGCTGCCACTAAGTGGTATATTAATTGTGTAATTGTTATCACAGAGCTTTATATTAAAGAGAAAATCATATGTCAAAAGAGAGTAAAGATTAACCAGGTCCATTATTAGTGATAACAAACAAAAATTAAAACTTACTCTGATAACTTGTTTATACAATTCATAAGTATTGCAAAACTTCTTTAAAAACAACATTAGTTGTATTGGGCGCTAGGTTGCCATCTTTATCAGTAATCAAGATCTTCAAGCCCTTCTTGCTTTTGACCCGGGATACGGCCACATACAACTGACCATGGCTGAAAACTGGCCGAGGAAGATACAAACCTACACGATCAAGAGACTGGCCTTGACTTTTGTTTATCGTCATTGCAAAACATACAGCAATAGGAAACTGCCTTCGACAAATTCTAACGGGAATTCTTTTGTCTGATGGTGTCATCTTCAATCTTGAAATTAAAGTAGATTGACCAACGTTGGTCCCGGTGATGACTTTTGCTTCAATGACATGTTTCCCAAGTTTGAGGACTTGCAGGCGTGTTCCATTGCTGGTTAGGTAACCCGGATAGTTGCATACTGTTTAACACCTCAGTAGAAAATAATGCACTATCAAACTCGGTAGGTTGTTCAGATTCACATATACTATCAGAACTAAGATATATTTTTTCTTCGCCTACAATTATTTGAAGAAAATTGAAAAACAATTGGGAATATTAATATATTTGGAAAAACATAAGTAAATCAACTAATCCAAGGATATTAGTAGAACATAATATAATTTTCTAAAAAACAAACAAAGTAGGAGATATAAACCTGGAATCATTTGGAGTAACTTTTCATTGATAGCATTGACTAAATTGTGGGTTGGAGCAAGTATGGCTCTCTGTTGGAAATAAAGCGGATCATGCAAGTTTGAATCCATATTAGGATATGTAAACATAATTAGAGAATTCACCGGATCTTCAATGTCGTCAATAAGTAAATCAGCAGGAATTGGGATGCCTACCTCCCCATCATTTGCCTCGCCAAGAAGACCATCACCAAGCTTCAAAATCCAATCCGCAAACATTTTTATCTCGTTTAAATCAGACTGGGGACTTCCAACTCTTAACCTCATGTTTACGGTTAATCTGAGTACACGACAATGATTCCATAGATAAGAAGAATTCAGAGTTGCATTTACGATGTCGCTTCTGGTCCCTTTGGGAATAACAGGTAAAATTTGCCTAAAGTCGCCACCAAAGAGGACAACCTTCCCCCCAAACACCATATTTTCACTATTTTGCGTACTGGAACGTAAGATGTCTCTCATAGTTCTATCAAGAGCCTCAAAACAGTGTTTGTGTATCATTGGTGCCTCGTCCCAAATAATTAGTTTTGTTTTCTTTATTAAAGCAGCAAGATCACTTTGGGGGTCGATGGAACATACCGAATTTTCCACTATATGTATTGGAATAATAAATCTTGAGTGTGCCGTTCTGCCCCCGTCTAGCAAGAGTGATGCGATGCCACTTGATGCAACATTTAGCACGATATCACCTCGACAACGTATAGCAGCTGTCAGTGTTTTCCAAAGGTAGGTCTTCCCAGTCCCCCCATATCCATATACAAAAAAAACGCCACCCTCATTTTTGTCAACTGCCTTTATAACAGTATCATAAATATGATGCTGTTCTTGGGTTAAGCTACTTAAATAAGTCGCATGCTCAGTTTGTAAAGCTACCTTATCATACATAAGTTCGTTTCGTATCAATTGATTGTTCAAGCATGTTACATATTCTTCGTCAGGGCATGGCAAATCTGGAAAGTTTTTGACTGTACTCCCATTACTTTTTAACAAACCTTCAATATCTGATAGACATAGGTTTTTCAATTCATCTTCTTGAAGAACCAAACCTATAAAAAAGCTACATGTTTGTTAAAATTGCATCAAAGAATGTGTTATACATACCAGGAAAAATATAGTTTTTATCAAATATAATTTGTTACCTGGACAATTCAGAATGGACCGTTGTCTCTGCTGAATGTCTTCAATTAGAAACTTCCATGTTTTGGACCATAATTGAATTGGAGATGTTATGGAATTAGAAAGTAGTAACATGACAAAGAAATGGCGCAAAAATGCACCAGTGGCCCAAAGGCTTGCTTCTTCAATTGCTTCAACATATTCTTTATCATCACTCAAAAGGCCCATTTCTTGACATGCCTCTTTGTAGGTTTCAAAGGGCTGCCCATTGACAGTTTTTAAATCTTTCCAAGATTGTGGTCCTCTGACGTGATTCAATATCATCCTCAAATAGTAAACATCTCCAAGTGAGGGTGGAACATAAGAAATTCTACCAATACTACCACCGGGATACGTTCTTCTTACCCATTCCCTATCCTTACGAATCCAAACATAATGCCTTGGGAATTCTACGTAAAGCAAGCTTCTGGCAAACGAATCAACCGAGTTCATTTCCATCCACTTAATAAACATTGACTGTTTGACAGTGGTATTAGTGACAACATCACATAGTTTTGTTTTCTTTATTAAAGCAGCAAGATCACTTTGGGGGTCGATGGAACATACCGAATTTTCCACTATATGTATTGGAATAATAAATCTTGAGTGTGCCGTTCTGCCCCCGTCTAGCAAGAGTGATGCGATGCCACTTGATGCAACATTTAGCACGATATCACCTCGACAACGTATAGCAGCTGTCAGTGTTTTCCAAAGGTAGGTCTTCCCAGTCCCCCCATATCCATATACAAAAAAAACGCCACCCTCATTTTTGTCAACTGCCTTTATAACAGTATCATAAATATGATGCTGTTCTTGGGTTAAGCTACTTAAATAAGTCGCATGCTCAGTTTGTAAAGCTACCTTATCATACATAAGTTCGTTTCGTATCAATTGATTGTTCAAGCATGTTACATATTCTTCGTCAGGGCATGGCAAATCTGGAAAGTTTTTGACTGTACTCCCATTACTTTTTAACAAACCTTCAATATCTGATAGACATAGGTTTTTCAATTCATCTTCTTGAAGAACCAAACCTATAAAAAAGCTACATGTTTGTTAAAATTGCATCAAAGAATGTGTTATACATACCAGGAAAAATATAGTTTTTATCAAATATAATTTGTTACCTGGACAATTCAGAATGGACCGTTGTCTCTGCTGAATGTCTTCAATTAGAAACTTCCATGTTTTGGACCATAATTGAATTGGAGATGTTATGGAATTAGAAAGTAGTAACATGACAAAGAAATGGCGCAAAAATGCACCAGTGGCCCAAAGGCTTGCTTCTTCAATTGCTTCAACATATTCTTTATCATCACTCAAAAGGCCCATTTCTTGACATGCCTCTTTGTAGGTTTCAAAGGGCTGCCCATTGACAGTTTTTAAATCTTTCCAAGATTGTGGTCCTCTGACGTGATTCAATATCATCCTCAAATAGTAAACATCTCCAAGTGAGGGTGGAACATAAGAAATTCTACCAATACTACCACCGGGATACGTTCTTCTTACCCATTCCCTATCCTTACGAATCCAAACATAATGCCTTGGGAATTCTACGTAAAGCAAGCTTCTGGCAAACGAATCAACCGAGTTCATTTCCATCCACTTAATAAACATTGACTGTTTGACAGTGGTATTAGTGACAACATCACATAGGTTAGCTTTCTCGTCATATACAATAGTCTGCTTATCTTTGTCATGAAATGGTAGTATTTCAACAGGAGGCCATCTATAATGTATATCATAACCATAAATCCTCCAAGCTGCCTCACAAGCAGAAACATACCTGCCACAAAAAAGGGAGTTGTAATTATATGAACTACGTTCATAGTTCTGTAAACTTATAAAGTTTATTTAAAGAAGATTGTACCTGCAGTCGAGGTAATTCTTGACCTCATCCACTGGTTGTTCTACAGCATCTTTATCTTTCTGATGATTTGTTTGATATACGAAAGCGGTGACTCTATCAGGGCCTTTGTTTATATATTTAAATAAATACTTGATGGCACCTGACTGGTTGCACCATTCTACATTCATGTGACATTGGTACTTTCGAAGCAGGGAAGCATTATAAGGAACAACAAATCTATTGTCAAGTGGGATGCCATTCTTCTCGACTGTATGTCCTCTCTGTCGACGCCTATAAACGGGATATCCATCATCATCAACAGAGGTTTCATCTTTAAATTTCTTTGGAAAGTTCTTGCTGCATTTGTGTTGAACCATACATGGACAACTTGGGTTATCTTTACCACAAGGCCCATGAATCATAAATTGGCTCACAAGTTCATACAACACAGGATCTTCTGCTTTGTCGGGAATTTCAGCACTAATTACCTGATCTACATGTGTCGCTGTTGGAAACTTGTTGCCAGGGCTCAAAAACAAACAAATATGCGCATGAGGTAGTCCACGTTTTTGAAATTCCACTGTATAAATAACTGTTACACATTGATGGGCGAGTAATTAATAAAAAAGCTACATGTTTGTTAAAATTGCATCAAAGAATGTGTTATACATACCAGGAAAAATATAGTTTTTATCAAATATAATTTGTTACCTGGACAATTCAGAATGGACCGTTGTCTCTGCTGAATGTCTTCAATTAGAAACTTCCATGTTTTGGACCATAATTGAATTGGAGATGTTATGGAATTAGAAAGTAGTAACATGACAAAGAAATGGCGCAAAAATGCACCAGTGGCCCAAAGGCTTGCTTCTTCAATTGCTTCAACATATTCTTTATCATCACTCAAAAGGCCCATTTCTTGACATGCCTCTTTGTAGGTTTCAAAGGGCTGCCCATTGACAGTTTTTAAATCTTTCCAAGATTGTGGTCCTCTGACGTGATTCAATATCATCCTCAAATAGTAAACATCTCCAAGTGAGGGTGGAACATAAGAAATTCTACCAATACTACCACCGGGATACGTTCTTCTTACCCATTCCCTATCCTTACGAATCCAAACATAATGCCTTGGGAATTCTACGTAAAGCAAGCTTCTGGCAAACGAATCAACCGAGTTCATTTCCATCCACTTAATAAACATTGACTGTTTGACAGTGGTATTAGTGACAACATCACATAGGTTAGCTTTCTCGTCATATACAATAGTCTGCTTATCTTTGTCATGAAATGGTAGTATTTCAACAGGAGGCCATCTATAATGTATATCATAACCATAAATCCTCCAAGCTGCCTCACAAGCAGAAACATACCTGCCACAAAAAAGGGAGTTGTAATTATATGAACTACGTTCATAGTTCTGTAAACTTATAAAGTTTATTTAAAGAAGATTGTACCTGCAGTCGAGGTAATTCTTGACCTCATCCACTGGTTGTTCTACAGCATCTTTATCTTTCTGATGATTTGTTTGATATACGAAAGCGGTGACTCTATCAGGGCCTTTGTTTATATATTTAAATAAATACTTGATGGCACCTGACTGGTTGCACCATTCTACATTCATGTGACATTGGTACTTTCGAAGCAGGGAAGCATTATAAGGAACAACAAATCTATTGTCAAGTGGGATGCCATTCTTCTCGACTGTATGTCCTCTCTGTCGACGCCTATAAACGGGATATCCATCATCATCAACAGAGGTTTCATCTTTAAATTTCTTTGGAAAGTTCTTGCTGCATTTGTGTTGAACCATACATGGACAACTTGGGTTATCTTTACCACAAGGCCCATGAATCATAAATTGGCTCACAAGTTCATACAACACAGGATCTTCTGCTTTGTCGGGAATTTCAGCACTAATTACCTGATCTACATGTGTCGCTGTTGGAAACTTGTTGCCAGGGCTCAAAAACAAACAAATATGCGCATGAGGTAGTCCACGTTTTTGAAATTCCACTGTATAAATAACTGTTACACATTGATGGGCGAGTAATTAATAAAAAAGTATGTTATTTAATCGTTAGTAATAAAATGTATAAATTGAATGAACAATATAAACAAAAAAACTGACCTGCTTGTAGAGGACCAAAGATTTGGTCCTTCTTGAAGTCGTTGATCAGGTGATCCAGTTTCATCTTGAAAACTCTTGTAAGAATATCAGGCCTGTCTTCAGGCCTTAAATTTTTATTAAGCAAACACCTATGGATCTCTGGCCAGTTGGGATTGCAAGTAATTGTTATGAACAGATCCGGATATCCTACTGACTTGCATATGGCCATGGCGTCCAAATACTTTTGCATCATATACCTGGATCCACCAGTAAACGATGACGGTAACAATATACGTTTACCTATTTGCGATGCATTGTTGTTCCCATTTGCAACATTGTCTTGCAAATTTTGGAATGTATCAGTTCTTAGTTTCTTTTGTTGTTTTTTGATGTAAGACAATCTATCAGCTTCCACCATGGTGTATCCATCCACCAATAACTGGTGAAATAACTTCTTCGAATGTGTTAACAATGAAAACGGCTTGACTCGGTCTTGTATTCTATAGCAAAAAAACTCCCTAAGGGTAAGGTTGGTTTTCAGTTTATCACAGTCATCTGGAATCCCCCTGTGTTTAATGCCCAGTCTGAAACCATCTTCGCCAAAAGGAAATAGAAGGGGATACTGTAAAGCAAGGTAGGAAGGGTGCAACTCACTAATTCGTTGTAGAAATCCAGACTTAGTCCTAACAATAATGTCCCGTTGATCAACTAAGCCGTCAATATCACCAACTATTAAGGCAGCAACTTCTGACACTGTTGGCAAATTGTAAGTTCTACCGTCTTTAACTCTTGTTGCAATGAGTTTAAGGCTTACGTCTTGTAACTCATTTTCTTTCAAACACTCTCTTACCATCCGGAAAGACTTCACAAGGGGATTGCAAGAGTCTAACATATTCTTAAGAAGGTTGATTATGCTTGGATCAAGATCATCTCGTTTTACAGCAGTGGAACTGTTTTTTAAGATGTCCACCAAAAAATTTATTGTTGTTAGAAACATTAAAAAATGTAAGTGATATAAGTTTCATAAAAAGACGGGTACACAATAAGTAGATTTTAGTGGAGGAAAAATTTAATGATTAATAAAACAAACACTACATCATTGGGTTGGGTCGGCTTGGGATAGGTCAGATTGGGTAACACTCACCTGAATGCATTTAGTCGATGTTGAACCTCATTATCTGAATCGTGTATGTAAAGTTGTGAAAATCTTGGTTGGTCTCCAGCAGCAGGCAATAGACTACCCAATCTATGGCAATTTTGTCCTTGTAGTCTAAAGCAGTATGGACCTCTACCAATTTGAACACTTTTGTCAACCTTACCACCCATCGATGTGAAAGAGAACATCGTGTTATAAGCACGGATGTTATTCATAAAATTGGACCTCCTTGAATGGGAACCTGTATAAAGATTCCGTAACAAAGGTGGAGGTTCTAATGCATCGGGAAGCTGAACTTGTCCATTCTTACAACAAAGCGAAAATGATCGCTTCTTACGATCTTGATTACCTCTAAGCATTTCAGCTTCCCACAACATGGCATGACAATTGGCACATACGTGTATGGGATCGCCATGATCAATATATTCTGTAAAACATTAAATAAGTATATGTCATTAATTGCTTAACTAAATGTATGTAATCAACTTTGTAGGCAAAGAATTATACAAAAGGAATACCTGTAGATATTCCTTTCATCTTTTTAACTTCTTCCGTCGAAGGGTCATCAAGCATCTCCAAATTCAATGGAGGTATGTCATTGGTGTTCAAATAGGAGGATTTGCGGGTAGAATTGGACTTTCTGGTAGGCTGATTGAACAATAAACCATGCATTTGAGATGAAGTAGTATTTTGATGAGTACCAGTACTTACCTTTTGCTTTCCTTTTCTCAAAGTATTGATAGGTTCTCTAATTGGAGGAGTATGAAGAATGGAATTTGATAGTGTGTTATTGGATGCAAAGTTGGTCATTGGGGAACCTTTTACATCATAAAGAAGTCGATTAATAGTTACCATTAATAGTCATAATTAGTTTACATTAACAAAACTGATAGACAATTACCATTAAAAGCAGAGGACGATGGTATGGAAGAAAATGGAGAAGTAAAGTCTGGAATACTTGTACTTGTACTGCGATATCTTGTGGACTTAGGCTCTGCAACATTTTCTATCATTGTGGATGCAGATTTGGACGTTGTGGAACCTTTTACACAATAAAAAAGTCGATAAGTAGTTACTATTAATAGTCATAATAACTAAACATTAGCAAAAGTCTAAAGGAATTACCATTAAAAAGAGAGAACGATGGTATGGAAGATGTTGGAGAATGCAACTGTGGAGTAGTTGTACTTCTAGTGCCATATTTTGTGGATTTAGGTGGGACAATAACTGATGATGAAGGAGTATACACTGGTGAAGGAGTGTTTTTAAAAGTTTTATATCTAGTTGATAATGGTGTAATAACACTTGATCCAGGGGTAACATTAAAAGGGTTTATGGTAGAATTTGTAATGTTTGAAAGGGGAGATCTTGCACTAAGCTTACGATCTTGTAAAATAGTTTTTCTCTTCTTACGGTTAGATGCACAACTTGATGGTGATAACACAGGTTCACCATCACTATGTTCTTCGATCAAATATTGTTTTTGTTTATCCATGAAATTAAGTTTTCTAAAAGTTAGTGTGTGGGAGGTGTGTTATTGTTTTTGTTTATCCATGAAATTGAGTTTTCTAAAAGTTAGTGTGTGGGAGGTGTGTTATGTGTTAGGAATTTAGATTAAAGTGGAGGGAAAAAGTATGTGGTTAACACTCAGTGTTTAAGTTTTTTTAGTTAAACTTTAGTTAAAGTTTGAATTTTTGGGAGTAAATTTCAAAATTTTGTAGTTAAACTTTAGTTAAAGTTTGAATTTTTGGGAGTAAATTTCAAAATTTTGTAGTTAAACTTTAGTTAAAGTTTGAATTTTTGGGAGTAAAATTCAAATTTTTTCAAGTATTTTTTAATAATTTGGAACTAACTTTCAAATTTTTAAATTAAGTGGATTTGAATAATTTGTAAGGTGGGAATTGAAATTATAAAAGTTACCCAACATGTTTCATAATTTAATTCCTAATTTGTGATTTACAAATTTAGATTAATGCGGAACTTAATTCAGAAAGTATTAACTTGTGATTCAAATTGCGACTGAAATCCATGTTAACAAAAGATTAATGACATAGTAGCATTAGAAGTTGAACTTCTACATGTTCATAGCATTTAGAAGTGTTACTTCTAAATGAAGTTTGGAATTACAAAAGAACAAAGTTAAACCATACATGCTAATTAACAACTAAACACAATCTAAGTTGGCCCTTGTTCTACAGAGCAGGTTCCAACAGCAAAAGACATCAAAAGTTTCACCAAAAGATTCAGCAAAAGATTCAGCAAAAGTTGTAGAAGTATGCTTCTTGTACTTAAAAGTTATTTAAACTTCAACCTTCTTCTTGCTCCTTTTAGTAGTGGAGGCTTGATCAAGTAGTTTTCCTTCATCGAAATGTGGCACAGGCCTTTTCTCACCAGGACTTGTGGGGGACTCCTTTTTGGTATCCAAAGATTTGGCGGAAGAGGACACACCATCCTTCAAATACATCACAAATACTCTGTAAGTGCATTATACATTACATTTAGAACAATTCAAAGTGTGATGCTCAACTGAACCAACAAATATATTGTTTAACCAAAATTCAGTGGAGTTAATTTCAGTGGGATTCACCTTAGAAAGCACACCAACATGAGACGAATCAACATCAGCTTCAGAGGAATCGACTGCAGCCTGCGAGCATTCTCCAACCTTAGACTGAGAGCAGGTTCCAAGCTTAGACTGAGAGCACTCTTCAAAGTTAGACTTAGAGCAGGTTCCAACAGCAAAAGACATCAAAAGTTTCACCAAAAGATTCAGCAAAAGATTCAGCAAAAGTTGTAGAAGTATGCTTCTTGTACTTAAAAGTAGGTTCCAACAGCAAAAGATCATCAAAAGTTCACAAAAGATTCAGCAAAAGATTCAGCAAAAGATTCAGCAAAAGATTCAGCAAAAGATTCAGCAAAAGATTCAGCAAAAGATTCAGCAAAAGATTCAGCAAAAGATTCAGCAAAAGATTCAGCAAAAGATTCAGCAAAAGATTCAGCAAAAGATTCAGCAAAAGATTCAGCAAAAGATTCAGCAAAAGATTCAGCAAAAGATTCAGCAAAAGATTCAGCAAAAGATTCAGCAAAAGATTCAGCAAAAGATTCAGCAAAAGATTCAGCAAAAGATCTAAGTTGGCCCTTGTTCTACAGAGCAGGTTCCAACAGCAAAAGACATCAAAAGTTTCAACAAAAGATTCAGCAAAAGATTCAGCAAAAGTTGTAGAAGTATGCTTCTTGTACTTAAAAGTTATTTAAACTTCAACCTTCTTCTTGCTCCTTTTAGTAGTGGAGGCTTGATCAAGTAGTTTTCCTTCATCGAAATGTGGCACAGGCCTTTTCTCACCAGGACTTGTGGGGGACTCCTTTTTGGTATCCAAAGATTTGGCGGAAGAGGACACACCATCCTTCAAATACATCACAAAGACTCAAATGTGTATCTTGACTTAAACTGTGTTTAAGTTTTTGTAGTTAAACTTTAGTTAAAGTTTGAATTTTTGGGAGTAAATTTCAAAATTTTGTAGTTAAACTTTAGTTAAAGTTTGAATTTTTGGGAGTAAATTTCAAAATTTTGTAGTTAAACTTTAGTTAAAGTTTGAATTTTTGGGAGTAAATTTCAAAATTTTGTAGTTAAACTTTAGTTAAAGTTTGAATTTTTGGGAGTAAATTTCAAAATTTTGTAGTTAAACTTTAGTTAAAGTTTGAATTTTTGGGAGTAAATTTCAAAATTTTGTAGTTAAACTTTAGTTAAAGTTTGAATTTTTGGGAGTAAATTTCAAAATTTTGTAGTTAAACTTTAGTTAAAGTTTGAATTTTTGGGAGTAAATTTCAAAATTTTGTAGTTAAACTTTAGTTAAAGTTTGAATTTTTGGGAGTAAATTTCAAAATTTTGTAGTTAAACTTTAGTTAAAGTTTGAATTTTTGGGAGTAAATTTCAAAATTTTGTAGTTAAACTTTAGTTAAAGTTTGAATTTTTGGGAGTAAATTTCAAAATTTTGTAGTTAAACTTTAGTTAAAGTTTGAATTTTTGGGAGTAAATTTCAAAATTTTGTAGTTAAACTTTAGTTAAAGTTTGAATTTTTGGGAGTAAATTTCAAAATTTTGTAGTTAAACTTTAGTTAAAGTTTGAATTTTTGGGAGTAAATTTCAAAATTTTGTAGTTAAACTTTAGTTAAAGTTTGAATTTTTGGGAGTAAATTTCAAAATTTTGTAGTTAAACTTTAGTTAAAGTTTGAATTTTTGGGAGTAAATTTCAAAATTTTGTAGTTAAACTTTAGTTAAAGTTTGAATTTTTGGGAGTAAAATTCAAATTTTTTCAAGTATTTTTTAATAATTTGGAACTAACTTTCAAATTTTTAAATTAAGTGGATTTGAATAATTTGTAAGGTGGGAATTGAAATTATAAAAGTTACCCAACATGTTTCATAATTTTCAAATAATTTGTGATTTACAATGAATGCAGCATTCAACCTTAGACTGAGAGCAGGTTCCAAGCTTAGACTGAGAGCAGGTTCCAAGCTTAGACTGAGAGCACGTTCCAAGCTTAGACTGAGAGCAGGTTCCAAGCTTAGACTGAGAGCAGGTTCCAAGCTTAGACTGAGAGCAGGTTCCAAGCTTAGACTGAGAGCAGGTTCCAAGCTTAGACTGAGAGCAGGTTCCAAGCTTAGACTGAGAGCAGGTTCCAAGCTTAGACTGAGAGCAGGTTCCAAGCTTAGACTGAGAGCAGGTTCCAAGCTTAGACTGAGAGCAGGTTCCAAGCTTAGACTGAGAGCAGGTTCCAAGCTTAGACTGAGAGCAGGTTCCAAGCTTAGACTGAGAGCAGGTTCCAAGCTTAGACTGAGAGCAGGTTCCAAGCTTAGACTGAGAGCAGGTTCCAAGCTTAGACTGAGAGCAGGTTCCAAGCTTAGACTGAGAGCAGGTTCCAAGCTTAGACTGAGAGCAGGTTCCAAGCTTAGACTGAGAGCAGGTTCCAAGCTTAGACTGAGAGCAGGTTCCAAGCTTAGACTGAGAGCAGGTTCCAAGCTTAGACTGAGAGCAGGTTCCAAGCTTAGACTGAGAGCAGGTTCCAAGCTTAGACTGAGAGCAGGTTCCAAGCTTAGACTGAGAGCAGGTTCCAAGCTTAGACTGCGAGCATTCTCCAACCTTAGACTGAGAGCAGGTTCCAAGCTTAGACTGAGAGCAGGTTCCAAGCTTAGACTGAGAGCACTCTCCAAAGTTAGACTTAGAGCAGTCTCCAGGCTTAGCATTGATCATTTCACCTTCACCACGGCTTCCCTATCAAATGTTTAACAAAATAAAAACTGTTATACCAATAAAGTAGAATGATTGTTTGTTAATAAGGTGAATGAACAGTTGTTTTTACCTCATCATCTTCATCTTTTTTCTTCAGTTCGTTAAGGATTTCAGGGTCTTGGCAGACTTTGGCAACAGTGTACACCAAGTAATCCTTTTCAAAATTGTACTTTGCAACAAAGATCTTGAAAGCATAGAGCTTGTTTAGCAACACATTCAGCTCATGAGGGAAAGTGTCAACCTCACCTGCCCTTACTTGTCGCTCTCGAATGTCATTTGCAGACAAACCAATGAGTTTAGCAACATCTTTGTCAAACATCACCAAAGAAACAGAACCTGTGTTATCTTGGACTTTAAACTGAACCTTGTACCTTAATATAGTTGTCAAACCACAAATTAGGAATTAAATTATTAGTGTGATGTAATATTATTAATATAAAGTTTGAGTGAAGAAGATATATACTTTGGGACAAACGATGTGGCGATGTCGTTGCAAGCAAGACACCAAAGACTGTCCATGGGAGCGTCAAGAAAGTGGGTTGGAATTTCTGTAGTTTGTTCTAGAAACTCTTCCTTGGTCAAAGCCTTCCTGTTATGTTGACGACATGCAACATAAAACCACCCAACATCCTCTTCAATCATTCTTATAGTAGCAAGAACAACATAATGGGCTTCCTAAATCAATTAAATTAAAGTATGAAGAATACATTTTGAAATCAGCAATGAGTTTTAGAAAAAAAATGTAAACAAAAAATTTAACCTCATGACATTCCCCAATCTCATCCACATGCTTCTTCACAGTGTTGATGACAAACTCCTTATGTAAAGGATAAACAGTCTGGGACTCAAGGATGGTTTGTGAAGCAGCACCAACACCATCTCTCAATATGAGGCTGGAAAATTAAAATCAATCAATAATGTAAATACATTAACAAACTATTACAATAATCTCATCCACATACATTTCATTTACTTCTTAATGATTATATTTAATGCAACATAGTATATCCTAACCAAAACATTAAATTATGAAATTCATTAGCCTTAAATATATAAAGAAACATACTTTAAGTCTTGCAACTCGAAGTTCATCCTTTTGCTTTCCTTTTCTTTGTTCTTGAAGATGTCAAGGTCACCACACGAAGCAATCCTTCCCATTACATCTGTCAAAACATAACATAAAAACCGATTATTAACCTGTGGTTTGACTTGATAAATGAGAAAATCATGATGTATAAACCTTAAAACAGAGACTACTAACCAATAGTAAACCTGTCGCGTGCCCTGTTGTCATTGATCTCATCAAAAGAGACAAAATCAAAGCCATAGGGATGGCCTTGGAACGAAGTTACAGTTTGGATGGACGAACACTTAAATAAATTTATCTTGTGATTCAGAGGAACCACACGATACTTGTCTCTTTGCTCTGCCACACCAAACCTACGGATAACAATGGTGGAATCTTCCTTAAGATATTGCCCAAAATCTGGCAACAATTGGTTCTTACATTGAGCCTGGATTTTTTTGCCCTGACAAAACAAACACGATTCATTGACACGATTCATTAACAGGATTCCTTTACACGCTGAAAATTTTCAAGAAACATTAAAACAGAAACCTTACCCTCTCATCCAGAAGTACCATGTCAACCTTGAAGGTTTGTTCCCATTTACGTATGATTCGTGCCTTGATGTTCCAAAAGTCGTTCGCCACACTAAGGTCTTCAACAAAACTGAAATTTTCATTTGCCATGATTAGTGAGATATTAAGATTAGTATGAGATATGGAAGAGAAGATGTGGTGAGATTATGGTTGTATTATCAGATTTATAGACAAAATCAAACTTGGTGCACCCTTTGCTTGTTTCTAAAGATTATCTTTGAAAGAAACACCAAATTACTTTCTTGTTTGACTTGATGATTTGATTTCCATCTTTTGCAGGTAAGTACTGAAGCTTCTGATTTTTTATTGGAAATTGTAATTGTTACTTTTTGATTTCAGATTATAATTGTTATATGGAAAACAACTTTAATTTGAATTATTGATAATTTAACCCAAATATGAATTATTGAGAAGTGCAATTGAAGATTTACAGACCTGCAATGCATCGGAAAGGAGATTTGGCTGCAGCGATACTTCTCAAAGCCATCTCCCGCCGCCTGCTCCCCCTGCTTGGTCTGCAACATTTGTCTGTTAATTGTGTAGTTAGAACCGAATCAAAACCCAACCAAAGCCTTAACTATCCCCTAAGCAATTGATGATGTCACTAACCCCTTGATTTGCACTATCGTGGCCCATGTAGAAGCTTGACACCACACTTTTGTGAGAAACACGGTCAATCGATGGCCGTTTAAATTTTTTGTTGACGTTACATATTTATCTAACGACGTACAAAATCAAGTTCATTAGTTACATGTATTGGTTATATTAAATATTCAATTTAGTCTTTGTTTTTGATTTCTTTTTGGCAATTCATGGGATGTTATGTTTAAAATATTAATAATTTGTTATGAAAAAATATTTTTTAAAAATGTTTTAGCATTAAGTCAAATATTGATTAAGACAAATAAAAAGTTCTAAAATGTAAAATAATGACCAACAATAAAATGTAACAAATGATAAGCTTAGATTACATGTTTGTTTACGTTACTCCAGTCTCCAGTCTCCAGTCTCCAGCTCCAGTCTCCAGTTTCCAGACTCCAGTCTCCAATCTCCAGTCTCCAGTCTCCAGTCTCCAGTCTCCAGTCTCCAGGCTCCAGTCTCCAGTTTCCAGGCTCCAGTCTCCAGTCTCCAGTCTCCAGTCTCCAGTCTCCAGTCTCCAGTCTCCAGTCTCCATCTCCAGTCTCCAGTCTCCAGTCTCCAGTCTCCAGTCTCCAGTCTCCAGTCTCCAGTCTCCAGTCTCCAGTCTCCAGTCTCCAGTCTCCAGTCTCCAGTCTCCAGTCTCCAGTCTCCAGTCTCCAGTCTCCAGTCTCCAGTCTCCAGTCTCCAGTCTCCAGTCTCCAGTCTCCAGTCTCCAGTCTCCAGTCTCCAGTCTCCAGTCTCCAGTCTCCAGTCTCCAGTCTCCAGTCTCCAGTCTCCAGTCTCCAGTCTCCAGTCTCCAGTCTCCAGTCTCCAGTCTCCAGTCTAGTCTCCAGTCTTCCAGTCTCCAGTCTCAGTTTCCAGTCTCCAGTCTCCAGTCTCCAGTCTCCAGTTCCAGTCTCCAGTCTCCAGACTCCAGTCTCCAGTCTCCAGTTTCCAGTCTCCAGTCTCCAGTCTCCAGTCTCCAGTCTCCAGTTCCAGGCTCCAGTCTCCAGTCTCCAGTCTCAGTCTCCAGGCTCCAGTCTCCAGTCTCCAGGCTCCAGTCTCCAGTCTCTAGTCTCCAGTCTCCAGTCTCCAGTCTCCAGTCTCCAGTCTCCAGTCTCCAGTCTCCAGTCTCCAGTCTCCAGTCTCCAGTCTCCAGTCTCCAGTCTCCAGTCTCCAGTCTCCAGTCTCCAGTCTCCAGTCTCCAGTCTCCAGTCTCCAGTCTCCAGTCTCCAGTCTCCAGTCTCCAGTCTCCAGTCTCCAGTCTCCAGTCTCCAGTCTCCAGTCTCCAGTCTCCAGTCTCCAGTCTCCAGTCTCCAGTCTCCAGTCTCCAGTCTCCAGTCTCCAGTCTCCAGTCTCCAGTCTCCAGTCTCCAGTCTCCAGTCTCCAGTCTCCAGTCTCCAGTCTCCAGTCTCCAGTCTCCAGTCTCCAGTCTCCAGTCTCCAGTCTCCAGTCTCCAGTCTCCAGTCTCCAGTCTCCAGTCTCCAGTCTCCAGTCTCCAGTCTCCAGTCTCCAGTCTCCAGTCTCCAGTCTCCAGTCTCCAGTCTCCAGTCTCCAGTCTCCAGTCTCCAGTCTCCAGTCTCCAGTCTCCAGTCTCCAGTCTCCAGTCTCCAGTCTCCAGTCTCCAGTCTCCAGTCTCCAGTCTCCAGTCTCCAGTCTCCAGTCTCCAGTCTCCAGTCTCCAGTCTCCAGTCTCCAGTCTCCAGTCTCCAGTCTCCAGTCTCCAGTCTCCAGTCTCCAGTCTCCAGTCTCCAGTCTCCAGTCTCCAGTCTCCAGTCTCCAGTCTCCAGTCTCCAGTCTCCAGTCTCCAGTCTCCAGTCTCCAGTCTCCAGTCTCCAGTCTCCAGTCTCCAGTCTCCAGTCTCCAGTCTCCAGTCTCCAGTCTCCAGTCTCCAGTCTCCAGTCTCCAGTCTCCAGTCTCCAGTCTCCAGTCTCCAGTCTCCAGTCTCCAGTCTCCAGTCTCCAGTCTCCAGTCTCCAGTCTCCAGTCTCCAGTCTCCAGTCTCCAGTCTCCAGTCTCCAGTCTCCAGTCTCCAGTCTCCAGTCTCCAGTCTCCAGTCTCCAGTCTCCAGTCTCCAGTCTCCAGTCTCCAGTCTCCAGTCTCCAGTCTCCAGTCTCCAGTCTCCAGTCTCCAGTCTCCAGTCTCCAGTCTCCAGTCTCCAGTCTCCAGTCTCCAGTCTCCAGTCTCCAGTCTCCAGTCTCCAGTCTCCAGTCTCCAGTCTCCAGTCTCCAGTCTCCAGTCTCCAGTCTCCAGTCTCCAGTCTCCAGTCTCCAGTCTCCAGTCTCCAGTCTCCAGTCTCCAGTCTCCAGTCTCCAGTCTCCAGTCTCCAGTCTCCAGTCTCCAGTCTCCAGTCTCCAGTCTCCAGTCTCCAGTCTCCAGTCTCCAGTCTCCAGTCTCCAGTCTCCAGTCTCCAGTCTCCAGTCTCCAGTCTCCAGTCTCCAGTCTCCAGTCTCCAGTCTCCAGTCTCCAGTCTCCAGTCTCCAGTCTCCAGTCTCCAGTCTCCAGTCTCCAGTCTCCAGTCTCCAGTCTCCAGTCTCCAGTCTCCAGTCTCCAGTCTCCAGTCTCCAGTCTCCAGTCTCCAGTCTCCAGTCTCCAGTCTCCAGTCTCCAGTCTCCAGTCTCCAGTCTCCAGTCTCCAGTCTCCAGTCTCCAGTCTCCAGTCTCCAGTCTCCAGTCTCCAGTCTCCAGTCTCCAGTCTCCAGTCTCCAGTCTCCAGTCTCCAGTCTCCAGTCTCCAGTTTCCAGTCTCCAGTCTCAGTTTCCAGTCTCCAGTCTCCAGTCTCCAGTCTCCAGTTCCAGTCTCCAGTCTCCAGACTCCAGTCTCCAGTCTCCAGTTTCCAGTCTCCAGTCTCCAGTCTCCAGTCTCCAGTCTCCAGTCTCCAGTCTCCAGACTCCAGTCTCCAGTCTCCAGTCTCCAGTCTCCAGTCTCCAGTCTCCAGTCTCCAGTCTCCAGTCTCCAGTCTCCAGTCTCCAGTCTCCAGTCTCCAGTCTCCAGTCTCCAGTCTCCAGTCTCCAGTCTCCAGTCTCCAGTCTCCAGTCTCCAGTCTCCAGTCTCCAGTCTCCAGTCTCCAGTCTCCAGTCTCCAGTCTCCAGTCTCCAGTCTCCAGTCTCCAGTCTCCAGTCTCCAGTCTCCAGTCTCCAGTCTCCAGTCTCCAGTCTCCAGTCTCCAGTCTCCAGTCTCCAGTCTCCAGTCTCCAGTCTCCAGTCTCCAGTCTCCAGTCTCCAGTCTCCAGTCTCCAGTCTCCAGTCTCCAGTCTCCAGTCTCCAGTCTCCAGTCTCCAGTCTCCAGTCTCCAGTCTCCAGTCTCCAGTCTCCAGTCTCCAGTCTCCAGTCTCCAGTCTCCAGTCTCCAGTCTCCAGTCTCCAGTCTCCAGTCTCCAGTCTCCAGTCTCCAGTCTCCAGTCTCCAGTCTCCAGTCTCCAGTCTCCAGTCTCCAGTCTCCAGTCTCCAGTCTCCAGTCTCCAGTCTCCAGTCTCCAGTCTCCAGTCTCCAGTCTCCAGTCTCCAGTCTCCAGTCTCCAGTCTCCAGTCTCCAGTCTCCAGTCTCCAGTCTCCAGTCTCCAGTCTCCAGTCTCCAGTCTCCAGTCTCCAGTCTCCAGTCTCCAGTCTCCAGTCTCCAGTCTCCAGTCTCCAGTCTCCAGTCTCCAGTCTCCAGTCTCCAGTCTCCAGTCTCCAGTCTCCAGTCTCCAGTCTCCAGTCTCCAGTCTCCAGTCTCCAGACTCCAGGCTCCAGTCTCCAGGCTCCAGTCTCCAGTCTCCAGTCTCCAGTCTCCAGCTCCAGTCTCCAGTCTCCAGTCTCCAGTCTCCAGTCTCCAGACTCCAGTCTCCAGTCTCCAGTCTCCAGTTTCTAGTCTCCAGTCTCCAGTCTCCAGTCTCCAGTCTCCAGTCTCCAGTCTCCAGTCTCCAGTCTCCAGTCTCCAGTCTCCAGTCTCCAGTCTCCAGTCTCCAGTCTCCAGTCTCCAGTCTCCAGTCTCCAGTCTCCAGTCTCCAGTCTCCAGTCTCCAGTCTCCAGTCTCCAGTCTCCAGTCTCCAGTCTCCAGTCTCCAGTCTCCAGTCTCCAGTCTCCAGTCTCCAGTCTCCAGTCTCCAGTCTCCAGTCTCCAGTCTCCAGTCTCCAGTCTCCAGTCTCCAGTCTCCAGTTCCAGTCTCCAGACTCCAGTCTCCAGTCTCCAGTCTCCAGTCTCCAGTCTCCAGTCTCCAGACTCCAGTCTCCAGTCTCCAGTCTCCAGTCTCCAGTCTCCAGTCTCCAGACTCTAGTTTCCAGTCTCCAGTCTCCAGACTCCAGTTCCAGCTCCAGTCTCCAGTCTCCAGTTCAGTCTCCAGTCTCCAGTCTCCAGTTTACCTGTCTCCAGACTCCAATTGACCAGTCACGACTCCAGAAACAATTTAAAGAATTGAAGTTAAAAAAAAACTCACCATATATGGTTCTTGGCAGGCTCATTACATCCAAAATTTTTTCATTTGGATCAGCCATTTCAGAATCTGGTTCGCTCATGTCATCATCGAGTCAAAGAACCCGAGCCTGAAAAACAAAAACACATAACAAATACAAAAATTGATAATTAAAACCACCAAGTCTTCAATACCAGGCAACCCAAATATCTCTTCCAACAAAACCACCACATCCACAATATAAATAGCTAACAATTTTTATAACTACAAAAATTGATGAAGATAGATTGATGAAGATGGATGACTAAGAATTGATGAAGATAGATTGATGAAGATGGATGACTAAGAATAAGATGAAGAAGCCAATAGAAAAAAACTTACAAAAAGTTTTTGTTCATTGTTTTGTATAGATCGGAATCAAAATCAAAAGAATAAATACAATAACTGTCAAAAAAATTTCAAAGATCTGAATAAATATTAATAACAATGAAAATTTGTTTGAAATGAATTTTACCTTGTTAGCTTAAAAGCAGATGGAGAACATGTTATTAAGTGAGGAATGAGAGAAGTTGATCAGAGATGACCTTCGCTGCCGTGGATCTGACCGGAGATGAGCTACCATCGTTGATCTGATCGGAGACTGTAACAACCAACAAAAAATATTAGGGTTTTCGGGCTAAAAATTAAGATAGTGATGATAAGAGAAAAATAATTAGAAGACTCAAAAAGAAAGATGACGAGAAGAGAAGAGAGAAAGAGAAGATTGAAAGAGAAAAAGGTTGAGTGAAAAAAAAAGATCTGTAACTTTTGAGTTTTTTTTGGGAAAATGAAAAAGAAAGAGAAAGAAGAGTGTTAAAGAAGATTGGATCAAATCTTCCCATGGAAGTAAAAAAAAAACACATGACATCAGCCATTATGTGTTTTTATGATGTGGATAACCTTAAAGGCCGACACATAAGCCTTTTCTTAGGTCATCACCTAATCTCCTTTAATATAGTTAGAGATATGCTATTTACACTTGGGATCGTTTTCAGCCCAATTCATCAAGCCAATACAAGTCCAATGGACTAGAACTTAAAATCATATGGTGATTGAGGGAATTGCCAACAAGTTTCTATATATACAAGTCTGCGATGTATAAAAGTCTTTATCTGCAGATAGAATACTGCTTCAAGTATAACCTCTGTCTTTTATGTATAATAATAATACGGAGTATATCTTATGATTGACTAGCCTGGTACCCGCGTAATGCGGCGGTGGTCGTGGCGGCGACGGTGTGGTGGTGGAGACGACGTCAAGTGGTGTAGATTAATGATGTAAATGTAATTAACGTAAAGGGTTAATGGAGATACATTGAAGGAGTAGTATAGGTGAAAACATTAAACTGCAGTTAAGGGGTGTTTTAGTGTATAAGTGTTAGTAGTATATGAAAGTTCAAAGGCCAAAAAAGAATGAGAATTAATAGGGGTATTTTGGGTATAAAAATTACTGAATTACTTTAATTTTCTTAAAATAGAAAAAGCCACTTTGTTTTATAAGATGTTATAGATATTTTGTTTTGAAATACAAAATAAATAACTTGTGATAAATAATAATAAAGCCAACCGAACAATAGAAAAGGGGGAGGGGCCATATAAGGCATGGGTTTGCTCATGGGATAAACAGAGAATTGCGTTAAATAATTTTAATAATTTGGTCGAATGTCATTTTCTCACGTTCTTCTTTTTGTCACTTTGGATGTTACGTTAAATCCCATGCGTCAGCAAACTCATTTATAGAAGCCAACCCATGAGAAGAGGATATGAGATGTTTGATCATGAAGAATGATAACTACATGTGCTTAAATGAGTGATACACAGAAAAGTTCTTTATATAATATATATATATGAAGCATATATGTGTAATGTATGTGTGTAATGTACAATAATAAATGTGTTTCGAGTTGTGTAGCAAGGACAAACGGGTAAAATCTTAAGGGTGACGCCGGTTCGTGCCTATGAATCCATGATAGTTGTGTTAAAAGAGGATATTATAAGAGAATTCTGTTATTAGATTGAATTTCTTTTTTCATTGGTATGTTGAGTTATTATCTAATACTATCTTATAAAGCATTTTGCCTTTTTTTAAAAGAAAAGATGATTTGAACTACCCAAAATACCCATATTCTTTATTCACTAATTTAAACATCTCTACCTAATATACCTATAATAACCTTAAATCTCAACCACTCATTTTTTTCCCTCTCCTCAAATCTCAACCACTTATTTTTTTCTCTCTCATCCATAAATCATTTTATTCCTCTAATTCATTCAAAATCTTTTATCTCAAAAACCGTATATCGATAAATTATAAAAATTGTATAGGTGTTCTTAAAATTTCATGCTCTTTCATTAGAGATGTCATTCGATATACTTTCGACGAATTTTTAAATCCGAGGGCGGAGCCCGTACGGCTAAGGCATTTGGCTATCATACTCTATGACTTGACCTATCACCCCCACTATCTCTCGTTAACTTATAATGAGAATTATAATTTATGAGACTTGGGTACCAATTTACCAAAGATCCTAATTCTAAGGGTGTTTTCTTCAACCGTGGGCCTTTTGTTATACTTACTTATTTTGTCTAAACTTGATCCTTTACATTTGAAGTTAATGATATGGCAGCCCACAACCATCGTCATTGTAAATTCAGTGAAAGGGCTACGTGGTGGTCAAGAGTGATCATGACAACACCATAATTTGTATATAACTTTATATTTTTTAATATTATTTTTATATACATAATTAGTTTTAAAGGTAATAGGTAACCTCAAAATTGTAACTTAATTTTTTATTTTTATTTATTTATTTTTTCCTGTTAAAAAAAATAATAATAAAAGCCCACCTATTGTAATGATCATCAAATACATAACTGACAATCGACACACAAGATAGGGCAGACAATAGTCAATTAGTCATATACACATACAATTTGACGCTCCTATGTGCCTTCCAACGCACCTGTCTGCCTTCCAACGCACCTGTCTGCCCACTAAGATACATTTTATCAAATCACATGATTATAAATGTTGGATTAATGTATACGTCATAACGCAAAACTATACTACCGCTTACACACGAGCCTACGGGGTCACACACAAAAGGACATTTAGATATCCGGATATATGTATATTGTATACATATATATAATCACCAAAATATTTAATTGATAAATGGTTTATTAATTATTAAATAATTAAAACAAAATTGAATAAAGTAGTAGTTATACTATATATATATATATATATATATATATATATATATATATATATATATATATTTCTATATATATATATATATATATATATATATATATATATATATATATATATATATATATATATATATATATATATATATATATATATATATATATATATATATATATATATATATATATATATATATATATATATATATATATATATATATATATATATATATATATATATATATATATATATATATATATATATATATATATATATATATATATATATATATATATATATATATATATATATATATATATATATATATATATATATATATATATATATATATATATATATATATATATATATATATATATATATATATATATATATATATATATATATATATATATATATATATATATATATATATATATATATATATATATATATATATATATATATATATATATATATATATATATATATATATATATATATATATATATATATATATATATATATATATATATATATATATATATATATATATATATATATATATATATATATATATATATATATATATATATATATATATATATATATATATATATATATATATATATATATATATATATATATATATATATATATATATATATATATATATATATATATATATATATATATATATATATATATATATATATATATATATATATATATATATATATATATATATATATATATATATATATATATATATATATATATATATATATATATATATATATATATATATATATATATATATATATATATATATATATATATATATATATATATATATATATATATATATATATATATATATATATATATATATATATATATATATATATATATATATATATATATATATATATATATATATATATATATATATATATATATATATATATATATATATATATATATATATATATATATATATATATATATATATATATATATATATATATATATATATATATATATATATATATATATATATATATATATATATATATATATATATATATATATATATATATATATATATATATATATATATATATATATATATATATATATATATATATATATATATATATATATATATATATATATATATATATATATATATATATATATATATATATATATATATATATATATATATATATATATATATATATATATATATATATATATATATATATATATATATATATATATATATATATATATATATATATATATATATATATATATATATATATATATATATATATATATATATATATATATATATATATATATATATATATATATATATATATATATATATATATATATATATATATATATATATATATATATATATATATATATATATATATATATATATATATATATATATATATATATATATATATGTGTATATTTTGTCTATAAATATATAAATATGTGATTTTATATTCTATAAATAAAATAACAAATTGGAGACACAAACATATTCGACATATATATATATATAATTGGTTAAAATGAGTTTTAACAAAATAGTGTAGCGAATTTTGTGTGCATGCAATTCGTTAACACAAATTTTTTAAATACCCGTCAAATTTAAGTCATGCCATCCAATCAGCTTGCGAACACTCCTCGTTATTTTTTGGTTACGGTGAGACCTAATCGAATTATAGCCACGAGGTGGATTTTTAGTTACGAGTGAGACTAGGCTAAATTTCCACTGTTTCCAAATTGGACGACTTAATCGTGCTCAAGGTAAGACCTGAGTTTGAGGCAAGGATGAGACAAACATGCCAGTAGATAATAGTGGTTTGCTGAACTACACATATCTCAAGGTCCCATAAAGATCTAAGAGTTGCACTTGTAATGCAATTGGTACCCGTTACCTACCAATAGACTCCTTAACTGCTAGCTGATCAACAGATGTAGTTATGGAATCTCTATGTGGATCTTAGGCTTTCGTAAATTAATTGTTTTATAATATTAAAACTTGGGTAGTTAATTTATTAAAGTTTTCGTATCAAAAATACTAAAATAAACCTTACTTCTATTGTAGATGGCAAACAATCAAAACGTAAACCAAAATACACTCCGTTCTTTGTTGGAGAAGGAGAAACTCAATGGTACTAACTTCCTGGACTGGCACCGCAATTTGAGGATTGTCCTCAAATATGAAGGGAAGTTGAACAAAATTGAAGAACCCTTACCAGATCCTCCTGTCGAGACAGCTGCTGCTGCTCAGCAAGATGCTTATCAAAAATTGTTTGATGAGCAAGAGAAGATAGCTTTAATTATGCTTGCGAGTATGACTCCTGAAATCCAAAAGGAAATGGAAGATCGCACAGCATATGATATGATTACTGAGCTGAAAAATATGTTTCAGAAACAGGCAAATCAAGAGTTGTATGAAACTCACAAGCTTCTTCACACTTGCAAAATGGAGGAGGGTCAGTCAGTGAGCTCTCATGTTTTAAAAATGAAGAGCTACATTGACAGGTTGGAAAAGCTTGGAACTCCTATGCCGACTCTTTTGGCTGTGAACACCATTTTGGCTTCACTACCAAAGTCGTATGATAACTTTGTCATGAACTACAACATGCAAGGTTGGGAGAAGTCTCTGTCAGAGCTGCACGCGATGCTCAAAGCTGCTGAACAGAATGTTCCATCCAAGGCTCCAACTCTGAGCGTCCTGACGATCAAAAATGGAAGGGTTAGAAAGAATAAGCCGAATACTTCTAAGAAAGGAAAGGGCAAAAGAGTTGCTGGGAATAAGATTCCACCACCCCCTAAGAAGGAAAACCCAGCAAAAGACGCCGAATGTTTCCGTTGTGGAAAAGTTGGCCATTGGAGAAGGAACTGTCCTATCTACCTATCTGAGCTGAAAAAGGGCAAAGCTGGTGAGACTAGCAAATCAGGTATATTTCATATACAACTATACACTTTTTCTAGTGATTCTTGGATCTTTGATACTGGTTGTGGTACTCACATCTGTAACAATGTTCAGGGAATGAGAAGAAGTAAGAAACTGAAGAAAGGGACACTGGACCTGCGAGTGGGCAACGGGGGTCGAGCAGCTGTTGAAGCTATTGGCACCTATGAGCTTACTCTTCCAAGTGGCCTTATTGTTTTGTTGGAACAATGTCATTATGCTCCTACTATTACGAGCAACGTAGTTTCAGTTTCACGTTTAAAAGATGTTGGTTATGAACTTACATTTATGCACTTTGGTATTTCTGTTTCTATGAATAATGTATTTTATTTTAATGCCTATCCGCGTGATGGTATTTTTGAAATTTATATGCATGGTGTGACTTCAAATAATAGTTGTGTATATACTTGTACTGCCAAACGTGTCAAGCAAGACTTGAATAAGACCTATCTATGGCATTGTCGTCTTGGTCATATAAACAAACAACGCATTTCAAAACTCCAATCTGATGGACTTTTGGAATCAACTGGCTCTGAATCATTTGATGTATGCGAGTCTTGTTTATGTGGAAAGATGACAAAGGCACCTTTCTCCGGTCTAGGTGAAAGAGCAAAAGATCTTTTAGGACTAATACATACTGATGTATGTGGCCCTTTTAGAACTATGTCTAGAAATGGTGAATCATACTTCATTACTTTTACTGATGATTATAGTAGATATGGTTATGTTTACTTGTTGAAACATAAACATGAAGTTTTTGAAACGTTCAAAGTCTTCCAAAATGAAGTAGAGAATCAGCTTGGAAAGACCATTAAAGCCCTTCGTTTTGATCGAGGTGGTGAGTATATGAGTCAAGAGTTTTTGGACCACTTAAAGAATCGTGGGATTGTCTCTCAATTCACTCCACCTTATACACCACAGCACAATGGTGTATCTGAGCGGAGGAATCGAACTTTACTTGATATGGTTCGATCTATGATGAGTCTGACTACTCTACCACCGTCTTTTTGGGGATATGCATTAGAGTCTGCTGCACGCATACTCAATATGGTTCCAACCAAGAAGGTTGAAAAGACACCACATGAGCTGTGGCATGGGAAAATTCCCAAGTTGTCTTACTTGAAAGTCTGGGGTTGTGAAGCGTATGTGAAACGTGACACTTCAAACAAATTAGAACCCAGAAGTAACAAGTGTAACTTTGTGAGATACCCAAAGGAAACAATGAGTTACTACTTTTACTACCCAGCTGAAAACAAAGTGTTTCCTGCTCGATTTGCTGAGTTTTTGGAAAGAGATCTTCTCTTGCAAAAGATCAGTGGGAGTAAAGTTGACCTTGAAGAAATTCAAGAACCACAGGGTGATATGCCTTCTGAAAATACTAGCAGTCCACATGTTGAATCTGAGCACACTATTGGTGAGTCAGAACATGTTGCACCTGCACTTCGTAGATCTGATAGAACTCATCGTATACCTGTAAGGTATAATTATGCAATTAATTCAGATGAGCCTTATCTAGGGGATTATGATGAACCCTCTAACTACCGCGAAGCCATATCGAATCCTGAATCCGATAAATGGCGAGATGCTATGAATGCAGAGATGCAGTCCATGAAGGATAATCAAGTATGGGACTTGATTGATCTTCCACCCAATTGTAAAACAGTAGGGTGTAAATGGGTCTTCAAGAAGAAGACTGACATGGACGGTAATGTAAACACATTTAAAGCTCGGTTGGTAGCAAAAGGCTATACTCAGACTCAAGGAATTGATTATGAGGAAACCTTTTCACCAGTCGCGAGCATTAAATCAATTAGGATACTTATTGCCATAGCTGCTTTTCATGATTATGAAATATGGCAAATGGATGTCAAAACCGCTTTCCTAAATGGCGACCTTAGCGAAGACGTATATATGGTTTAGCCGGAAGGGTTTGTCAATCCAAAGCATCCTAATAAAGTATGCAAGCTTCAAAAATCCATTTATGGATTGAAGCAAGCATCCAGGAGCTGGAATCTTAAGTTTGATGAGAAAATCAAAGAGTTTGTTTTTTCTCAAAATCAAGATGAGCTCTGTGTTTACATTCGAGCTAGTGGGAGTAAAGTAGTCTTCTTGATCTTGTATGTTGATGACATATTACTTATTGGAAACGATATTCCAACTTTGCAGGATGTTAATCTTGGCTTGGAAAATGTTTTTCCATGAAGAATCTTGGAGAAGCTACTTACATTCTTGGAATCAGAATCTATAGAAATAGATCCAAACGGCTTATTGGTTTAAGTCAAAGTACATACATTGACAAAATCTTACGAAGATTTAACATGCAAGACTCCAAGCGTGGAGCTTTGCCAGTACAAAAGGGCATAACCTTGAGCAAGTCTCAAAGTCCTATCACACCTGATGAGATAAGACGAATGAAAGGTATCCCGTATGCTTCGGCTATAGGATCCATTATGTATGCCATGTTATGTACTAGACCTGATGTCTCGTTAGCCTTGAGTTTGACGAGCCGCTATCAACAGAATCCAGGTGAAGAGCATTGGATTGCTGTTAAGAGCATTCTTAAGTATCTGCGGAGAACTAAAGATATGTTCTTGGTTTACGGTGGTTTGGAAGAAGAGTTGAGTATTAAATGTTATACGGATGCTAGTTTCCAAACTGATCGAGATGACTCTCGATCCCAATCTGGTTATGTCTTTGTCATGAATGGCGGGGCAGTTGATTGGAAAAGCTCAAAGCAGAGCACAGTTGCACAATCTACAACAGAAGCAGAATACATTGCTGCCTCAGAAGCTGCTCAGGAAGCTGTCTGGATTAGGAAGTTTGTTGCTGAACTTGGGGTAGTACCCAACATTGAATCTCCTATGAAAATGTACTGTGATAATTCAAGTACTATTATACTTGCGAAAGAATCACGTGTACGTAAAGGTAGTCGGCAATTCTTCGAAAGTTTGACTACATTCGTGAAGTCATTGAGAGGAATGAGATTAATATTCTTAAGGTTCACACAGATGATAATGTAGCTGATCCATTCACTAAGCCCATGACACACAACAAGCATGATGATCATGCTAGTAGTATTGGACTTCGTTATGCTACTGATCTATTTCATATGTAAATTAGTATTTGGATATTTTTGGAACATTAAACAGTTTTATCTTAATGAATTGATATACTTGCTATGATCGTTTTCATTTATAATACCGTGTTCTATATTAGCATGTTTAATCCATGAATAATTGTTGATTATTCAAAATCTCCATAGTCGGTCATGTTATGGGAGTAACATGAATTAAGACTAATATGAAGTTTTGGTTTTATTCACTGATGGTGAATAGTTAACCTGTTGAGGCCAAAAATCATATGTATTCATTGTTGATGAATATTGGAGTGACCCAAATCACGATATGTCATTGTATGGATCGGTGTCAACGGTGAATCTCGAAGTGATTATGTCTTTGTGTCCTTAGACCTGAGATTTGTATGTTGGTTGCTGATTGTATGACATGTTATGCTTTGATATGGTTTAACGCTATCCTGAACAATGTAGTCATAAAGGCCATTATTGGATATGATGTGAAATGCATGATGTGCACATAAAATCAAGATGAGATTTATTCCTCTATGCGAGAGTATGATACCACTGGGCCCCTCGATGAAAATGAATGGATATTTACACGGCCGTGCCCAAGCTATATTGACTATTGATCAGTTATAACTTGGTAATCGCATTCGACTTTTCTATATCAAGAAACAGAATTTGTTGACTAATGAGAATGACTCGATCCATGTCTCATGTCAACACGGTATCGGTAATAAAGGGACAATTGACACTCAATCATTAAATCATTATTTTGATAATGATCGTTAGTTTAGCTGAAACAAACACTCGTGTGTTTTCGGGGGCAATGATGTGTTGCTAGACACCAACCATTGTCTGTGTAGTTTTCTAGATGTTATGCCATACACAAGTGGGAGTTTGTTGGATTAATGTATACGTCATAACGCAAAACTATACTACCGCTTACACACGAGCCTACGGGGTCACACACAAAAGGACATTTAGATATCCGGATATATGTATATTGTATACATATATATAATCACCAAAATATTTAATTGATAAATGGTTTATTAATTATTAAATAATTAAAACAAAATTGAATAAAGTAGTAGTTATACTTACTTTGTTTTGTTATTCAAAAGTTGTCGGCAGACAAAAATTGAATGAAAGGTGTTTTGTTTGTTTACTCCATTACAATGAGCTTGTCTTATTTAATTTCCTACTTGGGCCAATTTTATAAGGATTTCGAATAGCTGCCTTTGTTGTGTGAATATAAAATTGACAAATGAAACACACAAGGAGTAAGGCTAGTTTTGTTCATTTTGGGAATGGAGCGAGAGCTATATCTACGATGCAAATTCATTTTCTAAGTAGCTATGGAAGCTTATATTTAGTAATATACAATAAGCAAGTTCTTGTATGTTACAAGTAAAGGATACCAAGCTAGGAGTTTGGTAGTTTTATCTTGGTGATTAAGGTCTAGCAACCTCTGGGTATTGTTTGAAGTGTTCGTGTGGATCAACGGTAGAGATATTCATACTATTGAATATTGTTTTCATCCTACGTCATTTCATCTACTGAAAGGTATTATTCTTAATCTACTTATTATGACAACTATCATGGTGTAATTGGATCTTGGTGGAAATATTAATCGTGTGCATGTTTTATAAAATACATGTTTGTATTTTTAGTCTTCCGCTGCGTTTATAAAAATTTAAAAGTACACACGAGGGTCTAGTATTTCCAACAATAAATACAAGTTAACAACTTCAATTCAATTACATCACAAATAAAAGTCTATAATTATATACTCCCTCGCTCCAATTAGAAGTTTGTTATTTTGAATATTCAAAGTCTTTATTTTTAAACTTTGACCTTAAATAAATTTTTATGTGTTATATAATACTTGATGAAAATTATATCAATGAAAACACTTCTAAAACACAATCAATTCATATAACTTTCATCAAGTATTATATAACACAAACAAAATTATTTAAGGTCAAAGTTAAGAAAGTTAGACTTTGAAAATTGAAAACTTGACATTTTTAGTGGGATAGAGGGAGTAATAAATAGAATTACGCTGAACTATGGCTGGGCATAAGGCTGATCGATATCGTTTTTTATTCATCGGTTTTGGTGATGACATGTTCGAAAAAACTACTAAAACATAGTATTCATTTTGTTCCCTCTATTAACCTATACTTGTACGAGACCGATACTAGACTAGTAATTTCAATATTTTTTCGGTACTTATCCCGGAAACCTTCAAAAATGAATACCGTTACCGATCCAAAACTGAAACTCGATACCATTTTTTGCTACCAAGACAAGGGTCGAAATTTTATACCGAAGTTTTAAACTTACCATTCCAAACATGTTGTCAAACTTTTAATTATTTATTTATATTCTCTTGAAAACTATTTGTGTTTAAGTATAAATTAATTTTAAGTAAAGAATCGTGCGATGCGACGATTTTAAATATGTCAGCGACGGTTTTAAATATGTCATGAAAAAGGATGGAGATCCCCTCAAGTTATCCAACTTGAGGGGTAAAGTTGGGAGCATCTTAGCCATTGGATTAAAATCAAGGGTTAAGATTTGATGATCATTTTTGAATCATGACCCTTGATTTCAATCCAATGGTTAAGATCTTTTGAACTTTACCCCTCAAGTTGAAAGTAACTTGAGGGGATCTCCATCCATGAAAAAATTAATAATATGATGGTGGTGTCACTGTCGTAAATAGTAAAATGAAAATATATATGAAATCAAATATATGACACAATTACGCAAGCCAGTTGATTTAGTTATGACCTCAAAACACCTTTACAAAAATTCATAATAGCCTTTTAATCTACAAAATGCTATTGATCTTAAAAAGATTAACTTACAAAATACTCCGTACATTATTATATTCTCTTGAAAATTATATATGTCTTCTATACTACATTACTATCATATAAATCATTTACTTCCTTTAAGTTTCTAAAAAAATTTATTTCTAATTTAAATATTCATCTAATATACTATAATACTCTTATAAAATTATTTACAACATATATTTCAACCATTAAAATAACTACACTACCCTTTCACGTAAATTACACACCACCACCATCATCACCACGTGTTCCCGCCACCGCCGTACCGCCGCATTGCGCAAACATATATCTAGTTTGTGTCTAGTATATATTAATTTTAAGTAGAGGTGCGATGTAGCGGTTTTAAATATGTAATGAAAGAACCCGTTAATAATATGATAGCCACGTAAATATGTCAGCGACGGTTTTAAATATGTCAGCGACGGTTTTAAATATGTCAGCGACGGTTTTAAATATTCTCTTGAAAACTATTTGTGTTTAAGTATAAATTAATTTTAAGTAAAGAATCGTGCGATGCGACGATTTTAAATATGTCAGCGACGGTTTTAAATATGTCATGAAAAAACCCGTTAATAATATGATGGTGGTGTCACTGTCGTAAATAGTAAAAATCAAAATATTTATGAATCAAATATAGCAAGCTAGTTGATTTAATTATGACCTCAAAACACCTTTATATAAATTCATAATAGCCTTTTAATCTACAAAATGCTATTGATCTAAAAAAAGATTAACTTACATAATACATTTCTTAAACATAACTACAAAGATAAACCAAACATGTATTCATCAAAAGAAATACAGTATATATTTGCATACATCATTTTCAATTCTATAAATGAAGATGGTCATGATTATACTACCCATTACTAAACACAGAGCACTGTCTAACCGGTCTAGAAACCGGACCACCTGCACTCGCCGGGCACGCCGTTAGCCCCACCGCCGGTGGGACCATACAATTATAGCTTAAACACAACGCCACTCCATCCGGCACCACACTTTCCTTCATCGGAAACCTCACTAGATAATTATGTTGCAAATACAATGTCCTCATCTTTCCGGCAATCACATTTCCGACGTAACTCTCCGGCACTTTCCCGATAAACCGGTTATTATTCAGAAACAATGTCTCAACACCTGATAAAAACTCCGGGATCTCGCCCGAGAGAAAATTATGGCTGAGATCGACCGTCGATCCTGGACCGAGAAACACAGCCGGCAAAGGTGATGATAACCGGAGCTTGCCGGAGAAATTATTCCGTTGAAGATACATTGATGAAAGAAATGAACAACGGAATAAAGAGTCAGGAATGGGCCCACTAAATTTGTTCATGCTTAAATCAAGATACACTAAATATGATGATGATTTTATTATATTTTCTATTGGGCCCCACAGACCGTTACTCGATAACGACAAATAACGGAGCGTAAACGGCGTCGTTTCAGGTAATGTTCCCGATAATAAATTACTTCTTAAATCCAAATGAATAAGCCGTGATTCATCAGAGAATTCCGGTATTTCTCCGGCAAGGTTATTGAATGACAACACTAACACTCTCAGCTCCAGTAATGATGACGTCAGGCTCGCCGGAATCACACCGGTGAGTCTGTTATGACTTAGATCTAATGTATGAAGCTGTTTGAGCTCAGTTATTGACTCCGGGATACTTCCGGTGAGGCGGTTGTTAGTGAGTGATAACACACGGAGGTTTGGCAACCGGAAACCGATATTATCCGGGATGAATCCGGTGACGATTCCTGGATAGAGGATGAACTGAGTTAACTCAGTAAGCTGGTAAATAGCTGTGTCGGAGATGGTGCCGGCGAGACCTGGAGAGTCGGAAAGTCCGGTGCCGAGGAAGAGGGAAGTGACACGTGTCTCGCCGTTGACGACGGAGCACGTGACACCGGAGAATGAGGTGCAGATGTTTTCCGGTGAGGTGAAGTCCCATGAGGAAAAAAAACCGTTGGATTTTTTTAAGTCGGTTAGTGTGTATGTGAGTTGTTGAAGTGCATTGAGATCAACGGTTGAGATCTGTTGTTGAGATGATGGAGAGATTGAGATGTATAGTGTTAGTGAGAGTGTAATGAGTTTTTGGAAAATGGTGGAATAAGAGTTCATGTTTTTGGGGTTGGCTAGGTGGAAGATGGAAGAAGAGATGGAGGGTGGATGTGTATGACTTTGTCAGAAGAAGAGTGGAAAAGGGTGAATGATATAAAGATGATGTCAAAAGAGAGCGTTTGTTTGTATGTTTTTTTTGTAATGTAATGTAATTTTGGAAAATATCCATAGCCACAATTTGAATCTATTTCTATATTTATCTACTTACATTTATCTACTTACATATTACATTACAATAAAAATATAAAATATTTATATATAACGTTTGCTAACCACGTGGTAATAGCCCCAGTGGTCAGGGGTATCTTCTAAATCCACTATGTGCCCCTGGGGTAAGTTTACCTAAGGTCTCGGGTTCGAGCCTTGGGTTCTCATCTCAAAGGTATTTTCCATGAGTAAGGGGTTGGAGGTCCATAAATATCTGGTTAAAATTGTCTCAACACGTCTGAATCAAAACTCACTTTGAAAAAAAATATAAAAAAATATATATATATATAACGTTTTGCTAAACAAAGTCATCAAGCATGCACTAAATAAGTATATATTTACTATAAAATTCAAATATGAGTTTTTGATATTGTCATATGAAAAATACAACTTTTTTATGCACATTAAATGCGTCCCATATATTTCATCTTTGAACAATAACATCATATATGTCATGTCATTCTTTTTTTCTTATTTGAGTAATTCGTTTTGTAAGTAGATTAATTTTAACTTAAGAACTCGTTTCACAACTCGCCTGGAATTAATTTTTGCTGATGAATTTTTTTGGCCAAAGAGGGGTAAGGTTCAAAACTTAAGGACCCTTGAATTTTTAGTCTTATTTGAATATCAAAAGAATGAATTGGATGAGCCAAAGCGGGTATAACAAGTTCGACATGAGGTCACATTTGCATCCACACCACCATGTTCAGTCATTTAGCATGGTAGCTTAGGAATCAAAAGTTAACAATATCAATTCACAACAACAACAACATCCCGACATAAGTCGAGCTATGAGGGAGGTATGATGTAGACAGACCTTACCCCTACACAAAGGTAGGGAGGCTGCTTCCAGATTCACCGAGGTGAAAGGGACCTCCGGCCCGGGATGAAAAAAATAAGGTTAGATCCACCGGAGTGGACGACTTAACTGGAAAAAATCTCGATCTCAGATCTACTCTCGATCTCAAAGAGCAGCCGGAGAGACCTCTCAACGGCTCTCTAGAGAGAAAAAAGAGAGAGAGAGATGAGAAATCAATTCACAAATAACTTGTAAATTTTTGCTTTGTTGGCACTTGGCAATGATTATTCTGAGTATTACAACAAGAGGCTTTGGTGTTGTAGTTATTATGCAAAGCGAAAAATGATGTGTCGATTGGTTGTTGGAATCTCTCAAAGTTATTAGCCCAATTCTTATACACTTATTAAGACTAATCTATATTTTGTAACTTCAATTAGTATTTATGTTTGCATTGTTTGTGTTTCTACAAGTTAATACATAAGTGGTATTCGGAGTAATATTTAGCTATCAAAATTCATAAGATATATTCCACATATAAGTGTCGTTCCTTCTTCTAGAAAATATCTAGTATAATACTTTCAAATGTTGTGCAAACAATCCGAATAATACGAAGTGGTCCTAAGTTTAAATTCAAGCGAAGACAAATTTAACTTTTATAGGAACACAAGCGTTTGTCAAGTGGGAAGCCAACGAGAATAACACATTGGCTATATATGGAAACAAAATAACGGTTGTATTTTTGTATCAACAACATATGGAATCAAACAAGAAAAATAGACTTTAGGTTTTCACTGGTCCTATATTTGAAATATCAAGAAAACGGAGGAGATATGGTTATTATCGTTATTGATTGTAATATGTAACTGCGTTTTTGGTACCCTTGCAACCAATTGTTACAACCTAAAACATTTATGTACAACTTTAATCACATTAGCAATGATGCCAAAACTTAACTTTTAATGTGAATTCATAAGAGCTGTTCTTTTTCCTATTCAATTTCACTTAGACCAAAAGCAAAGACGTACACTCTTGAAGATTATTGCATCAACTTTAGAACTACTCTTGAACGTTGAGACTTGAAGTCACAAAATCCAAACATTCTGAGTTGGAAAATGGGAAAACACTTAAATTTGACATAAAACTTACAAACAAGAGTACAAGACAACCCGTATCTTCATATTTGTCATTTTAAACCAAAAACAACAAAATTGTCTATTCTAACATAATATTACTCGGCCCTTGAATCTTAAAGATCGGCTAGTCGTATTATAACAAATTATAAATTACATGTCAACATACATTTGGGTTTACCTATCACCATAGTGGTTTGGCAGAGAGTAATAGAATTTGCAAAAGGGACCACAATCCGCAAATTGTCACCGTTTAAAAAAGTATTGGTTTTTTAAAAACAAATATAGTGGATTAGAGGTTACCTACGCAATACGGCGATGGTGGCGGTTGGTGGTGGTACATTATATCTCGATATAACGTAGTGTATGACTAATTATCATTATATAAGTATTTTAACAATACATTGATTAATTAAAGCTGAAAAAATCACACTTTTTGTTTTATGCGTCCATCTTAGATGTTAAAGCAAGAAGTGTGATTTGTTTTTAATTTTGATAGTTAATTTGTTGTTAAACATGATAATTAGTTATATTCTACGTTAATTTTATAAACTTATGATGCACTAAAGATAATGTACTCACGCATAACAAAAGCATTAAACTAGAAAAACCCATATAAATCAAAGATAATGTACTCATGCATTAAACTAAAAAAACTATATAAATTTGTCAAGATATCACTCAATTGGTAGTCAATATAGTGACATGAGGAACCTACGAAACAAAAGGATAATACTTACGACTTAATTTAAAATCCAAAAATCACACTAAAAGAACCCATAAAGTAACAACTTATAAAAGTGACGATTACATACAATAGCCAAACCCGAAACTATGTTAAAGTAGCAACATATGCTAAAAATATACAAAACTAAATTAAATTTTGAGGTCTAATGAATTTAGGGCCTTTAAGCAAGAGCCAAACCCAAAGACACTATATAGCCATGGGTGTTAGAGACTTACGAGGCGGTTGGTTAAATCTTGTCAACTGTAAATTCATACTTTATAAACTTTTAGTTGTTATGGAGTCTAGTGAGGTTTTTCCTTTGACATTGTTACTCGGCTTTTATAGAAAACTGATTATTTGCTGTCGAGTTAAGACTTCACCATTTGGCGACGAATATTTCGTTTCTATTGGAAATTACCTAATAAAAAAACTACAATTCATCATTAAAATTTTTATACTGTAATAAAATACTGTAGAAATGAGTAACTGGGGTAAAAAATATCAAGCAATTTTTACTGCACACACGGAGATTGAATGACAGCTAGAAATGACAGCAGCGTTCATACATGTGATTGATCCCATTGCTGACGACATAGTAAAAAGAAAGAGCTCTGAGTAAATGCTCACTCCTACTAAAATTAAAATAAAACACCCACTCATCCCCGTGACACACACACACACTGCCGCCTACAATCCACATCTACTCCTCCCCCATACGCCCAAACTGTCCTATTTCGTAAGCATCCCTTTATCTATCATTATTTATTTGTTTATTTATTTATTATTTGCTGATAATCTAATTGATTTTCCCTTTTTGTACATTTGTGGGTTTATAATGATATATCGCTCATAAATGTGTATATTCTGTAATTTATGTAAATAAACCTAAACATTTCCGTTTGATAATAATATTATTTTTCATTAATGGAATAAAGTTAGGGTTTCAGTAGAAATGGGGGTTTATTGTTCTAACAATTTAAATACTGTTGTTGATAACACATGCAGATTATTTTTCTCTAAAATATTTTTTGGTTTATAATTATTTGAATATGGGTGTGTGTGTGTGTGTGTGTGAATGGTTTGACCGGCTTAATAATCGTGTTATAAGGCCTTATCTGCACATACTTACTTTTCGTTTGTACCTTCTAGGCCGTTGAACTATTTTCAGTCAACAAGAGATGATTGTGTATCGTATTGAATCGTTAAAAACTTTTTAAAATCAATTTTGTGTAAAAATAACTTTCTTGTGTATAGTGACACAACATATCTATCTTAATGACATAATTTGGAACTAAAAATAGTTTGATGGTCTCGAAAGGACAGGTGAACACCTACATTGGTATTTTCGGAAATTAACCAATATGAAAATTATATTTGGGGAATATCGTTCCTATTTTTGGTCAGAACCAGACAAGCGCAGGTAGCTTGGTTGCCTAAATTGTCGGTTTAGTAATAGTCTTAGCTCGAAGATGTTTGGATAAGCTTATTTGGAAGTGCTAATCGAGTTTTTGGCGGAAAAATAAGCTAGTTTAAGCCCCTGTTACATTGGACTTTTCGTAACACATAAGCTGAAAAAGCTTAAGCTTTACCCAAACACCTCCTTATCCAAGGAACGTCATGTGCAGGAGTTCTATGTTTATTAGAGACTCTTAAGTTTTAGGTACAAACACAAAGACAGAGACACATTTGTGCGAATTTAAGTGAAGTGCTTCTGTCATTTCGTATAATTATGTAAAGTAGAATCATAAATTTGCTTTACGAGACTCGCTTCAAATTGAAGGAAAGTGTCGAACAGGGTAGGTCAGAAAGTTTAGGACCACCACTTGATCTTTATCAGAAACCTTTGATCATTTCAACTGCAAAAAGTAGCCCCCTACCATCACCAGTTCACCACTTCTTGAAGTAATGGCAATCCAATAGTCAAAGCAAACACAATAAATTTCTCTCTTCTTTGTTCTTTTCATCTGTTAATTGTTAATGCTCTTTATTGTATTTCTTTTATCATAAGTATGTGTCACATAAAAGAGGCTTGAGGCCCTCCTTTTACATTTAGTGCCAGTAAGTATACTCTGTACATGCATCTTTTGATGCTTCTTTGTCTGACTCGCAACGTTGGTAGGTGATGTGATACTGTCTAGTCAAAGTTATCTGCTGTCTTTTCAACCAAATTTTGTTTCTTGCAACTTAATTATCCTATTGATGTATATGCTTAACTAGCCGTTATAAACCATGTTTTGAACAATTACAGTTAGTAGTTTCGTCAACTTCCCCCTAAATGCACCATAACTATTAGGTTCAAGGCATTTGTCTAATCACATACTGATATTACATTAGCTTAAAAAGTATTACCTGAGGAATATAGCCTAAAAGCTATAAAAAGCAGTCCGATGATACAGTTTTGAGGCTGTAAAGAAAAGGGAACTTCACAGATACATTTTTGTTCATGAGAACATATTTGAGAGGAAAATTATAGAATTAGAGGTTCTGCAGCTGGTAAAGCAATACTTCCGATGGTCTCTTGTAGTATTTTTATTTGTTACATTTTGCCTGTTATGCTCAATGTGACAATATGCACCCTGCTTTACATCAAAAGTTTATGGCAAAAATGGGTGGGTTGGGTAACAGGTCAAAATATGATTCTTTATACAGATCTGGTTTTTTCCAAACACTTATCTACATTTTAATTTTAAAAAAAAAATAGTGAACATGTTAAATTTAACTCTGAAAACTCTATTTTTACTATACATTTGTTATTTATGGCTAACAAAATGATTCATGAGGTTGTGGTATGTATGCATTAAGAATACTGTTTGGGTAAAGTTGTTTGAGAATACTTTTTATTTCATTGTGCCATCAAAATCTGTGTAGATTTTGATGTTGACTTTTCTCTACATAATTTCAGGTGCAGTAAGACTGCAGAATGTTTCTCAAGGTGAAATTGAACTGGAATGTGGTAATACCGGCTGAGAATCTTGACATCAAGGGATTGATGTTACAGAAAGCAATATTGATTCGTCTGCTGGATGATTTCGCAGCCAAGAGAGCAACGAGAGATTTTGGATACCTTTTAGCTGTCACCACTTTGGACAAAATTGGTGAAGGTAAAGTAAGAGAACACTCGGGCGATGTGTTGTTCCCAGTCCACTTCACTTGCTTGAGCTTCAAGGTGTTTAGAGGAGAAGTTGTAGAAGGGGTTGTCCATAAGATCCTTAAACATGGTGTGTTTTTGAGGTGTGGCCCCATTGAGAATCTTTATTTGTCGAACCAGAAGATGACTGATTATCATTATCAGCATGCTGATAGTGCATGTTTTCTGAATATAAAGACGGGATCGAGGATCGAGAAGGATGCGACTTTGAGGTGTGTCATAATTGGTGTTAAATACATGGAGGCTCAGAAGGAGTTTCAGGCTGTGGTAGGGTTGGAGGGAGATCATTTGGGCCCAATTTAGCGGTGAAGGTAAATTGATGTTCTACAGAAGATTGTCACTTAGAATGCATCTGACCTTTTAATAATTTGTAATTCTGCAATGTGTTGAACCGTCGGATATGCTAATTGTCGTAGGAATGTCTCTGATTATGTCGTTTTGATGCAGTGTTTCTTTTATTCTCCAACTCTTTTACAGTTCTGTGAATAACTTTCCTGTCATGTAAAGTAACCAAATTCAGGATATTCCGTATTCTGACCCTTTAATAGGATATTAGACACTAGAACCTGGAATATGTTAAATCCTAATCAAATGTTGTCTTTTAAGCTAATAAGAATATCGGAATCATGTGGTGCAACATATCTCAAGTCTCAGTTATTAGAATCAGGGACAGAGCTAGTTAAAGTCAAGCAGGGCCGGCTAAACCTGCCGAATGTAGTTTTGTTCAAGTCTTGGTATGTTTCCAGGGAACGCCTGGTACGGTTTTAGTTAAAAACCTACTTATTTAAGCGTTTTTTGCTATTAGTCCAACTTGAATATGTATCTGGAATTCTGGATGTTATTATATTATACTACAATGATGATAACAATATTGTTACTATCCAAATGCCAAAATGTGACAATTAAACAATGCATGATCCGCATAAAGCTTCACTCTCAGTCTCTCATGGACAATCAAAACGAAAGCTTCGTAAGGCAATTCAGTATCATCATTATACCTCCATCTTGTGTTTGTAGTTTTTATAATAAGTACTCATGTATGGTCAATTCGATGTTTTAACACGAGCAAGTTGAGACGGTTAAAAGACATAATCCATCTTGACTATAGCACAAACACACAAGTGGTTTGAAGATACTTTCTGTGTTTCTTGGCCGGAGTCGGGGAGATGGCCTTCGCCGAAGAACTAGTGATGTTCGTGCTTTTATTGGATGATATTACAACAAAGAAACGACATTCTTTTCTCATTAATAAAAATGCGGCGTCAGGCCCATTTGGGGCATAGTATTGTTGAGGCCTAAGAATCTCCGGGGCCTAAGAATCCCGATAGTTGTTTATCCATGTGTGGAAAGACCACCATGTTGAAGTTGTTTATCCATGTGTGGAAAGACCACCATGTTGAAGTTGTTTATCCATGTGTGGAAGGACCACCATGTTGAAGTTGTTTATCCATGTGTGGAAGGACCACCATGTTGAAGTGGATTATCCATGTGTGGAAAGACCACCATGTCGAAGTTGTTAATCCATATATGTTGTTTAGTGTGCAAGGTGAGCATGTAAATGTGGCATGACGGTGTCATAGGTTACATGTAAAAGTCCTTGTACTTTGCCCTCCTTCGTGTGTATAAGCGTATGCAAGATTATTCACTAAGCTTTGCTTACTGTTTAGTTGTTTACCCTTTTTATAGGTTGTCCCGGATGCGGAAGAAAGTTAAGTAATGTAAAGATTGAAGTTATGTTTGCGTTCCTGTTAACAAGTACTTCAAGTGTTGCTTTAAAGTTGGGCTGTCGATTCTATCGCACCAAAAAAGGTTTCACAGTTTCAGGTTGTTGCTTCAACTCTCTGTCCACAGTCCACTTATAATGCACTGTTAAAATGGTTTATTAAGTCTCATGATGCAAAGAACTGTTCACTGTGTTCATCAAAGGCCAACTTTGTAACTGATAAACATATATTTTGAGGTGTGTGCCCATTGATAATTTATTTGAACCAAAAGATTATTGATAATCAGGATGAGCATGTCGATGGTGCGATTTCTGAATCCAAAGGCGAGACATAGGATTGAGAAGGATTCATGATATGGTGCTATATAAATACAGTGTATTGCTCGGATTATGTATGATATTTCATTTCAGTTTCATATTAAACAAATATATTGCTCAAGGAATGAGTCCCTAATGCTTACTACGTAGCCTCCATAAGAACATAGTCAAAGTAAAATATAATTTTTTTTTGAATACAAAAAACTTTCGAGAATGAAAGAAATAAGATGGACGTATCTACATGACTAACATCTAGACAACTTTGGTGACTCTGCTGCACCGGTTTGATAACTCTTGTGGTATAAAAGTAGCAAAGAATAAGTTCGGATCTACTTGTCAAAAATCGTTGTCCTAACCTCTAGCCAACAACTCAAAGTTCACGATGATCCGACACCTAAAAAACGAACAATATCAATTCTCATTCCTGTGTGCAAATAGTGACGAACTTAGTAATGGTGATCCATTTTGTTGGAATAAAACCAACAAACTTTAAAGCTAACTGAAACACAAAAGTAAATCAAGAACAAGAAAAATACCTGAATTACATGCAATCATGGTAATTGTTTACTTTATAGAGACACATGGCAAATAAAATAGTTACTACAAGCTACACAGCGATCAAGTCTTTTCAATGTTCAATTACAATTGGCTTTACAAGTCAAGATCATCAAATTGATTGAAAAGATATGATGCCATTTACATCAGGTACTTGAAAGATATGATGACAAAAAACGAACTCATCAAAATTTTATTAACTTTCTTTTCAAGTTGGAGAAAGTAAAAAAGCAGCGGTTCCAGCTTTGAACATTACAAGAGCAAATTGATACCTGAATACTGACAAGAAAAAAAAAAAAAACTTGGAACCAAAAACAAAGGTAGCATGGCCTATTCTAGTTAGCTTTGATCTAATCTTAGCTTTGCTCTTAGTTTTGCATAAACCTTTAAGTTCATTAGCAATTAGAAGTGACTACCTTGGTTTTGATCTATCTTCCTTGAACCAAGTACAATTCAGTGTTATACTGTTACCCGAATTAGATTCATCAATCATCGGTAAGATGCTCGATCAGTTGGATTATCAAGGTACTTACCAGGGGTTTTAAGCCGTAAGAGGATTCAAAGGGTACTCATTATTTAGCAGTGATGACGGCAAGGGTAGAATTGGCAATGAGGACACCACAGGAGGATGTTTAAGAGATGATAACATTTTGGTAATTTGGTAAGAGGTGTATTCTTAAAAGCATTAGGGTAAACATTGGTACTAGGGGTGTAGAAGTGATTTGTTCAGCTATGTGTGAAGTGGCAAGAAGGAAAGATCTACATTTTGAGAGAATAGTGGTGGAAAGCGACTTTGCTTATGTTTTATAGCTAGTGAACAATATCAAGTTTATTATGGAAGCATGCGTAAAGGATATCTAAAGTGAGACGATAGGGAAGCGAAATATCAACTGTGCATACTTGTTATCTCTGATGGGCCTACTTGAGACGGTGTCTTGGATGATTAATGCATAAGCGTGGGTTGATGATAGTCTGTACTCTACTTCAAGAAAAAAATGTTTTGTAATGCGTTGAGAAATAACATGCCTAAGCATAATATAGGGCAGCTCAGTTCAGTAGTTTTTGTAACAAGTAGAGGTATACCATCTAAGTTGGGTACGACTTATGAGATCTATTGTAGCCGGCTAAGAAGGTTTCATAAGCAACTATGTAGCTACTGGGCATGGGGAGGATGTTGCCGCCTGATAGAAAAAGAAGCGGGGGTATGAAGCTGAAGGCAGATGAGACCTAAACAGATGTGTGAGCAGAGCATGCCAAAGGTAAGGATGAGGACAGTGTGCTATAATGACAAAACATAGTACTTAAAGGAAGTGCGTAAGAACTAAGAAGCTCAATAACAAATCAAGTATAAATGTTTGTGGAATCTCGACTGGATCTCTCCACACACAATCATGTAAGTAGTTGACTTGTTCCGTCTACATAAGAAATTAACAGTCATGTTGATAATACATGGTTTGGGGGTTGCTGTCTTTCTGATATTGGGTTTTAGGTTTTACTACAGAATTTGTACTGCTGATGGAATCCCGCTAGTTCAAGTGAGCTTATTATCGACGCAGCAACATTCAACCTATCACTTAATCTGCCAAAACTAGTCCTAATTCCAATTCAGAGTGGATGTGCTAAATTCGTTTGAGATAAACATCTAGTTTCAGTTTGAGCACATAGCAGCAGCCTATATACCTACCCTATAAACCAATGCGACTACGGACTACCTATAAAAACTAATAAGAAGCAGGATACAAAAACGACACCAATTTTGATCTTAATTCCTAAGGCAGTGCCAGTCAATTAATAACAGAAACACAAATCGGACCAAAACCTTGATCACAAGACACATTAAACAACACAAAAAGTGATCAACGATTCATCAAATTTCAATGAAATCTGTATATGTATACATTAACACTAGCATTAATCATCATCATAACTAAAATAAAAACATACGTTTCCATTCACCAACAAATAACAAAATCAAACCGGCACATACGAACCAGGTCCATCTTCATCAACACTCGAAAGCAAAGCACCATAAGGCGAATCACCATCATCATCTGTAGCCTTCAATATGGCATGCAAAGTAACCACCAGCCCTGAAATCAAACCCGAAACGAACAATTTCCACCAAACGCCCGAAACGGCAACCGCGACAATCGTGACAACGCTCAAACCAATCAGAACCAACCGATCACCAATCTCAAAGTCAAAAATAACCAACGGCTCATCGCGGGCGATCAGGAGGTAAACCCAGCTGGAGATGATGAAGAGGAACATGACGGCGGTGAATGGTCGGAAAATTAGGGTTAGGATGAAGATTATGATGGTAATTATGGCGTAATTACCGCGGTAAGTGTAGATGTTACTGGTGAAACGGTTAGAGAGGGAAGAGATGGAAATAGGGAGAGTGAAATTGGTTAGGAAGTCGGACTGCCATGGGCGGATTGAGTGGCGGATTTCGGCGGAGGTTGTGTAGGTGTTGGTGGCGCCGGTGGTGGATTGTGGTGATGACATTGTGTGTCTTCGTGGGGAGTAAAAGGGGATTTTGATTTTGAAATTTTTTTCTTTTTTGAATTAGGGTTTTTTGGATTGAAGATGAAAAGAGGGGTGGTGGTGAGTTTATGTATTCTCCGTCGGGATCATGGGTTGCTCCGTCGTGTGTGTGGGGGATGAAAAGTTAGACAGTTCCACTTTAGTGGGCTGGTGGGGCATTATGCCTCTGGTGGTCCGAACGTAGGTTCGAGCTCCATTGGGAACAATTGGTGTATAATTTGGAGTATTAGATTTAGGATAGAGTAGGTTTAGCCGTTCAAAAAAAAAATGTGACAATGACTCAAAGTAACAATAACATATATTCTTAATGAATGATGAGTTGGGGCGGTTTGGAGTTCCTAGTGACGACTTATAAGTCTCAGGTTCGAATCTTCATTCCACCAACTTTGAGATATAGGTATTCTTTTTATGAGGGCTTGACTTGGGTATAACCAGGTTCAAGTCTGAGGGGGCAGGGTTTACCCCTATAATTAATCATCGTGTTATCGAGCGAATTAGTAGGGGGTTTTCCCCCATTGGGTATTTGAAATAGACATTTCTACTTCGACGGAGCTCTCTAACGCGGACCCGGTTAAGACAACGTATGCTAAACCTCTCACTGTCGAATCGCGACACGAAGTTTCAAGCGAAATTCAGCTTTAAAAAAAAAAAACACAATAACATATATTCTTGTTTGACTAGTCTTTGTTAAATTAATTTAATCATCATTTTAGTTTCTAAAGTTAATTAAAATCTCTATTTGAACATTCCTATTGTAACTCTTTTATAACTCTAGCATGTTAATACAAATTTCACTTGTTAAAAAAAAAAAAAAAACACAATAACATATATTCTTGTTTGACTAGTCTTTGTTAAATTAATTTAATCATCATTTTAGTTTCTAAAGTTAATTAAAATCTCTATTTGAACATTCCTATTGTAACTCTTTTATAACTCTAGCATGTTAATACAAATTTCACTTGTTAAAAAAAAAAAAAAACTTTTATCTCTATCTGTGTCTCTAAGTCTCTCCTTGAAAATAGCTTAAAATAATGCTACTTATTTACTTAACACTATGAAAACTTTTTCATTCATTTTTTTTTTATTTTCAAAAACTATTTATAACATTATGCCACTTTTACTTCTCTATTTCCTTAATACTTAAACTTATTAATAGCTTAAAATAATGCTACTTATTTACTTAACACTATGAAAACTTTTTCATTCATTTTTTTTTTATTTTCAAAAACTATTTATAACATTATGCCACTTTTACTTCTCTATTTCCTTAATACTTAAACTTATTAATAGCTTAAATTATCTAATTAACATAAAGAAACCACAATTTATGAATTATTTTCTTTCAACATTTTATTACTCAAATTCAAAATTTACTCAAAAAAGAGTATGCGTTCTTTTCCATTATATTACTTATCAACTTTCTATTTCTATATCAATCAAGCAATATTGTCTCAATCTTACATAACCATTAAATTTTCATTAATCATAAATCACTAATTGTTCGAGTTTTCATCAATATTGCTAGAGTCATCGTTGTAAAAAACATTCTATGAACAGTAGGTGAAAGAACTTCGCTTATCTTTTGAGCACCAGCAGATGTTTGTGATGATATGTCGTTGAAATTTGAGATTGAATATGTGTTTACTTCACTTTTTTTTTAATAGTTAAATCATTTAGTTACAAAATTCCTTTTATTTGATGACCAATGGTATATGTGACTAATTTAATTAGCTTAAAAACAAGTTTAAAATATGATAATAACATATGTGTATCATTTAGGTCAAATCTCATTTTTTACTCTCAACCAAGTCCCTTATGTCACCTAACTGTTCCTCTATAATCATATACCATAAACAAATTAACATACATATTCTTTTAACATCTATCTCTTGCACGAGATCATATATTTTACAGCTCCATCTTTCACTTATAGCTCGATAATGATAATAGTGTTCAATGAGAGATGATTCGGAGATGTGCTATCCCTTTATATTTCCAATGGCCTTATCAGCTTTTCATTTTAATATTTGATCTGTCATAAGTAATTTCAAGATCTATAAGATAATTTTTTTTATATTATTTACAAACCATCTATACACTATATAAATCCCTACTTAGGTTTTTCTAAGTTTGTCCTATGTGGCATGCTTTATGAGTGATTATTACAACTAAAGATCCTATGTGGCATGTGTATATTAGATTTCCTCATACGGTTAAGTTATAATGGCGGTTACATATCGACAGCTTCTTCCCTCCTCTTTGCGATTTTGAATATTGAATTTGAATTTACATCCCAATAACCGTATGGCAGTTGTAATATCCACCTTGGTGCCTATAAATAACAACCCATCGATCACCTTCTCACCATATAGCACACACATCAAATCAAATTCCAATCATGGCTTCCAAAAATCCCGTAATGATACGCGAACTTCACACAAACCACAACCCGTGTGCGATAACTGTGAGGATCATCAGGTTGTGGAAACAACCTGTGTATGGCAATGTGAACAACATCGAGATGATCTTAATGGACGCAGTGGTTAGTTTTTGTAATCAAATTTTATTTCAGGTGATGTATGTATGGTTTATTCATGATTTATGATATATGTATGGTTTATTCATGATTTCATGAACATATAAAACGTACAACTACTTATGGCAGTTTCAACTTTGTGTTTTAGGGTGAACGAATTCAAGCTTCTGTTAGGAAAAATGTGATACCAACCTTTGAGAAACTGTTGGTCGAAGGTGGATCGATATGCATGAGTAACTTCTTCGTGCTTCAGAATGTTGGGTCGTACAAGATTTTGGATAATCCATACAAAATCAATCTTCACAAATTGACTGCTGTGAAGGTTATTGAGAAGTTTTGTGGATCCATTCATGGATTTAGGTTCTCTTCGTTCCGTGATATGACAGATGGGAAAGTCGAAAACAACACCACAGTTAGTATGTATTGCTAATTAACTAAATATATATTTACAGTCGATTTATTAGTAAGTCAAATTATTAGTCACATAATTGTATATATGTGGTACATACAGAAGCATAACTAAGTTCATCTACAATTTCAGATGTGATTGGTAAAGTTTCTGGATATGTTGATGTGATCATTGGTGATAAAAATGGTTCCCCAAATCAGAGGATGGATGTGCAATTGCAAGACATTGAGTAAGAAACTGTTGAGGTTTATATTTTTGTTCCTACATCAATATTTTATATGTAGGTTAATTTTTTTTTATATGTAAATATGTAGTGGTAACAAGATGAAGGTAACATTCTGAGATTCATATGTGGATGACTTCAAGGCAAAATTTTCCAATGACAAGGCTGATGTTAATGTGATGATTGTACAGTTTGCGAAGTTGCGGGAATGGAGAGGTATTTCTCAAATATATATCATTGGTTTTTCGATTTTCTCGACACTACTTTAATACATTACATGTATGTTGACAGGAAATTTCTCTGTTTCTCATGGTTTCAATGTTGCCCGTATTTTCATGAATAATAATATCGATGAAATCATTGCCTTCAAAAAAAGGTTAGTCATTTATATAGTCGAACATGAAATTTGTGATACGAAAGTGTATTATATTTTGATTTATTATATGCAGTTTTGTTGAGAAAAACGGGGATGAAGTTGCAAATCATAAGATGATATCCTTGGCCGATCCATCAACTGAAGCATTCTTCACTAATACCCAATGTGTCCAACTGTTCGAGTTAGATACCATATTTGAGGTTAATTACTCTTTACGAAAATATATTTCCAAACAGTTCACCTCGCATTACAATAGTCATGTTGTAAATTCTGATTTAGATGTATAATCATATGAGATGTATAATGTTAATTGTGCCAGGCAACTTCATGTGTTGCCATTGCAACAATTCACTCCATCGAAACCGACCAGCCTTGGTACTACATTGCATGCCGCAAATGTAACAAGAAAGTAACTACAAATAATCCAGACGACGAAATTGAAGTGGTTGGTGATGTGAGAAAGAACAGAAAAACCACCCATGACTGCCCAGATTGTGGTCCTGATGTGAATGTCATTTCTCGGTATTTGATCAAGTGCTTTGCTAGCTGTTTTATTATAATATCTTAGTTGCCTCACAAAACTAATCAAACATTGATCCTGTTTATTGTTCTATCTTAATGGTAACAGGTTCAAAGTGCAGATCAAAGTTAAAGATGCATCAGGTGCAGCATCCTTGGTGTTCTTTGATCGAGATGTTGTGAAGCTCATCATGAAAACCGCTCATAGTTTGGTGGATAAGTGTGCTGGCGCGGAATCGTATCCAGAGGACTTGGATGCAATGATTGGAAAGAAAGTTATGGTCAAGTTTGATGTGACACAATTCAATCTTAACAACAATTACCAGGTGTATACTGTTTCTCGAATGACCGAAAATGAAGTCATGTTTAAAACTTTTTACAAGTTATCCATGATTGAAATGGTAAGAGCATCTATAATAAGTTTTATATATATATATCTATACACTATATAAATAACTACTTAAGGTTTTTCTAAGTTTGTCATATGTGGCACCCCTTAGGTTTCAAGAAAAGGCTGAAATCTGATGTGGCATTTCTTTGGCAAGAGTAGGGATACGGTTGAGGGTAAAAGGGCGGTTATGGGTGTGTAGGGCCATTTATTTTGCTTCCGCTTATTTGGAAAATTTAAATGAATAACCGTATGGGAGTTGGAAGTTATTCACATAATAACACCAATCGATCAATTACCTTTTTAACATATATCTAACACAGAAACTGTATATTGGCTTCCAAAAAACATGTAATGTTTGATATTCTCATCACCATTTCTTCTTGATCAAACTCGAACCGGTGAGTTTCATTATCATTATGTTGATTCGATAAATATATGTTCATTTGATATGTTATTTAACATCTTCTTATGTAGTATTTGATTGATTGATTATGATTTTTGATATTAATATTATATATATATACACAGTATATATATATATCTTTTACCATATTTTATTTTAACTTGAGTGAATCTGTTGATGGATTTTCAAGAATTGTAAGAAGATATTTTATGTCTGTATGGTGTATATTTTTTTTTCCCACTGATTATGCAAAAAGACATGTTATCCAGCCCCACTGTTTGATAAAATGCCTCGGAGAAATTAAATTAGTCACTTTCTAATCCTTATACATTTTTTTCACTAATTATGCAAAAAGACATTTTATGCAGCCCAAATGTTTGATAAAATGCCTCAGAGATACTAAATCAGTCATTTTTTTTTCTTATATTCATTTTGGATTTAGAATAATATTTACTTAAATTAAATGGGTATATCTTATATAAATAGCTTATATGTTAGAAACAAAGTTAAGACAAGAAGTAATAAGTGAAGACATCGAGGAGGTATCATCAAGTGAGTTCTAATTTCCACAAATTGAGTGTGTGCAGTATTGTTACTAAGTTGCTTCATTATTGTTTTTTGAATGCAAATAGTATTGTGCTTTTATGCACAAGCTATGTAATAAGTATAGGTAGTATAACAGCAACCGAACATGAAGTCTAAGCCTTGCTTAGTCTTTTTCAAAATGCTTGACCTGCCTATATAAAGTTTGTTGAAGCCAAAGCTTTCCATTTGGATTTCTGTTGGCTCGAATCACCCACAAAAAGGCAGACATTGGTTCGCACCTTTGATGTAGATGGCTACGCCATCTCAACCACTTACCTTTTTGAGACTAAACAATGAGCGGCTAACGTGTGGTGTGTTTTGCGTTGAATATAGTCACCAGCTTAAAGGGTCAAAGTCAAGATGATACTTCACCTTTCTTCAACTGGTAAGTTAACTACTCATGAACATAGGTGATTATTGCTTTATTTAGCTAATTCCTACAAACATGGTGAAAACTTTGTTCCACTTCAACTCTATAAATGGAATCATCTTATTGCTTTCGTTTATGGTGTTTAGTAGGGCCATTTATTTTGCTTCCGCTTATTTGGAAAATTTAAATGAATAACCGTATGGGAGTTGGAAGTTATTCACATAATAACACCAATCGATCAATTACCTTTTTAACATATATCTAACACAGAAACTGTATATTGGCTTCCAAAAAACATGTAATGTTTGATATTCTCATCACCATTTCTTCTTGATCAAACTCGAACCGGTGAGTTTCATTATCATTATGTTGATTCGATAAATATATGTTCATTTGATATGTTATTTAACATCTTCTTATGTAGTATTTGATTGATTGATTATGATTTTTGATATTAATATTATATATATAAATATATGTTGATTTGATAAATATATGTTGATTTGATAAATATATGTTGATTTGATAAATATATGTTGATTTGATAAATATATGTTGATTTGATAAATATATGTTGATTTGATAAATATATGTTGATTTGATAAATATATGTTGATTTGATAAATATATGTTGATTTGATAAATATATGTTGATTTGATAAATATATGTTGATTTGATAAATATATGTTGATTTGATAAATATATGTTGATTTGATAAATATATGTTGATTTGATAAATATATGTTGATTTGATAAATATATGTTGATTTGATAAATATATGTTGATTTGATAAATATATGTTGATTTGAAAATATGGACCCCGGATGGGAGGGGTAAAACTTTGATAAATATCTGCCTAGATATGTTTTACACGTTATTTTTCCCCGCTTTTGTTCATACATGGTCATGATTTTAATACCATGAACATCTCTATCTTATTTAATAATAAAAGAGTTTATTTTCAGATCTGTGCTTTTAGTGCATATTTAACGGCAAAAGTTTTTTTTTTTATATATATATGTGAATAGGCTGAAGTTGAACTTGACTGTTTAGTTACGAAGAGAACGTATATTATTTGCCTAACAAAAGAGAGCTAAGCGGTGGATTAGATATACATGATAATAATGTTGGCAATCTGTAAGACTTGTGTATCTGTAACTTTGGAAGGAGGGCAAAATGGCAACAGATTTTAAGAAAATTTAAACTAATTTAGACTACAAGTGAGAAACCAACTTTGGTACTCTTTTGATATAGTAACGAGTAACTGTAACCTATTGAGGGTTTTTAATGTGTATATAAAGTTTGGCTTATTATGTTTTCAAAATGGTCTTTTGATTATGGGTGATTGATTTTTATAATTATTATCGATACGGTGCTGTTTATCTTGCGATGGGAAAGTTTGAAGAAGCTTTTGAGGATTTGCTGCAGGTTTGTATCACAATTTACTCATAATTTCCAGCACTTTACCCCGAAGCTCATTAAGTTGTATATGTTGAATACATGGTTAATATAAGTTCTTGATCGATCTTATCTTTTTATTTTCTTATTTTGATTACATATGTATACGTAATTAATATTGATACAAGTAATTATTTACATTTGTCTGAAACTATCTAAGGGTTGTGATGCATCGATATTGTTGGATGGTGAGAACACAGAGAAAAAGTCACCAAAGAACCGAGGACTAGGGCATATGTCGTTATCGACATATTGAAGAAATTTGTTGAAGCAAGGTGTCCTGGAGCAGTATCGACATTTTGATCCCCTTAGTCTTTCATCTGTTATAAAATCCAGGACACAGGTCCAGTTCATTGTGTGGTTTGCTACTGCTCTCGGTATGATTTCGACTTGAATATAAAAAGCAAGAAAAATTAATTGAGTTTTCATTATGACAATTTCAACCCATTTATTTATGAATTGTTTGATTTTGGTCATCATTTTTATTATAAGGGTCAAATGAATATAATCAGAAATAAACCGAGGGAAATAGGTCAATGGTTTAAAAGTCATTGAATGTGTATATCTATACACTATATAAATCGTTACCTAGGTTTTTCTAAAACTATCCTATGTGACACCTCTAACTTTGCAAGAAAAAGGCTGAAATTTTACGTGGGTTTTTTTAGGGAAGAGTAGGGTTGCAGTGGAGTGTAAAATAACAGCTATTCAAATGTCTCTATCGCTAAGAGCAGTTAAGGATGTATAAACCCGTCTACAATCTCGCTAAGGTTATTCTAACCGTACAATACTTTGTGCCCTTCTCTCTCCCCCCTCTCTTTGTGGTGCGGGCCCAAACTGGGTAATTATCCAACCTGTTTTGATGCAAACTGGATAATGGTCTGAGTTTGAGGTCCTTCCCTGTATCATTATAGGACTGATTTGAGACTCGGGAGTGACGACCTGGGTGTTTTTAGGAGTTATTTTGATTAGTCCACGAACCAGTCTCAGTTAGAAATTGATTTTAGTGAATATTAATGTGCCTCACCTTTGAGATTCTTTGCTTTCATCTACATCCACCGTAACAGTTCGTTTATGTTGACAGTAGATACTAAGCAAATTTACACTATGGATAAGGTTAAATTGTACAAGACTGCTGAAAATGAAATACCTTATGATTCCTTTGTTAGTAAATTCTTTACAACTTCCAACTAAAGAAGATTAGATTGACCCCAGAATCAACACATGAAGATGGTAGATATAAAAGACCGATCCATAAGAACATGATGCATATATAATTTTTCCTCTGTTATTCTCTATGCTAAATCAACAATAATATATGGCTCTTCATCTTTACAGAATATTGTAGCTTATACGCAAAAACTTTTGGTAAAGAATCCACAAGTAGAACAACTAAGACTGTATAAAATGGATCTTCACCGTCTGTTATAACTTCATTTGGTATAGGTTAGGGAGCTCAGTTGAGGCAACTCCTTTCTTATTTCGTAATTGTACTTTTTTACGTTGACAGTTTATTACATTTGAACCTACACACCCGACTGCAAAGTGACCAAAATGGAACAATTTTTTGAACTCCAGCGACGGAGGTGGAATATTTTTAATAGTAGACTCTGCATCATTATGTGAGCTCTACTTGATGAGGTGGCTTTTTTTTGACATATATATTTGGCATACTTGGTAGAGTCAGTCTACTAAAGTATATGTAAGTGATCGTATAATAAAGTGCTGTCATGGGAACGTATGAAATAATGGGGTACTAAGTTTTATAGAATTGAGACATTCAAACATGTATTCCACATGGGCTAAAGTTAGGATGACTATATTCAGTACAGGGTTCGTTTAGATCATCAACTTTTCCGTAATATTAAGGTTTTAATGGTGATATTTATTTGGATGGATATGCGGAATTTCATTGGGCAACAATGTGATTTTTGTTTTGTTATTTCTTAGGAGCGAATTAACTGGACTAATGAAGAAACTTTAAATAATAATCTTGGACATGGTTAATTTGTTGCTGGAGTAGTGGAGTGATTGATGAGATGCAGAATGTCTTGGGTGTGCACCAGATATTTTAAAGGATAATCCTGGACATGGTACATTATGTTTTTATGGTATTAATAGAATATGTATGTAGTCATTTTATCGATTGGCTTAAGAGAATGATTTATTCAACTTATTGTAGGTGTCATACACATCATGGTTTTTAGATGCGTTTAATTATGCAATCGCAAGCAATATGGATGTCCTAAATTTGAGCATTGGCGGGCCTGGTTACCTGGAACTTCCTTTTGTAGAAAAGGTGAAAATCTTTTTGATTTAAACCCCTTTTGACCCATCTTTCCCCCAAAATTGTCCATTTTCACTTATATTACCAAACCGGGTGTAACAAGTTTTGGAATTGACATCAAGCAATATTATAATGGTATCTGCAGTTGGAAGTTTAATGATACAATTATGTCTACTGATTAGAAAATATAGAACTTGGCTGACCAACTTCAAGATAATATTTCCAGCGTAAATCAATAATATACTGTGTAATTTTCGATGTTGGTAGAGAAAGAATGAAATATACATTATTTGTAAGTTGACACCTTTACGCTAGCAGCCAGCCATGACATCAAGCACTAGGTGTAGGGGTGAAATTTTGTCATAAGCACCAATGATGTATACTACACTACTACCAATGTTGCACTTCGTTAACAAAATTTTTGTATATGGTAAGATAATACCCATCTGGTTAGTTTCCGAAAATGGCGGTGTGACACTTACTATACATTTGTCAAGAATATAGTGTCTTTTGTTTCTTAAGAAAGACATACCATTTTGATGGTATCCAACTTTCTCTACTCAAACTCCAAGGGTTAGAATCACATTTATCTTTTATCATTATGCTTGCTTAAGCTTGGCCATTAAGTTGCAAATTACTTTTATGTGGACCTAATGTGTTATCGTATTGTTTTATGTGCGTTTAGAGTATAAATGGGCCACTTTTGGTAATTTTACAGGTGGTCGTTATGAGGCATGCTTACAGAAACTTGGCTTAAAAGTTTATTATGTACCTTGGAAGCCATTACCTATGCAAAATGCATCACCAACTTACTATGGAACACTTCCATTTATGACTTATGAGGATGATTATTGTTCGTCAGAAGATCTCATAAGAAATAGGTTATGCAGGATGTTACATCTTCCGAAAAGGTTTGATAACAAAAACCATGTGATTACATGGGAGCCATAAATAGAGACAAACACAAATGTTCTTAGACCTGTTTCATTATGGTTTTTACACTTTGTGAAACAAGCCTTCTTGGCTCAAGTCTAAACAGTTATTTTTAACTTACACATGTGTAAGTCGTGGTGGCGGTGGTCGCCATCGCCGGAAGATCATGGTAGTGGTCGGAGATGATCATAGTGGTGGTCGGAGATGATGATGATGATGTGTAAGTTACAATTTACACATGGTCCTAAAATAAGGAGTGATCCTAAAATAACTTCCCCTACATTGCTATATATCATTGAATTAAAGTTAAAAAAATAATTTAAGGTTATACGCGCATCGCGCGGGTCTAGGCACTAGTATAAATAATGATTTATAATTGTTTAGGACAAACATTACAAACAAAACAAACAAAGGCATGTGAATGAGAAGACACCTTCTTATCTCACCTACCCCATTTCCATTCAAATACTTTAGTTTTTCGCAATCTGCTAAATGGCTTCTTTCTTTCACCATTTCCTCTCACCAACCTCCACCGCCTCTCCAATATTTCCATGGCGGCGACCGCGACGGCGACCACAACGGCAACGGCGTCGTATTCAACACTATCCCCCAAACACAACCTATCCCTATCCATAAACCATCTCAACAAGAGCAACGTTGTTCTACCTGAAAACCCTATCCGAATTCGTCCCCTTTCGGTTTCTTCTTTCCGTCCGGCGATGAAAGTCTCCGCTACTTCCGCTGCCACTCCGGTAATCGAAGGTAGCAAATGGAGTTCCGGCGACGTTGCTTCTTCCCCGACTATAGTTGATGTTAATTTAGGTGATCGGAGTTATCCTATTTATATCGGATCCGGTTTACTTAATCAACCTGATCTTCTTCAAAGGTATTTTATTATTTAATCATTATTAATTTACTGGATTATAATTGCGCTTTTTCATCAGTTATATATATGTATATATATACACACAAACACAAATAGTTGAAGAGAGATATATAATTTCTGAAATTGCTCAAGAAATGCTTTCATTGGTGATCAATTTCCCCAAGTTATGAGTCATACTTTATTCTCTATTATAGTATTATATATCATAAAAGAAGGTAATTTTCTATAAGTCTGTAGTCAAATGTGATTAGTTAGATGATTCGATACTCAAGTTGAATGGAAGTTGTATATTGGAAATATAGGAATACTTTGTTACAATTATAACAGTTTTTAGCTGAATTGAGTGAGGGTCTTGAAACGTGTGGAGGAATGAGGATGGTATTTTGACTTGTGATCAAGATATGCAAACCTGATATCACTAGTTTTAGCATTTTAACCGTGTGAACATTCTGAATTTGTTACCTTTACTTGCTGTGAGATTACTTCTTTTTGTTGTTTACGATCAGTATGCTTAATTTTGCTACCGGACATCTGTTGAGGCACTCATTTAACGTCATAACTCATATGTTTCTGAAGGAAACCCTGTGATACATTTCCATTATCATCTTGATTAGTTATTGACTTATTGAGTTTTAGTAACTTGGAATGAATCAAATCCCATTTAGTTCTTGTTCAATTTAAAATTAGAGCAATTTCAAGTAAAGACACATACTTTGTCAACAGTGAAGATGTAACCTTTAAGTCAATCCGAGTCAATACTATTGGTTAGTTGTCGACTTGTCCTCTTGTAATGTTAGTCAATCTGGCCTTTGTATACAATTTTATGAGTGGTTTTTACTTGAAGCGCATAAGAACAGAACTATATTACATGACAGGATACCCCTGAAGCAAAAAAAGTCATCTACAGAATATAGTTTAAGACCCGGACCATTGAAGGCAATTTATAAAACTGATTTGGACTGGATGTTATATACAATTGAGTATCTAGTGCCATTTGCTTCATGACCAGTAGTAACCTGAGAAGAGGCAGAAGACAAGCTGCATTTATCTTTTCAAGCAATCTATGATGAATAAATACCAGATTTCAGAACCAGTTCTTTTTATTGCTTTTATTTACAAATATATTTTTCATGAATTTTATGCTTCTGTGTTTGGCAAATATGGTTGCAATCAGTTCTCTTTTCAAAAAAAGTGTCCCTGCATTCATTTTTAAGCCTTTGTTTGATGTGCCGATACATCTTGCTTTTGGGTGAAGTTAAGTTGTCCAATACTCAACTCATGCGTTCTTTTGATAGCTATTCGTATTTTAAGCCTATGTATTGGAGTATACATGTTATCGTCCTACCTGGTGCATACTTTACTTACCCAATGCACTAGAGGATCTGCGTGATTGTACAATGATGTATCAGTTAGCGCTATATTATATTTTGTTATTTTGTATATGTGAGATACCACATTCAAAAATGAAAATGAACAAGGACATAAAAATATGCATTCTGTGTAATGTTTACTTGCAACATGTGTAAAAAATTTATATGCACTCGTAGCCACCTTCAACTATCCATTTTGACTCTTCCATTTTATGAAATGCATTGCGGGCCCAAAATGGTGACGTGTTTTTCTATCGTGTAGGCATATTCATGGGAAGAGAGTTCTTGTGGTCACCAACACCACAGTTGCGCCTCTATACTTGGATAAAGTAGTAAGTGCTTTGACAGATGGGAACCCTAATATCAAAGTAGAAAGTGTAATTCTACCTGATGGCGAGAAGTACAAGGACATGGTAGGTATCTGGAGGCTTCATTTACATTTTTAAACTGCATAATTCCATTCATGGTGTTTTACTGTCAGCAATGAACCCTCTGCCTTATGACAGGACACTCTGATGAAAGTATTTGACAAAGCCATCGAGTCTAGATTGGACAGACGCTGTACATTTGTTGCTCTTGGTGGTGGTGTCATTGGTGACATGTGTGGATATGCAGCAGCTTCTTTCCTCCGTGGAGTCAATTTCATTCAAATTCCCACAACTGTTATGGCACAGGTAATGCCACTCTTCAATAATTAGAGGTTCTTTTTTTTTTTTGGTATCTCTTCTTATTGTTATGTGCTTCTGTTTGGTCTTCCAGGTGGATTCTTCTGTTGGGGGCAAAACTGGGATTAACCACCGCTTGGGGAAAAACTTGATTGGTGCATTCTATCAGCCGCAGTGTGTGCTCATAGACACCGACACGTTAAACACTTTACCTGATAGAGAATTAGCATCCGGGCTTGCAGAGGTCATTAAGTATGGACTTATTAGAGATGCTCCATTCTTCGAGTGGCAAGAAAAGAACATGCATGCATTAATGTCCAGGTAAAATATTTTTGCTGCATCGTTAAAAATTTTATAAAAAGGACGGATGTTAAACTTTGGGATGCAATTTTTGGTGAATAATTTTGGGTGTTCTCATTTGCTTTGCAGGGACCCAGATGCTTTTGCATACGCTATCAAGCGTTCATGTGAAAACAAGGCTGAAGTCGTATCTCAAGATGAGAAGGAAAGTGGACTAAGGGCCACACTAAACCTGGGTCATACATTTGGTCATGTGAGTTGGTTTTTGCTTATTATGTAACTATCTTATGTTCACACTTGAAATAAATAAGTTATGTTTTTTCTCAATGATGGTTGTTCTCAATGTTGACCTGTTGGTTACAGGCTATAGAAACCAGCTACGGTTATGGGCATTGGCTTCATGGAGAAGCAGTTGCAGCTGGCATGGTATTGCATCTTCATCTCTAGCGTGCTGTTGATGCATAGATATACATTCTTTTAAGGGTACTTTATTAATTTCAGGTGATGGCTGTTGACATGTCATACCGTCTTGGTTGGATTGATGAATCTATTGTGGAACGAACAAGTAACATTTTAAAACAAGCCAAGCTGCCTATTACTCCTCCCGAGATGATGACTGTAGACATGTTTAAGTCTGTCATGGCGGTAAGTCAAACATAACCCATTCTCACTTCTTTTTTTTGTAGCCACATTATTTAATTTTACCCATTTGAGCCATTAGAGATATAACATAACCATTTTAATGTAAAACGGTCAAATTGCCACCTCCAGTCAAAAGGTCCTTACATTTAGTTGCTTTTCTGTATAGGTTGATAAAAAGGTGGCCGATGGATTACTTAGACTTATACTTTTAAAAGGTCCGCTTGGAAGCTGTGTTTTCACAGGTGATTATGACAGAAAAGCCCTTGATGAAACCCTTCATGCATTTAGCAAGTCCTAAGCATCGGTATAGATTTTTGTTCTTTGTTGTGTAAGCTTTATATACAAGCCATAATATGGTATTAGTTTATGTATCATAAATGGCTCTTAGTTGTTGATTTTCTGATTTTTTGTATCAAAAAGCGTGAATTCAGATACCATTACATTTGATAATAATATTAGGGTTGCCTCCTTTGGTTCAAGATGAATGTTGTTTTTAAATTAGTTGGAATACAGATACTATACCATCATAGAGTCTTGTTGAAACTATAATCACTAGTCCTCTCCTTAACTAGTGTTTGAACTAGATTTGCTTAGTGTAGTGCTTAAACGGCCAAGCTTGATCTAAAGAGAGTAGATTTGGAATCCCGAAGGTTTTCCTTCTTTGTAATGTTAGTATTGAAGCCGAGGGTGGTCTTTCTAGATCGAGTTCACTGGATTATGACCCGTGTATTCCTGTTGATCAATTATGTATAGCATAAGTTACCGTTGATTATATGGTTTAGCATATCTGTGACCTGAAATAGACCAGTTGCGTTCAATTAGCAAAAACCCTATCTTGTTACTTTTGATCCCTTGGTTGAGCTGCTTAACGAGTTGAAAAGCTTAAGAGATCTTGAATCATTTTATTGAAAAAAAACTTTATTTATTCATTTTAATAATATGACTTATGCATCATGTGTATTGTGTAATACATAAAACCTTCGAACAGAAACTCCATGATTCGACTCCAAACCCTATCTTTACCTGCTCCCTTACCACCCCGTGGTCTCTAAATAAAAATGAAAAGAGTTGGTGCAAGGAACGATCGATATGTGACTTCTTTGCCGAGTCTATAATAAGTGGATGCAAGTTCTTTAAGTTGACGTATCATTAGTCGAATGGTATATGGCTTAGGATGATGGGATGGGATCTAAAACCTAATTAAAACCGGAAAGTTATGATAATGGAACTAGGGTCCGTACTGAATTAAACTAGTTTGATTGCGGTTTAGACTTAGTTTGGTCCCCAACTGGACTGTAATTTCTACAACCGGCTTCATATTTCTACCAGAACCTCAACAGTATTTATAAGTTTTTAATAGGTTTAACCTGTTAGTTTTTGTTGTTGCCGCCTTCGGTTAGCAAGGATATAAAATTTCATAATTTTCTTTATCTTCCCAAATCTGAATTAGTTTTACACTGTTTCGAGAAATTTTCAAGTTTAATTCTGTTTACTCAATTACTTGCTTTCCGGGAAATAAATACGAGTATATATTAATTGGGTGAAACTTTGAAAGTTGACTGAAAAAAGAAGTCACTACTACAAGTCTACAAGTTTACAATTGGTTTGACTTTTGATTGCTTAAAAATGTGTGTTGACTGTTGAGGTATGAGTCTGATCTAAGACTATGTTTAGCGAAATTCAACATTTTTCTGACTTTGCAGTATTTAAAGACATTTTTCTGAGGGCAATTGACTTTTTAGACATAAATTGCGGAATACATTTGTATTTGTATTCCTTCTTTATATATAGAAGATGATTGCATTCTGTGTTGGGAAACAAAAATCGTTGTTTCAAATGTATATGTGAGCTAGACAACTTATTATTCCAAGTATGTGTGTATTTTGTGTTGTTTTTCTTTATTTATAATAGAAACACTTTTAGAAAAATGATAATGTAATTGTAAATAAAATAGGTTCCACCCATAAGGAAACCAATTAAGGAAGCCAAACGAGAATAGTACCAAAACCATCCCATACCGATCAGTACTTGCACCTGGCTGAGACCAAAATTTGGATATCTCGTGTAAATTTTGAAGCAATTCGTTGGTTATGAATCTTGCCCATGTAGTCTGGCATGTAAAATGAGGTTTCTCTATCTTCATATCATCAAAATGAAAACATCATATATACATGTATACATACATACAATCGAAGTACTTTAAAAGGTTGTTGCAAGTGGAAGTGTGGAACCGAAATAAGTTCGAAAAAAGAAATCTTAATTTAATTTCTCAACAAATCTTGAACTCCACATAAACTCATATATGTGAACATATTCGAGGTGATCTTGTTTCGAAGTTTTCTAAAACGAAGTACTCGTATATAATACAACTAATAATTGTTCTGTACACTTTTGTATCGATGGGGCCGGGTTTAGTACTTCTGTACTTGTGTTAAAATTTCCAACATATATAAGAGCTATCTTGTATGTGTATGTAACATAGTGATGAATATATAGGGACAAATAACTTACTCAATATATACAAGACAAGACCAAGAAAGACATGCTGCTCGATCTTTTCGCAACTTTCCCAACCATGGAAAGTGTATGGTTCATATTAATTACCTCCTAATCCAACACGTACGTACAACATTTTTTAGCCTAAATTTTTGCCAATACGCGAGCCGTTGAGTATAACTAGCGTCAGTTGATTAGGGTGCGTGGTCACCACCCCCCTCTCTCAGTTCTATTTTGTTATTGGAAAACTTATTTATTGATACAATTTAAGTTTAACTAGCTAGTGCGCTACGCAATCGAGTTTTCATGTGCTTCTATGGTTAGTTTTTTAGGCCATTGACCACATAATTTTTTGAATCCGTCACAACTCTCACCCCTTCAATAAAACCTTAGTGACTTACCCCTTCAACCGTGGGTCATATATAGTCTGATAGTTTGTTAGTTAACGAGTCTTTTTAAACTAATGGGATATCTTTGATTTTATTATCTACAATAATTAAGAACTAATAATAAATATTGATTAAAATCCATATTGAATGATGAAAGAATCAACATGATTTTGAGTGTTTGATTGGGGGAGGAGAAGAGACCACGAAACTTGTTTCTATTAGCATTAGCATGTGAATCTTCTTAAACAAAAGTGATTAGTTGTTAGTGATCCCATAAATATACTTATAATTATTATTATATAATAATTGGAACATGCATGTGCTTCTAACCACCATCACATCACATATATATACCATTAATCAATTTCTATCCCCCTCTCTTAAAGTCAAGGCTTCTGATTTCTGTAAAAAGATCATCATTTCTAAACTAAATTTTTTTAATATTTAAATTTACCGTACACTTTCCCTTTTCGAGCTTTACGCGAATGAGAAAAGAAAGGTCGTTATTGAATTAAGTTGTTAATGTGTTCACTTATGAGTTATGACTTATTACGATAGAATAAAATTAGACGGTGTATCGTTATGGTGTTCGATCTGTTCCTGTAAAAAATAGTCTCAAACAGGCATAGTAACCCATAACAGACCTAGTAAGCCCTAAAAGTATTTTAACATTATTTAATTTTGAGGGTACTGTTTTCATTTGATAAAATAGCTATATATGTATTATCTTTATTATTACTTTAACATTATTCGCTCTTTCACTTTAGAAATAGTTATATGAAAATTAGTTTGGATCAATTGCCATTAATGAACCCTCTCATTTGTAAAAATTACTCCATCCGTCCCACTAGAAGTGTCCAGTTTTGAATTTTCAAAGTCTTTTTTATGCAACTTTGACCTTAAATATATTTGTTTGTGTTATATGATACTTGATGAAATTTATATGAATTGATTGTGTTTTATATGTGCTTCTATTGATATAACTTTCATCGAATATTATATAACACAATTAAAAATATATATGGTCAAAGTTATAAAACGAAGACTTTGAAAATTCAAAGTAAGACACATATAATGGGATAGAGGGAGTATAAAAAATTACTCAGTTTACTTTTAATGAACCAATTTACACTGCTCTCAATCCTTATCTTACTAATTTCCATCCTAAACTCTTATCTTTAAAATACCTTCACTACCACATTTACATCAATTACATTTATACCAATCTACACCACTCGCCGCCGCCACCACCACCAATAGTCACCACCAGTCGCCGCCACCGCCAGACCCCTGTCGCCGCCACACCGTCATATTGCGCGAATAACGTGCTATTATGTGTGTGTAACATATGATCTAAAGTTTGTATATATTTTTGTTTTCTAGTTTTTATTTTTCCCGGTATAATGACTTCTAATTATCATGACATGTATGTCTACACTTTGGTTAATTGGTGAATGCATTTTTGTTAAGTAAACATGTGTTTCCATTTTGGCAGAAAAAATAACAGAAATGTACTTTGGTTCTTTATACTTTGCCATACAAAATTCTGCTTTTGTTGGTTTCTTCATATATGTGCATACATATAAATACTTTTACTTTTGTTGGATGTTTTCTGAAAGACAGTATCTTTAACCTCGAACATATATATGTAATTGTTACATTTCATCTTTTATTTGTTACATATCATAAATTTGAAAAAGTTGAGTATTATTGTTGTTATGTACATGTACTTTCGTTAAATAAAAAGTGTTGTTGCTACAAGTTTTGAGTGTTTTTTTATTTATTTTTTGGAGTTGATATAGTTACACAAAATTATATTTTTTAATTGATATAGTTGCACAATTCATTTTTTTTTGTTGTTGCGAGATTCGTCTACATACACATGTCACTGTATATTACCAATAACACTTGTGATTTGTATAAACAGCAAAATATATCATATGACACATTATTGTGGAAAACAAATGATCGATAGATATGGAAATAGAAATAAATGGCGATGAATGAGTACCCCCATAAACATGCACATGCCTTTGTTCCCCTCCCACCACTAGGGCCATTGTTATTCTTAATTACAAAGCCATGTTTCATTAATAATATTAGTTTATTCATGTCTAAATTATTTTCCTCTAGGCCTCTCGTAGTAAGAGTTCGTCATTCCCCTCGTCCAAGGTGTTCGACAAAGACGTTAATGCTAGTGAGCTCGTCATTCTCGTCAAAAGTTGGCTCATTCGCAAATAGGGAGGAGATGGACGAGGTGGTGGTGGGCCATGCAATTGGTTTTGCCTAATTTTTTTTGTTTTTTTGTTTTATATATAGAATAAAAAAAGTTTAGTAGGGGTAGTTCTTAAATTGGAATAAGCTGACGTGACAATGAGGAAGAGGTGAGGAAGAGATTTAAGAAGGGGCCTTATTAAGAGAGGCCTAATCCAACACAATTTTAGTTTTTTAACATTGAATTAAAACAAAAACTTATATCAAACAAAAACATACACACATTTCATTAATAGACTTAATACAAA